>BSBM01000720.1:35000-1235000 GCA_027924585.1 Larix kaempferi | reverse complement strand
AAGGATAAAATTAACAGGCTCATCTAAAACATCATGATTATTTGCACAATGATCATGTGAAAGCACTACTAAATGATCTTGGTTAATGTCTCCACTTTCTTCTTCTTCAGTAAGTTGATAAGGAATTGAATGATCACTAAAAACAGAATGACTAATGAGTCTCTCTGAGGGAGGAACTTCAGTAGACCTGTTAACTAAAAGCTCATCCTCAGAAATTCCCTCAGGATCAGGACTAGGGCTACCTAAAGGCAATTTGAAAACTTATGGTTTGTACAATGATTAAAGATTTGACTTTCGATTGACTCAAAAGTAGAAGACTTATCATCAGAAGAAATTGGGCAGGAAAGGTCATCTCCGGATGTTGACAAATCACTTGATATTTGATTGTTAAATGATTCCACAATAGGATCAGAAAGGGGAAGGTTTTGATCTTGGATTTGATTTGAAAGATACATATCATCGAATTCACTTCCCCATTCTTCTAGGAATTTATTTTCAAACATGTCATAACCAGAAATGCTATTGGGTTTCAAATTCGAAAGCCAGAGTCCAGCTCTTTCTTTGAAAGATGAAGCCAATAGTCTCATACACACATCCTCATGGGTTATGGATAATTCTTTAATAATTTCCCCAAAAAGTTCAAGGTGTCTTTTAGCAGAGATTTCATAACTTCCATCGAAAATAGGCAACCTTGCACATGCTTGATGAGGAATATGATGAGGATACCCAATAATTTTTGAAAAGTCAAAAACTTTTAAACAACCCAAAGTTCTAGGTCGCTCAGAAGCAGCCATGGGTATTTTTTTTTTATTTTTTATTTTTATATTTATTTTTATTTTTATATTTTTAATATTTTAATATTTATTTTTAAATTCAAGAGCCTGAAAATAAAATGATGCACCCCATGGGTTCTAGATAATGATAAGATCTGTCTTAATTCTTAGTATTGTAAGGATGCAAATGAGCTCGCTCCTCAACGGAGTCATGGTTGGGTCGCCAGGTATATTTCTTAAACTCTTCTACCAAGATATGTGTCGTTGTATATGCAGGAGAGAGTGAATAATGACTACTAGTTTTATCCAAGGTAAGCCTATGCCTTCTATAGCGCCAAAATGTTAGGCAAAAAGAACGGGAGTAGGACTTGAGAAATATATGTCAAACCAGAGTAAGCCTATGCCCTCCCCGGCAGCGGCACCAAAATGTTATCACCGAAACTGTAGTTATCCCTGTGGATGTATCCATAAATGGATGGCAATAGGAAAGGGCAACTCAAAAGGTGCAACCACGATCACCTCGACCTCCAATAGATGGTTGTCATGCCAGTCGAGGCAACCTTCACTTTATGTTATATAGCCCAAACAACAAAGGGGGAGACCCGATCTACTCCGGACAGGAGAGATCAAAACCAAGACACCAAATCAAGTTAATTCTAAGTGAAGTAAGGTGTATGGTTTATCCTAGACCTAAGGATGAAGTCACAAGACAAGTGAGGGGTTCAATGAGTACAAATTTGGTTCATTATTGATGTGAGAGTGACTTATAGTATTTTAAATGGGATCCAGGATTGAAGTACTAGTTCAATGTGAGAAAATCCACTGCCTTGGGAACTGTGTCCAATGCAGGGTAGTTAAGGGGTTGAATTGGGGCTAACTAGTATAAGTGACAAGCTTGATCATGATATATGATGACATCAAAGGGTTTAGTCCACCAAATAAGGATCAAACCACATGTTAATCCAACAATTTAGGAAAGTCGAATTGACTTGGAGAGAGATCAATGCCTTGGGAATTGGGATAATGGAGTCAAAGTGAAGTTAACTTGTGGTTGATGACTCCTATTGCATGAGACAAGTGGACAATTAAAGGTTTGATGGAGGAGTAAGTCTAGATCTAAAGATTCAAGGTTTGACCTAAGTGGACCACAATCCCTTAAAACAAGGAATGCTATCCCCAAGGCAAGATTTGACAAAGTGACATACTAGACCTAGGTTTTGAATTATGCTCGTTCCAAATCCACCAAAATCTCATGTACCCATGTCCTAGAAGTGGACCAACTCACTCTCCCAAGGAAGTGCGACTTTGCCCAAGGAGGGTAAAATGTGGGATAAATGAATCAAGACAAGTCCAATGACATCCAAATTTTAGATCCAAGTAGGTTGATCAAGTGAGAGTGTGGATCTACAATTTCAAGGCAATCCGATGGCTAGATCTTACTGGATCTGAGTTTAAAGATTCCAAGTGGTCCAAAATGGGGATTAAATCCCTTAAAATATGGAATAGGGCCTACAAGGTAGAAATCAGAAAAGTGACAATCTGGGGGTAGGTTATTGGATATGTAGATTATAGATCAAGTGAACTCTCAACTACCCACGTACTAGATCTAGGTTAACTCATCCAAACCAAGAAGTGCACCCTTGCTTGGAGAGGCTAAGTGCCTTGGGAAGAGGGTCAAATGGAGGCCAATCCTCACCAAACTATAGATCCGGGATGCCGTTGATACTATAGAGGTGGGTTTTAAATTTCTTACCCAAGAAGCCACTAGATCTTAGTAGATCTGAGAAAATGTAAAATAGGGGTTTTGATTAATTAGGGTTTGAAATATTTTAGACAAGTGGATAGATCATGGAGATAGAAATTACCTTGAGATCATACCTAAGTGATGAAGAGAGATGCCTTGATGTTGAGGAAGATTCCCGCAGAGATCAAATGAGAAATTATTGATTTTGCTTGCCGAATTGATGCCCTAGCCCTCAAGTGCGACCTCCTCTACTTGTCAAACCAAGGAATAGCGATTCAATCACTAAGGTCAAGTATGGAGGAAATACAAGAGAAATGCAATAGTAACATGAAATAGAAGGTCCTGGGACAGTAATACTCCCTGTTACCAACGAAGAGATCCAAAGAAGAAGTAGGGAGAGTCTTCCCCTACCAATACTTCCTCCTCAAAGAAAATTGGCCTCCACCTGTAGATGCAAAAACGTGGTACAAAAGATATGGCAAAACAAGATCTCCAATAACTCAGTGCAAAGGAAGAACCAACGAACGAACACCAAAAACATTCACCACAACACTGGAGATAGATGCAATAATAATTTTCTATTCCAATAATCCAGAGCCACAAGTCCCCTTTACAATGAGAGGCTCTCTCCTTTAAATAGATAGGAGAGGCACCAAAATCCTAACCACGTTTTGAACGAGTGGATAATATTAAAAGATACAAATGTCTAATCAATGGTTGAGATGAGCTCAACAATAAAATACATGGATCACTAATAAAATATAACATAAGTGGACAAAATCGCCCGAGGGGAATCCCACCATATCATGATCACAAAATATAATAAGAAGCTTATGGTGGGTCCAAAGGGTAATTTTAGCCACCCTTGGTCAATCTCCATAGCACAATAATAATAAAATAGTCATCAATATACCAAATCGTGCCTCTATGGACAAATCGTGGGCCTTACGAGGCCTCAAAAATCATCAGAAAGTGCCATAAGTGATGGATGCGGGCCTCGATGAAGCTGAAACTGCTGGAGGAGGTGTGGAAGACATCCACCCATCATCACTGATCATCCCATGCCAGCACATTGCCTCGGTAGCGCAAATCGAATTCCTCATGAGCCATTTCTACCAATCCTGAAATGCCTCGAGAAGCGTGAAACTTCCCCAAACTGCCTCCTAGAGTGCCTGTGCTGTCAAGGTGAGGGCACCAATGTGTCCGAGAGGGGGATAATATGGTAAAAACAAGTAGCTTGACCACCCGCTCCAAGCACAGTGCCCTGGGTCAACCAGATAAAATTCATCTCTGCTATGACAGGGTCTCCATCAGACCAAAACTGCACTGGGATAGCCTACTGAGGCTCAGTCATCATTGTAACTGCCCGGAACTGAAAACAGACTGTCTCATTGGACTCAGAAAGTCCAAATCTATCCAAAATGTGTACTCATACACCATATGAATCTCTGCATGGTCATGTAATATATCCAATATACCGAAACAGGTCAAATAATAATAATCTGTAAATGATCAATAAATGCTGAAAACCATGAATCATCATCATAAACCTGTATCTGATGCACAGAATCATCATGTACATGTACATAAACCATATATCATCTATCCATATCATCACAAGGTCCAACCATCTCATGTTCTGTGGTTGACCTTGGTCAAACTAGGTTCGACCAAGTCAACATAACCAAATATAACTCAGACCATCATCAGAAGCTGCTGCAAAGCGTCAAAGGTTAATGCATGCTCTACAACTTATTCAAATAACAATTATAACACAAAGTAATCATTATTGGCGATCTAGATCCAAATATATAATGTCATTAATTATTATTATTACTCAGACGAGACTTTCAGGACCATACTCACTTCATAGCTGTGATCAATTTGCTAGTGAAGGGTGAAGGCTAAAATACTGGCTAGGCTAAGGGATGACTTCACTGACTTAACATTGTGACACTTTGGAACAGGGAACGGGAATACACACCATAGTATATACTGAATGAGCAACAACATAGGGAATGGCGGTGTCTCATGAATGGATGAGTTGTTTAAAGAGGGTTTATTCACCTTTAACAGATGCGCACAATCCATAATACAAATGAGGCCAGCAATTGTTTTGATATAGCATTTAAGTTCCATTGCTTTCTGGGCCTGAAGTTTCCATAGCCTTGATCTATGTGTGTTTATAAACACATTGCATAGATTTACATTTATTTGAGGCTTTCTGCTGCAGGTGTGTTTTTAAGGCACTTGTTTACCTGAGCACGTCTAGGTGTGTCACAGACAGCTTGTTTACCTAGGCATTTTACATTTCACAAAAGATATAACATTTTATTTCATACTTTGTATTCATGGCAGCACTAAAAGTTTCAGGTTTGGCCAACACAACTTTAGTGACTAGGGGGAATTCACAAGGAAATCCAACTCACCATGGGTAAGCTTTGTCACCAACTCAGAGCCGAGACACAATAAAGAGGGAAGCTCATCCAATACAGAGGCTACAGTGGGGAAAAGTCCTCCATGCCACTAGTCAAGTAGTAAGTCAGGGTGATAAACTAGACGGTAGGTAATGGATAGATGAAGACAATGAATAATGGAGCCAACACTAGCAAGCCTATGTATGGTGGAATGATCACCTCTATTCTCCCTAGGGAGGGTAAAACCGATGAGTATGAATAATGAACTTCTAAGTCTGAGTAGGGACAATATAATATATATAATAAGATCAACCAGGTCCACATATCTATATGATCGCCAGATCATGACACTAGGTGCTAAGACATGCTATAAGAATAAATATAAAAGCAATATAACCAAAACACTATGATATATCTGCTGAGTCATATACCTGAATGCTCATCATCTGAACCATCATCTGTCCTCTGAAACTGCTACTGCAACTCTGGGCACTACTGACTGCTCTGTACAAATGGTATAATGGCTACATCAGTCATCTCTCTGAGTGTCCTGAGACTTAGTCATGGCATGGGGAATATATATACTGCTGTCCAAAATCTGATAGTGATCCAATATAAATGCTCATCTCAGCATCTCAATGTAAGGGAACTGGCTGAATAGTGTACTGGAATCAGAAAAATAATGTATGGTAGCCCGACTGCTATATATGTGATAACATCTAGCTCCGGCTGGGACAAGTGCTCTGCTGAAATGAGCGCTTGAGAATCTCAGAATCTCTGGTCCTCGAACTCTGCTACTCGAACCCTCAATCCAACACTCTACCATTTTGCTTCCATCTTTTTATTTTGCACCTATTTCTGCATTCACAAACATCAAAATACCTCATGCAGCATGTATGGGAAAAATATAAAATCCAACTGAAATAAAATCTATTCTATGACAGAAATATAAATGCAGAAAGTAAATTAAATTACTAACATAACTTGCAAAGTTTGAATTTTATTGTGCAGGAAAAAGAAAATGACAGGTACTCAGTTAAACTAGGAGCTTACAAAGGAGCTTAAAAGGTGCCAGACTCAATGGCTGAAAAGACTATCTACTGCCCAAGCAGGCTTATTCAGTTACCTACCTACTCTAATCTAACCAATCATCACAAATGCTAGGTAAAATCATAAATCCAGTGCAACCATTCATCAAACATATTAGTGATTCTTCTTTGATTTCTTGTCATGAAACATGTCATGATTGGATTAAAGATCAGAGAATTTGATAGTGCAATCTTCCAGGTTTGTTCAAAAATTGAATAAAGGTTTGAATGGTGCAAAATGAAATCATGCCAAGGGAAAGATTGACTGATGCAAACATCCTCCATCCAAGAATTGATAGGATCATAAAATTTATGCAAGTTATTGCTTAAGATTGATGGAGGAAAAATATAAGGCTTGTAACTTAATTCTTTTTCACAGAACATAACTTCCTCATTTACTTCTCTTACATATTCAATTTGGTTCTCCCTGGGATTAATGATCAAATAGAAACCAAGTGGGGATAACTTAAAGTTTAAAGGACGGAAAAACAAAGTCAAACCCACTTGATGCTCAAAAATGGAGAAAAAATGGAATTGATCTTGAAACACCTTTCCTAGCCACCAAGAGTGATTGATAACTTGACAACAAGCATTATGGTTCCAAAGTGACCGAAAAGGGGAATGAAGTGTTTTTTCTTAAGACATGTAATCATGCATATACTTCCTTCTGAAAATTCCAAAGGCAAAAGTTTGACTATAGCACCAACCCAAAGATGATTGAAAGAGTTGGAAAGGGAGGGTGGATTGCAAATATGAAAATTCTCCCAAATGGATAGACAAGTTTGACCTTAGATTTTGACAAAAGAAGACACTCTTTACTCTAGGAATTATTTCAAGCTTTTGATCAAGTTTAATATTTACAATCTGAGGACAAGATTGACCATAGCTGTCTAACTCTAAGCTATCTTGACTAAGGATAAAAAAAGGAAAATTTAAAGATTCATTATAAGAAGTGGAGCAAAGATTAGAATATCTAGTATGATTCACTAATTCATCCTCACCTTGAGATTGACTTATTGATTCATCAATAAATTCATACGAGGATAAATGATCATTTTTATTCAATTTGTCAGGGATAAAATTAACAGGTTCATCTAAAACATCCTGATTATTTGCACAATGATCATGTGAAAGCACTACTAAATGATCTTGGTTAATGTCTCCACTTTCTTCTTCTTCAGTAAGTTGATAAGGAATTGAATGATCACTAAAGACAGAATGACTAATGAGTCTCTCTGAGGGAGGAACTTCAGTAGACCTGTTAACTAAAAGCTCATCCTCAGAAATTCCCTAAGGATCAAGACTAGGGCTACCTAAAAAGCAATTTGAAAACTTATGGTTTGTACAATGATTAAAGATTTGACTTTCGATTGACTTAAAAGTAGAAGACTTATCATCAGAAGAAATTCGGCAGGAAAGGTCATCTCCGGATGTTGACAAATCACTTGATATTTGATTGTTAAATGATTCCACAATAGGATCAAAAAGGGGAGGTTTTGATTTTGGATTTGATTTGAAAGATACATATCATCGAATTCACTTCCCCATTCTTCTAGGAATTTATTTTCAAACATGTCATAACCAAAAATGCTATTGGGTTTCAAATTCGAAAGCCAGAGTCCAGCTCTTTCTTTGAAAGATGAAGCCAATAGTCTCATACACACATCCTCATGGGTTATGGATAATTCTTTAATAATTTCCCCAAAAAGTTCAAGGTGTCTTTTAGCAGAGATTTCATAACTTCCATCAAAAGTAGGCAACCTTGCACATGCTTGATGAGGAATATGACGAGGATACCCAATAATTTTTGAAAAGTCAAAAAATTTTAAACGACCGAAAGTTCTAGGTCGCTCAGAAGCAGCCATGGGTAATTTTTTTTATTTTTTATTTTTTATTTTTTTATATATTTTATATTTTTAATATTTTAATATTTATTTTTAAATTCAAGAGCCTGAAAATAAAATGATGCACCCCATGGGTTCTAGATAATGATAAGATCTATCTTAATTCTTAGTATTGTAAGGATGCAAATGAGCTCGCTCCTCAGTGGAGTCACGGTTGGGAGTCGCCAGGTAGATTTCTTAAACTCTTCTACCAAGATATGTGTCGTTGTATATGCAGGAGAGAGTGAATAATGACTACTAGTTTTATCCAAGGTAAGCCTCTGCCTTCTATAGCGCCAAAATGTTAGGCAAAAAGAACGGGAGTAGGACTTGAGAAATATATGTCAAACCAGAGTAAGCCTATGCCCTCCTCGGCAGCAGCGCCAAAATGTTATCACCTAAACTGTAGTTACCCCTGTGGATGTATCCATAAATGGATGGCAATAGGAAAGGGCAACTCAAAAGGTGCAACCACGATCACCTCGACCTCCAATAGATAGTTGTCACACCAGTCGAGGCAACCTTCACTTTATGTTATCTAGCCCAGACAACAAAGGGGGAGACCCGATCTACTCCTGACAGGAGAGATCAAAACCAAGACACCAAATCAAGTTAATTCTAAGTGAAGTAAGGTGTATGGTTTATCCTAGACCTAAGGATGAAGTCACAAGACAAGTGAGGGGTTCAATGAGTACAGCTTTGGTTCATTATTGATGTGAGAGTGACTTATAGTATTTGAAATGGGATCCAGGATTGAAGTACTAGTTCAATGTGAGAAAATCCACTGCCTTGGGAACCGTGTCCAATGCAGGGTAGTTAAGGGGTTGAATTGGGGCTAACTAGTATAAGTGACAAGCTTGATCATGATATATGATGACATCAAAGGGTTTAGTCCACCAAACAAGAATCAAACCACAAGTTAATCCAACAATCTAGGAAAGTCGAATTGACTTGGAGAGAAGTCAGTGCCTTGGGAATTGGGATAATGGAGTCAAAGTGAAGTTAACTTGTTGCTGATGACTCCTATTGCATGAGACAAGTGGGCAATTAAAGGTTTGATAGAGGAGTAAGTATGATATAAAGATTCAAGGTTTGACCTAAGTGGACCACAATCCCTTAAAACAAGGAATGCTATCCCTAAGGCAAGATTTGACAAAGTGACATACTAGACCTAGGTTTTGAATTATGCTCGTTCCAAATCCACCAAAATCTCATGTACCCATGTCCTAGAAGTGGACCAACTCACTCTCCCAAGGAAGTGCGACTTTGCCCAAGCAGAGTAAAATGTGGGATAAATGAATCAAGACAAGTCCAATGACATCCAAATTCTAGATCCAAGTAGGTTGATCAAGTGAGAGTGTGGATCTACAATTTCAAGGCAATCCGATGGCTAGATCTTACTGGATCTGAGTTTAAAGATTCCAAGTGGTCCAAAATGGGGATTAAATCCCTTAAAATGTGGAATAGGGCCCACAAGGTAGAAATCAGAAAAGTGACAATCTGGGGGTAGGTTATTGGATATGTAGATTGTAGATCAAGTGAAATCTCAACTACCCACGTACTAGATGTAGGTTAACTCACCCAAACCAAGAAGTGCACCCTTGCTTAGAGAGGCTAAGTGCCTTGGGAAGAGGGTCAAATGGAGGCCAATCCTCACCAAACTATAGATCCGGGATGTCGTGGATACTATAGAGGTGGGTTTTAAATTTCTTACCCAAGAAGCCTCTAGATCTTAGTAGATCTGAGAAAATGTAAAATGGGGGTTTTGATTAATTAGGGTTTGAAATATTTTAGAAAAGTGGATAGATCAAGGAGATAGAAATTACCTTGAGATCATACCTGAGTGATGAAGAGAGATGCCTTGATGTTGAGGAAGATTCCCGCAGAGATCAAATGAGAAATTATTGATTTTGCTTGCCGAATGGATGCCCTAGCCCACAAGTGCGACCTCCTCTACTTGTCAAACCAAGGAATAACGATTCAATCAGTTAGGTCAAGTATGGAGGAAATACAAGAGAAATGCAATAGTAACATGAAATAGGTCTAGGGACAATAATACTCCCTGTTACCAACGAAGAGATCCAAAGAAGAAGTAGGGAGAGTCTTCCCCTACCAATACTTCCTCCTCAAGGTAAATCGGCCTCCACCTGTAGATGCAAAAACGTGGTACAAAAGATATGGCAAAACAAGATCTCCAATAAGTCAGTGCAAAGGAAGAATCAACGAACGAACACCAAAAACATTCACTACAACATTGGAGATAGATGAATAATAATTTTCTATTCCAATAATCCAGAGCCACAAGTCCCCTTTACAATGAGAGGCTCTCTCCTTTAAATAGATATGAGAGGCACCAAAATCCTAACCACTTTTTGAACAAATGGCTAAGATTAAAAGATACAAATGTCTAATCAATGGTTGAGATGAGCTCAACAATAAAATACATGGATCACTAATAAAATATAACATAAGTGGACAAAATCGCCCTAGGAGAGGGGAATCCCACCATATCATGATGACAAAATATAATAAGAAGCTTACGGTGGGTCCAAGGGTTAATTTTAGCCACCCTTGGTCAATCCCCATAGCACAATAATAATAAAATAGTCATCAATATACCAAATCGTGCCTCTATGGACAAATCGTGGGCCTTAAGAGGCTTCAAAAATCATCAGAAAGTGCCATAAGTAATGGATGCGGGCCCCGATGAAGCTGAAACTGCTGGAGGAGGTGTGGAAGACATCCACCCATCATCACTAATTATCCCATTCCAAGACATTGGCTCAGTAGCCCAAATCGAATTCCTCAATAGCCATTTTTACCAATCCTGAAATGCCTCGGGAAGCATGAAACTGCCCCAAATTGCCTCCTGGATTGCCTGCGCTGTCAAGGTGAGGGCACCAGTGTGTCCGGGAGGGGGGTAATATGGTAGAAACAAGTGGCTGGACCACCACCTCCAAGCACAGCGCCCTGGGTCAACCAGATAAAATTCATCTCTGCTCTGACAGGGTCTCCGACAGACCAAAACTGCACTGGGATAGCCTACTGAGGCTCAATCATCACTGTAACTACCCGGAACTGAAAACAAACTGTCTCATTGGACTTAGAAAGTCCAAATCTATCCAAAATGTGTACTCATACACCATATGAATCTCTGCATGGTCATATAATATATCCAATATACTGGAACAGGTCAAATAATAATAATCTGTAAATGATCAATAAATGTTGAAAACCATGAATCATCATCATAAACCTGTATCTGATGCACAGAATCATCATGTACATGTACATAGACCATATATCATCACAAGGTCCAACCATCTCATGTCCTGTGGTTGACATTGGTCAAACTAGGTTCAACCAAGTCAACATAATTAAATATAACTCAGACCATCATCAGAAGCTGTTGCAAAGTGTCAAAGGTTAATGCATGCTCTACAACTTATTCAAATAACAATTATAACACAAAGTAATCATTACTGGCGATTTAGATCCAAATATATAATGTCATTAATTATTATTATTACTCAGACGAGACTTTCAGGACCATACTCACTTCATAGCTGTGATCAATTTGCTAATGAAGGGTGAAGGCTAAAATACTGGCTAGGCTAAGGGATGACTTGACTGACTTAACATTGTGACACTTTGGAACAGGGAACGGGAATACACACCATAGTATATACTGAATGAGCAACAACACAGGGAATGGCGGTGTCTCACAAATGGATGAGTTGTTTAAAGAGGGTTTATTCACCTTTAACAAATGCGCACAATCCATAATACTAATTAGGCCAGCAATTGTTTTGATATAGCATTTAAGTTCCATTGCTTTTTGGGCCTGAAGTTTCCATAGCCTTGATCTATGTGTGTTTATAAACACATTGCATAGATTTACATTTATTTGAGGCTTTCTGCTGCAGGTGTGTTTTTAAGACACTTGTTTACCTGAGCACTTCTAGGTGTGTCACAGACAGTTTGTTTACCTAGGTAGTTTACATTTCACAAAAGATATAACATTTTATTTCATACTTTGTATTCATGGCAGCACTAAAAGTTTCAGGTTTGGCCAACACAACTTTAGTGACTAGGGGGAATTCACAAGGAAATCCAACTCACCATAGGTAAGTTTTGTCACCAACTCAGAGCCGAGACACAATAAAGAGGGAAGCTCATCCAATACAGAGGCTACAGTGGGGAAAAGTCCTCCATGCCACTAGTCAAGTAGTAAGTCAGGGTGATAAACTAGACAGTAGGTATTGGATGGATGAAGACAATGAATAATGGAGCCAACACTAGCAAGCCAATGTATGGTGGAATGATCACCTCTATTCTTCCTATGGAGGGTAAAACCGACGAGTATGAATAATGAACTTCTAAGTCTAAGTAGGGACAATATAATATATATAATAAGATCAACCAGGTCCACATATCTATATGATCGCCAGATCATGACACTAGGTGCTAAGACATGCTATAAGAATAAATATAAAAGCAATATAACCAAAACACTATGATATGCCTGCTAAGTTAGATACCTGAATGCTCATCATCTGAACCATCATCTGTCCTCTGAAACTGTTACTGCAACTCTGGGCACTACTGACTGCTCTGTACAAATGGTATAATGGCTACATCGGTCATCTCTATGAGTGTCCCGTGACTCAGTCATGGAATGGGGAATATATATACTGCTGTCCAAAATCTGATAGTGATCCAATATAGATGCTCATCTCAGCATCTCAATGTAAGGGAACTGGATGAATAGTGTACTGGAATCAGAAAAATAATGTATGGTAGCCCGGCTACTATATATGTGATAACGGGACCACATCCATTTTTGTTTTGTGTCTCGGCTCTGAGTTGATGACAGAACTTGCCTTTGGTAAGTTGGATTGTATGCCTAAATCATTCAAGTCGGTTGTCCCGATGTTTGGCACTGTGCAGAATTCCCCCTAGTCACTTGAGTTGTTTTTGGCTCAAATTGAAAGCACATGTACTACTTGTATTGGAAATGTATTATGAAATCCCTTGAACTTAAAATTCTAGAATGTGTTTCTTAACACACGTGAATAAAGGTAATAGCAATGAACTGCTAAAATACCCTGCGAAGGGTATAAAAAGGTCCAAAAAGCAATGATTAAATAAATGGTATATCTAAATATTGCTGACCTCATGATTATAAATATGCCTTGGATGCAAGCTGCTATTAGTTGTGCTTCTTAGCACATGTGAAATCCCAGAGGGGTCATATAGGCCAAAAATGCCATGGAAATGAAATGAATGATCCTAATGAACCTGGATCAGCTTGATGTAGATATGATGCCTAAGTTGAATAAGCACTCTCTAAACAACTATTCCATTTGTGAGGCACAGCCCTTCCCTTTGTTATTTTGTCCAGCACAGTGTGTAGCTTCCCCTTTCCCCGTCCAAAGTATCACTTAGTTGAGTTTGGTCAAGTCATCCCTTTTGCCTAGCCTTCTTCTTAGCCTTCACCCTTTGCTAGCAGTTAGGCCATGTCCGTTGAATGAGTATGTCTTTAAAGCTTTTGTGCAAGTAAATTATAAATAACACTGGAATATATATGTATTAACTGCCACTAAATTATGTTTGTACTTAAGTTAAGCTGTGAATATGATTAAAGGAACATGTCTTAGTCTGTTGCTATAATCTAGGCTTTGGTTGAATTTTGACCTAGTCAAACATAGTTTGACCATGGTCATTCTTGGGATCCATGACGAGATGGACAACTTATGTTTATGGATGATGATTTGTGGTCCCACATACACCTACTGATGATTCCATATGATGGATATATGCTTCAAATGATGATTGATGCAGTTGGTCAATTTTATTACTATTTCCAGATCATCATATTTTACACTGTCTGGGTATGGTGGACCCTACAGTTGACCCCATAGGTCAACCCATGGTGTATGCATACTCATTTCTAGTAGATTTGGGTCTTCTGGATCCATTAAGACACTTATCTTTCAGTTCCGGGCACTTATGATGATGATAGAAGCAGTTATCCACTTGTTGACCAGTTTTAGGCATGCTTATCCAGCCTGTCCAGCAGAGGCTTGAAGGCCAGTCGTTGCCTAGGGCGCTGTGTAGGGAGGGGGAGGTCCAACCACTTGTTTTTACCATTATACCTCCCTTCCATACAGCCTGGTGCGTTTGACAGCGCAGGCACCCTGGGTGGCAGTTTGGGCAGTTTTAGAGTTTTTCAGGAGGATTAAAAATGGAATAAAAGGGTCACTGAGGAATTCGATTTTGACAATTGAGGCAAGGTTTTGGCAGTTGGTCTTCTCAAAGGTCTTTCAGGGTGAACCCCCCATCTTCCAGATCAGTTGGCATCAGTCAGTGGGGTCCACAGTGGCCACAGGAGGCCTTTTACTGCATGTCTCTCTGAGTTTTGGAGACAGGATTTTGATCATTTGTGTTATGTGGACATGTCATAGTCCCATTATTTTATATTATTGTGCGATGGGCATGAGCTAGTGAAGGATTGATACCTCCTAGCCCCACCATGTGAGTCTTGAGTCATGTCCATGTCATATTTGGTGGGCCCATGTATCTAGCCCCTTTTGGAGAATGACGTCACCCTCAATTAGTCACTTTTAGTCATGACGTCATCTCTCTTTTGAGCTAAGTTGCCAGGGTACTTGGGTACTGGGACAGGTACGGGTACAGGTACGCCACTTTTTGAAATAGGGTACTTGGGTACGTCGGGGTACTGTAGACATATATATATATATATATATATATAATTTTATAAATTTATAATTAATAATTATATTAATATATTTATAATTTTATTATTAAGTTAATAAATTTTCAACCAGTAACACACATTTGACATTCACACTAATTCAAATTACATATATGATATTGTCATTGATATTGATATGAAATTTGAATCATTAGCATAATAGCATGATAATATGATATATGTCGATGAGTCCATGAGTCCATTGTCATACTACATCCAAAATTTGGCAAATGGCATGCCTCATTTGCCATAGTTCTGAACATGAAATACAAAATAGCAAAATGAAAATAGTTGATTTGGCTTCCTCAAGCCATCTCTGCTAGGTCAGCAGCATCTGCAACATCACTATCATCTGCATCAGCATCAAGGAGGTCCATTAACGCCCAATATTAAAAAATCGTGATCATCCTTCCATTAACGCCCAACAGAAACTGAAAACTCTGTTTGACAGTTTGTTCATTGTTGAATTTTTAATTTTTTAACAGTTGGATAATTTACTGTTTAATTTGAATTATAAATTTTAAATTTATAGGCTAGCTGTCATGACAGTAAAACCCAGAATTATACTCTTGACACTATCAAAATGCAATCTTTATAGTTTATAGTTTATACTGATAATTTAATTTTTATTTTTATTTTTTAACATTAATGATTATCATTAGACATTACACTTATAGCTTAACTTTTAAGTTTTAACTTTATTGTTTGAGGCTATGAGCCAAATTAAAATATAATTAATAAAACTGAAAATTAAGCTGAATTAAAATTAATAATTATTAATACGAAAAAATTTAAAATTGAAAAACTTTAAAACAATGAAACAGAAAATTTAAAATTTAAATTAGACTATTAGTATTACAGTATTACATTACTGTATAGTGTATTAGTAATTAGTAATTAGTAATAAAATAAGTTATTAAGTAATAAGTAATACTAATAATCGTGAAATTTTCAGTATGCGTTTCAATTTCATGCCCGGAAGTACCCTAAAATTCGTGACCAAGTACCCGGTACTTGGGTGAAGTACCTGGTACTTACGCGGTACTCCTAGAGGTACCAATTCCGGTACTCGGTAATGGTACGGGTGCCCAACCCCCCAGTACGGGTACCCTGGCAACTTAGCTTTTGAGTGATCCATGTGATATTATGTATTGGCTCATCTTAGCCATTGATTAGATTGTGAGATTTTTTTAATCTCAACCACTCATTTCAAAAAGTGGTTTTTTGGTTTAAGGCTTTGGTCCTTATTATCCTATATAAGGAGGAGACCCCCCTATTGTAAAAGCACCTTCGGAGCTCTTGAAGATTGGAATAGAATACTTCTTTGTGCATATACTTCTCTTGTCTTGATGGATTCTTTTGTACTTTGAATATACAGTATCTTCTCTGAGTATCATTGTGGATCTTGGGCTACAAGTTGTTTTTCTGCAGGGAGGCCGAATTGGTGAGGAGGAGGACGATTTGAAGGAGGCTATTGTTGGGGGGACCCACATATCTTCTCTTGGGTTGATCTTTGTGACAGGGAGTATTATTATTGTATCTTTGTGACATAGTTGATGCTTTCTCTTACATCTCTTCATCATTTTCATAATTTTCTTACTTAGCTTGTTTCTACTTGATCTTGTCTTGTAGGAGGAGGACGATTTGGCCATCTTTGGAGGAGGACATTTCGTCTTGGAGCACTAGATCTCACTCTTGAATATACACATAAGGGAATGCTATCAATTTTCAAAGTGGCCACAAGCATTTGAGGTATGTTCTACAAGGTATGTACCTAGATCCATTCATTCTTCTTCATTGGTCACAAAACCCTTAAAATCAAAATCCTCATTTTTACTTTTTTTTAGAACTACTTGGATCTAGCTTGGCATTGGGGATAATTTTAAGAACCCACCTCTATAGCATCCATGGCAACTCAGATCTATAGTTTGGTGGTGATTGGCCTCCATTTGACCCATTTTCCAAGGCACTTAGCCCTCCTTGAGGCAGTTCGCATTTCTTGAGGAGAGCTAATGGGGCTAGTTCCAAGTTGTGGGTAGGTGAGATCCCACTTGATTTGCATAGATCTACCTTGATAACCTACCCCTAGTGCTTCACCTCTTTGATTTTTGCCTTGTGGGCCCCATTCCTCATTTTGAGGGTTGAGCCCCACTTGGGTCATTGGGTGATGCATTTTCAATCCTATATCTATGGAGATCTAGCTCATATTGGGGCATGCCATTCCAAACCCACCTTGATAATTCCCTTAACTACCCCGATCTACATTTTGGTGAAATTTGGACTCCATTTGGCCCTTGATCTAAGGCACTAGTCTCCTTGGGGCAATTTGCACTCCTTGGGGTTGGTGTTCTTTTGCTAGATCCCATATGTGGGTGTTTCCTATCTCATCTTAAATCCATAGATCTACATCATTGCAGATACCCCTTAGTGCCAGCTCACCTCTAATTTGACCAAGTGGGCCTGTTATCACACAACTTGTAGTTGTCCATAAAGGTATCCCATCCGGGATGGTAGAGGAGATGGACAACTAAAGAGGTGACCCAAGAGATGCCACGGTTCCCAATGCAAGCTGGGAGTCAAGACAATCGAGGCACTCTTCACTTTAGATCAAGATGAATCAAGACCAAGGGGAAGACCCTATAACCAATCAAAGGTGATTGGACCCAAACAATGGTTTCTAGGGAAGTGTGAGAGAGGAGTTACGGAAACCAATGCAAGGTTAGGTGGACCTAGAAGTTGAAGTATGGTTGAAAGAGGCCTAAGGAGTGATTAGTGTTTCAACCACTGAATGATTTAGTCCACATGATGAGATTAGATAACAAGATCTAGTACCATAAAAGACACATGTGGGACCCACTTCCTTGGGATATGGGAATAGTTCAAATGGGACCCACAAGGTGAAGTTAGGGATGCAAATGGTACTAAGGGGTATGCAAGGAGTAGATCTATGGATCTAAAGTGAAATTAGAGATACCCACATATGGGATCTAGCACTTGACACTAATCCCAATGAATGCGAATTGCCTTAAGTGGACTAGTGCCTTGAGTGGATGGGCAGATGGAGTCAAAAGTATATCAAATTATAGATCGGGACACCTAGGATGCAAATCAAGTGGGCTACTTAAGATGTGATGGTTGGATCTTACTAGATCTAATGTTTCACTATGTGACCCAAGTGGACAACAATCCCCAAAATGAGGAATGATACCCCCAAGGCAGACCTCCACAAAGTGAGACACTAGATGTAGGTTTTAAAATATGCACTTTCCAAATCCAATGGGATCTCAACCACCCATGTCCTACAAGTGGGAAAACTCAAACCCCCAAGAAGTGCGACTTTGCCCAAGGAGGGCTAAAAGCATGGAAAAGTGTGTCAAATCAAGTCCAAAGGCCACCAAAGTTTAGATCCAAGTAGTTTAGGCAAGTATCAATATAGATCTTGAAAATCAAGGGGATCCAATGGCTAGATCTCCATAGATCTGAGCTTGAAAGTGCATCACCAAATTGACCCAAGTGGGGCACAACCCTCAATATGAGGAATGGGGCCCATAAGGCAAAAATCAATGAAGTGAAGCACTAGGGGTAGGTTATCCAGTGTGAGGATCATGAATCAAGTGGGATCTCACCTACCCATATGTTGGATCTAACCCAATTAGCTTCTCCCAAGGGGTGCGATTTGCCTCAAGAGGGCTATTTTGCCTTGAAAAGCATGTCAAATGGAACCCAATCACCACCAAACTATAGATCCGAATTGCCGTGGATACTATAGAGGTGGGTTTTCAATATCTTTCCAAAATCTAGGCTAGATCCAAGTAGATCTAAGAAAAATAAAAATGAGGGTTTTGATTTTAATGTAATTTTGACCAATGGGATTGATAGCAAGCGAAATCAATATGTACCTTGTAGATCGTACCTCAAAAGCTTGCGGCCTCTTAGCATATGGAGAATTCTTGCCCTAGTTACAATTCCAAGCTTGATCCAAGTGTCTTCAACCCAAAACGTCCAAGCCCTAGGAGGAAATATGTCTCATGAAAACCTGCAAATCAAACTACATCAAGTTAGATTTGATCCACAAATCCATAAGATCTAAGCATGTCATATCAAGAAAGCAATCAATGGACAAAGCACAATTGAAAAACTCCCTCTCTATGAAGACGTCTTGCTCATGGGGGATGTGAGCAACCCCTATAATCTTCCCACAAAGCAAATCGTTGGGCTAGCTTGAAGTAATTCGGCCTCCCTCTCTTGAAGTCGATTTCACTCGAAAAGCAAACAATGTCTAGAAGCAAAATATCCAAGAACATATGCAAGAGAAACTCAATCAAAACCAAAAAGTAGATCTCCAAAATATTCTTTTCATTCCAAGTTTTCCAGAGCCCAAAGGTCAGCTATACAATAAGGGGTCTCCTCCTTATATAGGATAATAAAGACCAAAACCCTAGATCTCAAAATCACTTTACAATAAAATGAGTGGTTGAGATTAAAAGATCTCAATACATGATCAATGGCTAAGATGAAACATAACAATATAACACATGGATCACTCAAATAATGATGACATCATAGCTAAAAGATAGTCATGGAGGGTGACGTCATCCACTAGAGGGGGCAAAAGTACATGGGCCCACCCCGAATGACTAAGACATGACTCATAAAGCACATGGTGGGGCTAGGAGGCATCAATCCTTGCTAGCTCATCCCCATGGCACAATAAAATAATATAATATGTCCAAAATAAATACAAATGATCAAATCTGTCCTCAAAATCTGTGACAGACATGCAGTAAAAAGCCTCCTGCGGCCTCTATGGACCCACCCAAGTGATGAAAACTGGCTGGAAGATAGGGGGTTCACCCTGGAATACCTCTGTGAAAACCAAGTGCCAAAACCTTGCCTCAATTGCCCAAATCGAATTCCTCAGTGACCCTTTTATCCCATTTCTGAACTGCCTTGGTAACTGTGAAAGTGCTGAAACTGCCTCCTAGGGCACCTGCACTGTCAAACTGAGCCCACCAGGCTCTCTAGAAGGGGGGTAAATCGTAATATCAAGTGGCTGGACCACCCCCTCCTCACACAGTGCCCTAGGTGAACTGGCCTCTCAAGGCCCCTACTGCTAAGGCTAGGAAATTAGCCCCAAATCTGGTCAACAAGTGGAAAACTGCATTTATCACTGTCAGAAGTGCTCGAAACTGAATGATAAGTGTCTCATTGGATCCAGAAGACCCAAATCTACTAAAACTGTGTACTCTTACACCATGGGTTTCCCTGATGGACTAGCTGTAGGGTCCACCATATCCGGACAGTGCATAATCTGATGATTTGGAATAATAATAAAACCTGTTGAACTGCATCAATCACCATCTGAATCGTATGTCCACCATATAGTATCATCAACAAAAGTATGTGGGACCATCAATCATCATCAATAAGCATACATGGCCCACATCATCACAGATCCCAAGAATGACCATAGTCAAACTAGGTTTGACTAGGTCAATATACAACCAAGGACAAATCATATCAATAGACTAAGACATGTTCCTCTAATCATACTCATAGTTTAACTTAAAGTATAACATCATTTATTGGCATTAAACATATTTGTTCATTCCGTTGTTATTTGTATTCACTTGCACAATAGCTTAAATGATAAACTCACCCATTGGACATGGTCTAACTATTAGCTAAGGATGAAGGTTAGGAACAAGGTTGGGCAAAGGGGGTGACTTGTCTAGACTCAACTAAAAGACACTTTGGACTGGGAGAAAGGGGGAGCTACAAATTTTATGCTGGACAAAATAAACACGGGGAATGGCTGTGCTTCACAAATGGGTAAGTTGTTTAGAGAGTGCTTATTCAACTTAGGCACCATGTCTACATCAAGTTGATCCAAGTTCATTAGGATCATTCAATTTCATTTCATGGCCTTTTTGGCCTACATAACCCTTCGGATCTCAGATGTGCTGATAAGCACAACTAATTACAGCTTGCATCCAGGGCATGTTTATATATATATAAGGTCAGTAATTGTTTAGATATAGAATTTAAGAACCATTGCTTGTTTGGACCTTTCTTATACTCTTCGAGGAGTATTTTTAGCAGTTCATCGCTCTTGCCTTTTTTAGTTTCCATGGGCGAATTTACATAAGTTTCGATAAGTAGTACACGAGCTTTCAGTTTTAGGCAACAACATCTCAAGTGACTAGGGGGAGTTCGTGCCAGTGCCAAACATCGGAACAACCGACTAGAATGATTTAGGTCTACAATCCAACTTACCAAAGGCAAGTTTT
This sequence comes from Larix kaempferi, assembly GCA_027924585.1. Lineage (NCBI taxonomy): Eukaryota > Viridiplantae > Streptophyta > Pinopsida > Pinales > Pinaceae > Larix > Larix kaempferi. The sequence goes on along the minus strand of BSBM01000720.1, from coordinate 1,214,027 downwards.
GTCACCAACTCAGAGCCGAGACACTAAACATATAAGGATGCGGTCCAAACACAAAGGTACTGTTATCACCTAAACTGTAGTTACCCCTATGAATGGATCCAGTCATGGATGGCAATAGGGAAGGGCAACTTAAAAGGTGCAACCACGATCACCTCGACCTCCAATATGTATGGTTGTCACGCCAGTCGAGGCAACCTTCGCTTTATGTTATCTAGCCCAGACAACAAAGGGGGAGACCCGATCTACTCCCGACAAGAGAGATCAAAACCAAGACACCAAATCAGGGTATTTCTAAGCGAAGTTAGGTGTATGGTTTATCCTAGACCTAAGGATGAAGTCACAAGCCAAATGAGGGGTTCAAGAGGTATAGCTTTGGTTCATAGTTGAATGTAAGAGTGACTTATAATGTTTGTAGTGAGATCTAGGGCTAATGTACTAGTTCAATGTCAAAAGATCCACTGCCTTGGGAACCGTGTCCAATGCAGGATAGTTAAGGGTTGTATTGGGGCTAACTAGTACATGAGACAAGCTTGACCATGGTTCATGATGTCTTCGAAGGTATGGTTTACCATGCCTAAGTCAAACCACAAGTCAATCCAACAGTCTAGGAAAATTGAATTACCTTGTAGAGAAACCAGTGCCTTGGGAATTGGGAAGTGGAGTCAAAGTGGGGTTGACTTATGGTTTAGGACTCCTACAACATGAGATAAATGGACAGTATAGGTCTTGATGGTTAAATGTGTCTAGATCTAGGTTTAACCCAAGTGGACCACAATCCCTTAAAACAAGGAATGCAGTCCCCAAGGCAAGATTTGACAAAGTGACAGTCTAGACCTAGGTTTTGAATTATTCCGGTTTCAGATCTGCAATAATCTCAAGTACCCAGTTCCTAGAAGTGAGTGAACTCACTTCTCCAAGGTGGTGCGACTTTACCCAAGGAGGCTTAAAACGGGGTTTAGGTGGGTCAAATCATGTCGGATGGCATCCAAACTTTAGATCCTAGTAGATCGGTCAGGTAGGAGTATGGATCTATAATTTCGTGGCAATCCACCGGTTAGATCTTAGTAGATCTGAGTTTAAGTGTTCCAAGTGGTCCAAAATGGGGATTAAATCCCTTAAAATGTGGAATGGGGCCCACAAGGTAAATTTCAAGAAAGGGACAACCTGGGTGTATGTTATTTGATGTGTAGATGTCAAATCAAGTGGAATCTCAAACACCCATCACTTAGATCTAGGTCAACTTGCTCGAATGGTGAAGTGCGCCTTCCTTGGGAGAAGCTAAGTTGGCTTGGGAGAGGGGTCAAACGGAAGCCAATCCTCACCAAACTATAGATCCGGGATGCCATGGATGCTATAGAGGTGGGTTTTCAATATCACGCCCAACAACCCACTAGATCTAAGTAGATCTAAGAAAATGTAAAATGGGGGTTTTGAAATATTTAGGGTTTTAACAATTTATGAGTTATGTCAATGGATTGGATAAAGGAAAGAGAAACAAACCTGTGGATCTTACCTGGATAACCTTGTAGATGCCTTGATGATGATGATCTATGCAATCCCGATCAATTTGGAAGCTTTGAAGTAGTTTCTATGCAAATCGATTTGGTCCAAGAAGCCAATGCGCCCTCTCTCCTGCACAACAAACGTCAACAATATCAGATTTGATGCATCAAGAGATAAGACTAATGCCACAAAAGAAGTAACAGAAAGATAGCATAGATCACAATGATGCTAATGATAACCCCCTGATACAAGCGAATGCCAAGAAAGTCGATTTGAAGAAGCCTTGCAAAATCGCCCTTGTTGAAGTCGCCCTCCTGTAGACAAACAATGATTTCCAAACAAGATAGATCTTACCACAATTTCCAAATGCTAGGTTGCAATAGACTTTCCAATCACCATCTAAGAACACCAGATGCAAAGGAGACCACAAGAATTTCCACAATAATATTTTTCTATACCAATAATCCAAGAGCCAAAGACCCTTTACAATGAGAGGCTCTCTCCTTTAAATAGGAAGGAGAGGCACCAAAACCCTAACCACTTTTTAAATGAGTGGCTAAGATTAGAAGATACAAATGTCTAATCAATGGTTGAGATGAGCTCAACAATATAATACATGGATCACACATAAAATATAATATAAGTGGACAAAATCGCCCTAGAAGAGGGGAATCCCACCAAATCATGATGATGAAATATCATAAGAGGCTTATGGTGGGTCCAAGGGGTAATTTTATCCCTCCTTGGTCAATCCCCATAGCACAATAACCAATAAATAATCATGAATGTACCAAATCGTGCCTCCATAGTGAAGTCGTGGTCCTCAAAAGACCTCAAAAAATCCATAGAAAGTGCCATAAATGATGGATGCGGGCCCCGATGAAGCTGAAACTGCTGGAGAAGGTGTGGAAGGTCCCGATCTATCATCACTGATCATCCCATGCCATAACTTTGCCTCAGTACCCAAATCGATTTCCTCAATAGCCATTTCTACCAATCCTGAAATGCCTCGGGAAGCGTGAAACTGCCCCAAACAGCCTCCTGGAGTGCTGGCGCTGTCAAGGTGAGGGCACCAATGTGTCCGGAAGGGGGGTAATATGGTAAAAACAAGTGGCTGGACCACCCCCTCCATCATCAGCGCCCTAGGTCAACCGGATAAAAGTCATCTCTGCTCCGACAGGGCCTCCAACAGATCAAAACTGCACTGGGACAGCCTACAGAGGCTCAATCATCACTGTAAGTGCCCGGAACTGAAAACAAACTGTCCCATTGGACTCAGAAGGTCCAAATCTATCCAAGATGTGTACTCATACGCCATATGAGTCTCTGCATGATCAAAATAAATATCCAATATACCGGAACAGGGCCAATAATAAATTATAATGCGCTGTACATATACAAACACTGCTGTAACCCCAGAATCATCATCATAACCCTGTAGCTGCTGCATAGAATCATCCTGTATGTGTACATAGACCATATATCATCTATCCATATCATCATAAGGTCTAACATCTCATGTCCCATGGTCCTCCATGGTCAAACTAGGTCCAACCAAGACCAAATATAACTCAGTCCATCATCCAAGGCTGCTGAAAAGTATAACGGTTAATACATGCTTTACAATTTATTCAAATAGCAATTATAACACAGAGTAATCATGACTGGCGATCTAAATCCAAATATATAGTGTCGTTAATTATTATTATTACTCAGATTAGACTTTCAGGATCATACTCACTTCATAGTTGTGATCAATTTGCTAGTAAAGGGTGAAGGCTAAATTAACTTGGCTAGGCTAAGGGATGACTTAACTGTCTTGACTTTGTGACACTTTGGCAAGGGAAAGGGAATACACCATAGTATATACTGAATGAGCAATAACACAGGGAATGGCGGTGTCTCACAAATGGATGAGTTGTTTAAAGAGGGTTTATTCACCTTCACAGATGCGCACAATCCATAATACAAATAAGGCCAGCAATTGTTTAGATATAGCATTTAAGTTCCATTGCTTTCTGGGCCTGAAGTTTCCATAGCCTTGATCTATGTGTGTTTACAAACACATTGCATAGATTTACATTTTTCTTTAGGCTTTCTGCTGCAGGTGTGTTTTTAAGGCACTTGTTTACCTGAGCACTTCTAGGTGTGTCATGGACAGCTTGTTTACCTAGGTATTTGTTTTCCAAAAGATACAACATTTTATTTTTATTGCCATGTTCATTTGGCATGCCTCTCATTCATGTGTGTTTAGAAACACATTGCATGAATGGGCTTTTCATACAAGATATAGCATTTTATTTTCCAGATTTTGTATTGATGGCAGCACTAAAAGTTTCAGGTTTAGCCAACACAACTTTAGTGACTAGGGGGAATTCACAAGGAACTCCAACTCACCATAGGTAAGTTTTGTCACCAACTCAGAGCCGAGACACAATAAACAGGGAAGCTCATCCAATACAAAGGCTACAGTGGGGAGAAGTCCTCCATGCCACTAGTCAAGTAGTAAGTCAGGGTGATAATCTAAAAGGTAGGCCATGGATGGATGAAGACAATGAAATGATGGAGCCAACACTAGCAAGCCAAAGTATGGTGTAATGATCACCTCTATTCTCCCTAAGGAGGGTAAAACCAATGAGTATGAATAGTGAAATTCTAAGTCTAAGTAGGGACAATATGATATATATAATAGGTGAACCAGGTCCAAATATCTATATGATCGCCAGATCATGACACTAAGTGCTAAGACATGCTACAAGAATAAGTATAAAAGCAATCTAACCATAACACCATAATATATCTGCTGAGTCATATACCTGAATGCTCATCAACCTGTACCATCCTCTGTCCTCTGAAACTGCTGCTGTAACTCTGGGCACTACTGACTGCTCTGTACCAATGGTATAATGGCTACATCGGTCATCTCTCTGAGTGTCCTGAAACTCAGTCATGGCATGGGGAATACAACTGCTGTCCACAATCTGATAGTGATCCAATCTAGATGCTCATCTCAGCATCTCAAATGCAAGGGAACTGGCTGAATAGTGTACTGGCATCAGAAAAATAATGTATGGTAGCCCGGCTACTATAAATGTGATAACAGGTACAAAAAGGAGAAGTCCTCAATATCAGAAAGTCAGGTAAGACAAGTCATGACTTAAAGCCAAATAAGGAAAGTCATGGATGGATTGATTCAAATGATGGTGAAGCCTAAGCTAGCAGATAAATAGTGTTAAGGAAGACCATATCTATGCAAGGTAGTGAACCAGTGAGTTTTGTCAAACAACCTAAATGTGCAAGTAAAATGTTCATTTTATAATTTATCATCAAGATAGTTCATTTTATAAAGTTTGCCACATCATGAATTGTATACAAAGCCAATGTTGTGAACATGACTAAAACAACAAGATAATAATCCATAGTCAATGATCAGGAATCCATAGGTCATACAACATCATAAGAATAATCATCATATACCATCTGAAACACTACTGCAATACATCTCTAGGCACTGAACTGAAACTATATGGAATAAAGGGTCCCATCGGTCATCAAATCTGAACTCTCAAGGCTCAGTCTTGACATAAGGTCTAACATAAGTCTGAATAATACACTGCTCTGATCATGAGTGATCTCAAAATATAAAGTCATCATAGCCAAGCTCTGTAAAATCGAAGCTGTGGAATGTCCAGATATCTGCTAAGCAAGAATAGTAGCCCTGCTACTATGGTGTGATAACATCTGGCTCTAGCTGGGACAAGTGCTCTAAGGGAGAGAGCGCTTGAGAACCTTAGAATCTCTGGTCTCGAACTGCTCTGCATCAATCTTCAATCCAACACTGCATCATCCTTGCTTTCAGCTTTTATTTTGCACCTGTATTTGCGCTCACCAACACTAGAATACCTCATGGAGCATGTATGGGAGATATATAAAATAAAACTGAAAATAAAATCTAATCTAAAACAGAAACTAAAATGCATAAAAGAAAAATTTAAGCTAACAACTTGCAGTGCTAAAAATTTATTCATCATTCATTTATTTTTATTGCTGTGCAGGAAGAAAAGAAATCTTTTCAGGAAAGGCACACTCAAATCAACTTGCATAGGCAACCGAAAATAAAACAGAAAACTAGTCACTCTTCAAAGCATGCAGGAGATGAGACAAGCTTAGGAAGGAGCAAGGATCAACTCAATCAACAACAAAATCAAGCAGACGATCAAAGAAGAAAAGAAAAGTGGCAATACTCGGCACATAGAAAAATAAAAAGCACACAGATCCTACTGCTCAAGTGAGCTTATTCGGAAGACTACCTATTCTACTCTAACCAGTCAGCACAAATGTTAGGTAAAATCATAAATCCAGTGCAACCATTCATCAAATAGGTTAATGATTCTTATTTGATTTTTGATAATAAAACAAGTCAAGATTGGGCTAAAGATTAACAAATTTGAGGGCACAATCTTCCTGACTTGTTCAAAAATTGAAGAATGGTTTGAATGATGCAATATGAAATTATGCCAAGGAGAAGACTGACCAATGCAAACATCATCCATCAAAGAACTAATAAGATCATAAAATTCATGCAAGTTAAACTCAGAGATGGATGGAAGAAAGATATAAGACATGTGATTCGATTCATTTTCACACAAATTAACTTCTTCATTTACTTCTCTCACATACTCAATTTGATTCTCCTTGGGACTGATGATCAAAAAACCAAGTGGGGATAAATAAAAACTTAGAAGACAAAAAATCAAAATCAAACCCACTTGATGTTCAAAAATGGAGAAAAGATGAAATTGATCTTTAAACACCTTTTCTAGCCACCAAGAATGATTGATAACTTGACAACAAGCATTTTGGTTCCAAGGTGACTGAAAAGGAAAAAGAAGTGCTTTTTCTCCAAACATGTAATCATGCTTATACTTCCTATTGAAAATTTCCAAGGCAAAAGATCGACTAGAGCACCAACCCAAAGATGACTGAAAGAGTTGGGAAGGGAGGGTGGATTGCAGATATGAAAATTCTCACAAATGGATAAACAAGTTTGACCTTGGATTTTGACTATAGAAAACACTCTTTATTCTAGGAATAATTTCGAGCTTTTGATCAAGTTTAATATTTACAATCTGAAGACAAGATTGACCATAACTATCTAACTCTAAGTTATTTTGATTAAAGATGAAAAAAGAAAAATTTAAAGATTCATTATAAGAAGTGGAACAAAGATTAGAACACCTAGTGTGATTTATTAACTCTTCCTCATCTTGATATTGATCTTTTATTAATTCATCATTAAAATTACAAGAGGATAAGTGATCATTTTCATTTAATTGATCAGGGGGGAAATTAACAATTTCATTTAAAATATCCTGATTATTTGTACAATGATCACATGAAATCACTACTAAAGGATCTTGATCTATGTCCCTACTTTCTTTTTCTTCAATAAGGTGATAAGGAATTGAATGATCACTAAAGATAGAATGACTAATGAGTTTCTCCAAGGGAGGAACTTCAATAGACTGACTGACTAAAGGCTCACCCTCAGAAATTTCCTCAGGATTAGGACTAAAGCTACCTACAAAGAAATTTGAAAACTTATGATTTATACAGTGATTATGGATTTGACTTTCGATTGACTCAAAAGTGGAAGACTCATCCTCAAAAGAAATTAGGCAGGAGGGGTCATCTCCGGATGTCGACAATTCATTTGATATTTGATTATTGATTGATTCAACGATAGGATCGAAAAGGGGGAGGTTTTGATCTTAGAGTTGAATTGAAGAATAAATATCATTGAGTTCACTTCCCCATTTTTCTAAGAATTTACTTTCAAACATGTCATATCCAGAAATGCTATTGATCTTTAAATTTAGGAACCACAGCTCGGCTCTTCCTTGGAAAGATGAGGCCAATAGTTTCATGCATACATCCTCATGGGTTATAGACAATTCATTAAAAATTTCCCTACAGGCGAGAAGGTGCCTTTTAGAAGATTTATCATAACTTTCATCGAATTTAGGCAACCTTTCACGGGCTTGATGAGGAATATGATGAAAATACCCAACAATTTTAGAGAAGTCAAAGACTTTTAATCGATCGAAAGTCCTAGGCCGTTCAAAAGCAGCCATGGATGGAATTTTTTTTTTTTAAATTAAATCAAGAACCTAAATACAAAATGATGTACCCCATGGGTTCTAGATAATGACAGGATCAATCACCAATGGAGTCGCTTATGTGGAGTCGCCAGGTAGATTTTAAAACTCTTCTACCAAGATATATGTCGTTAATAAGCGGGGAGAAGATGAGCGACAAATAGATGGCTATGCTTAAATTAAGGATTGAAATGATAACCATCTAGATTAATCCGGATGTGATAAGATATGAGTTATGCATGGATAATCGCAGAGACCTAAGGTAAGCCTCTACCTCCCCGGCAACGGCGCCAAAAATGTTGGCAAAGAGAATGGGAGTAGAGCTTGAAAATATATGTCGAACCAGGGTAGGCCTCTACCTTTCTTGGCAACGACGCCAAAAATGTTATCACACAACTTGTAGTTGTCCCTAAAGGTATCCCATCTGGGACGGTAGAGGAGATAGACAACTAAAGAGGTGACCCAAGAGATGCCACAGTTCCCAATGCAAGCTGGGAGTCACGACAACCGAGGCACTCTTCATTTTAGATCAAGATGAATCAAGACCAAGGGGGAGACCCTATAACCAATCAAAGGTGATTGGACCCAAACAATGGTTTCTAGGGAAGTGTGAGAGAGGAATTAGGGAAACCAATGCAAGGTTAGGTGGACGTAGAAGTTGAAGTATGGTTGAAAGAGGCTTAAGGAGTGACTAGTGTTTCAACCAATGAATGATTTAGGTCACATGATGAGATTAGATAACAATATCTAGTAGCATAAAAGACACATGTGGGACCCACTTCCTTGGGATATGGGAATGGTTCAAATGCGACCCACAAGGTGAAGTTAGGGGTGCAAATGGTACTAAGGGGTATGCAAGGAGTAGATCTATGGATCTAAAGTGAAATTAGAGATACCCACATATGGGATCTATCACTTGACACTAATCATAATGAGTGCGAATTGCCTTAGGTGGACTAGTGCCTTGAGTGGATGGGAAAATGGAGTCAAAAGTATATCAAATTATAGATCGGGACACCTAGGATGCAAATCAAGTGGGTTGCTTAAGATGTGATGGTTGGATCTTACTAGATCTAATGTTTCACTATGTGACCCAAGTGGACAACAATTCCCAAAATGAGGATGATACCCCCAAGGCAGACCTCCACAAAGTGAGACACTAGATGTAGGTTTTAAAATATGCACTTTCCAAATCCAATGGGATCTCAACCACCCACGTCCTACAAGTGGGAAAACTCAAACCCCCAAGAAGTGCGACTTTGCCCAAGGAGGGCTAAAAGCATGGAAAAGTGTGTCAAATCAAGTCCAAAGGCCACCAAAGTTTAGATCCAAGTAGTTTAGGCAAGTATCAATGTGGATCTTGAAAATCAAGGGGATCCAATGGCTAGATCTCCATAGATCTGAGATTGAAAGTGCATCACCAAATTGACCCAAGTGGAGCACAACCCTCAATATAAGGAATAGGGCCCACAAAGCAAAAATCAATGAAGTGAAGCACTAGGGGTAGGTTATCAAGTGTGAGGATCATGAATCAAGTGGGATCTCACCTACCCATATGTTGGATCTAACCCAATTTGCTTCTCCCAAGGGGTGCGATTTGCCTCAAGAGGGCTATTTTGCCTTGAAAGCATGTCAAATGGAACCCAATCACCACCAAACTATAGAAGATCCGAATTGCCGTGGATACTATAAAGGTGGGTTTTCAATATATTTACAAAATCTAGGCTAGATCCAAGTAGATCTAAGAAAAACAAAAATGAGGGTTTTGATTTTAATGTAATTTTGACCAATGGGATGGATAGCAAGCGAAATCAATACGTACCTTGTAGATCTTATCTCAAAAGCTTGCGACCTCTTAGCATATGGAGAATTCTTGCCCTAATTACAATTCCAAGCTTGATCCAAGTGTCTTCAACCCAAAACGTCCAAGCCCTAGGAGGAAATATGTCTCATGAAAACCTGCAAATCAAACTACATCAAGTTAGATTTGATCCACAAATCCATAAGATCTAAGCATGTCATATCAAGAAAGCAATCAATGGACAAAGCACAATTGAAAAACTCCCTCTCTATGAAGACGTCTTGCTCATGGGGGATGTGAGCAACCCCTACAATCTTCCCACAAAGCAAATCGTTGGGATAGCTTGAAGTAATTCGGCCTCCCTCTCTTGAAGTCGATTTCACCTGAAAAGCAAACAATGTCTAGAAGCAAAATATCCAAGAACATATGCAAGAACAACCGAATCAAAGCCAAGAAGTAGATCTCCAAAATATTCTTTTCATTCCAATTTTTTCAGAGCCCAAAGGTCAGCTATACAATAGGGGGTCTCCTCCTTATATAGGATAATAAAGACCAAAACCCTAGATCTCAAAACCACTTTACAATAAAATGAGTGGTTGAGATTAAAAGATCTCAATACATGATCAATGGCTAAGATGAAACATAACAATATAACACATGGATCACTCAAATAATGATGACGTCATAGCTAAAAGATAGTCATGGAGGGTGCGTCATCCACTAGAGGGGGCAAAAGTACATGGGCCCACCCCGAATGACTAAGACATGACTCATAAAGCACATGGTGGGGCTAGGAGGCATCAATCCTTGCTAGCTCATCCCCATGGCACAATAAAATAATATAATATGTCCAAAAGAAATACAAATGATCAAATCTGTCCTCAAAATCTGTGACAGACATGCAGTAAAAGGCCTTCTGCGGCCTCTGTGGACCCACCCAAGTGATGAAAACTGGCTGGAAGATAGGGGGTTCACCCTGGAATACCTCTGTGAAAACTAAGTGCCAAAACCTTGCCTCAATTGCCCAAATCGAATTCCTCAGTAACCCTTTTATCCCATTTCTGGACTGCCTCGGTAACTGTGAAACTGCTGAAACTGCCTCCTAGGGCACCTGCGCTATCAAACTGAGCCCACCAGGCTCTCCAGAAAGGGGGGTAAATGGTAATATTAAGTGGATGGACCACCCCCTCCTCCAACAGCGCCCTAGGTGAACTGGCCTCTCAAGGCCCCTGCTGCTCATGCTGGGAAATCAACCCCAAATCTGGTCAACAAGTGGAAAATTGCATTTATCACTGTCAAAAGTGCCCGAAACTGAATGATAAGTGTCTCATGGGATTTAGATCACCCAAATCTACTAAAAATGTGTACTCATACACCATGGGTTGCCCTGATGGGCTAGCTGTAGGGTCCACCATATCCGGACAGTGCATAATCTAATGATCTGGAATAATAATAAAACCTGCTGAACTGCATCAATCACCATCTGAATCGTATGTCCACCATATAGTATCATCAACAAGAGTATGTGGGACCATCAATCATCATCAATAAGCATACATGGCCCACACCATCACAAATCCCAAGAATGACCATAGTCAAACTAGGTTTGACTAGGTCAATATACAACCAAGGACAAATCATATCGATAGACTAAGACATGTTCCTCTAATCATACTCATAGTTTAACTTAAAATTTAACATCATTTAGTGGCATTAAACATATTTGGTCATTCCGTTGTTATTTGTATTTACTTGCACAATAGCTTAAATGATAAACTCACCCATTGGACATGGTCTAACTGCTAGCTAAGGATGAAGGCTAGGAACAAGGTTGGGCAAAGGGGGTGACTTGTCTAGACTCAACCAATGTTACAAATATCGTGTCGGCGAATATATCGCCGAGGGTCCAAAAAAATATTATCGGATTTATCGGGGAAAATGTCGGCAAACATCGGCAATATATTGGCAAACTTAAAAAAATACAAAAATATTCATTTTTTTTCAATTTTCTAAACATCTAAAGCAACAAGAACATCAAATAAACACATTGCCACACTAACGGCCATTGCACACTAATGGCACACTAATGGCATTTTGTGGATTTAAAATGAGGGTTTTTAGTGAATGCAAAACTCTGATTTTTCATTTTATTATGTAAAATTACTTACTTAGAATTAGAAATTAAAATTAGTAATTAGTAATTAGTAATATGGATTCTGGATAATTGGAAATTAGTAATTAGTAATTACTAATTTCCAATTTTCCAGAATCCATATTGCTTCAGGAATCCCGAATCAGAACAAAACATTTAAAAAATTAAAAATTAAGCAGAGGGATGGAGAAAATTTTAAAAATAAAAAAAATGTGAAAAGGGAGGGCCGCTGCATACCTCGAATTGGACCCTAAACTGTCCCGAAATCTTCCACAGTAGCTCAGCCTTCTGCCTTCACACTGTCACAGACCTGTCACTGTCTCCGACTCCCGACTCCCACTCTCCACGTCCCTTCTCCTCCACGTCTCAATCTCCTCGCAGGCTTCAGCGTGAACGGCGACCACGGGTACTTTACCCTAGCTCCCAACGTGAACAGCGACCACAGGGTTCTTTTGCCCTATCTCTCAGCGTGAACAGCGACCATGGGGTTCTTTTGCCCTAGCTTTCAGCGTGAACGACGACCACAAATAGGCTCTTAGCGTGAATGGCAGTGACCACGAAAAAAAAAAAACGTGTTTTTGAGTTTTCCTGCGGGTGGACTGGCGATGTTTTGACATTGACTCGCGATATTTTCATAAACATCGCGATATTTTCATAAACATCGCGATATTATCGCGATTTTTCTATACAAAAAATCGGAAAACATCGCCGCTATATTTTTCGATATTATCGGCGGGGAGATCATATCGCCGATATTTGTAACACTGGACTCAACTAAAAGACACTTTGGATTGGGAGAAAGGGGGAGCTACAAATTCTATGCTGGACAAAATAAACACGGGGAATGGTTGTGCCTCACAAATGGGTAAGTTGTTTAGAGAGTGCTTATTCAACTTAAGCATCATGTCTATATCAAGTTGATCCAAGTTCATTAGAATCATTCAATTTTATTTCATGGCCTTTTTGGCGTACATAACCCTTCGGATCTCAGGTGTGCTGATAAGCACAACTAATTGCAGCTTGCATCCAGGGCATGTTTATATATATATATATATAAGGTCAGCAATTGTTTAAATATAGAATTTAAGAACCATTGTTTTTTTGGACCTTTCTTATACTCTTCGAGGAGTATTTTTAGCAGTTCATCGCTCTTGCCCTTTTTAGTTTCCATGGGCGAATTTACATAAGTTTCCATAAGTAGTACATGAGCTTTCAATTTTAGCCAACAACATCTCAAGTGACTAGGGGGAGTTCGTGCCAGTGCCAAACATCGGGACAACCGACCAGAATGATTTAGGCCTACAATCCAACTTACCAAAGGCAAGTTTTGTCACCAACTCAGATCCGAGACACTAAACATACAAGGATGCGGTCCAAACACAGAGGTAGAAAAAGGGGAAGTCCTCAATATCAGAAAGTCAGGTAAGACAAGTCATGGGTTAAAGCCAAATAAGGAAAGTCATGGATGGATGGAGTCAAATGATGGTGAAGCCTAAGCTAGCAGACAAATGGTGTCAAGGAAGACCATATCAATGCAAGGTAGTGAACCAGTGAGTTTTGTCAAACAACCTAAATGTCCAAGTAAAATGTTCATTTTATAAAGTTTGCCACATCATGAATTGTATACCAAGCCAATGCTGTGAACATGACTAAAACAACAAGATAATAATCCATAGTCAATGATCATGAATCCATAGGTCATACAACATCATCATACGAATAATCATCATATACCATCTGAAACATTGCTGCAATGCATCTCTAGGCACGTAGCTGAAACTGTATGGAATAAAGGGTCACAACGGTCATCAAATCTGAACTCTCAAGGCTCAGCCTTGACACAAGGTCTAACATAAGTCTGAATAATACACTGCTCTGATCATGAGTGATCTCAAAATATAAAGTCATCATAGCCAAGCTCTGAAAAATCGAAGCTCTGGAATGTGCAGATATCTGCTAAGCAAGAATAGTAACCCCGCTACTATGGTGTGATAATAGGGCCCCATTTGGACCATTTTCCACCTTTTAAGGAGTGGGCCCCACTTGTGTTTTTTCATGGTACTAGATCTATTCATCTGAGCTTCATAAGTGGTCCTAATCAATCATTGGTTGAAACACTTGTCACATCCTAAGCCTCTTTAGCCACACTTAAACTCTTGGGTCCACTTAATCTATCTTACTCATTGGTTTCCCAAACTCAATTTATACGTTTCCCTAGGACCTTTGGGTCAGCTAATCTTCATTTGATTGGCTAGGGTCTCCTCCTTGGTCTTGATTCATCTTGATCTAAAGTGAAGAGTGCCTCCATTATCGTGACTCCCAGCTTGCATTGGGAACCGTTGCATCTCTTGGGTCACCTCTTTAGTTGTCCGTCTCCTCTACCATCCTGGATGGGATACCTTTAGGGACAACTACAAGTTGTGTGATAACACTTCCATTCCTCTAGCAAACTTAAACAGAGAGGTCAATCCCACCAGTGCATCAAAAATCAGACTCCATTGCCCATCTTCGGAGCTCAACCCCCATGGGTTCAAACTTCTTGATCCACTTCTTCTACTCTTTCTTGGTTACAGTTCCTCTTTTTACTTAGATCTTGCTTTCAAAGTATTATTCATAAGTAGATCTAATTTAAATCAAAGCCTATTAGTTAAAACTCATTTGATAATCTAGATCTAGGTTGTTAGTTTCTTTTTTTTGCATTTTTTCAAGTAGATCTAAAGCAAAATAGAATTTCTTGTCTTTCAAAGTTTTATCAAGTAAATAGTACTTTCATTTGCTTGTCATCTCTTAAAGAGACAAGCAAAGATCCTAAGAAGGCAAGCTTTCTAGCTTTCCTTACTTAGTTCTTTTTCTCATTCTTTTTCGTGCTTTTAAGTTAGAATTTTTTCCATTTTTTGGCATATAAGCGAGCACACTCTTAGAGTGTGTTTTGGTAGATTTCAAGCATTTGATAGCTTGTTGGTTTTTGCATTTAAAATATCAATCCTAAAAATTAAATTCATTTAAAAATTAGTTTTAAATTCAAAAATTGCCCAAAAAACATTGTTTTTACATATTAGTTGCATTGTAGCTCAAGTTGGTAGTTTATAGTGTTGTCAGAACACTCTTAAAGTGTTCTGATTTATCATTGTGATTAACTTTGTTTGCTGGTCTGATATTTTCTTTTGGCAAGTTGAACCCAAAGAACCAATAAATTTACCTCATCAAGGCTCCCTGAACACTTCCAAGAACCAGCAGTTCAAGTGTTGATCCATTTTTTCCAATAAAATTGTAAACTGTCTTGTTCTCTAAGCATAAAGGGAAACTAGTAGTTCATCTTTATTTTATTTTCTAAATCGAAAAAATAAAAAGAGCAAGCAGGCAATTCCAGCGCCTGAACCCCCAATCCCCCCAGGGGGATTTGCATTTTTCACTTTTTTCAGTTTTTGCACTTTCCTCTTTCCTTTGTTTTATATTAGTTTACTTGTTGTTATTAGTAATTACAAAACATTCACAAAAGAACACAAGGCGTCCCAGGGGGACTTACAATCTTCTACAATCTCTCACCTAAGTGCTACAAAATAAATCACAATCTTGTTCTAAAATTTTCCAAGTAAAATTTACCCCCCTTGCTCTACCGCAATACTCCATCATTGGTGGAAGAAAAAATACTCTTGGGGTTTAGCATAGATTAATCATCAACTGCAATTGTTCTGAAACTTTCAAGATAAAATTAACCCCCTTGATCTACCAAAGTACTCCATCATATTTTGTTGTGAAGAAAAGATACCCTTGCGGTTTAGCTTAGATTAATCATCCATTCATATTTTCATAATAAAACTTACCAACACCCCAAACCCAGAGTATGCTCTTAACCTTTCCAGCTTAGTCTGAACAATAAGGTTAACCTGAAATGGGTGCAAGGTACTTAGCTTTAATAGGAAAATCCATCAGAACCAAATTCTAAGAACTCGGGAGGTTGCATGGGCGGAAACTATAGAGTTAGCAGGCTACTTTAAGCAAGTTCATCCTCGCCTGGTTGGACACTTGGTAAAGCTGCTAGAGCACTTAGTTCGAAGGGTCAGGTTTCTCTTTGGCCAAACCAAGAATTGACCTATTCCTCTAACTACTCATTTAATAAATCATAAAATAAGCCAACTGAGACACTGCAATACTTTCACTGAGACTATTGAAGCAACGCCACATAGCAACAATCGCAAGCATTTTACATTCTCGGCACTGGTCATTATTTTCTTATATTTCAAGTTTAATCATATATGTCGTGAATGCTTTCTATCTCGTGTGGTGTTGATTTTTTATTTAATTCACAATGCAGTACTTAGTTATTATTTCTTTCATTTCATCATTAAATAACTCCTAGAATAAGCTTTTCCTTTTCATAGATTAAAAGCCTTAGTTTTATTTTCATAGGGACCACCCCCTTGGCTTCACTAGGAGTAAGCCTAGATGGAGGAGTCGAGTAATCAGGTGACAGCACTTGACTCTCACTTGCCCCCAAGGACACACTGAGTGGCTTGAAGGTTTCTGTTATCACACAACTTGTCGTTGCCCCAAGTGGTATCCCATCCAGGACGGTAGAGGAGACAGGAAACTAAAGAGGTGACCCAAGAGATGCCACGGTTCCCAAGGCAAGGTGGAAGTCACGTCAACCGAGGCACTCTTCGCTTTAGGTCAGGGTGTAACAAGACCTAGGGGGAGACCCTATAACCAATCACAGTTGATTGGACCCAAACAAAGGTTTCTAAAGTAAGTAAATGAAGAGTTACGGAAACCAATGCAAGGCTAAGTGGACCTAAGAGTTTAGGTATGGTTGAAGGTGGTGTAAGAGATCGTTAATGTTTCAACCTATGTATGGTTTAGGCCACATGATGGGGTATGATGACTAGGTGTAGTACCATATGTTTACACAAGTGGGTCCTATTTTCTTGGGAAGTGTGAAATGGCCTTAAGTGGGCCCACGAGGTGAAGCTAGGTGCAATGTTGGTACTAGATGTTAGGTAATGACTAGATCTATAGATCTAAATTGATTCTAGAAGTACCCATGTGCTAGATCTAGGGTTTGACACAAATCCCAAGGAGTGCGACTTGCTTTGAGGAGGACTAGTGCCTTGTTAAATGGGCTAATGGGGTCAAAAAGTATGTCAAGGTGTAGATCGGGACACCTAGAAGCCAAGTCAAGTGGGCTGAATAGGATCAAATGGTTGGATTTTGCTAGATCTAGGTTTTTAAGAAATGACCCTAAGTGGACCACAATCCCTTGAAACAAGGAATGCTACCCCCAAGGCAGATCGTCACAAACAGAAAGTCTAGACCTAGGTTTCAAGGTATGGCCGTTCCAAATCTCCAAAAATCCCAAACACCCACTTCCTCAAAGTGGACAAACTCACCTTCCCCAGGTAGTGCGACTTTGCTCAAGGAGGGTTAAAAGGTGGGTTTGGTGGACCAAATCAAGTCCAATGGCCACCAAACTATAGATCCAAGTAGCTAGTACCCCGATCTATGTATGTCCCAAAAATCAAGTCAATCCAAGGGCTAGATCTTAGTAGATCTGAGTTTTGAGGTGCCAAGAAATTCAAAAGGGGTTTTAACCCCTTAAAACATGGAAAGATGTCCACAAGGTAGATTTCACCAAAGCAAGAATCTGTGGGGTAGGTTATCAAGTGTCTAGATTACAAATCAAGTGGGATCTCACCTACCCATGTGCTAGATCTAACCAAACAAGCCTCTCACTAGGAAGTGCGATTTGGGTTCAAGAGGGCTTTTTGCCTTGAAAAGTGTGTCAATTTTTAGCCAATCACCACCAACTATAGATCCAACTAGGGGTGGATGCTATAGAGGTGGGTTTTCAATATCTCTTCAAAAGCAAGGCTAGATCTAAGTAGATCTAAGAAAAACCAAAAACAAGGGTTTTAATCAATTAGGGTTTTTATGATCTAGAAATTATGGATGATTCAAAGAAGAAGAAGATCATACCTCTTGGAGCATACTTGGATGAAGAGATGAATGTTAGTTGAGACGAGGATTACTTTGCCAAAGATCAAATGGAGAATTGTTGAAGTCGTCTTGCCAAATCGATTTTCCCAAGCCACATGTGATTCCTTCTAACCTGTCAAGCCAAGGATCAAAGCATCAATCAGTTTAACATGTTGAAGGTAGATACAAGCAAGAGAGAGAGAGAAACATAGAATAGTTGACACAAAGGCAAAACTACTCCCTGTCAAACCAAAACGACTTCTTCCAAGCTTGAAGGGCAAGCCTCCCCACCAATTCGCACTTGTCCAAAATCGTCCTCTTAATCTGTAAATAAGATATGGCAAACATGCAAGATAGCTGCAATAGATCCTCCAGTGCAATGGACAAAAGCATTTACAATCGAAACAACCAACATCCACTCCAATCCAAGCATGTACTCCAAAAGATAGAAATTTTATTCCAAGAGCCAAGAGCCAAAAATGTCTAGATGAATTTTACAATGAGAGGCTCCCTCCTTAAATAGGATGGGGAGAGAGCATAATCCTAACTACTTTTTGAATGAGTGGCTAAGATTAAAAGATACAAATGTCTAATCAATGGTTGAAATGAGCTCAACAATAAAATACATGGATCACTAATAAAATATTATGTGAGTGGACAAAATCGCCCTAGAAGAGGGGAATCCCACCAAATCATGATGACAAAACATAATAAAGGGCTTATGGTGGGTCCAAGGGGTAATTTTATCCCTCCTTGGTCAATCCCCATAGCACAATAATCATAAAATAATCCTCAATGTACCAAATCGTGCCTCCATGGTCAAATCGTAGGCCTCAAAAAGACCTCAGAAATCGTCAGAAAGTGCCATAAGTGATGGATGCGGGCCCCGATGAAGCTGAAACTGCTAGAGGAGGTGTGGAGGACCCCGATCTATCATCACTGATCATCCCATGCCATAACATTGCCTCAGTAGCCCAAATCGATTTCCTCAATAGCCATTTCTACCAATCCTGAAATGCCTCGGGAAGCGTGAAACTGCCTCGAACTGCCTCCTGGAGTGCCTGCGCTGTCAAGGTGAGGGCACTAGTGTGTCCGGGAGGGGGGTAATATGGTAAAAACAAGTGGCTGGACCACCCCCTCCATCATCAGCGCCCTAGGTCAATCGGATAAAAATCACATCTGCTATGACAGGGCCTCCGACAGACCAAAAATGCACTAGGACAGCCTACTGAGGCAAAATCATCACTGTAAGTGCCCGGAACTGAAAACAAACTGTCTCATTGGACTCAGAAGGTCCAAATCCATCCAAGATGTGTACTCATACACCATATGAGTCTCTGCATGATCAAAATATATATCCAATATACCGGAACAGGGCCAATAATAATAATCTGTAAATGACCAAACACTGCTGTAAACCAAGAATCATCATCATAACCCTGTAGCTGCTGCATAGAATCATCATGTACATGTACATAGACCATATATCATCTATCCATATCATCATAAGGTCCAACCATCTCATGTCCTATGGTTGACCTTGGTCTAACCAAGTCAACATGACCAAATATAACTCAGACCATCATCAGAAGCTGCTGCAAAGTGTCCAAGGTTAATGCATGCTCTACAACTTATTCAAATAACAATTATAACACAAAGTAATCATTACTGGTGATCTAAGTCCAAATATATAATGTCATTAGTTATTATTACTACTCAGGTTAGACTTTCAGGATCATACTCACTTCATAGCTGTGATCAATTTGCTAGTGAAGGGTGAAGGCTAAAATAACTGGCTAAGCTAAGGGATGACTTGACTGACTTAACTTTGTGACACTTTGGAAAAGGGAAAGGGAATACACCATAGTATATACTGAATGAGCAACAACACAGGGAATGGCGGTGTCTCACAAATGGATGAGTTGTTCAAAGAGGGTTTATTCACCTTTAACAGATGCGCACAATCCATAATACAAATAAGGCCAGCAATTGTTTAGATATAGCATTTAAGTTCCATTGCTTTCTGGGCCTGAAGTTTCCATAGCCTCGATCTATGTGTGTTTATAAACACATTGCATAGATTTACATTTATTTTAGGCTTTCTGCTGCAGGTGTGTTTTTAAGGCACTTGTTTACCTGAGCACTTCTAGGTGTGTCATGGACAGCTTGTTTACCTAGGTATTTACATTTCCAAAAGATATAACATTTTATTTTCATGGCCATTTTCATTTGGCATGCCTTTCATTCATGTGTGTTTAGAAACACATTGCATGAATGGGCTTTTCATACAAGATATAGCATTTCATTTTTCCAGACTTTGTATTCATGGCAGCACTAAAAATTTCAGGTTTAGCCAACACAACTTTAGTGACTAGGTGGAATTCACAAGGAACTCCAACTCGCCATAGGCAAGTTTTGTCACCAACTCAGAGCCGAGACACAATAAACAGGGAAGCTCATCCAATACAGAGGCTACAGTGGGGAAAAGATCCTCCATGTCACTAGTCAAGTAGTAAGTCAGGGTGATAAACTAAAAGGTAGGTAATGGATGGATGAAGACAATGAATGATGGAGCCGACACTAGCAAGCCAAGGTGTGGTGGAATGATCACCTCTATTCTCCCTAAGGAGGGTAATACCAATGAGTATGAATAGTGAACTTCTAAGTCTGAGTAGGGACAATAATATATATATAATAAGATCAACCAGGTCCATATATCTATATGATCGCCAGATCATGACACTAAGTGCTAAGACATGCTATAAGAATAAGTATAAAAGCAATATAACCATAACACAATGATATACCTGTTGAGTCATATACCTGAATGCTCATCAACCTGTACCATCATCTGTCCTCTGAAACTGCTGCTGTAACTCTGGGCACTACTGACTGCTCTGTACCAATGGTATAATGGCTACATCGGTCATCTCTCTGAGTGTCCTGAGACTCAGTCATGGCATAGGGAATACATATGCTGTCCAAAATCTGATAGTGATCCATAGATAGCTGCTCATCTCATCATCTCAAAGTAAAGGAACTGGCTGAAATGTGCTCTGGAATCTGAAAAATAATGTATGGTAGCCCGGCTACTATATATATGATAACAGTTTCCTATCGCGTTCCCCCTAGGTGTATATTAGGCGGCAACAGTCCCAAAAGGTGATCCTATCCAGGATGGTAGAGGCGTTGGACAACTAAAGAGGCGACCCAAGAGATGCCACGGTTCCCAATGCAATTGGTTGTCACGCTAACCGAGGCACTCTTCACTTTAGTTCTAGCCTAAGCAAGACCAAGGGGGAGACCCTAGCTAACCAATGAAGGATAGAGAACCTACTCAAGACCTCCTAGGGAAATGTGAAAGTAAAATAGGAGAAGACCAAGAGTGGATAGATCTAGATCTAGGATGGATAAGTGGACCCAAGGAGTTAGGGCTTGGTTGAAGAGGCTTATAGAATGGACAAATGTTCAACCAAGGAAATATTAATCCATTAATGGGTTTAGATTAGTAGATCTAGATAGATCTAATGCCAAATAGAAAGACCCAAGTGGGGCCCACCCTTAAAATATCGAAAATGGTCAAAATGGGGCCCACGAGATGGAGATTAAGGTGAAATGGCACTAGAGGGGTTGCTACTCGATGGATCTATGGAGTTGATGAGGAACAAGCAATACCCACGTGATGGATCTAGCAAAATCCCACCTACCCAACAAGTGCGACCTCCCTTGGAGAGGCCCAGTGCCTTAGATTAGGGGGTAAATGGAGTCGGATGCCAACCAAATTTTAGATCCAAGGTTGATTAATTATTATTGAGGTGGGTTTTAATTATTAATCCCAAGCAATCGCTAGATCTCACCAGATCTAAAAAATAAAAAAATGAGGGTTTTGAGATATCAGGGTTTGAAGTGACCAATGGGTGAAACACATGAAAATGGATACATATCTTGTAGATCTTACCTCAAATACTTGCGGCTACCTTATACATCGATGATCCTTGCAATTAGTTACAATTCCAAGCTAGATCCAAGTGATTCCAAGCAAATCGCCCAAGTCCAAGGAGGAAAAACGTCCTACTTCACCTGCAAAACAAACTACAAAATGTGAGATTTGATCCACAGATAAGTAAGATCTAAGCATAGCATATCAAAAGAAGTAAATCAATGGACAAAGCACAATTGAAAAAATCCCTTCAAGATGAAAACGTCTTGCCAGAGGGGGATGTGAGAAACCCCTGCAATCTTCCCTCCAAGCAATTCGCACCCCTGCAACGGTTCAATTCGGCCTCCCTCTGTAGTTGTCGAAATCACCTATAAATAACTCGGATGTCTAAAGCAAAAGATGTATAATCATGTACAAGAACATCCATCAAAGCATGAGAAGCATATCTACAAAAATAGTATTTTATTCCAGTATTTCCAAATCCCAAAGGTGCCTTTACAATAGGGGGGGCCTCTTCCTTAAATAGTAGGAGAGAGACCAAAACCCTAACCACTTTATGAACGAGTGGTTGAGATCAAAAGATAAATACAATACAATCAACGGCTAAGATGAGCCAGTACAATATAACATAGATCCACTCACACGAGGGGGTGCGAACTCACTAAAAGAATCCCTACGGTGGTCCGCAACACATAAAAGAGACTACAACAAGTGTGTACCACATACGATGA
Organism: Larix kaempferi; assembly: GCA_027924585.1. Lineage (NCBI taxonomy): Eukaryota > Viridiplantae > Streptophyta > Pinopsida > Pinales > Pinaceae > Larix > Larix kaempferi. The sequence goes on along the minus strand of BSBM01000720.1, from coordinate 1,191,769 downwards.
CAAGGACAAGTGACTAGGAGCGCATGGTGGGGCTAGGACGCTTTATTATCCTTCATTAGCATCACCCCATGGCACAATAATATAACATATGACTCAAAAACATGTCCAAGTGACTAAATGATCAAATCGTGGCCCCGTCAACTGAGAGAAGAATGCATCAAATCACAACTCGGAGAGTGTGTGGACCCAACTGAATGCTGCAAGCTAATCTGGAAGGAGTGGGATACATCACATATGACCACTGAAAAAACCTCATGCCAAAACCTTGCCTCAATAGCCCAAATCGATTTCCTCAATGACCTTTTTATCCCATTTTTTATCCCACCTGAAAACCACCAAAATGCCTATAACTCATTGTCTGGTGCCTGGGCACAAAATCTGACTGTACCATCATGTCTGCAGAGGGGGTAATATGGTAATAAAAAGTGGCTAGACCACCCCTCTCCTCTGTAGCGCCATAGGCAAACATGCAAGCTCAATGCAACTGCTGGGCAGGCCATTTCTGCATGTCAAAACTGGCCAAAAGTGGAAATATGCCTCTAATATCATTGGGAGTGCCTGAAACCGATAACTGAGTGTCTCAATGGACTCAGAAGGCCCAAATCTACTAGATACGAGTACCCATACACCCTGTGGCAACCTGTAAGATCATCTGTAGCCTCAACCATACCCCAACAATAATAAAATAAATGATCTGAGAATAATAATAACCATAAAAAGCTGCATCAATCATCATCTGAAACCTGTGTCCACTATATGGGGTCATCAAAGGTGTATCAAAAGACCATATATCATCATCATACATCATCACTGGTCCAACTCATCATGGATCCCAAGGTTGACTTGGTCAAACTAGGTTTGACCAAGTCAAGACTGATCAAAATATGACCTAGGCTAGAAAAGCCTGTTGCTGCAAGTGCAAATGGTTAAGACATGCTCTTTTAATCATTCTCATAGCAAGACTTAAAGTATTAAGCATCATTTCACTGGCAATTAATGGATAATTATTAATAGCATAAAGCATATGTTCAAATAATCATTTACTTACAATAGAACCTCAAGGATATACTCATTTTGCAGACATGATCAATTTGCTTGCAAAGGGTGAAGGTGAAGAATGCAAGGCTAGGACAAGGGGATGACTTAACCGATTCAACGCTGTGATACTTTTGATAAGGGAAAGGGAATACACACTTAAGCATATGCCGGATAATAAACACACAGGGAATGGAAGTCTCACAAATGGAATAAGTTGTTAAGAGGAGTGCTTATTCAACCTTGGCAAATGTCTACAAATCACATCATTACATTTCATTTCCTTGGCCAACAGTCTTTGGATTTAGCATACATTTAACCACTGCTCTCTTTAGGCCTATATGACCCTTTTGGGGATTTTGCATGTGCTTAGAAACACAACTACTAAATCTTTCATCCAGGGTGCTTTTAGTTTCCAATTCATTTCATCTCATAACCCTTTTGGGGATTTTGCATGTGCTTAGAAGCACAACTACTAAAGCTTTCATCCATGGTGCTTTTAGTTTCCAATTCATTTAATTTCATAACCCTTTTGGGGATTTTGCATGTGCTTAAGCCTTAGAAGCAAGACTACAAAAGCTTTCATCCAGGGTGCTTTTAGTTTCCAATTCATTTCATTTCATAACCCTTTTGGGGATTTTGGATGTTTTTAGAAACACAAATACTCAAACTTTCATCTAGGGTGTTTATTCATTTAAGTTTCCATAAATGATGGTAGTATAGTTTGCTTCAGGTTTTAGCCAACACAACTTAGGAAACTAGTGGGACTCTCTTCAATCAAGACCAAACATCGAGGCAACTGACTAGAGTGATCAAGGTATCAAATCCAACTCACCAAAGGGTAAGTTCTGTTGCCAACTCAGATCCGAAACACAAACTAACAGGGATGCTATCCAACACAGAGGAAAAAGTGGGGAAGTCCTCCATATCACAGGCTGAGGTGTAAGTCAGGTTATAAACCAAAACTGGGAAAGATAACGAATGGATGGGGAAAGTGAAAGTGATGCCTAAGCTAGCAAGCCATAATAGGTGGGAATGATCATGTCCACACTCCTGAGAGGGTAAAACCAACGAGTATAAAACAAGAGCTTCTAAGTGTAAGTAATACCACATCATAGTGGAAAACATCGCTGAAAAATTGCTGATTTCCGAAAAAATCGCGTTTTTTTCAACCTGCCGATTTTTTCTATCGAAAAAATTGCGATTTTTGTCAAAATCGGACCTCGCGATTTTTAGAAAAAATCGGCGATTTTTCCTAAAAAATCGCACAAAGTCCCAAAAAATCGCCATGGAGTTTGAAAATTTTGACCAGTTTTGTACACTAGGCATTGAAGCTAGTAACAGTTAATGCGATTTTTTCTAAAAATCGCGCAAAGTCCCAAAAAATCGCCATGGAGTTTGAAAATTTTGACCAGTTTTGTACACTAGGCATTGAAGCTAGTAATAGTTAATGGTAATGTTACCATTAATTTCCATCCTTTTACTTAAATTTTTAACATTACCATTAATTGTTTCAGGATGTTTGAGAGTGGTTCCAACCTCATTGGACTTCATATACAAAAAGTAGACTTTTAGATCCCATTTAGAATTCAACAGACTTAGTAGTTTTCAGGATTTCAGGATTGCAACATTTCCACTGGATTCTATCATGTATGAGGGTAAGGGATTGGAATTTAATCAATCACATCAAACTAGGTATGTACCTTGATGTTGGTGGTGTTGATGCCTGATTGTTGAAGTTGATTGAACTCATTTGTCATGACCTTAATAAAAATATACCCTTCAGTCAAGCAAAATCACTTTTTAAGCATGGGAAACTTTTTCTACCTTATCCTAACGCTTGGATTAGGAAGTTTCATCAAAATTGTAGGGTGTTGACTAATGTCCTTGAAGGATTAACTTCAAGATTCGAGGTAGAGGAAAGGGCTAGAGCCTAGAGGAGGGGAGAATGACCAATGTTCCAACCAGTGTTGAAACTTCCAAATTTCCAATCTTTGAAACTTTGATGTATCATTTTTTATTTGGCATCCACTACATCATATATATCAGTGCTTTCTCCACATTTATGTGCCAATGTGTTTATCTAATGTTGTTGTTGCTTTATATGTTTAAAATTCTGAAAAAAATGAATATATTTGTATTTTTTAATGTTTTCCGTGGTTTGCCGATTTTTTCGCCGATATTGCCGAGAAGTTGTATTCGGGACCCTTGCCGATTTTTTTCCGATGCCGATTTTTTCCACTATGATCCAACCATTTAGATAATCAATAACAACCATATTCATTTTATATAGATATACTGCCAGATCATGATTACTATATACCAAGTCAAGCTATCAAAATGACCAAAAGAGCAAGATAATAAAACCAATGCACATCATATACCTGCTGGGCCATATACCTGTATCTGCTATCTGGATCATTTGTAACCATTGAAACACTGATGTTGATACTCTGGGCACTACACTGCTCTGTATGGGATAAAAGGTCATCTCGGTCATCAATTTCGAGGTCAAAAGGCTCAGTCATGGCATAAGGTCTATTGCATGTCTGATCTGGGGCTGCTCTGATGTGTGAGTGATCATAAGTAATACTGCTCATCATAGCTAATCTCACTAAAACGGTGTAAAGGCAAAGCTCAAAAATATATGTTGAACTGCTCTGCAATCATGGTAGCCTAGCTACTGTGGATGTGATAACAGTACTATCTGTGAATTTGTTCAAGCAATCGTCTCTCGGTTCACTATTTTGCATATAAATATGGAGTGTCAAATGTTGTATTATCATTTTTTATGAGATGATACAATGAATTTCTGCATAGAATGTTGTTTTATAACTTATAAGGATTAGAAATGTCATTAGTATATTATTATGTGCACAAAATTTACTATATTTTAAGTTTTGTTCTATTTGCCAAGTCTTTGCCGAGTCTTATCCGAGTCAGCTGAGTCCCAAGCCAGCCGAGTTTTGCCGAGTCCGAGTCTGACAACATTGCTTGTGATAGGAGCGTAAAATTAACAAAACATGTGCTAGATCAACCCTAAAATGGGGACATCCCTACCTAAACAGCATATCTCATTTAGAAAATAGTAAATACCCACAGCAAACCCCAAAGTGTGCAGGTCGATCAAGGATATGCTTTCTTAAGAGGAACGGCTCCAACAATTAAGAGGTTCAGGGTGCTTCAAGGTGGATCGACTACTGTCCAGAATGCACAAATTTTCCCACTATGCTGCCAGCTGCTATGACTACTCCCAGCACTAGAACAATACTGTTTACTGCCCTACAGGCTGCCTAGGGCCCTAGAATGCTTCTTTTGTTCTGAAATCAACTCAGGAATGCCCATAATCGAGGATTTAGGGCTGCGTACTGTTGATTTAAGGCTGAGGTTTCACCAGAATGCTTTCTCACTGCTCTATAAGGTCAAACAGGGCTGAGAATTGGCTTAACCGCCCAGAACAGTCCTTAACAATGCCCAAATGCACTCAGAAATATCCCAGAGTTGTTTCTTACGTTGATTAGGCTGTTCATTGCTGTTCTTCTTGTCCCCAGGACTGCTCAGAATTTGAGTTTTACTGCTGATTAAAAGTTAGGACAGTCCCAAACCATGCACAGGTCGCCCAGATTTGAAAAGAATGCTGCCTCAGACTCTGTATGGAGGTGAAAAATCCATCAAGCTGCTCCTACAGGTTTGCAGGTCTCTTCATCTATCAGCTCCAAGTTTAACCCTGGGACCAAAGTCTGTGATGTGTAACAGATGCCTCTTTTCTTGCTGAGTAGTCATCGTTCTAATGCTTTTTCAAGTTATCCCTTCCTATCATGCTGTGCCAAAAACACGAATCAAGTCTTCATCGCGGTTTATTATTGGACTGCCAACTGCAATTGATGGTCTGAACTGAAAGAGTGCCTTCAGCCTTAAGCCCAGAATTTCACAAAAGCCCTTCTGATTTTAACAACAAAAATGTAGCAGCAAGAAAATCAAAGGCAAGGACCATCTTTATTCCTCTCAAATCCCATCTATGTTTCAGGATTTGACGACCGCTGCAGGATGTTACATTTCCCTAGCTACCCCTACAAGGTTTGGGGTAACAAGGTTTATGGTAATCTTTACCCTCAAAGTAATGATTATAAAGTTAACTCCTGCCATGAGTGAGGCGGCTGCTACCAAAGTCTGCATTCCTAAATGAGGCAGTGATGTTCTATCCTTGTTATTGTCATTTTTATGTAACGTAATGTATTTCAGTGTGGGCGATTCTGAGCTATTGGAGCTTGTGATAAAATGGAATGCCATCTATCATACATGGAGCCACCATATAACAGTAAATGATCTTTAGGAAAGGAATCTTGGAATGCCTTGTATCATATTTTTACCAGTGTCTCCAAAAATGCTATGAAAATATAGGATAATCAGCATCATTCTAGAATTGGAAAGGAAAAGATATTTGTATTGTGTAATCATCCCATGTCTTAAAAGTTAAAAACTGTGAAGCACTTGAAATAACAAGTGTTCTGCCTTGCACAAATGTTAAGAAAGGAAAACATTAAGGGATGTCTGTACTTATATGGAACATGCATTGGATTTGTTTCACAGAATCATGTTAGATTTGTTACTCAATTGACTACATGTTTTGGAATTTTCAAGGCTGTAAAACATGTTTTCTTTTTCTACATTTATTAATAATGTTCCCTCACTGTCTAATTGAAAAACAGAAGCTATTGGCTAGTGAAAGGACAGGAACACTTACTTCTGACACCAATCAAAAGAGTATGCCGCAAAAACATGCAAGATCTCTGCAAGCTGAGAACCTTGAGACTCAGGCAAGTCTTCAATCCTGGACGATTGAATTTCAATTGAATTGAGAGCTATCTGCTGACCTATCTGAAAGAGCAGCAGCTTAATGTTTGATAATGGAAATTTTCTGAATTTTTAAGAATGACAGCAATAATATGATGGATGAGATCAAATGTTAAGTACCCTGATCTACTTCCTAATTTACTGTCAACAGGTCGACATGTTGCAGAAGGAATTAAGGTTTAAGGCAGATGAGTTGGTATTAACTCAAGAGAACTGTAAGAAACTGGCAAGTGAAAAACAGTTGCTTGAGCAAAAAGTAATTTACCTTAAGAAAGATAAGAATGATGAGGTAGGAAAGATTCGTCTTGTGATTTGTAATATTCACAATAAAATTATTTGTGCTTTTGCATCCCAGACGGACTATAATTCTCAATATTATAAGATGAACTGCAGACCAGTGTTTTATACACCACGTTTGAGGAAGAGCGAGAAACACTTCGTAACCGTGCTGCTGACCTAGAGAAGAAGCTAACAGAACACACACATGAGTTGAGCTTGGCAAAGTCCAATATTGCTCTGCGTACATCTGAAATTGAAGCTATGCATGAAAGCATGAAGGAATTACAGCAGCTTCGTGAGCTGAAGGAGGTCACTGTTTTACTTTACCCATGGATAATTAAACTAAGATGATTTTCAAATTCTGAATAATTCTGCTCCATCCAGAAAGGATGTAGTTAATCCAGATAGAAGTTTAGTGTGTTGCAATGTTATCTTGAGCATGGATCTCTCTTGCAATTTAAAAAAAATTCAAATGGGATTTTATTACAATGGTTATATTTTTCCCACAATTTATTTTCTGAAATTTTTAATAAATGCTCCCTATATGATTGTTACATAAAATTGTACATCATTTATGTTACATGGTTTAACTAATTTTTCGCCATCCATATATTTCTTTAATGTTCTTTTACTTTTTTGTATGTCCTTGGAAAATCCTCTGGAAAGAAGCTTACTAGAAGGGGAAATGCTTCAATTATTTTCAAACCCTAACATGGTTTCCTTGGTCAAGGAATCAAAATATTAAAATATTTGTTGTTGGGCCTAGAAAGAACCTTCCTTGGTCAAGGAGTCAAAAATATTAAAATATTTGTCAAATACCATGGGTCTCTTCAATACAAGAGGAAAATACCATGTTTTGTGTTCCTCACTTCAAAAGTTCAAACATTTGACCAAAACCACCTTTTTGATGAAGTCGTTGGCCCACGACTTGCTCAATGTAGGTCAATCCATGTGCTAGGAATCAAGACCAAGGGCTGGGTTTTAATTTGATGTTGAGGTTTTCTTTATCTGATCTCAAGGCACCTCCACATGTGTGCCAGAGTGCCACATCACTTTAAGTTTCCTCCACATTTGTGCCATTAGCCAATTTAGGGAAATTGACTTAAGCAATTTAGGCAAATAATTCCTAATTAATAAAAAAGTGTCATCTCAACTCAAAATTAAAACATATAATGCACTTTTTGCCTCTCAATTAAATATTAAACACCAGGTTAGGAATTTTTTAGTGAAAAACATTAGGTGTGCAATTAATTAATCCATATCATCTTGAAATAGCGTGAAATGAGCCTATAAAACCCCCATGTGCCTAGAATAGGGCCTAGATGGAAAATGCCCTTCAAGGAGACCAATGAACTGAGTAGTTGGGCCAACTAGGTGCTCAAATATGCCAAGTTGTTGTCTTAAAAGTGGATGAATCAATCCCATACACGTTCATGAAGTTTTCAAGCTTCCCGTTGACACTAAGGATAAGCCCCTATAGAATCTAGCCAAGCTGGAAGGGCGTTTTGACATGTAAGGCTTGGAGGTTGTAGAAAGTCCAAATGGGTGCCCAGATCTACCCTCAAATCTTCAAAACACTGAGTAAAACATCCCTATGCAAAGAATCCCACCACCTTTTGTAACTGATTGATTTAGGGAAATAATGACCAATCTGACTTTCATATACGTAGGTAAGTTGCCAAATGGGTATTTAAATATGATTTTACATCTTTGAGATACCTTCTAAAACTCAAGATATGGATTTGCCACATTTTGACCCTAGAGAGACTGATGCATTGTCCCTACGAACTCTGACACACTGAAGAAGAGCTGATGAATTCTCAGTGGCACTGAACAAGATATACTAAGATCATATTTATCCCCAGTGGACCAACAACAAAGTGTGTCCAAGTGGACCAATACATAGAAGATGCAATTTACCACCAAACCAAGTCATCATACAACTAGTCATGTATACATGATTATATACGTACACCACAAGTATCTTCAAATAGGTTTTTGAGAAGCAAAATTTACCTAACCAAATCCATGATAACATCTAAATACTTGCAAGGACTATTTTTCTTCAATGGGATGGATAAGATGGACAAAACAAGGTTAGACGTGGTATTATTGATCAAAAGATGGATTGGTTGACTCAATGTGTAAAGGGAAAAGAACATACTCCAAGGTTATCTATGCCAATAAAACCAGCAAGAGCTATGTGTCATCAAGAGGAATGTCATAGAGATGCGCCCTTTAGTTGGTTGTAGCCCTTTCTAATAGGGGGAGCTCATTTATTTGGAAGAGATGCTAGTTGTGGGAGTCTGACAAGCTTCCACTAAATAATGTTGGAGGTACAAGCCAATAGCACGGGAGGGGAGACACAGTTTCCAACAGTCAACACTGGCAATTGATAAAATAGGAGGGGAGACAAGAGTCAACTTCATTAACCCCAGACCAAGGATGCAATCCAGAATTATAAGGTGCAATGGATGGATGGATGGATGGCCATACTATGGACCTATTATCACACAACTTGTAGTTGTCCCTAGAGGTATCCCATCCAGGATGGTAGAGGAGATGGACAACTAAAGAGGTGACCCAAGAGATGCCACGGTTCCCAATGCAAGCTGGGTGTCACAATAACCGAGGCACTCTTCACTTTAGATCAAGACTAACCAAGATCAAGGGGGAGACCCTAGCCAACCAATGAAGACTAGCTAACCCAAAGGTTCCTAGGGAAATGTGTAAGTTGAGTTACGAAAACCAATGAGTGAGTTTGAACTATGAAAGTTAAGTGGACCCAAGGGTTGAAGTGTGGTTGAAGAGGCTTAAGGGATGACAAATGTTTCAACCAAGGAATGACTAAGGTCACTTATGAAGTTTAGATAGATCTAAAGAGATCTAGTACCATGGGAATTACACAAGTGGGACCCACTCCTTAAAATATGGAAATTGGTTCAAAAGGGGCTCACAAGGTCAAGTTAAAGATGAAAATGGTACCACGGGGTATGCAAAGGATGGATCTATGAATTCAAGATGAAAGAAGCATTACCCACATATGGGATCTAGCAAAAGCCCACTAGCCCAAGGAGTGCGATTTACCCAAGGGAGACTAGTGCCTTGAATTGAGGGGGCAAATGGAGAGTCCAAATTCCACCAAATTACAGATCGGGATAGTTAAGGCAATTAACAAGGTGGGTTTAAAGTGTTAATTCCAAATGCTTGCTAGATCTCCATAGATCTGAGATTGAAAATGCATCACCAAGTGACCCAAGTGGGGCTCAAGCCTCAAAATGAGGAATGGGGCCCACAAGATGAAAATCAACAAGGTGAAGCACTAGGGGTAGGTTACCAAGGTTTATTTATCCAAATCAAGTGGGATCTCACCTACCCACAACTTGGAACTAGCCTGACTAGCCTTCCTCAAGGAGTGCGACCTCCCTTGGAGAGGCTAATGTGCCTTGGAAAATGGGTCAAATGGGGGCCAATCACCACCAAACTATAGATTCGAATTGCCGTGGATGCTATAGAGGTGGGTTTTAAAAATTATCCCCAAAGCCAAGCTAGATCCAAGTAGATCTAGAAAAATGTAAAAATGAGGGTTTTAATCAATGAGGGTTTTGTGATCTAAGAGAATAGATGGTTAAGATAGAAGAATGTTGTACCTCCTTGAGCGTACCTAGAAAATGAAGATGGAGGTTGCTTGTGATGAGGATTACTTCCCACAAATATCAAATGCCAAACTTGATGAAGCCCTTCTTGCCAACGTTTTGCCTCCTTCAACCAAATCGGCCTCCCTATTCATGTCAATCAAGGACACAAAGATCAATCAATTGACAATAATGGAAGTAGATGCAAACAAAAGAGATGAATGACATGAAATTGTTGGTGCAAAGACAACAACTCCCTGTAACCCAAAACGACTTGTTGAAACGAGCAGGGTAGGCCTCCCCACCAATGCGAATTGCCCCAAGACGTCTTCTTTGCTTGCAAAAAATATTAGTTGAAGATAAAATCCAAGATGGTCACCAATGTCTGTCAATGCAAAGGAAAAAGCATTTACAATCACCACAAGCATTCCAACTCCAAGATCCAAGATGCCCAAGAAAGTATTTTTATTCCAATAGCGAAGAGCCAAAAATCTCTAGATAGCTTTTACAATAGGGGGGTCTCCTCCTTTTATAGGATAATAAAGACCAAAACCCTAAACCAAAAAACCAATTTTTGAAACTAGTGGTTGAGATCAAAAGATACAACATAATAATCAATGGCTAAGATGAGCCTAACAATATATCACATGGATCACTCAAAAGGAGGGTGACGTCATGCCTCAAAAGTCTCTAAGGAGGGTGACATCATGCCTCAAAGGGGGCTAAGTAACATGGGCCCACCATATATGACATGGACAAGACTCAAAAGACACATGGTGGGGCTAGGAGGTATCAATCCTTCACTAGCTCGTCCCCATGGCACAATAATATAAAATAATAGGACTATGACATGTCCAAATAACACAAATGATCAAAATCCTGTCTCCAAACTTGAGAGAGGCAAGTAGTAAAAGTCCTCCTGTAACCACTGTGGACCCCACTGACTGATGCCAACTAATCTGGGAGAAGGGGGGTTCACCATGGGTGACCTCTAAGAAGACCAAGTGCCAAAACATTGCCTCAATTGCTCAAATCGAATTCCTCAGTGACCCTTTTATTCCATTTTTTAATCCTCCTAAAAACCTTGAAGATGCCCCAAATTGCCACCCAGGGTGCATATGCCTCAACGTCGCAATCTCCTTCCGACAAGCCAAACCAAAGCTCCTAGAGAGAAGTAGGTGCCTCCAAGACTAGAGTGTTGAACTACTGAGCTAACTTCACCAGCATAAAAGTACCATAGACTTCCTCCCTTTGGAATGGCAAGGGCTCTTGTATTTATAGGACCAAGTGGATAGAGTAGGTTGAGGATCATGGGGAGAAGGTTAAGGGATCCTCCCATTAGGTTAGGGAACCGAAGGCCAGCTCACCTAGGAGTTAGGGATAGGGGTCCACCTCATCCAACTTCTAGAATTCGCTCGAAAGCTACCTTTATCTCATGAAACTGACTCCGGTGCATGCTGCATGAGGGCAACCTGCGCCGACGCACTTTGCTCAAAGACAACCTGCGTCAGCCTAATTAGGAGTGTGGATAAAGGTCATCAACTTGCTCTAAATGACTATCTTGATCTTGGGACTTCAGGGATTTAGGCACTGAGGTTACATAGGTCTCATGATGGCAAGATTTTGGGTGTAACACTAAAATGCTTGCTGCTGCTGAAGAAGCTCTTCTTGCTGAAGAAAGTGTGAAGAAAGAGTGAATGAAGTGCTCTCTTATAGAAAATAAGAGGTTATTAGGGTTCCTAGAGAATTCTAATTTTAGTTTTATTTAATTGAATAAAAAAATCAATTAACTATGTTTAATAACTAATGAGATTTGCTCATTACTGTTAATTAGTCTTTTGATGGATTATGGGGGTCCCACACCCCTCAAAGTTGCTTGGATTGGCCCACAAAAGATTAAAAAAATCGCTGGAACCATCCCAAAATTCATTGGAACGGCCTAGAAACGTTGTCGTCCATACCATACGATGCTTCCACATTGTGAAATGGCGTAAGGTACGATCAGTGGCATTTACAGGTTGTTTTGTACCTGTTTCAATGTTTCAATGTGTTTTGGGTACTGGGATGCCACCTAGACAGTCTATCATGCGCAGCCAACAAAAGAATCTTGTAGATACCCAAATTAGAAGCCAAGTCAAGTTCTTACAATTAGACGAGGACAAAGATGATGTCTCCAGAGAAACATGCTTAGCCAGAGAAAATCCAATTTATTATGCTTTGAGAACAAAGCATTCCTTAAGTAGGTGGCAATGTTACAAACATAATAATGCATATTAATAAATAATAGTAGTAACTAATAATTAATTAGTATAATTAACATTAATAAAGAGTCAAATGACATACCTGTTCACTCTCGTGACCAGCCAATGCCTATAAAGATATACTGTCATGATAGTATTGAAATCATTCCTTCAATTATAAAATATACTATTGTACATTCAATCTCTATTGTGGATTTTTTGTTTATGCAGAGCTTTCGCTACATGTGTATTGTGATCTTTAATACAACTTGAAACTCTTAAACATAAGATATTTTATATCAGTGCAGATTAATAACATGATAGATACAGATAACTGGAAGTATACAAACATATATGTATGTTATTTATAATAATTCATAACACCATATAACCCCTTAGGAGTGTGGATCCGTAGTGCTTGGGTATGTCTGCATTCACACAAACGCATGATATAAAGCTCTAGTTTTTACCTCCTTCACGTGTGTGAAGGTGGTCTAAAATCCTCCAATTGCTAATGGGAGATCTTGGCTAAATAATCTTGACCCATGGTACATTAAATTAAACGTTTATTGAGTTCCTTTTAGTTTTATCGCTTCACTATTTTTCATTTCTTCTGTTTAATTCTCATGATCTTTGAGTCTGTCATAACAGCTGCAAGAAATGACCGTTTTTAAGATGTATACAGTTAAATGTAAATGTTTATTGTCAACTCAGTAATTTGAAAACGCATAAAATAGATCTTTTACCTTTCTGAGATTATGATGGCATTTTTTGTGTATTAGGATGTTGATAGAAAGAATGAACAAACGGCTGCAATCTTAAAAAGGCAAGCAGACCAACTTGCTAAACTTGAAAATCTTTACAAAGAGGAGCAGGTTCTCCGCAAGAGATATTTCAACATGATGGAAGGTAAAAAGTTTTTGCTTATGATTAATGTACTTTCATTTTACTGTGAGTAACTTATGTACTATGGATTATCTATGTTAGCCACAATGACTATGATTGATTTATAAATAATAATATACAGTCTTGCATTATATATATATATATATATATATATATTCCACTAGTGAGCAGTTTCTAATAGCGCATTGCTGCTTCGATTTTCTTGTACAAAGAAGAATATCAGAAGGTTGGGCACATGTTTCTTGTTAAGTGATCTCTGTTAGCACTGAAACCCTTATGAGATGAAAGTCTTGAAGTAAGACCCTAGGGGCACTAAAGGAGAGCTACCCAATGCCACTATGGTAGATCTCCACATTCTTTTTCCCGGTTCTCCTCCAGCACAAGAGGAGAATCTCTAAAGGTAGATGAATCAAAAAGAGGGTTCAATAGACTTAGTACAAATCTAGTTTTTGTTATGATTCTCTAATGTAAATTCTAGATTTGTTAAAACAGAAATTGAACCAACAAAAGATAAGACGAGAGGGCTTCTTAGTTACAATATGAATCTGATTACTATCGCAATTTTCTGATATAATTCCAAATTTGTTAAACATAAAACAAGCCTAACAAAAAGATGCTAAAATGGAGGGATTTTAGGCTTAAAAGTAAATCTAATTTTCTGGATGATTTAACAGTATATTTCAGATTTACTAAACAGAGAATAAGTGAAGATTCTTTCTGAAGGTGATTGAAGGTAGTATCAGTGCCTAGACAAAATTTGGGCATATGGTGTCCACTGTCACCTAGCAGCAAATACTAAAGACTCTTCTGATGAAAATATGGAGTTACATATCCCTAATCAAGAACTTATGACCAACATATTCAGATCTCCATTAAAACAGATTTAATTTGAGAGGAATTCAAATCAAGAAAGACCTCAAGGTTGTGGAATACAAGGGTAGCTCCACCATAAATTATTTATACATTTACAGCCAATTCAAATTAGGAAATTAAGCATGTGAAATACATTTTCCAGCTAGACACGGGAAGAGATAAGTGGGGAACAAATCACAATTAAACTATTTCAAACAAGAACAGTGTTACCAAATTTGTTGCCCCTTCATGCACAAATCTGAATCAAGAAATCCACCATTAAATTTCAGCAATAAAGTTCCAAGACATGTGCCAAATGCTCTAGAAACTAATCAAGTATCAATAGTGTTTTTCCAAAACATCAACAGCCAACAACCATTACAAATGGAAGAGCCTTGCTTTTATAGAGTTTTAGGCTCAAAACCTCCATAATAAAATAACATTATTTGTCAAAAACCCTAGTTATAATCTGAAAAAATGTGTATCCATCTAAGTCTCGGACAAGTCAAACTAGTAATAAAAGATAAGTTTGGCATAGTCACATCTGCAAATCTCCTTGATATTAATCCCTGCAAGGTGGAATGCATCCATAGAAAGAGTGAATAATACTAACAATAGCTCCAGCATCCTCCTCAAATCACATGAAAGGCCATGTCAAATCCACACGTGTGGCATCAATGCATTTGAAAGTGAAGCACTCCACTAACTAACTACTCAAAATGAGTGCAACAAACCCTCTCACATGAGTTCAAAGATGCAACGTCTAAAGTCAAAAAGTGAAGTCTTAAAGGTGTAACAATCTCAGAAATAAGGCTCAAATGCCTAGATGCCGTGGAAATTTCATGCACTTCGGCAATTAACACAAAACTGAAATTTCACCTTCTTTCTAGAAGGGTTCCGGATCTTAGCCATAGAATTTTCAGCCTTTAGGACTGTTGTAAATTAAAGTGTAAAAAGGATGTAGAAAGATCACAATAATTCACTTCTAACAGCCCCAAACTCCATGGCAATTAAAAGAGAAAAGTTACCAAACCAAGACATAGGTTTTCATCCCTTCTAGGGCAATTTCTCAGCCAACAATCAGATCTGCAAATGTACTTTAACAGCAGTAAATACCAGTGTTCCACGGGGACATGTCTCCTAGGGTGGGAAACATGCCCCTACGCTCCCCCACATTTCCAGGATAGGGAAACTCCTGGGGAAATGTTTTCCCACATCCCCCTTTTGGGGTGAATGCAGGAAATGCTTGGGGAAATGTTTCCCCAGTGACGGAATGTGTTTCTCTTTTGGGGAGGCGTCCAGGTGTCCCCCCCCCTTCTCCCCCCCAACCTGGCCCGATTTTAATCTTTTCAAATGAAAGAAACGCAAATTAGAAAAACAGTGAAAAAAGATTAAAACAGAAATAAACCAAAAACAAATTAAAGCTTAGACTACTTACCTAACCTAACACATTCCTAAACCTAATGTGCCCCCTCTCGATTTTCTTTTGAGTTTTCAATTCATCTTGAAAGTTGAAACCATGGAGTCGTCACCTTGGAGAGCTGCCACCTTGAAGGAGAGCCGTCGCTTTGGAGTAGCACCAGCCAACCACCGGTTAGAGTAGAGCTGAGAGCCTCCATCTAGAGTCATAGTTCAGTCTACTAGCTCTATCGATAGGTATCATCGATTCATCTACTAGCTGGAGTAGTCTTCACTCTAGTTTTGGCCAAATTTCAGATTTCTTCTATTCAACAGTCGGGAGGTAGGGTTATGACTCATATTGCTGTTTTTAAATTTTCAGGTTGTTTTTTCTTTTTAAGCTCATGCCTCTCATTTCCAGCCATTGAATTCAGTGTTTAGGGATGTTATCATTGTGAAATTTTAAAAACAAATGAAACCCTTGCTGCAGGCTCCCAAAACTTTAGAAATCAGCACATAAAACTTAAAAATCAGCAGCATGAGTAACTCTAGCAGTGACAACAGCAGTGGCAGTGATTCAGATTATGATGAACAAGAGGGTAATTATAATATAGGGACATCATGACATGCATTGCAAGTGGGTCTAGAACTTCGGAAAGTCCAACATCATCAATATTAAGTCAAAATAAAAGATTAAACACTACTTATCTCTACCCATCAAAGGCATTGGCTGAATATGCAAAGGGGACATTTAATTCCCACAAAACCCCTTTAGCTATATGCAACCAAAGTACCTCAATTTGCTCCCCCAACCAACAAAAAAACAAAGGGTGGATTGCGTCATTGGGAATGCAATATTTGTGGCCATCCTTGGGTTGGGAGTTACAGCCAGCGTAGACAACACCTTTTGGGCATTGGTGGCAAAGGGGTTATTGTACCTGATAATTTAAACATGTTGCAGGGATCTGATTTTTCGAGGTTGCAAATGGCAGCAGATGCAAAGGGCATTTTGTAGCCAAAATGTCATGTCACATAAAGATCACAATGTGGAAAGGAGTTCCAAAAGGAATACTAACCCATCCACCAATATGCCTCCATTATTTCTTGTTTCATCAAAAAGGAAGGATGTTTGTTCTTCTACAATAAGACGAACTATTCCAAGGATGTATGGTAAGATAAACCATGATGATATAGATGATGCCATTGGTAGATTCCATTTTGCCAATGGCATTCCCTTCCATGTTAGTTGCTCTTCTTATTATAAGGAGAGGTCTTGTTATCACCAATCTTGTAGTTGCCCCTACAGATGGATCCAAGGTGGATGGTAGAGGGGACAGACAACTAAAGTGGTGAACCAAGAGGGCCTTAATTCCCAAAAGGATGGTTGTCACGCCAACCAAGGCACTCTTCGCTTTAGCTATCAAAACCAAGATAGCAAGGGGGAGACCCAAATCTACTCCCGATAGGAGAGATCAACCTAATCACTAGATCAAATCAATCTAATGAAGTACGTAAGGTGACAGGTATGGAACCCTAGAATTAAGGAAGTAGGACCACTGTGGAGGCTTAGGAAAGGTGTGATATGATAATGAAAGATAACACACGGTGATTCTAGGATTAAGTATGATTCCAGGATTTAGAGTTAGTTTCAAAAAGGTCAAAATCAACTGCCTTGGGAAACGTGACCCTTAAAACAGGGAAAGTGTCCCAAAACGTAGATCTGACAGTTAGGGATTTCTAGCTATGCTTGATGAAGGGATATGACAATATCTAAGTGTGCAAGCAACCAGACAGAGATCAACCCACAAGGAAATCTAACAACCCAGGAAAGTCGTGAGGGCTTGGAGAAGGATTAGTGCCTTGGAAATTGGGCCAAATGGAGTCGGATGTCCACCAAAATACAGATCGGGGTTGTTAAGATGCAAAGCAAGGTGGGTTTTGAAGATCAAGGTCATCCAATGGCTAGATCTCATTAGATTTGAGATTCAAAATGCATCACCAAGTGACCCAAGTGGGGCACAACCCTCAAAATGAGAAAAATGGGGCCCACAAGGTGAAGCACTAGGGGTAGGTTATCAAGGTAGATCTATGCAAATCAAGTGGGACCTCACCTACCCAGATCTTGGAACCTAGCAAACCCTCTCTCTCAGGAAGTGCGACCTCCCTTGGAGAGGCTAATGTGCCTTGGGAAAGGGGTCAAATGGAAGCCAATCCACAACAAACTATAGATCTGAATTGTCGTGGATGCTATAGAGGTGGGTTTTCAATATCTTACCCAAAAGCCTACTAGATCCAAGTAGATCTGAGAAAATGTAAAATGAGGGTTTTAATGACTTAGACGAATGGATAGATCATGGAATGAGAAATTTACCTTGAGATCATACCTATGTGATGGATGAGGTTGCCATGTTGTTGAGGAATGTTCCCGCAAAGATCAAATGAGAGATTGTTGATTTTCCTTGCCAAAATTTGATGCCCTAGTTCCACACGTGCGCCCTCCTCTTCCTGTCAAACCAAGGAAACAAGATTCAATCAGTAAGATCAAGAATGGAGGAAATACAAGTATAAGCAAATGATAACATGAAGTAGAAGGTACAAAGACAGTAATACTCCCTGTTACCGACGAAATAACCCAATGAAGAAGCAGGGAGGGTCCTCCCCTACCAATGCGTCCTCCTTGAACCAATTCGGCCTCCACCTGTAGATGACAAAATCATGGAACAAAATCGATAGCAGGACAATCTCCAATAACCCAGTGCAAAGGAAGAACAAACGAACGAACTCCAAAAGCATTCACCACAACACAACAAGTAGATGCAATAGTATTTTTCTATTCCAATAATCCAAAGCCAAAAGTCCCCTTTACAATGAGGAGCTCTCTCCTTTAAATGGGATGGAGAGACACCAAAACCCTAACCACCTTTTGAATGGATGGCTAAGATTAAAAGATCAAAGTGATCTAATCAATGGTTGAGATGAGCTCAACAATGAAGTACATGGATCAATAATAAAATAATACATCAATGGACCAAATCGCCCTAGGAGAGGGGGTCCTACCAAATGTCAATGATAAAATATAAGATCTAGCTCATGGTGGGTCCAAGGGTCAATTTCTAACACCCTTGGTCAATCCTCATGGCACAATATTATCAAAATAATAATCTAAGCACCAAATCGTGCCTCTCTGGAAAAGTCGTGAGCCTTAGGAGGCTCCAGAAATCCACAAAAAATGCCGAAGTGATGAGTGTAGGACCCACTGAAGGCTGAAACTACTGGAGAAGGTGTGAAAGACATCCCACTCATCATCAAAATTCATCCCATGCCAATCCCTTGCCTCAGTAGCCCAAATCGAATCCCTCAGTAGCCATTTTCACCATTTTTAATCTGCCTTGGGAAGTGTGAAACTTCCCAAACTGCCTCCTGGAGTGCCTGCGCGGTCAAGGTGAGCCCACCAGGCTCTCTGGGAGGGGGGTAATATGGTAATAGCAAGTGGCTGGACCACCCCCTCCATGCACAACGCCCTAGGTGAACCAATCAAATCTCATCCCTGCTCTGACAGGCCAAAACTACACTAAGATAGCCAACTGAGGCTAAAAATCACTGCAACTTCCCGGAACTGAAAACAGACTGTCTCATTAGACTCAGAGAGCCCAAATACATCTAAGATGTGTACTCATACACCATATAGATCTCTGCATGATCAAAATAAATATCCATCATATCCGACAGACCAAATAATAATAATCTGTAAAAGTGCTGAAAAGCACAAATCATCATCATAAGCCTGAAACCACTGCATAGAACCACTTGGTGACCTGTACCAGACCATATATCATATCTCTGTATTACCTGAGGTCTGCCACCTCATGTCCTGTGGTTGACTTTTGGTCAAACTGGGTTTGACCAAGTCAACATGACCCAAAATATAACTCAGGCTATCATCTAACTGCTGCAAGTGTCAGAGGTTAATGCATGCTCTACAATTCATTCAACTTTCAAGTAACAATTATAACAAGAAGTAATCATTACTGGCGATCTAAAACCAAATATACAAGGTCTTTAATTATTATTATTACTCAGACCAAACTTTCAAGACCATACTCACTTTGTCATGTCCCAAATTTGGTATTGGGTCACAATGGCCTAATCACATTGGCCCTATTCATTAGAGTTTGTCAAATTGATGCTAAAGGTCAAATAATTGCCAAGGAGGAAAATTACTAGTTTCCTAGGTTTGGGGTGGAAGCTTTGGGATTTGGAATAATGGGGATAATAAATGATGTTTGAACATTAGAATGGCATAAATATTTAATAAAGGAGCTAAATAAATATATACAAGTTAAAATAAAAGTGGCATTTCATCATGAAGACACATGGAGGAAGTGGGACCCACATATGGCTAGATTTCCCCACTACATTTGGCATCATTTTCTCACCAATTCGAATTCAAGGTGAATGGTAACATACTTGGGGGAGTCCAAAAGGTATTATTCATGGCATGACTCATCCAAGGTCGAAATATAGAGGAAGAGTAACTCCCATGGAAGAGGAAGAGGCAATTTGGAGCTAGTGAGACACTTGGGCTAGATTCCCTAGCTCTATGACAACAATGATGAAGATGCTATGACACCTATGACACAAATCAGACCTGAAGGATGACATATGACATATATGACATGTCAGGGCTAAAAATAGACTCCAAGAGGGCGCTCAAGGGTGTTAGGGCAGCTAAGATGCTTCCACATGTGATTTGGTGGAAGTGGGAGACTAGGAATTGTTGTACAAGTGGCGTTCTTTGGAATCTCTTCCCAACTTGAGTTGGCATGAGTCTCTTGGAAGGAATTCGACCCATGGAGGCCATTAGAACTTTATAAATGTCAATAACAAAGAATGAAACCAACTTTTGATCATTTGTAGAATTTGCAATTGCATTTGTGAAGAGGGAGAGCTAGTGGATGACTAGTTTCTTGCCTTAGCCAATTTCGAGGGTGAAAGATTCCCATCCAAGTTGGCAATTGGAAAGGCCATTCAGACCTTTCATTTGGAGCTTTAATGGAGTCTTTATTTGCAGGTGTAAGCTACAGGGAAGCTCATGGTTTCTTCTATTGCAGCTCGCTCCTTCAACCATTTCCAATTTTGATGGCATATTCTTGATCCTTGAGGGAGGGCATTTTTGGTGAGCTATTGTACTCTTTGGGGGAGCTTCTAATGCCCCATTTCTTTTGTAATATGAATTAAATACTCTGTTCTTCATCTCCAAAAAGTTTCAGGTCAAAATTCCAAGTAGAAATGTATAAATCTCATTTTCAATGGAAGAACAATGCCATTTCCCTACTACCTTGTTGTGAGCCAATGTATTGATGAGGATTTCGAATGAATGGATGATTCTCTGATATATTTGTGATAAATATACTGCCATGGATGTCTTATACAAGTTTCATGTACTGTACTTGAGCATTTGAAGCATTTTTACTCAGTTTAATTGCATTGGGAGAAGAAATGGTGCCATTTCCCCAAGGGTCGAATTGGGGATTTTTGCAGTTGAATGGGAGAGGGTGAGAACAGTTGTAATAAACCATTAATGGTGCATATGAGACCTTAATAACATACTTAACACATTACATATCTATGTTCATAAATTTGAGTGGGTTTGGAGGCATTTGGGAAGCCATTTTCAGTACTTACCTTAGGGGGATTTGAACCCCAATACTAGTCAAAGGGAAATCACTAGTAAAGTTACCTACATTGACCAGAATTGAAAGAGTATTTGCAGAAGTGTTTTAAAGGTACAAAGGAATCCCTGAAACACATATTTATGTTCTAATATCATTCATATACCTTCTCAGAAGATTTGGGATCATTTGGGGCAAATTTGGGACCTAGAGATCGAAACTAGTCAAAGGTCGAACCAAGGAAAAAAGTGGAAAATTGCAATTTTAATAAAATTCCTAACAAGGGACATTACACACTTCACAGTTGTGATCAATTTGCTAGTGAAGGGTGAGGGCTAAAATTTAAAAGGATAGGCTAAGGGTTAGTAATTTTCTATTCAATGGACTCACATATTAATATAATTGTACATAGGTTAGCTATCAATTAAAGGAGCCCAATTATGTGATCTAATAAGGTTTTAAATTAAATGGGCTTACAGAAATATCAATTAATTAATTAAGGTATGGAATTTTTATGTGTAGAAGACCGTTAACCTTTCAGTTATGATTGATGGGCCCATAACTGAAAGTGTTTCAACCAAATCATATATTAAGGTTATGGTCCTGTTATCACCTAAGATGTAGTTACCCCTATGGATGGATCCAGTCATGGATGGCAATAGGGAAGGGCAACTCAAAAGGTGCAACCACGATCACCTCGACCTCCAATATGTATGGTTGTCACGCCAGTCGAAGCAACCTTCGCTTTATGTTATCTAGCCCAGACAACAAAGGGGGAGACCCGATCTACTCCCGACAGGAGAGATCAAAACCAAGACACCAAATCAGGGTATTTCTAAGTGAAGTTAGGTGTATGGTTTATCCTAGACCTAAAGATGAAGTCACAAGCCACGTGAGGGGTTCAATAGGTATAGCTTTGGTTCATGGTTGATGTAAGAGTGACTTAAAATGTTTGTAGTGAGATCTAGGGCTAGTGTACTAGTTCAATATTGGAAAGTTAACTGCCTTGGGAATTGTGTCCAATGCAGGGTAGTTAAGGATTTGTATTGGGGCTAACTAGTACAGACGACAAGCTTGACCATGATACATGACAGCTTCAAGGGTTTAGTTCACCATGCATAGGTCAAACCACAAGTCAATCCAACAATCTAGGAAAGTTGAATTAACTTGGAGAGAAACCAGTGCCTTGGGAATTGGGAGTGGAGTCAAAGTAGGTTTGACTTGTGGTTTAGGACTCCTAGTACTTGGGACAAGTGGGCAATGGAGGTCTTGATGGATGAATGTGTCTAGATCTAGGTTTGACCTAAGTGGACCACAATCCCTTAAAACAAGGAATGCAATCCCCAAGGGAAGATTTGACAAAGTGATAGTCTAGACCTAGGTTTTGAATTATTCTGGTTCTAAATCACCAAAAATCTCAAGTACCCAGTTCCTGGAAGTGAGTCAACTCACTTCTCCAAGGTGGTGCGACTTTGCCCAAGGAGGCTTAAAAGTGGGGTTAGGTGGGTCAAAACAAGTCGGATGGCATCCAACTTTAGATCCGGGTAGATCGGTCAGGTAGGAGTATGGATCTGTAATTTCGTGGCAATCCAACGGTTAGATCTTAGTAGATCTGAGTTTAAGTGTTCCAAGTGGTCCAAAATGGGGATTAAATCCCTTAAAATGTGGAATGGGGCCCACAAGGTGAATTTCAGGAAAGGGACAACCTGGGTGTATGTTATTGGATGTGTAGATGTCGAATCAAGTGGAATCTCAAACACCCACCACTTAGATCTAGGTCAACTTGCTCAATCAGTGAAGTGCGCCTTGCTTGGGAGAAGCCAAGTTGGTATGGGAGAGGGGTCAAACGGAAGCCAATCCTCACCAAACTATAGATCCGGGATGCCGTGGATGCTAGAGAGGTGGGTTTTCAATATTATACCCAACAACCCACTAGATCTAAGTAGATCTGAGAAAATGTAAAAATGGGGTTTTGATTAATTTAGGGTTTTAAGATGTTTTGGACAATTGGATAGATCATGGAGATAGAACTTACCTTGAGATCATACCTGAGTGATGTGGATGAGATGCCTTGATGTTGAGGAAGATTCCCGCAGAGATCAAATGAGAGATTGTTGATTTGCTTGCCAATTTGATGCCCTAGCCCACAAGTGCGCCTTCCTCTACCTGTCAAACCAAGGAATGAAAATTCAATCAGTAAGATCAAGTATGGAAGAAATACAAGAGAAATGCAAATAGTAACATGAAATAGAAGGTCCTGGGACAGTAATACTCCCTGTTACCAACGAAGAGCTCCAAAGAAGAAGTAGGGAGAGTCTTCCCCTACCAATACCTCCTCCTCCAAGCAAATCGGCCTCCACCTGTAGATGCAAAATCGTGGTACAAAATATATGGCAAACAATATCTTCAATAACTCAGTGCAAAGGAAGAACCAACGAACGAACACCAAAAACATTCACCACAACACTGGAGATAGATGCAATAATAATTTTCTATTCCAATAATCTAGAGCCAAAAGTCCCCTTTACAATGAGAGGCTCTCTCCTTTAAATAGGAAGGAGAGGCACCAAAACCCTAACCACTTTTTGAATGAGTGGCTAAGATTAAAAGATACAAATGTCTAATCAATGGTTGAGATGAGCTCAACAATAAAATACATGGATCACTAATAAAATATAATGTAAGTGGACAAAATCGCCCTATAAGAGGGGAATCCCACCAAATCATGATGATAAAATATCATAAGAGGCTTATGGTGGGTCCAAGGGGTAATTTTATCCCTCCTTGGTCAATCCCCATAGCACAATAACCAAAAAATAATCATGAATGTACCAAATCGTGCCTCCATAGTGAAGTCGTGGTCCTCAAAAGACCTCAAAAAATCCACAGAAAGTGCCATAAGTGATGGATGCGGGCCCCGATGAAGCTGAAACTGCTGGAGAAGGTGTGGAAGGTCCCGATCTATCATCACTGATCATCCCATGCCATAACTTTGCCTCAGTAGCCCAAATCGATTTCCTCAATAGCCATTTCTACCAATCCTGAAATGCCTCGGGAAGCGTGAAACTGCCCCAAACAGCCTCCTGGAGTGCTGGCGCTGTCAAGGTGAGGGCACCAATGTGTCCGGAAGGGGGGTAATATGGTAAAAACAAGTGGCTGGACCACCCCCTCCATCATCAGCGCCCTAGGTCAACCGGATAAAAGTCATCTCTGCTCCGATAGGGCCTCCAACAGACCAAAGCTGCACTGGGACAGCCTACTGAGGCTCAATCATCACTGTAAGTGCCCGGAACTGAAAACAAACTGTCCCATTGGACTCAGAAGGTCCAAATCTATCCAAGATGTGTACTCATACACCATATGAGTCTCTGCATGATCAAAATAAATATCCAATATACCGGAACAAGGCCAATAATAATGCGCTGTACATATACAAACACTGCTGTAACCCCAGAATCATCATCATAACCCTGTAGCTGCTGCATAGAATCATCCTGTATGTGTACATAGACCATATATCATCTATCCATATCATCATAAGGTCTAACATCTCATGTCCCATGGTCCTCCATGGTCAAACTAGGTCCAACCAAGACCAAATATAACTCAGTCCATCATCCAAGGCTGCTGAAAAGTATCAAGGTTAATACATGCTTTACAACTTATTCAAATAGCAATTATAACACATAATGATCATAACTGGCGATCTACATCCAAACATATAGTGCCGTTAATTATTATTATTACTCAGACTAGACTTTCAGGACCATACTCACTTCATAGTTGTGATCAATTTGCTAGTGAAGGGTGAAGGCTGAATTAACTGGCTAGGCTAAGGGATGACTTAACTGTCTTGACTTTGTGACACTTTGGCAAGGGAAAGGGAATACACCATAGTATATACTGAATGAGCAATAACACAGGGAATGGCGGTGTCTCACAAATGGATGAGTTGTTTAAAGAGGGTTTATTCACCTTCACAGATGCGCACAATCCATAATACAAATAAGGCCAGCAATTGTTTAGATATAGCATTTAAGTTCCATTGCTTTTTGGGCCTGAAGTTTCCATAGCCTTGATCTATGTGTGTTTACAAACACATTGCATAGATTTACATTTTTTCTTTTAGGCTTTCTGCTGCAGGTGTGTTTTTAAGGCACTTGTTTACCTGAGCACTTCTAGGTGTGTCATGGACAGCTTGTTTACCTAGGTATTTATTTTCCACAAGATATAACATTTTATTTTTATGGCCATTTTCATTTGGCACGCCTTTCATTCATGTGTGTTTAGAAACACATTGCATGAATGGGCTTTTCATACAAGATATAGCATTTCATTTTCCAGATTTTGTATTGATGGCAGCACTAAAAGTTTCAGGTTTAGCCAACACAACTTTAGTGACTAGGGGGAATTCACAAGGAACTCCAACTCACCATAGGTAAGTTTTGTCACCAACTCAGAGCCGAGACACAATAAACAGGGAAGCTCATCCAATACAGAGGCTACAGTGGGGAAAAGTCCTCCATGCCACTAGTCGAGTTGTAAGTCAGGGTGATAATCTAAAAGGTAGGCCATGGATGGATGAAGACAATGAAATGATGGAGCCAACACTAGCAAGCCAATGTATGGTGGAATGATCACCTCTATTCTCCCTAAGGAGGGTACATACCAATGAGTATGAATAGTGAACTTCTAAGTCTGAGTAGGGACAATATAATATATATAATAGATCAACCAGGTCCATATATCTATATGATCGCCAGATCATGACACTAAGTGCTAAGACATGCTATAGGAATAAGTATAAAAGCAAATCTAACCATAACACCATAATATACCTGCTGAGTCATATACCTGAAAGCTCATCAACCTGTACCATCACCTGTCCTCTGGAACTGCCGCTGTAACTCTGGGCACTACTGACTGCTCTGTACCAATGGTATAATGGCTACATCGGTCATCTCTCTGAGTGTCCTGAGACTCAGTAATGGCATGGGGAATACAACTGCTGTCCACAATCTGATAGTGATCCAATATAGATGCTCATCTCAGCATCTCAAATGTAAGGGAACTGGCTGAATAGTGTACTGGAATGCGAAAAATAATGTATGGTAGCCCGGCTACTATATATGTGATAACAGGTCCCTAAGTCAAATATGTGAACAGTTATTCTCTCTGCCCCATCTCAGAGAAAAACTCCAGAAAGACAATGTATCGGAGGCTTAGAAGTTCCAACCCCTTGAGTTGCTCTCACCAATGGATCAAAGTAAGTGTTCTTCACCAATTTTTATTCAAGTATCACTATCTAATGATTTACTTGAGATCTTGAGTCAATTGATTGTTAAAATCATGATGTGAAAATTCTGTATATGAAATTTTCCGTCAAGTGGTATCAGAGCAAGGTTTTGTTAGATCATTAGACGTGTTTTGGGTTTGTTATTCTGCCATTGAAGAGCATTTACGGTAGAAATTTTTCTGCCATAAGTCAGGTCCCTTATCCACTAGGCCATGAGTGCCTCATGTCTAAAATGGAATAGATTGAACTAATATGTTGCCAAAGTAACCTCTATTGAGTAAATTTTTTTTTTTTTTTTGGGTATGTAGGCATGTTTTGTCTATGCGAAATAATCAGCCCAAAGGAAGATTATTTTGGCTAGATAAAGGATAGTCATGGATATGTGATACATTTTTTATTATCATGCTAGTAATATGTCGGTCCAAAGAAAGGCATATTGCTAGGCCGTTTTAGTCATCAATGTTCATGAACTATGTCTAAGAGTACCACTTACAAATTGTTATTTTTGTCCAAAGACAAAATAATAGTGTTGTGCTAAGTATCTTAAGATGGGCCCACTTGCATGTATATGTGTTTGATATATATATATATATATATATATATATATATATATTTGTTTTATATGGTTGATTAAGTGTGAGCATTACTTGTTTTCTTTTACAGTGTCTTCTATATCTGCCAACATGAATAACATTCCTGTGCTTAACAACACAAACTTCAAGAAATGGAAAGAGCACGTTATGATTGTGCTTGGCTGCATGGATCTAGACTATGCATTAAGGTTTGATCGCCCTGCGGATCTGACCGATAGTAGCACTGCTGAACAGAAAGCCGCATATGAGAAGTGGGAGCGATCAAACCGCATGAGTCTGATGATCATGCAGCATTCAATTCCGAAATCCATAAGGGGCGGTATACCTGAGGATAAAGATGCCAAAGGTTTCCTGAAACAGATTGCAAACCGATTCGCTGCCAACGAAAAGGTCGAAACGAGCACCATTCTTAGTAAGATCATTTCAATGCGGTATAAGGGTAAAGGAAACATAAGGGAGTATATTATGGAAATGTCTAATCTTGTGACAAAACTGAGGGCCTTAAAGCTTCAATTGTCGGACGGCATACTTGTGCACCTAGTTTTGATCTCCCTTCCTGCACAATTCAGTCCATTCAAAATATCATACAATACCCAAAAGGAGAAATGGACTTTAAATGAGCTTATAGCTCAATGTGTGCAAGAAGAGGAGAGACTGAAACAAGAAAAGACTGAAAGTGCCAATTTGGCATCGACTTCCGGGACTAAAGCTGTCTCATATAAGCGGAAAAGGAATAAGGATAAAGAAATTGCAGATCAAGGAACATCGCAGCCTAAAGCACAAAAGAAACAGGATTCGGCAACTACCTGTTACTTTTGCAAGAAAGCTGGTCACATGAAGAAAGAATGTTCCAAGTACGCCACTTGGCGTGAAAAGAAAGGTAAACTTCTCAACCTTGTTTGTTCAGAAGTTAATCTGACTTTGGTACCTACTGACACTTGGTGGATAGATACAGGTGCAACAACTCACATAAGTGTCACTATGCAGGATTGCCTAAGGAGCCAAGTGCCAATTGATGCTGAAAGATACATCTATGTGGGAAATGGCAATAAGGCGGTTGTGGAGGCTATTGGTGTCTTAGAATTCGATTAGAGGAGACTTTTGTTGTACCGTCATTTAGACGGAATTTGATTTCTATTTCTTGTTTGGACAAATCCGGATATACTTGTTCCTTTGGAAATGGAATTTGCAGTATTTCTCTAAATTCAAATGTTGTTGGAACTGGTACTCTAATTGATAAATTATATAGATTAGACAACCAAACCTCAAATGATATTGAAAATCTGCATTCAAGTAATTTTGGTACTAAACGCAAATTAACAAATGAGAATTCATCAATGTTATGGCATAAGCGATTAGGTCACATCTCTAAACAAAGAATACAGAGGCTTGTGTCACAAGGAATTCTTGATTCCCTTGATTTATCAGACTTTAAAATCTGCATAGAATGCGTAAAGGGAAAACAAACATAAGGAAAATAGTTGCTAATAGGAGTAAAGTACCTTTAGAGTTGATACATACAGACATTTGTGGTCCATTCCCTACGGCTTCATGGAATGGACAACAGTATTTTATCAACTTTATAGATGATTACTCCCGCTACGGGTATCTGTACTTGATTCATGAGAAGTCACAGTCTTTGGACATTTTCAAAATTTTCAAAGCTGAAGTTGAAAATCAATTGGGCAAGAAAATTAAGGTTGTCAAATTTGACGTGGAGGGGAATATTATGGCAGATATGATGGATCAGGTGAACAACATCTAGGACCTTTTGCCAAATATTTGATAAAGTGCGGGATTGTACCTCAATACACCATGTCGGGAACTCCGAGCCAATACGGCGTAGCTGAGAGAAGAAACCTAACTCTTAAGGACATGGTGAGAAGTATGATTAGTCATTCTTCTCTACCAGAATCGCTTTGGGGAGAAGCGCTAAAGACTGCAGTTTACATATTAAACCGAGTTCCATGCAAAGCAGTAGCCAAAACCCCATATGAGTTGTGGACAGGTAAGAAGCCTAGTATTAGGCACTTACATGTGTGGGGATGTCCAGCTGAGGCTAGGCCTTATAGGCCTAATGAAAAGAAACTGGACTCAAGAACTGTTAGCTGCTATTTTGTAGGTTACTCGGAAAGGTCGAGAGGTTTCAAGTTCTATGACCCATCAAACAGATCCTTTTTCGAGACAGGAAACGCCAAATTTATTGAGGATGTTGATTATAGTGGGAGTGATCAAAACAGGAAAATTGTGTTTGAAGAGGAATGTGTTAATATTCCCACTACAGTTACAGCTGAAAGTGATCGGGTAACTTTACCTAACACTTTTCAACCTGTAAATCAGGACAATACAGAAAACACAGTCATACATGTTTTAACTCCCAATTCAGTTGAGGAACCATCATCTATTCAACTTGATGAATCCCAACAACCTCAAGTTGAAGTGCCTATAAGGAGATCTACCAGAGAAAGAAGAAAGGCGATTTCAAATGACTATGTCGTTTATCTCCATGAACATGAATTTGATATGGGATTGGAAGATGATCCTACATCTTTCAATCAAGTCAAATTATGTCCAAACTCTGACAAATGGATCGAAGCCATGAAAGATGAGATGAATTCTATGGAGGACAATGGCGTTTGGTTGTAAATGGATCGAAACCGATTGGTTGTAAATGGATTTTCAAAACCAAACGTGATTCAAATGGTAACATCGAAAGATATAAAGCACGCCTAGTTGCCAAGGGATTCACTCAAAAGGAAGGTATAGATTTCAAAGAGACTTTTTCGCCAGTTTCGACGAAAGACTCTTTTAGAATCATCATGGCACTTGTAGCTCATTATGACTTAGAGCTACATCAAATGGACGTAAAGACAGCGTTTCTCAATGGAGACATCAATGAAACCTTAAACATGGTGCAACCAGAGAACTTTTAGTCTAAGGATTCAAAGCACCTTGTATGTAAACTTAAGAAGTCCATTTATGGTCTAAAACAATCATCCCGTCAATGGTACCGGAAATTTGATTAGGTGATAACCTCTTTTGGTTTTAAGGAAAACACCATTGATCAGTGCATATATCTCAAGATCAGTGGGAGCAAATTTATTTTCCTGGTGCTATATGTAGATGATATTCTACTAGCAAGCAGTGATATAGGCCTATTGCATGAAACCAAGAAATTTCTATCCAGTAAATTTGAAATGAAAGATCTTGGTGAAGCGTACTTTGTTCTGGGTATACAGATTCATAGAGATCGTACTAGAAGTATACTTGGACTATCGCAAAAGGCTTATATTGATAAGGTGCTCAGCCGATTTGGCATGCAGAATTGCGCACCAGGAGACACACCCGTGGCAAAGGGTGATGTTATCACATATATAGTAGTCGGGCTACCATACATTATTTTTCTGATTCCAATACACTATTCAGCCAGTTCCCTTACATTGAGATGCTGAGATGAGCATCTATATTGGATCACTATCAGATTTTGGATAGCAGTACATATATTCCCCTTGCCTTGACTGAGTCTCAGGACACTCAGAGAGATGACCGATGTAGCCATTATACCATTTGTACAGAGCAGTCAGTAGTGCCCAAAGTTGCAGCAGCAGTTTCAGAGGACAGATGATGGTTTAGATGATGAGCATTCAGGTATATGACTCAGCAGGTATATCATTGTGTTATGGTTATATTGCTTTTATACTTATTCTTATAGCATGTCTTAGCACTTAGTGTCATGATCTGGCGATCATATAGATATGTCGACCTGGTTGATCTTATTATATATATTATATTGTCCCTACTCAGACTTAGAAGTTCACTAGTCATACTCATTGGTTTTACCCTCCTTAGGGAGAATAGAGGTGATCATTCCACCATACCTTGGCTTGCTAGTGTTGGCTCCATTATTCATTGTCTTCATCCATCCATTGCCTACCTTTTAGTTTATCACCGTGACTTACTACTTGACTAGTGACATGGAGGATCTTTTCCCCACTGTAGCCTCTGTATTGGATGAGCTTCCCTGTTTATTGTATCTCGGCTCTGAGTTGGTGACAAAACTTACCTATGGTGAGTTGGAGTTCCTTGTGAATTCCCCCTAGTCACTAAAGTTGTGTTGGCTAAACCTGAAACTTTTAGTGCTGCCATGAATACAAAATCTGGAAAATGAAATGCTATATCTTGTATGAAAAGCCCATTCATGCAATGTGTTTCTAAACACACATGAATGAAAGGCATGCCAAATGAAAATGGCCATAAAAATAAAATGTTATATCTTTTGGAAATGTAAAATACCTAGGTAAACAAGCTGTCTGTGACACACCTAGAAGTGCTCAGGTAAACAAGTGCCTTAAAAACACACCTGCAACAGAAAGCCTCAAATAAATGTAAATCTATGCAATGTGTTTATAAACACACATAGATCAAAGGCTATGGAAACTTCAGGCCCAAAAAGAAATGGAACTTAAATGCTATATCTAAATTATTGCTGGCCTCATTTGTATTATGGTTTGTGCGCATCTGTTAAAGGTGAATAAACCTTCTTTAAACAACTTATCCATTTGTGAGACATCGCCATTCCTTCTGTTGTTGCTCATTCAGTATATACTATTGTGTGTATTCCCTTTCCCTTTGCCAAAGTGTCACAATGTTAAGTCAGTCAAGTCATCCCTTAGCCTAGCCAGTTATTTCAGCCTTCACCCTTCACTAGCAAATTGATCACAGCTATGAAGTGAGTATGGTCTTGAAAGTTTGGTCTGAGTAATAATAATAATTAATGACATTATATATTTGGATTTAGATCGCCAGTAATGATTACTTTGTGTTATAATTGTTATTTGAATAAGTTGTAGAGCATGCATTAACCTTTGACACTTTGCAGCAGCTTCTGATGATGGTCTAAGTTATATTTGGTCATGTTGACTTGGTCAAACCTAGTTTGACCAAGGTCAACCATAGGACATGAGATGATTGGACCTTGTGATGATATGGATAGACGATATATGGTCTATGTACATGTACATGATGATTCTATGCATCAGATACAGGTTTATGATGATGATTCATGGTTTACAACATTATTTGATCATTTACAGATTATTATTATTTCACATGTTCTAGTATATTAGATATATTTTGTGATCATGCAGAGACTTATATAGTGTATGAGTACAAAACTTGGATGGATTTGGACCTTCTGAGTCCAATGAGAAAGTCTGTTTTCAGTTCTGGGAACTTACAGTGATGATTGAGCCTCAGTAGGCTATCCCAGTGCAGTTTTGGTCTGTCGGAGACCCTGTCAGAGCAAATGTCATTTTTATCCGGTTGACCTAGGGTGCTATGCTTGGAGGGGGTGGTCCAGCCACTTGTTTTTACCATATTACCCCCCTCCTGGACACACTAGTGCCCTCACCTTGACAGCGCAGGCACTCCAGGAGGCAGTTTGGGGCAGTTTCACGCTTCCCGAGGCATTTCAGGATTGGTAGAAATGGCTATTGAGGAATTCGATTTGGGCTATTGAGGCAAGGTCTTGGCATGGGATGATCAGTGATGATGGATTGATGCCTTCCACACCTCCTCCAGCAGTTTCAGCTTCATCGGGGCCCGCATCCATCACTTATGGCACTTTCTGATGATTTCTAAGGCCTTTTGTGGCCCACGATTTGTCCATAGAGGCACGATTTGGTTTATTGATGACTATTTTATTATTATTGTGCTATGGAGATTGACCAAGGGTGGCTAAAATTACCCCTTGGACCCACCATAAGCTTCTTATTATATTTTGTGATCATGATATGGTGGGATTCCCCTCTCCTAGGGCGATTTTGTCCACTTATGTTATATTTTATTAATGATCCATGTATTTTATTGTTGAGCTCATCTCAACCATTGATTAGACATTTGTATCTTTTAATATTATCCACTCGTTCAAAACGTGGTTAGGATTTTGGTGCCTCTCCTATCTATTTAAAGGAGAGAGCCTCTCATTGTAAAGGGGACTTGTGGCTCTGGATTATTGGAATAGAAAATTATTATTGCATCTATCTCCAGTGTTGTGGTGAATGTTTTTGGTGTTCGTTCGTTGGTTCTTCCTTTGCACTGAGTTATTGGAGATCTTGTTTTGCCATATCTTTTGTACCACGTTTTTGCATCTACAGGTGGAGGCCGATTTTCTTTGAGGAAGTATTGGTAGGGGAAGACTCTCCCTACTACTTCTTTGGATCTCTTCGTTGGTAACAGGGAGTATTACTGTCCCAGGACCTTCTATTTCATGTTACTATTGCATTTCTCTTGTATTTTCTCCATACTTGACCTTACTGATTGAATCACTATTCCTTGGTTTGACAGGTAGAGGAGGTCGCACTTGTGGGCTAGGGCATCAAATTGGCAAGCAAAATCAACATCAAAGCATCTCTCTTCATCACTCAGGTATGATCTCAAGGTAAGTTCTATCTCCATGATCTATCCACTTGTCTAAAACATTTAAAACCCTAATTAATCAAAACCCCATTTTTACATTTTTTCAGATCTACTAAGATCTAGTGGCTTCTTGGGCAATAAATTTAAAACCCACCTATATAGTATCCACGGCATCCCGGATCTATAGTTTGGTGAGGATTGGCCTCCATTTGACCCTCTTCCCAAGGCATTTAGCCTCTCCAAGCAAGGGCGCACTTCCTAGTTTGGGTGGGTTGACCTAGATCTAGTACGTGGGTAGTTGTGATCCGGATTTATGTGGGAATGAAACAAAAGATAGCATATATAGAATCATATACAGAGATATATTGCAAATAACACAGTGATACAGTAAACACATATTCTATTAAATAGCGGAAATAGAACAGATTGTAAAATACAATAGCTAGAATGGCGGTAGCTATCTCTGAGAAGAGATGTGGCTGCTATGCTCGTTCGTGCCAAGATGAATACAAAGAGAGGCCGAAAGGGCCTATTTATCATAAGCATGAGGGAAAGACTCCCAAACATCCAAAAACCTAACCCTAGAAGATGAACCGTCATAGAGTTTGCGGCCCCAAGGTGGTTAGTTGAACAGTCAACTTCCTGGGGTCATAACTTTTGCATACGATCTCCGTTTGGGGCGCTCGGTGGCCCTTCGGAAGTTCAAGACCCGAAAAAACTGCTAAAAATAGTAATTTACCAAGATTGCCAGAAGACTGTTTTGAGCCAGTTGGAAGAGGTGGGCCGCCACCGATATCCACCTGGATCAAGTTGAGATTCCACTTGATTCATGATCTACACATCCAATAACCTACCCCCAAATTGTCACTTTTCTAATTTCTACCTTGTGGGCCCTATTCCACATTTTAAGGGATTTAATCCCCATTTTGGACCACTTGGTATCTTTAAACTCAGATTTAGTAAGATCTAGCCATCGGATTGCCTTGAAATTGTAGATCCACACTCTCACTTGACTAACCTACTTGGATCTAAAGTTTGGATGCCGTTGGACTTGTCTTGATTCATTTATTCCACTTTTAACCCTCCTTGGGCAAAGTCGCACCACCTTGGAGATTGGAGTTGGTCCACTTCTAGGACATGGGTACTTGAGATTTTGGTGGATTTGGAATGGGCATAATTCAAAACCTAGGTCTAGTGTGTCACTTCATCAAATCTTGCCTTGGGGATAGCATTCCTTGTTTTAAGGGATTGTGGTCCACTTAAGGTCAAACCTTGAATCTCTAGATCTAGACCTATTCATCCATCAAGACTTTAATTGCCCACTTGTCTCATGCAATAGGAGTCATCAACCACAAGTTAACTTCACTTTGACTCCATTATCCCAATTCCCAAGGCACTGGTCTCTCTCCAAGTCAATTCGACTTTCCTAGATTGTTGGATTAACTTGTGGTTTGACTCTTCTGTGGTGAACTAAACCCTTTGGTGTCATCATACTTCATGATCAAGCTTGTCACTTGTACTAGTTAGTCTCAATTCAACCCTTAAACTACCCTGCATTAGACACGGTTCCCTAGGCAGTGGATTTTCTCACATTGACTAGTACTATAATCCCGGATCTTATCTTTAAATATTATAAGTCACTCTCACATCAATAACGAACCAAAGCTATACTCATTGAACCCCTTACTTATATTGTGACTTCATCCTAAGGTCCAGGATAAACCATACACCTTACTTCACTTAGTATTAACTTGATTTGGTGTCTTGGTTTTGATCTCTTTTGTCGGGAGTAGATCGGGTCTCCCCCTTTGTTGTCTGGGCTAGATAACATAAAGCGAAGGTTGCCTCGACTGGTGTGACAACCAACTATTGGAGGTCGAGGTGATCGTGGTCGCACCTTTTGAGTTGCCCTTCCCTATTGCCATCCATTAATGGATACATCCACAGGGGTAACTACAGTTTAGGTGATAACAGGTGATAAGTTTAGTTTGCTCCAATGTCCAAAAATGGACATAGAGAGGAGAGAGATGGAGAAAATCCCATATGCATCAGCAGTGGGGAGTCTCATGTATGCACAAGTATGTACGCGTCCGGATATAGCGTACATAGTGGGAATGTTAGGAAAATATTTAAGTAACCCAGGAATGGATCATTGGAAAGCAGTGAAACGAGTTATGAGGTATCTACAAAGAACTAAAGATTATATGCTCACTTATCGGTGATCAGATCACTTAGAGATCGTGGGATATTCCGATTCATATTTTGTTGGATGTCTTGATAGTAGGAGATCCACATCAGGTTATGTCTTCATGATGGCTGGAGGAGTTGTTTCTTGGAAAAGTGTCAAACAAACACTTATAGCTTCTTCTACCATGGAAGCTGAATTTATAGCCTGCTATAAAGCATCAAATCAGGGAATATGGCTGCGGAATCTCATCATTGGGCTACAAATAGTCGATGGCATAGAGAAACCATTGAGAATTAATTGTGATAATAAGGCCGCTGAGTTGTATTCAAAGAACAACCGAAGTTCGTCGAAATCAAAGCATATAGACATTAAATTTCTGGTTGTGAAGGAAAGAGTTCAGAGTCATCAGGTGTCAATAGAGCATATTAGTACAAACTCGATGATTGCGGATCCACTCTCTAAGGGCTTGCCACCTAAAGTGTTTCATGAACATGTGGCTCATATGGGTATTGTTAAGCTAGATGATATGCCATTTTAGTGGGAGTTTGTTATTTGGTTTTGTGCTTTTGACATGTTCATATTTACGTTCTGTACAAACTTAAGTGTTATGAAATAAATGAATTTCATGATTAATTGAATACTCTGAAAATAAAGATGATAACTTTTTACTGTGGTTTTACATAAAGTATTAGAAGTGTTTTAGACCGTTTGAGTCATAAAGCAGGACTAGTTTGAAATAGGCATGACTAAAATCACTTAACATGTAATTTCCATGCTACACATCCATACTTGATCTATGTCATTAATTTTGCTGATATTGTGACCATTGATGGGTTTAGTTACGAATACCTGTGACGAATGCTACTTTGATCCTATATTAGTTTAATTGATGGACCAGATTGTTTTGGAATATTTCAAAATTGAGATAGCAAAAGATTGTGCACTCTAAGGTTCTAGCTATGTACAATTTTCAGAAACATATGTGGTCCAAGTGGGAGATTGTTAGTAATTTTCTATTCAATGGACTCACATATTAATATGATTGTACATAGGTTAGCTATCAATTAAAGGAGCCCAATTATGTGATCTAATAAGGTTTTAAATTAAATGGGCTTATAGAAATATCAATTAATTAATTAAGGTATGGAATTTTTATGTGTAGAAAACCGTTAACCTTTCAGTATACAGAATTTTAACATCATGATTTTAACAATCAATTGACTCAAGATCTCAAGTAAATCATTAGACAGACGGAAAATTTCATATACAAAATTTTAACATCATGATTTTAACAATCAATAGCAACTCAAGGGGTTAGGAACTTCTAAGCCTCCGATACGTTGTCTTTCTGGAGTTTTTCTCTGAGATGGGGCAGAGAGAATAACTGTTCACATATCTGACTTAGGGACCATAACCCTAATATATGATTTGGTTGAAACACTTTCAGTTATGGGCAAGGGTTGACTACTGACTTGACATTGTGACACTTTGGAAGAAAGGGAATACACACTCTAACATATGTTGGACAAGTAGTAACACGGGGGATGGCAGTGTCTCACAGATGAGTAAGTGCTTATTCAACTTAGGCACCATGTCTACTTTTATAAAAGATGATCCAGGTTCATTAGGATCCATTGATTTCACTTCATGGCCTTTTTGGCCTACATAACCCTTCGGATCTCAGGTGTGCTAAGAAGCACAATTAATTGCAGCTTGCATCCAGGGCATGTTCATACATATACATAAGGTCAGCAATCTTTTAGATATAGAGTTTAAGAACCATTGCTTTTTAGACCTTTCTTATACTCTTCAAGCAGTATTTTAGCTTTTCATTACTCTTGCCCTTTACTCACGTGTGTTGATAAACACATTCTAGAGTTTACAGTTTCCTGGGCGAATTTACATAAGTTTCCATAAGTAGTACATGAGCTTTCAGTTTTAGCCAACACATCTTAAGTGACGAGGGGGACTTTGTAGCAGTGCCAAACATTGGGACAACCGACCAGAATGATTTAGGACTACAATCCAACTCACCAAAGGTAAGTTCTGTCACCAACTCAGAGCTGAGACACAAATAAATAGGGAAGCTTATCCAACACAGAGGCTAAAGTGGGGGAAGGTCCTCCATGCCACTAGTCAAGTAGTAAGTCCAGGTAATAAACAAACTGGTAGGTATTGGATGGGTGAAGACAGTGAATAATGAGACCAACACTTGCAAGCCAAAGTATGGTGGGAATGATCATCTCTATTCTCCCTAAGGAGGGTAAAACCAATGAGTATATGTAATGAACTTCTAAGTCTGAGTGGGGACAATACAATATATATAAAGATACAACCAGGTCCACATATCTATATGATCGTCAGATCATGATACTAAATGCTAAGACATGCTACAAGAATGAATATAAAAGCAATATAACCATAACACCAGAATATACCTGCTGAGTCATATACCTGAATACACATAATCTGAACCAACATTTGTCCTCTGAAACTGCTGTTGTAACTCTGGGCAATACTGACTGCTCTGTATAAATGGCTAAATGGCTACATCGGTCAACTCTCTGAGTGTCCTGAAACTCAGTCATGGCATGGGGAACAAAACTGTTGTCCATAATAATATCATGATCCATAATAGATACTCATCTCAGCATCTCAATGTAAGGGAACTGGCTGAAAAGTGTACTGGAATAAGAAAAATAATGTATGGTAGCCCGGCTACTATATATGTGACAACAGGTCCATGCAATTGAAAAAGAGGGACGCTCATATGTTCCCCTAGGTGAAACCAAGTTGAGAATAGTGGTTTTGGAAAGGAAAGTGAGGTGATCAGACAGACATGGGTGAGTTTTGGTTGCTCTATTGTTATGTATGGGTGGACAGACATTGCCAAACGTCCACTCATCAACATCATAGTTGCATGCAAAGAGGGTCCTTTCTTTGTTAGAGCTGTTGATTGTTCTGGAAATCGCAAAGATACAACTTTCTTATTTGAGCTTCCTTGGGAAAATATAGAGGAGGTTGGGCTTGCCAATGTTGTGCAAGTTGTGACAGATGCAACAACATTCTGTAGATCAGCTCGGTTATTGATTTAGGGCAGACACAAGCATATTTTTTGGACCCCTTGTTGTGTGCATGCACTCAACAATGCACTAAAAGACATTAGAAAAATTCATTGGGTATCCACTTTGGTATCGGCTACGAGGGATGTGCAGATGCTTATTTGCAACAACCACACCTCCTTAGCCATGTACAGGGCTAACTCAAGGAAGGAATTCCTTAATCCCATGACTAGATATGCCAACTATTTTCTCTTATTGGAGAGGATGTTGTGGGTGCAACCAACATTGCAGGCCATGGTTGTGACTCTGAAGAGGAACATGTGGACAAAATCCAAAATAAAATAGGGGAAGAAGATCAAGCTTCAGGTATTGGATAATGATTGGTAGGTAGATTGCAGTTATTTGGAGATCATTTGCTACACTGGCATAGATTCTCCTAGTCTTGGAGAAATCTATTAGACTTTTGATAGCATGTTGGGTCAGGTAAAGGAATCCATTCGTGTGAAGATCCCTCCTTAGAGTTCTATACGAACCAGATTCGACCCATTATTCAGCGTAGATGGGATCAAATGAACACACCTTTGAATATGGCAACGTATGTATTGAACCCAAAATGATATATTCCCAGGCATGGTAGAATTCCTCCAATTGATAATCTAGAGATCAAGAATAGATTTCATGCTACCATTTCAATGATGTACACTTTAAAGGAGGGGAAAGTACTTCAGAGACAATTGATTCTATTTGCAAGCCTCATTGGTCCCTTTAACAAGTGGGATGCAAAGGAAGATCTGGATGACCCTTTTGGTTGGTGGAAGTTTCATGGGGATGATGCTCCTGAGATCAAACATCTTGCTACTCACCTATTGTCACATATTTCCAGTTCTTCTACAGCTGAGAGGAATTGGTCCACATATAACTTCATCCACTCTATCAACAGGAATAGACTTACCTCTAAGAGAGCAGAGAAGCTAGTTGCAGAGCATAGTGCCCTATGTCTTGCACATAGGAAGACACCAGAGTATCGGATAGGACCAACTACAAGCTGGGATGTGGATCTAGAGGAGGATGCACAAATATATGAGGTGATGGTCCTGATTCCTTCATGTAGTAGATGGATGTAGAGGACCAGTCAATGGAGCACACTCCTTGATGCTTATTTGATCATGATGTTGATTTATTTCAACTACTTTTCATTGTTTCAGTTTTGACTCTAGATAGTAGATACTAGACCCTGATGGTAGTCCTTGACTCTTTAATATTTTTTGAGAAATTCTAATTTACTATTGAACTTTAGTCGATTTAATTGTTCTAACTTCTCTGTGTTCACTGTTTAGTATCTACTTTAGACTTCAACATGTATTGCATTATCTTTTACAATTTTGAAATTTACATTTAGATATATAATGCATACTAATAATGATGAATTTAGTTTTTAGTTTTTACATGGTAATAATTCAGTATCATTTACAAATTTGAAATTTGGTATCATGTACAAATTTAATAGTTCAGTATCATTTACGAATTTGAAATTTGAATTTAGATGTACATTGCATAATGATGAATTTAGTTTTTAGTTTTTACATGGTAATAGGTATTGTTGGGATTTATCATTTTTATATTTTAAATTAATTTTTATGACTCTGACATCCTCCCATCCCCCTAAAATTTGGGGGGGCTTCCACATGTCCCCCTTTGTGTGTTTCCCTACTCCTGTGCTCCCATCCCGGAAAATCCGTGGAACATTGGTAAATACAACAGTATAACAACACTAAATGCAGCCCCCTATATTCTTCCTTTAGATGTTAAATAATTTAACAACTTGCTCTTTTATTTATCTCAAATCAACAAATCATATATCCAATGTTCCACCAAGTTTTTAGGATGTGGGGACGTGGGAGCAGAGAAATGCAAGAGCAACCTATGTAGAAGTTTCCCTCAAATTTTAAGAAACGTCAAAGGGGATGTCGGGGTCTTCAACATAAGGGACCCCGCCATAAGTACTACAAAATTTATATTAGAATACATAAAAATGGAAAGTTGGAGCATAAGTCAATAAAGTTATTAATTTTATAATATAAATTTTAATACAATTTTACAACATACATCAAGTGAAATAAAATGAAATACAACCATACATAAGCTATAACTGATTAAAAAAAAATGGAAATACAACCATATTGAATAGCGAAATTAAATTGAGGTTAGAGAGGAGGGAAATAGTGGATGGCATGGCCCTGTTATCACCAAAACTGTAGTTGCCCGTAAAGATGGATCCGAAATGGATGGCAGAGGGAATAGGCAACCAAAGAGGTGAAACCAAGATAGCCTCGACTCCCAATGGATGGTTGTCACAGCAATCGAGGCAATCTTCACTTTAACTATCAAAGCCAAGATATTAAGGGGGAGACCCAGATCTACTCCCGACAGGAGAGATCAACCAAATCAATCTAATGAGGTACGTAAGGTGACAGGTATGGAACCCTAGAAATGAGGAATTAGGACCACTGTGGAGGCTTAGGAACGGTATGCTATGATAGTGAGAGTTGACACACAGTGATTCAAGGTTTGAATATGATTCCAGGATTCAAAGCTAGTTTCAAAAGGTCAAAATCAACTACCTGGGAAACATGACCCTTAAAACAGGGAAAGTGTCCCAAATCAGAGATATGACAATTAGGGCTTTCTAGCTATGCTTGATGAGTGGATATGACAATGTCTAGGTGTTCAAGCAGTCAGACAAAGATCAAACCACAAGCAAACTCAATAACCCAGGAAAGTCGTGAGAGCTTGGAGAAGGATCAGTGCCTTGGAAAATGGGCCAAATGGAGTCGGATGTCCACCAAACTGTAGATCAGGGATGTTGATGTGTAAAGCTAAGTGGGTCTTGAAGATTAAGATCATCCAATGGCTAGATCTCAGTAGATCTGAGATTGAAATGCATCACCAAGTGACCCAAGTGGGGCTCAACCCTCAAAATGAGGAATGGGGCCCACAAGGTGAAAATCAACAAGGTGGGGCACTAGGGCTAGGTTATCAACTGTGGAGAGTAAGGATCAAGTGAGATCTCACCTACCCAGTCCTAGATCTAGCACAACTCACCCAACCAAGAAGTGCGACCTCACTTGGAGAGGCTAAGTTGCCTTGGGAAAGGGGTCAAATGGAGGCCAATCCACACCAAACTATAGATCTGAATTGTTGTGAATGCTATAGAGGTGGGTTTTCAATATCTTACCCACGAAGCCACTAGATCTAAGTAGATCTGAGAAAATGTAAAATGAGGGTTTTAACAGTTATTTGCTTATGCCAATGGATTGGGATCAAGAGATAGTAGGCAAACCTGTGGATCTTACCTGGATAACCTTGTAGATGCCTTGATGATGATGATCTATGCAAACCCGATCAATTTGAGAAGCTTTGAGGTAGTTTTCTATGAAGTCGATTTGCCCAAGGAAGCCAATGCGCCCTCCCTCCTACACAACAAACGTCAACAATATCAGATTTGATGCAATCAAGAGATAAGACTAATGCCACAAGAGAAATAACAGAAAAATAGCATATATCACAATGATACTAATGATAACCCTCTAATACAAGCGAATGCTAAGTGAGCGAGTTAAAGAAGCCTTGCAAAAACGCCCAAGTTGAAGTCGCCCTCCTGTAGACAAGACAGTTTCCACGAAAATAGATCTTACCACAAATTCCAAATGCTAGGATGCAATAGACTTTCCAATCACCATCTAAGAACACCAGATGCAAAGGAGACCCAAGAATTTCCACAAGAATGTTTTTTTATTATCAAGATTCCAACAGCCAAAGACCCTTTACAATGAGAAGCTCTCTCCTTTAAATAGGATGGAGAGAGACCAAAACCCTAACCACTTTTTGAATGAGTGGCTAAGATTAAAAGATCAAATGATTTAATCAATGGTTGAGATGAGCTCAACAATACAATACATGGATCACTAATAAAATAATACATAAATGGACCAAATTGCCCTAGGAGAGGGGGTCCCACCAAAACTGAATGATAAAACATAAGATCTAGCTCATGGTGGGTCTAGGGGGCAATATCTATCCTCCCTAGTCAATCTCCATGGCACAATATCCAAGAAATAATCATCTAAGCACCAAATCGTGCCTCTTTGGGAAGGTCGTGAGCCTTTGGAGGCTCCAGAAAATCATATAAAATGCCAAAAGTGATGGGTGTGGGTCCCACTGGAAGCTGAAACTGCTGGAGAAGGTGTGGTAGACATCCCACTCATCATCACAAGTCATCCCATGCCAATCCCTTGCCTCAGTAGCCCAAATCGAATCCTTGAGTAGCCATTTTTACCATTTTTTAACTGCCTCGGGAAATGTGAACATGCCCAAACTGCCCCCTGGAGTGTTTGCGCTGTCAAGGTGAGGCCACCAGGCTCTCTGGGAGGGGGGTAATATGGTAATAACAAGTGGCTGGACCACCCCCTCCATGCACAGTGCCTAGGTGAACTCATTAATTCTCTACTCTACTCTGACAGGGCCTCTGATAGGCCAAAACTGCACTAGGATAGCCAACTGAGGCTAATAATCACTGTAACTGCCTGGAACTAAAAACAGACTATCCCATTGGACTCAGAAGGTCCAAATCCATCTAAGATGTGTACTCATACACCATATAGACCTCTGCATGGTCAAAAATAAATGTCCATCATATCCAACAGACCAAATAATAATAATCTATAAAAGTGCTGAAAAGCACAAATCATCATCATAAGCCTGAAACCACTGCATAGAACCACCCTGGTGACCTGTACCAGATCATGTATCATATCTTTGTATCATCTAAGGTCTGCCACCTCATGTCCTGTGGTTAACTCTTGGTCAAATTGGGTTTGACCAAGTCAACAATGACCCAAAATATAACTCAGGCTATCATCACAATGCTGCAAGGTGTTAAAGGTTAAAGCATGCTTTACAATCCATTCAAATAGCAATTATAACAAAAAGTAATCATTATTGGCGATCTAAATCCAAATATATAAAGTCATTAATTATTATTATTACTCAGACCAAACTTTCAAGACCATACTCACTTCATAGTTGTGATTAATTTGCTAGTGAAGGGTGAAGGCTAAAAATAAAATGGCTAGGCCAAAGGATGACTTACTAACTTAACACTATGACACTTTGGATATGGAAAGGGAATACACACCATAGCATATATTGGACAAGCAATAACACAGGGAATGGCGGTGTCTCACAAATGGGTAAGTTGTTCAAAGAGTGTTTATTCACCTTGGCAGATGCTCACAATCCATAATACAAATGAGGCCAGCAATATTTTTGATATAGAGTTTAAGTTCCATTGCTTTTGGGCCTTTAGTTTCCATAGCCTTTGATCTATGTATGTTTATAAACACATTGCATAGATTTACATTTTACATAAGGCTTCATGCTACAGGTGTGTTTTTAAGGCACTTGTTTACCTGAGCTATTTTCTTTCAGGTGTGTTTTTAGACATCTTGTTTACCTAGGTATTTACATTTCACAATAGATATAACATTTGATATTTCATTGCCAGATTCATTTGGCTTTTTCACAATAGATATAACATTTCCTTTTCACATTTTGTATTCATGGCAGTACTATCTGTTTCAAGTTTAGCCAACAACATCTTTAGTGACTAGGGGGGCTTCGTGCCAGTGCCAAACATCGGGACAACTAACCAGAATGATTTAGGCCTACAATCCAACTCACTGAAGGTAAGTTTTGTCACCAACTCAGAGCCGAGACACAATAAACAAGGAAGCTCATCCAAAATAGACGCTACGGCAGGGAAAGGTCCTCCATGCCACTAGTCAAGTAGTAAGTCAAGGTAAATAACAAACTGGGTAGGTAATGGATGGACGAAGACAATGAGTATTGAGACCAACACTAGCAAGCCAAAGTATGGTGGGAATGATCACCTCTAATCTCCCTAAGGAGGGTAAAACCGATGAGTATAGGTCAAGAGCTTCTAAGTCTGAGTAGCGACAGTATAATATATATAAAAGTACAACCAGGTCCACATATCTATATGATCGCCAGATCATGATACTAAATGCTAAGACATGCTACAAGAATGAATATAAAAGCAGTATAACCATAACACCAAAATATACCTGCTGAGTCATATACCTGAACGTCATCCTCTGAACCAACATCTGTCCTCTGAAACTGCTGTTGTATCTTTGGGCAATACTGACTGCTCTGTATAAATGGCTAAATGGCTACATCGGTCATCTTTCTGAGTGTCCTGAGACTCAATCATGGCATGGGGAGTAAACATGTTGTCCATGTAATAGTCATGATCCATAATAGATGCTCATCTTA
This sequence comes from Larix kaempferi, assembly GCA_027924585.1. Lineage (NCBI taxonomy): Eukaryota > Viridiplantae > Streptophyta > Pinopsida > Pinales > Pinaceae > Larix > Larix kaempferi. The sequence continues at coordinate 1,146,988 of BSBM01000720.1, read as the reverse complement.
GCATCTCAATGCAAGGGAACTGGCTGAAAAGTGTACTGGAATCTGAAAAATAGAGTATGGTAGCTCGGCTACTATATATGTGATAACAGGCCCTTTATCATTTAATTTTTTATTTAAAAGGAAATGTGGGGACGACAATTTTTGGAGGGAAAAGTTTATCTTCTTCCAGGAACATCCCCTTTTATGCTTCTTCCTTGAGTTTCCTTCAAACGAGGACATGGGGGGGGGACATTTTAAATGGAGTTTACAAGTTTATGGGATGTACGGGGGTGTGGAAGTGGGATGCATCCCCATGTAACAATGCATATATCACTTTAAATAACAAAACATAAAGAACATATAGCTAAAACTTCAAATGTGCAAACAGCTCAAGATATGGACTACTGAAAACTACATATATAAAAAATCAAGATGAAGTACATATCATAGCCTTCTGTCAAGGCTAGTACAAAAATCCAAAAAGCCAAAAATCCCTAGCCAAGGTAAATCATCAAACCCTAGTTCAACTAAGCAAATCCAAGTGCAAGAATCTCGTCAACACTATTTTTAAGGAAAGATGTCCTCTTCATTATTGTTTTCTCTCAAAACCCTAATCTCTATCTCCAAGTGTAAAACTTTAACCCTAATCTTTAATCTCCAAGGGTAAAACTCTAATGCTAGAACTCCAAGATGCACAAGAAGACCAAGAAACCCTAGTGCCTCAAGAGAGAGAGAGAGAGATGAACAAGTACAAGTGAAGATCCAAGAGAGGAGAGAAAGCCAAGATTATTACCAACGCCTCCTCCACAAGATGGAACTCCAACCAGGACATCCTCTTTCCCTTCCTGTAGATTCTCCTATTGTTCATGAGGAAACCCTAACAAATCTCTCGTAGAAGACAAGTACAAAGAGAAGTGTGCAAATGATGATGTGATGATTGTGTAAAAAGACTCTCTCCTTCCTCTATTTATCTGAGAGGTAAGAAATGCCAACAATACTATGTGGCCCTAATCCCTTATAAGCAACCTACATGAGCCCTTGTAGGAAGCACAAATGAGACATCCACTCAAGAATACAAGTGTCATGCTCCAATGGTGATGTCATGCACAATAATGACTAAGGTGATGTAGTTATGCAAGACAAATCCACACCACTCCATCATGAGCCTCCCTGAACTCTATATATCCTCCAAATCACCAATCCATGTCCAACCCTCTAAACAGGAAACCAAGATGCCAAATGCCAGCAAGGGCTTGAAGCCGTCCTCCATGATGCAAAATGTTCCACATCCCTTGAAGGATGCTCTTCAAGTAAGTGTCTCCTTCATGAGGCCTCAATCAAGGGCATCCACCAAACTACCAAAAGATCTCCAATGCCTGAGGGAAAAAATCCAATCCAATGCCATCTTGAGGTCAAGCATCCATTGAGCACGCTATCTCAATTGTGCATATCCATCATGGATCATTGCTCATGCTACAATCCATCTCGAACCATCTAGGGGCTAGTCATACATGATGTACCCCAAATGATCATGTACTTAGCCATAGGAGCAAAAAATGGTTCTAATTTGAAGAAAGTATTAATCTTTCTTCAATCATGTCTCATTGCAAATTTGTTGTGTGTCTTGATCAATTTTCAGGCTCATACACTAGTGTTTCACTGTTTAGAATATGAAAGTTATGCTTAATACATAATGTCCATGCATAAAGATGATGATCACACCACAAATCAATCTTGCCAAATTGCATTAAAAGAGACCTGTATTAGACTATCACAAGACACATTGTCAAATTAAGCCCACTAGGAACCTACACACTAAGTCTCATCATTGTAAGGGGATCTTATTTATATCTACCTATCCAACAATTTTAATGAGCAATTTTAATTTTGTACTCTTTTTAGCTGGATTATTTGTTGGTGATTGTAGCGTCAGGAGGTCTCCTCTAACAAGTTAGCCCCAAAAAAGAAGAAGAATAAACCAGTTTTATTATTAATAAAGGCAAGTTTGCAAGTCGGCCCAACCAAAAGTGAACAGGAAAACATGAAATAGGTATAAATATAAAGCTAACTCACTCATTCTCACCAAGCAATTTGCTCTCCTACATAAGTGCGCAAGAGAGAAGGACACAACAACAGAAGAAGACAATTGTTGGGTTCGCCATCTTTAGGAAAAGATTATTCTTTTATCTATGTCATTTCTCTAGTATTTGGATGTACTTTGTATCTTGAATTATATCTCTACATAAGAAAGGTTGTTGGGTTTTCTTCCCTTGTGTAGAAGGGTTTCTTAGGATAAAATTTATGTGTTTCTGTGCATAGTTATCTTTTAGTGATCCTATTTTGTTTCTACTGCAAATATTTCAAATTATACTGCTATATGAAAATTCAACATGGTATCAGAGTAGTACTGAATAGAGACCATTGCCGAAGAATATTGCTACCCTAATCTGGAAAATAGGGCTTCCAAGTTTGGACACTTCCCTCCATAGATTGACTTGAAAAGAGCACTTGTGAAACTCACCCTAGGAGGGCACACTTACCTGTGGAGGCAAAGTTCAGTTTGGTGAAGTTTCAATTTTTGACCTAATTTCTACTGGGTCAATATTGGACATTTCGCTGCCAAGTGTCCCCTCAACAAAAATCAAAGGAACTTCAAGAATTGAAAAATAGCAGACATGCAGACTATCTTTACCAAAACAGAAGAGGAAGGTGTCTCAAATTTTGAAGAAGAAGAGGAAGAATTTTCTGAGGATGACAGAAATGTGATTTTGTTTTTAGCACAAGAAAACAACAAAGATCGGCCTGAATTAGAAGAAGGAGTTGGAGACCTTGAAGCAGAATTGATTGCAGCCTTAGAAGAGATTGAGAACCTGAAGAATTTAAATGAAAAACAAGAACAACAGCATCGACTTGCAAAGAATCTTTTGGTTAAAAGATTAAATGAAGCAATTCAAAAAGGGGAAGTGGAAATCAATTCTCTCAAGGTAGATCTTCAAAAGTCAAGAGTGTTGAGTCAAAAATTTCAAAAGAGTTCTACCGAACTGCACAACATGCTCTTACAACAGAGAAGAGATGGAGATATAGGAGGTTTGGGCTACATCTCCCTGTCAAATGAAAGCAAACCAGAATGCTCCATAAATCAAGAAGTTCAGACAATGAGCAGAACTATCAACCAACTGAAGGTGAGTCTAGCCAAGATTTATGAGCCCTTGAATGAAGCTCAAAGACAACTAGTTCTAAGAGAGAAAGAGGTTGAAAAAATTCAAAGTGAAGTGATCAACTTGAAGAAGCCAGACGATTTACAAACAGACAGAAGAATTGAAGATGAAGACAGAAAAGTCACAAACAACTTCCAACCTCCAAGAAGACAAGGATATCCTAGGTATCAAAGTTCCTTTCTAGGTCATTGTTATAATTGCTACAAATTTGGCCACAAGACAATTGATTGTAGAGGACCTAAAAGAAGTGTCAATTTTCCCATAAAGCAGCACAGTGAGAAGAACAATGCTCAAAACCAAAATTTCTTCTCTGTTCTCACTCAAGAAGTAGAGTGTTCAAAGTGCAACAACTTTGGACATACTGCTGAAGAATGCAGGCTGAGAATTAGTCATGATAATGACACAACAAAAGATATATGTGGTTTGGCTTTCTACGCTCATAAGGATGAAGCTAAATGGTACATTGACAGCAGGTGTACTAAGCATATGACTGGAAATAAGGACAAGTTTCTCACTCTAAAAAGGAACAATGGAGGTGAAGTATCATTTGGAGACAATGGAACAGCCAAAATACTTGGAAAAGGGACTGTACCGTTAAAAGGGAATGCCAAAGCTCAGAATGTTCTCTATGTAGAAGGATTAAAGCATGACCTACTAAGTGTTGGACAACTCTGTGATGCCAACTTTAATGTCACCTTCTTTATACATCATTGTGAAATAAGAAGAAACGGATCCAAACGAGTTACAAGAAGAGGAGTCAGATCACCTGGAGGAGTCTATGTTTTAGAAGAAATATGGGGGAAAAAGATTACTCTGAATCAAGTAGATCAATACAGGGAAGATGGCTGCCATATGGCAAGCCATACTTGAAGTCTTCAAAATACTTTAAGTACACCTTGAGTTCATTATTGGAGGATGAACTCTAAGGTAAATTTTTGGCAACTCCAAGACAAGTGACAGGTCCAAGGATCGTGTTTTATACAAGGCAGGGATGAAGTCTGAACTATGTGAGGTGATCCAAAGAAGTGGCATAATGATAGGGGGAGCGGACAAAAATTAGTCAGTGTTGATATCCGATTGTAAGACTTAGATTAGGGAGCAGCCAAAGCATCCTTAGGTTTAAAAAGAAGGTTATGATAGAAGGCATGTCACAAGGCTATTACAACATTTATTGAACTCGGAACATAAATATGTAAACCTGAAGCATTCACTAGGAAAATTAAACTTTTGATCCTGAAGCAAGCAGTTCGGATGACAAGTACAACAGTACTTGATAAAGGGAGCAGGCATACCCAATAATGCAAAGGATTGATGTTGATATGCTTGATAGGGGGAGCTTGACAAGCCTGAAACAGTTGCAGAAATGTATTCAGCTTGATTTAACATGGCATTGTTGAGCAAAAGAAGTAATTGTCAAATAAAAACTGGTTTCATTTGAGTTGGATCCAACCTGGAAAATGAAGGAGTATACATGAAAGGGGGAGCTAGTTCAAAAATCATAGCAGCATACCTAATAAGGGGAGTAGGTAAACCCTGGAAGATCAAAGTTTCAAACTCAACATATAATTTTATGATTCAAAGTTACAATTTTTGGTCATTGTGAAGCTTTTGATGGCCAAATGATCAACCCTTTGTCATTAATGTCAAAGGGGGAGAGAAATTGTAGTTTCCATCAATGACAAAGGGGGAGATTGGTGAATATGGTTGTCATTGATGACCACACATTAATGACAAAGCTTGATTGACAAAAACAAGGACATGGCACATGATGGCTTGAGGCAGCATGAATGACATGGCACAAGACTTGACAAACATAGAAGACAAGATGATATGGTAAGTGACTAGACATGGCAAGGACAAGCGTGGCAAGCATGACAAGGAGGATGACAAGGCACAGCTACGGGCATCTTCATGAAGGTCTGTGGGCATAATTTATATGCCCTTGCAGGCATATTTGTGACCCCCTGCGGGCATCACAAAAGGAGATTGCGGGAATTTTGGGCCTGCGGGCATCTGAAAAATGCCTCTTGCGGGCATATTTGGAGTAGTTGCAGGCATTAGATGGAGGAGCCTACGGGCATATAGAGATTGCCCTTGCGAGCATCACTCATAAGCCCTTGCGGGCATAAAGATGGAAATCATGTGGGCATGAAGACCACGATGATGTGGCAAAAAGATCAATATTATATATATGTATTTGTAGAGGATAACATGGAATGAAAAATATCATTTGATAAAATTAAATTAAATATTGACAAGTCGGCCTCCTAAAAACATGGATAAGTCAAGTATAAATAAAAGATCAAATTCGTTGGATTAAGAAGTTAAGGAAGTGGAGAATTCGGGAGATAGAGGAGAGCTCTGATCTCGGGGGTTCATAAGAGGTCTGAGGATAGGTTCGGTGACTGCAGTGGAGCAGCAGGAGCAGTATGGAAAAATTATTTTTACATCTTTGATTTCTGGGGTAAATTGAGAGAGCAGAATGATGAGGACATGATGCTGGACAGAATGATGCAGTAGCAACAGCAAATTGATATGACATGAATAATGATGTGCTGAGTGAGGATGATGTGCTTGTGGATAGTTTGATGATGTATAAGATTTGAAGACTTAAGATAAGTCTGATATATCAATTGTAAATTTGTAATTTGGGGTGTTGGTGCATCCCAGTCAGTTGCAGCTGACAGGATTATCTTGTGGTTGGTGCCACTTTGGATTGTAGCCCGTTCTGGAGATTGAAGTCTCCAATTATAATAAGTTTACAAAGCTTATATCTTGTCTCTTGTAATGTGTTGATGAAAATGTGTCTTGCTTAATGAATGACATGTGATATAGTTTATTGATGAATATGATATTGAAGTGAATTTGTAATTAATGATATAAGATTTGAGAGAAGTTGAAATTGTTGATAAGCTCAAGCTCACTGATTCACCCCCCCCTCTTAGTGAGCCATTGTGTCCAACAATTGGTTTCAGAGCAGGTTTTTTCATAAAAGCTTGACCGCTTGAAGAAGATTCTTAAGGACACACAATGGGCGGAGCTAAGTTTCGGGATGCTCCTAGATTTGATGGAAGCAACTATGTTTACTGGAGCAAGAGGATGACTGCCTATCTAGTCTCTCTAGGGTATAATATTTGGAAAGCTGTAAACGATGGATACAAGGAACCAACAAATGGTCCTACTTCCGATGATGAAATAGAAGACTATGAGAATAATGTTAAAGCTGTAAATGCAATTCTGGCAGCCCTAAGTGTGACAGAATTCTTCAAGGTTATGAACTATACGACAGCTAAGGAGATGTGGGATAAATTAGCCACCATTTATCAAGGAGATTCTAAAGTTCAACAAGCAAAACTCCAGACATATAGAAGTCAATTTGAAGGTCTTAAAATGTCAGAAGATGAAAATATAGCAGCCTACTTTCAAAGGGTTGAAGAAGTTGTGAACACTATGAAGGGTCTTGGTGAAACAATGGATCCAAGTTTGGTGGTTCAAAAGATTCTCAAAACCTTGACCTCCAAATACAATCCTAAGGTTTCTGCCATTGAAGATAGGGAGAAACTAGATGAGTTGAAGATTGAAGAATTTCAAGGAATACTAACAGCCTATGAGATGAGGATTCAAGAACCAAGGCAGAGTGAAGCAGCTTTCAAGGCAGCCAAGAATAAATATCAGGGTCATGAAACCTGTTCATCTAATCATGAAATCTCTAATGAAGAAATGGTCAACTTTGTTAATAAGCTGCCAAGAGCAACTGGAAGGTACTGTTAATGTAATTGTAACTTTGGAAGATATTCACTTGTATAGTTTATGTTGTATTTGTATTTTATTATTGTACCTCCGACGGAGATGTTTATTCCTTCGGTCGGGAGAGTCATTATTGTATTTGGGTCATGTAAAGTCATTGATGTTAACCCTCTATTGTATGTCGAGGAATTAGACCCCAGAGTTAAGTTGTAGATGAGTTATTAGACTCTTTTAGAGAAGTCATCCCAGTCTAATTAGGGTAAGGTCAAGTGAAAGATAAAGTATAAATAGAGAGGGTGCTCCTCTCTATTTATTCATTCACTCACTCATCAAGTTCGCATAAATGAGTAGGAAGACAAGTTCGCACAAGTGAAGAATAGAGAAGTTGTTGGAGACCATTTCTACTTTTGGGGTTTATTGTATTGTTGATCATTCTATCTCTGAGGAAGTTGCGGGGTTTTCTCCTTTATGGTTTCCTCGATGAAATTCTTTGTCTCTTGTCTCTTGTGTTTGAATTAATGTGCATGTTATTCTCTCAGAAAACATCCTAGATAATCTTGAATTAAATTGTGAAAAACTAACATGGTATCAGAGCTAACCTGAGAAGAAGACACTGTGCAGCTGCGGAAGCTAGGGCTTCTTAATTTTTGGGTTTCTCTCCACAGATCATCAGCAAAAGGAGGCTAGGATAACTCACCTAAGGAAGGTGCATCTTTCTGTCAAAACAAAAATTGATTCTGAGCATTTTCAATTTTTGACCTGTCATTGCTGCGGGAAATTAGGGCTTTTCACAGAAGAGGAATTTAGGAGTGCTTTCAGCACAGGGAGATGCTCCTCATCAAAATCGAAATTTAGAGACCAAGATCGAAGTTTTTGGTTGGGTAGAACCCCGGGATAAGCCAAACCCTAGTTTGACTCTGGACCAAAAAAACCAAAAACTGCAGATCTGAAATTCGCAAATCAATTTTCATGGGTCAATTTTTGGAATTTTCAAAATCCAAGTGTACCAGCTTGCTCGCCTCAGTCAAGCGCATCTTTCTATCCAGACAAAAATTTCAAATTCCAAATTTGAATTTTTAGGATTTCTCTGTCAAACCTTAGCCAGCTCCAGATCTAGTTTCAACAAATCAAGTGGTAAGACCTAAATCTTTTCTATTTCCATTTGAAGTACTCATTAAAGATGTCTCACCACACCAAGCTTGAGGATAAGCTTGAAGGGGCTGATAACTTCCGAGCATGGAAGTATAGGATTGGGCTTGTACTAGAAGAGAATGAATTGGACACCTATGTGAATGAAGAGGTTCCAGTTCCAAAGGGAGATGAGGCTAAGGCCTTACATAAGAAGGACTTGGTCAAGGCCAAAATGATTATTGTTGATTCTATTAAGGATCATCTTATACCACATGTGTCTTCCTTAAAGACACCCAAAGAGATGTTTGACTCCTTGACCAAGCTATTTGAAGGAAAGAATATAAATCGGAAAATGACATTGTGGAACCAGTTGAAGAATGTGAAGATACAAAATGTAGAGACCATGCAGTCCTACTTTACAAGGGTCTCTTAGATAAAAGAACAACTTGAAGCTATGGGAGAAGACATAGAAAATGGAAAAATAGTAATGACCACATTGAATGGTCTTCCTAGATCATGGGATTCCTTTATTCAAGGAATCTGTGCAACAAGAAAGTTGATCATTTTCAGTAGACTATGGGAAGAGTGCTCACAGGAAGAAGCTCGAATTGTAGCTCGAGAAGAAAAGATGTGTAATGAAGACCAAGCTCTCACAGCACACTCCAGGAGGAATGACAACAAGAGGGAGCACCACCACAGTAAGAAGGAGAAACACCATCACCGGAATCAAAGGGAGAACTTTAGAAGATCCCGAAGAGATGTATCTACCATTCGATGCTATACATGTGATGAGAAGGGACACTACTCCAGGGATTTTGTCCTAGAAATAAAGGTGGCTCTCACAAGAAGAAGACCAACAAGAGAAAACATCATGCTCACACTGCAGAGGATGATGAACCTCCCAGGGAAAGAACTAGAGTAGAAAGTGAAGATTCATCAAGTGATGAAGAGTATGTTTTGATCTCTACTCTCACAGGCACTATCACACACAGAAGCAATGATTGTCTTATAGATAGTGGGGCTTCCAAGCATATGATAGGATTCAAGGAATCCTTTATGAACCTATCTCAACATGAGTCACCCCACAAGGTGAAACTTGGGGATGACTACCAGTATCCCATAAAAGGAAGTGGTGAAGCCTCTTATAAGCTAGACTCTGGAAAGTCTATGAAGATGAAAGATATCATGTTTGTACCAGGACTAAAGAAGAATCTTCTCTCCATATCAGCCTTAGATGCTAAAGGTATGAGGGTTGCATTTGTAGATGGCCAAGTTCTTATGTGGCCAAAGGGAAAGACCATATATGATGCAGTAGTGATTGGAGAGCAAGAGGGGGAGGCTTATACAAACTGAAGGTCCAACCTGAACAAGCCCTGGTCCATGACTCCATGGAGCCAAGTGAACTATGGCATAGAAGGCTTGCACATGTGCATTATAGAGCACTACCTCTTGCAAGCAAAGCTGTTGAAGGTCTTCCATAAATCCAGGCAAAGCATGAAGGCGTTTGCAAAGGATGTGTTATCACACAACTTGTAATTGCCCCTAGTGGTATCCCATCCGGGACGGTAGAGGAGTCAGGCAACTAAAGAGGTGACCCAAGAGATGCCACGGTTCCCAATGCAGGTGGGAGTCACGTCAACCGAGGCATTCTTCGCTTTAGGTCAAGGTGTAACTAGACCAAGGGGGAGACCCTATACCCCAATCACAGTTGATTGGACCCGAACAAAGGTTTCTAAGGGTAGGTAAGAAATGAGTTACGGAAACCAATGCAAGGATAAGTGGACCTAAGGTTTAAGGTATGGTTGAGGGAAGTATAAGAGATTATTAACGTTTCAACCTATATATGGTCTAGGCCACATGATGGGGTATGATGACAAAGTATAGTACCATGTGTTTACACAAGTGGGTCTAGTTTTCTTGGGAAGTGTGAAGTGATTCTAGGTAGGCCCACAAGGTGAAGTTAGGTGTGAGGTAGGTACTATAGGTTATATGTAGATTAGATCTATGAGTTGAAGTTGATTACAATGATACCCATGTACTAGATCTAGATTTTGACACGAATCCCAAGGAGTGCGACTTGCTTGGTGATGGACTAGTGCCTTGTTAAGTGGGCTAATGGGGTCAAAAGGTATGTCAAATTGTAGATCGGGACACCTAGAAGCCAAGTCAAGTGGATTGGATGAGATTCAATGGTTGGATCTTAGTAGATCTAGGTTTTTAAATGATGACCAAAAGTGGACCACAATCCCTTAAAACAAGGAATGCAATCCCCAAGGCGGATCTTGATGAAAGGACGGTGTAGACCTAGGTTTCAAGGCATGGGCATTCCAAATCCACGAACAACTCAAACACCCACTTCCTAGAAGTGGACCAACTCAAAAAGTCAAGGGGGTGCGATTTGCTCAAGGAGGGTCCAAAAATAGGTTTTGGTGGACCAAATCAAGTCCAATGGCCACCAAAATGTAGATCCGGGATGTTAGTACCCCGATCTATGTTCCTTCAAAGTTTCAAGTGAATCCAATGGCTAGATCTTAGTAGATCTAAGTTTTAAGATTCCAAGAAGGTCAAAAGGGGGTTTCAACCCCTCAAAACATGGAGAGATGTCCACAAGGTAGTTTTCACCAAAGTAAAGATATGGGTATAGGTTATCAAATGTCTAGATGTCAAATCAAGTGGGATCTCACCTACCCATGTGCTAGATCTAACCCAACAAGCTTCTCTTAGGAAAGTCGATTTAGGTTCAAGAAGGCTTTTTTGCATTGAAAAGTGTGTCAATTTTTAGCCAATCACCACCAAACTATAGATCCAACTAGGGGTGGATCCTATAGAGGTGGGTTTTTAATATCTTTTCAATTGCAAGGCTAGATCTAAGTAGATCTAAAAAAATACCAAAATTGGGGTTTTGATTTAATTAGGGTTTTATGACCAATGAAGATAGAATGGATGAAAGAGACACATACCTTGTGGATCTTACCTCAATTTACTTATGGCCACCTTGCAAGTTGATAGCATTCTCCTATGTGTATATTCAAGAGTGAGATCCAAGTGCTCCAACCAAATCGCCCTTCTCCAAGATAGCCAAATCGTCCTCCTCCTACAAGACAAGATCAAAGAAACAAGTCAAGCAAGATGATTATGAAAATGGTAGAAAGATGTAATAGAAAGCATCAACTATGTCACGAAGATACAATAATGATACTCCCTGTCACAAGATCAACCCAAGAGAGAATATGTGGATCCCTCCAACAATAACCCTCATGAAGTCGCCCTTCTCTCTCCAATTCGACTTTCCTGTCAAAAGGTTAGCAAAAACACCAAAATCCACAATGATACATAGAAGAGATACTGTATATTCAATATGCAAGAGAATCCACAATGCAAGAGAGATGTGCTCCACAAAAAATCTTCTATTCCAATATTTCAGAGCTCCAAAGGTGAGCTTTACAATGGGGGGTCTCCTCCTTATATAGGATAATAAAGACCAAAACCCTATACCACTTCATAATACTACATCAAATGAGTGGTTGAGATTATAAGATCTCATCATACAATCAATGGCTAAGATGACCCATAACAATATATCACATGGATCACTCAAAATAACAAAAGCGCCCTCATTAAATGGTACAATGGAGGGTGACGTCATCCCACTAGAGGGGTAAAAAGTACAATAATCCACCTCATGATGACTAGGACATGATAAAATAAGCTCATGGTGGGGCTAGGAGGTATTAATCCTTACTAGCTCATCCCCAAGGCACAATAAAATAATAAAATATGTCCAATATAATAAAAATGACCAAAACTGTCCTCAGAATCCATGACAGTCAAGCAGTAAATGTCCTCCTGTGATCAATCCGGGCATACCCACATGGTGAAAACTGACTGGAAGATAGAGATGCCATCCTGGAAGACCTCTGTGAAGACCAAATGCCAAAACCTTGCCTCAATTGCCCAAATCGATTTCCTCAGTGACCACTTTACCCCATTTTTTAACTGCCTCGGGAACTGTGAAAGTGCCAAAACTGCCTCCTAGGGTGCTAGCGCTGTCCATCTGAGCCCACCAGGCTCTCCGGAAGGGGGGATAAATGGTAATAACAAGTGGCTGGACCACCCCCTCCATCATCAGCGCCCTAGGTGAACTGGCCTCTCGGGGCCCCTGCTGCTCATGTTGGGAAATCAGCCCCAAATCTGGTCAACAAGTGTAAAACTGCATCAATCACTGTCAGAAGTGCCCGGAACTGAAAGATAAGTGTCTCAATGGATCCAGAAGACCCAAATCCACTAGGAATGAGTACTCATACACCCTGGGTTGCCCTAATAGGCCTGCTGTAGGGTCCACCATATATGGACAATGTATAATCTGTTGATCTGAAGAAATAATAAACCTGCTGAACTGGATCAAACATCATCTGCATCATATGTCCATCATATGATATCATCATCAAACATGTGGGCCCATAAATCATCATCAATAATCATCATACATGGTCCACATCATCACGGATCCCAAGAATATATATAATCAAGGATAAATCACATCAGTAGACTAAGACAATGCTTCTCCAATCATTTCCATAGCTAAGCTCAAAGTATAAATTCCATTCAGTGGCATTAATCGAGTTAACATATTCCGTTGTTATAAAAATTACTTGCACCATAGTTCAAATGACAAACTCACTCATTGGACATGGTCAGACTGCTAGTGAAGGATGAAGGCTAGGAGCAAGGTTGGGCCAAGGGTTTGACTTGTCTAACTTAACTCAAAAATACTTTGGACTGGGAGAAGGGGGAAGCTACAAACTCTGTGTTGGACAAAATAACACGGGGGATGGCTGTGCCTCACAAATGGATAAGTTGTTTAGAGAGTGTTTATTCAACTTAGGCATCATGTCTACATCAAGTTGATCCAGGTTCATTAGGATCATTCAATTTTATTCCATGGCCTTTTTGGCCTACATAACCCTTCGGATTTCAGATGTGCTGAGAAGCACAACTAGTTGCAGCTTGCATCCAGGGCATGTTTTTCACATATTTATAAGGTCAGCAATTGTTTAGATATAGCTTTTAAGAACCATTGCTTTTTGGACCTTTCTTATACTCTTCGAGGAGTATTTTTAGCTTTTCATTGCTCTTGCCCTTTTTTGTTTCCATGGGCGAATTTATTTAGTTTCCACAGGTAGAACATGAGCTTTCAGTTTTAGCCAACAACATCTCAAGTGACTAGGGGGAGTTCGAGCCAATGCCAAACATCGGGACAACCGACCAGAATGATTTAGGCCTACAATCCAACTTACCAAAGGCAAGTTCTGTCACCAACTCAGAGCCGAGACACTGAATAAACAGGGATGCGGTCCAAACACAGAGGTAGAAAAATGGGGAAGTCCTCAGTATCAGAAAGTCAAATGAGACATGTCAGGGTTTAAAGTCAAACAGGAAGGTCATGTGTGGATGGAGACAAGTGAGTATGGAGCCTACACTAGCAGACAACTGGTGTCGGGGAAAGACCATATCTATGTAAGGTGAAAAATCCAGTAAGTTTGTTAAATGACCTAAAAGTGCAAGCAATTGTCCATTTTATGATTTACAGTTCATTTTAAATAGTTTGCCACATCAGGAATAATATACCAAGCACATGCCATGATCATGACTAAATCAACAAGATAATAATCTACAGTCAATGAGAACATATCCATAGATCATACAACATCATCATAATAATCATCATCATGCATCATCTGAAACACTGCTGAAAATACATCTCTAGGCACTGAACTGAAACTGTAATGGGATAAGTGGTCACATCAGTCATCAAATCCGAACTCTCAAGGCTCAGCCTTGACACAAGGTCATAAAATATGAATAATGTACTGCTCTGATCATGAGTGATCCAAAATATATAGCCATGCTCTGGAATAAAGGAAGCTCTGGAATGTGCAGATATCTGTTGTACAAGAATAGTAGCCCTGCTACTATGGTGTGATAACAGGATGTGCGAAGGGAAAGAACATAAAGAAGACATTTCCAAGTAGCGAGAGCAAGGAAAAAGGAATCTTGGAAATCATTCACTTCAATGTATGCGGTCCGATGTCATCCAGTTCATTGAGTGGGTATGTATATTATGTTTCTTTCATTGATGATTTCTCTAGGAAGACATGGATATATTTCTTGAAGATAAAAGATGAAGTATTCAACAAGTTCAAGGAATTCAAAGCCTCGATCGAGAACCACACAGAGAAGAAAATCAAGACCTTTTGATCAAACAATGACGAAGAGATCACATCAGAAGACTTCAAGAAATTATGCAGAGATTCAGGGATTAAGAGGGAATTGACTACTCCATATAATCCACAGCAGCATGGAGTTGCAGAAAGGAAGAATAAAACAATCATGGAAGCAGCAAGAGCAATGCTTCATGACCAGGATCTTCTGATGCACCTATGGGCAAAAGCTGCAAGGACAGCGGTGTATGTACAGAATTGAACTCCACACAAAGTACTTGACAACAAAACACCAAAAGAAGCCTTCTCCAGCGAGAAGCCAGAAGTCAGCCATCTCAGAATATTTGGCTTCCCTGTTTACATACATATCCCAAAGGAGAAAAGGACGAAGTTAGATCCTTCAAGAAAGAAGGGCATATTCGTGGGATATAGTGAAAGCTTGAAGACTTACAGAATATATTTTCCATGGTTCAAGAAGATTGACATCACATATCACAAATCCAGAAAGCTACATGTTGAAGACATTGAAGAACCAGAAGCACCCAAGATCCGAGATACAACAATGAATGAAGAAAATCCAGAATATCATGAAGAACGTGAGATGGAAGACCCACAGGAACCTGTAGATCCACCTCGTGAGAAGAATTCTCACAAGAGGAAACCAACATGGTTACGAGAGGCAATTCAGGATGTAGAGAGATATGGCGCTCCAGAAGGAATGCATAGAGAAAGCAAGAGACTGAGGCCATTCTCCAGTTATGTAGCCCTATTGTGTGACATTATTGACAAGGAACCTGCCAACTATGAAGAAGCGGCAGAAAGAAAGGAATGGAAGGATGCCATGATCGAGGAGTACCAGTCGATCATGAAGAATGATGTTTGGGATGTGGTCCCGAGACCAATAGAGAAGTCTGTTGTGACTTCCAAGTGGATCTACAAGATCAAGCATGATGCAAATGGAAGCATAGAGAAACACAAGGCAAGATTTCTAGCACATGGCTTCTCCCATAAGGAAGGGATAGATTATGAAGAGACATTTGCACCTGTAGCCAGATACACTTCCATTAGATTAGTACTTGCTCTGGCTGCAGTAATGAAGTGGAAGATACACCAGATGGATGTCAAGACAGTCTTCTTGAATGGTGTAGTAGAGCAGGAAGTGTATGTGGAGCAGCCACTCAAATTTGAGACACATGATAGGGAGACTCATGTGTGCAAATTGAAGAAAGCATTGTATGGATTAAAATAGGCACCCAGGACGTGGTACGGCAAAATAGACAACTTCCTGACTAGCTTGGGCTTTACCAAGAGTAAAGCAGATTCCACCCTTTACTACAAGGTTGAGGAAGGGAACCCAGTGATACTCCTATTGTATGTAGATGACCTGTTTGTAACATGTTGTTAGACACAATGCTCACTGAGAGGGGGGGAGTGAATCAGTGAGCTAAGGCTAAATTCAAATTTCAACTTTTTCTACCAATCTTGTATCATTATTTCACATTCACTTCCAGCATCATATTCATCAATGAATTATATATCAGCAATCAACCAATCACATATCATTCATCGAGTAAAAACACATTGACCTCAACACATTGCAAGAGACACAAGATATAGTTTTTGTAATCTTTTTGTATTTGGTTCAACGGCTACAACCGTGAGGCAATTTAGCACCAACTGAAACAAAAGAGCACCAACTCTTTATCTAGGACCCTGCCTATTTTTTCTTAGATCCTACTAAGAAAGGGATACAAGACCTTGCTCGTAAGTACATTTTAGTACAAGACACTGCTTGTTCATATTACATCACAATAATTACATCTACATATTTGTCTTCACAATCTTGTCAATACTGTCATATCAGCACTTGTATTTATCACATGAATTTTGTCATCTAGCACCAGCATCTCAGTTGGTATACCAGCAACACATTCACAATCATTAAAATGTCCAACATAGCATCATTCCATCATCCAAAACATCAAGTCTTCAGCAAGCTGTCCATGCATATTTGGTTGCCCTAGATCATCAATCTGATCATCTTTGTCAATTCATCTTCTGCACATTAGCCTGTCACTAAGTTGCACGAAACGAGGAAACGGGGACGAAACGGGGAAACGAGGAAACGTTGGAAACGTGACCCCCCCAAATTTTAGAAACGGGGAAACGCGATATATATATATATATATATGAACAAGGACAAAATTATTATTAAACATAAACCATAAATTATTATTTACATTTAGCTGCAAGCAACATTGCTAAGTGATAAATGTTAAACGATACAACCAAAATTTAAATCATACATATAACATCACATTTTACTCGTGAACCCAAGTCTATATCATTTCATTCATGCAAGTAGTAATATCCAAAAACAACCTTTATAAATGAGGCTATATAATTTATATCCAAAATTAACCTTTATGTATGAGGCTACAAGTACAATGTACAATGTATCAAACTATGAACAATGAGCATACTAACATAGAAATAAAAATAAAACATAAGCTCATACTAATAGTCATCCTCATCTTCATAGTCTTCCTCAAAACTAGAACAAGAAGCACGCTCAGCAGCAGAATGTAGAGAGTGGAAGAAGTATTTCCAATTCCACTTCTAGGTTCCTCAACTTAGTGCAGCAAGAGAGATGTCCAAGTCAACAAATTTTGACTCGACATCCCAATTTGCACAAGGCCTATTGCTATATTCTGGGACCTGAGTGCTTTTGTCACTTGTGTGAGGAGAGAATGAAGTGATGTTCTCTTTATAACTTTCTTCAACCTAATTAGAAGGATCTAGAATTAAATTTTATTTTAAAATTTAATGTATTAACCCATAATTATTGAAATCCATGGGCAGAAAGAGACTTTACGCGCTGGTTTTTTAAGTGACGGGATTTTATTTGGCAGAAAACGCACCATTAAAGAGAGGAAACGTGTTTCCGTCCGTACGGACGCATTTCCCATTTAGGAAACGTGTTTCATATGGACGGAAACGAGTTTCCGTCAAGTACCATACGGGTTTCCGAGTTTCAGCGAGTTTCCGAGGGTGAAATGAGTGCTAGACCCGAGTTTCCTGCAACTTAGGCCTGTCACATCCTTCAACTTATCTTTTACTGTTTTAATGTCATCAGACTGTCCACACATATCATCAGCATTGTCCAACATATTAATATTCTGTCCATGATTTATGACTTCATCATTATCATACACATATCAGCATCATCAAATCTTTGTTGTCTCATCAACAGTTTCATCACAAGTTTTTGGATCAGCATATCATCATCTCAGTATCATCACCATATCAACATCTTCATGCCATAAAAAAATTCTTCTATCATTTTCCTGTAGCCCTAGATCATCATTGCCCTAGTATAAGTATTTACTGTCCATAGCCACATATACTGTCATATATATCTGACTACTCACCATCATATCTAGAAACCATCAGCATGCATCAATCATACTTCTACTGCCAGCACACACATCATCACTATGTCCAACATACTCTTCAATTCTTCCATGAACATTCTGTTCATGAGCACATCTTTTTGCAGCTCCAGGAAGTCATATAAGCAAATCCATTAACAATGCATTCATGTTGCTGTCCACATTATCTCACCGAAAATTTCAGACATAAAAGATAAAAAAAAAGGTTTTATTACTGCTCCTTATCTCCTGCTACCTTCGCACTGTCCTCATGCTACTGTCCACCGAAATCAGCACTCTTGAACCATGCAAATTCACTCCACGAATTCCCAAAAAAGAGCTAAAAAGAAACCTTTAAAAAATTTCCTGTCTATTGTAGCTGCTACAGTACCGGAAATTTTCCTCAATGAACTATCCGAAATTCCTCTTAAACAGTCCGAATTTTCAGAGCTCTCATCTCCAGCGAATTCCTCATCTAAGTGAGACGAATTTCCTTTAATTTATACACATACATTCAACTTTTTATTTTTACTAAGCCGACATACGAGAAATAGTTTTTAATTAATTGTTGACCTCTTTTTTTGTACTGAGCCGACCTATCTTAATTTAGTTTTATTTAATATTTTTATTGCAATGTAAAAGGTTGGCCGACCTTCACATAAGTTTGCATGCTTTGTTATTGGACTGATTTTACATTAGAAATAAGGATGACAGCTGGAGCTGCCATGTCATTACTGACCCAAACATAAAGAGTGAGGCCTTTATGTTGTGCTATGCCCAACTTCAACAAGTAAGGGCTTCAATGTCATTGAGTTATATAAAACATAAATTTTTGTTGTTATGAGCCAAGGTTAGGACTTTCAACTTCATTGTGAGGCCCATCATCATTATTACTTCAAAACTCCATCACAATCATAGTGGCACCAAAGACCATCAAGCTTCATATCATTTATCAAATATGGGTCCAAGTGTCATCATACCACCATGTATGTGGGTGCCAAAACTTTATGACCATCTCCAAGAATTCCATGACCCTATCAAGCCACAAATGACCACAGAATGGGTCATTTGGCCCATTAGGTGTTCCAATGGCTCCAATGCCCACATCCAAGGTTCTTCATGCCATGTCATGTCATTGATCTTTGTTTGCTTGCTATGTCATCACATCAACCTTTGTCATTAATGTTGTCATCAATGACAATCATAGACAACCATATTCATCATAGGTGAGGATGGGTTGATTGCTGACACGAAGAGGAAGCTTGCTGCCGAGTTCGAGATGAAGGACTTGGGTATGATGCACTATTTTCTAGGTATGGAGATGTGGCAGAGTGCAGATGGAATCTTCCTTGGACAAGGGAAATATGCAGTAGAAATCCTAAAGAGGTTCGAGATGATGGACTGCAAGGCCATGGCCACACCTATGGCATCGAACCTGAAGCTATTGAGTGATGCTTCATCAGAGTCGGTTGATACCACGATGTATCATCAGATGATTGGATCTTTGATGTACCTGACGAATACGAGACCAGATATTTGCTTTGTTGTGAACACACTGAGCCAGTTCCTGATGGATCCGAGACATGTTCAATTGATCGCTGCAAAGCATATTCTGAGATACCTGAAGGGTACGGTTGATTATGGGCTCAAGTCTGATGCGAATCAGAAGATTAACCTGGAGGGTTATGTTGATTCGGATTGGGCAGGCAGTGCCATTGATAGGAAGAGCACTTCGGGGTGTTGCTTCAGTATGGGATCAGGTGTGATCTCTTGGTTTAGCAGGAAGCAGTCCTGCGTGGCATTGAGTACAGCTGAAGCAGAGTATGTCGTAGCTTGTTCAACTAGTTGTGAGGCAATATGGCTGAGGAAGCTACTGTCTGATTTGTTTGATCTCCAGTTGGACGCGACGTGTATATATTGCGATAACCAAAGTTGTGTGAAGTTGTTTGAGAACCCGGTGTTCCATGACAAGTCGAAGCACATTGAGATCAAGTATCACTATATCAGGGAAATGGTGCAGAGAGGAGCAGTGAAGCTCCAGTATGTTGTGACAGACGAGTAGATAGCCGATGTGTTAACCAAGCCGCTAGCTAGAGTGAAGTTTGAATACTTTAGAGAGAAGCTTGGTGTACTTCAGATCGAGGTTCCTTCCAAGGGGAAGTGATGAGTTCGGAAGACGGAGATGCACATGAGCCATTCTCACATAGTGGTAGGAAAGTCCTCCTATGGTATAGGTGTAAGGGCTGAGCCATTCTCACATGGTGGTAGGAAAGTCCTCCCATGGTGTAGAAGTAAGGGTTGGGCCATTCCGGCATGGTGGCAGGAAATTCCTCCCATGGCCGTTGATGTAAGTGTTGAGCCTTTCCCAAATGGTGGTAGGAAAGTCCTCCCATGTCGGTTGATGTAAGTGTTGTGTCTCACATGTTGGTAGGAAGTCCTCGAGTGTTGGTAGACGTGTGATGTGCATCTGGGTTGTGCTCTGTTGACGATGAGATGATCTAAGATGATGAGGTGACAGTAGGGTACATAGGTTTTGCAGAGGCATATAATCAGTCCTGGGAGATCTTGCAGGTTTTGCAGTGTGGCATATAATAAGTCCTGAGATGTACCTACTTGATGGCTTGCTCGCAGAGATGATGAAGACCTACATGGAGGCTAGGCCTACATCCAGCATGAAAAAGGGTTGGTTCTGTAGAACTTCCTATGACGAGTAGATTGGAGACTGATGGTCGAGACAGCAGCAGCAGTGACGATGATGATCTAGCTTTGATGATGATCCAGCGACGAAGACTTGTGCTGATGACTGTGTTAAGAGAATATCTTCCTAGTTAAGAGGGAGTGTTAATGTAATTGTAACTTCGGAAGATATTCACTTGTATATTTTATGTTCTATTTGTATTTTATTATTGTACCTCCGATGGAGATGTTTATTCCTCCGGTCGGGAGAGTCATTATTGTATTTGGGTCATGTAAATTCATTAAGGTTAACCCTCTATTGTATGTCGAGGCATTAGACCCCAAAGTTAAGTTGTAGATGGGTTATTAGACTCTCCTAGAGAAGTCGGCCCAATCTAATTAGGGTAAAGGTCAAGTGAAAGATAAAGTATAAATAGAGAGGGTGCTCCTCTCTATTTATTCATTCACTCACTAATCAAGTTCGCATAAGTGAGTAGGAGGACAAGTTCGCACAAGTGAAGAAAAGAGAAGCTGCTAGAGACCATTTCTACTTTTGGGGTTTATTGTATTGTTGCTCATTCTATTCTGAGAAAGTTGCGGGGTTTTCTCCTTTATGGTTTCCCCGAAATTCTTTGTGTCTCTTGTCTCTTGTGTTTAAATTGTTGTGCATGTTATTCTCTCAGATAAGATCCTACATAATATTGAATTAAATTGTGAAAAACTAACAGGTACAGAGGGAAGCTTCCACTGAAATGTTTTAACAGCGGCAAGATTGGACATTTCGCTGCCAAGTGTCCCCTTAACAAAAATCAAAGGAACTTCAAGAATTGAAAAATAGCAAACATGCAGACTATGTTTACCAAAACAGAAGAGGAAGGTGTCTCATATTTTGAAGAAGAGGAAGAATTTTCTGAGGATGACAGAAATGAGATTATGTTTTTAGCACAAGAAAACAACAAAGATCAGCCTGAATTAGAAGAAGGAGTTGTAGACCTTGAAGCATAACTGATTGTAGCCTTAGAAGAGATTGAGAACCTGAAGAATTTAAATGAAAAACAAGAACAACAGCATCAACTTGCAAAGAATCTTTTGGTTAAAAGATGAAATGAAGCAATTCAAAAAGGGGAAGTGGAAATCAATTCTCTCAAGGGAGATCTTCAAAAGTCTAGAGTGTTGAGTCAAAAATTTCAAAAGAGTTCTATCGAACTGGACAACATGCTCTTACAACAGAGAAGAGATGGAGATACAGGAGGTTTGGTCTACATCTCCCTATCAAAAGAAAGCAAACCAAAATGCTCCATAAATCAAGAAGTTTAGACAATGAGCAGAACTATCAACCAACTGAAGGGGAGTCTAGCCAAGATTCATGAGCCCTCGAATGAAGCTCAAAGACAACTAGTTTTGAGAGAGAAAGAGGTTGAAAAACTTCAAAGTGAAGTGATCAACTTGAAGAAGCCAGACGATTTACAAACAAACAGAAGAATTGAAGATGAAGACAGAAAAGTCACAAAGAACTTCCAGCCTCCAAGAAGACAAGGATATCCCACGTATCAAAGTTCCTTTCTAGGTCATTGTTATAATTGCTACAAATTTGGCCACAAGGCAATTCATTGTAGAGGACCTAAAAGAACTGTCAATTTTCCCAGAAAGTAGCACAGTGAGAAGAACAATGCTCAAAACCAAAATTTCTTCTATGTTCTCACTCAAGAAGTAGAGTGTTCAAAGTGCAACAACTTTGGACATACTGCTGAAGAATGCAAGCTGAGAATTAGTCATCATAATGACACAACAAAAGATATATGTGGTTTGGCTTTCTATGCTCATAAGGATGAAGTTAAATGGTACATTGACAGCGGGTGTACTAAGCATATGACTGGAAATAAGGACAAGTTTCTCACTCTAAAAAGGAACAATGGAGGTGAAGTATCATTTGGAGACAATGGAATAGCCAAAATACTTGGAAAAGGAACTGTACCGTTAAAAGGGAATGCCAAAGCTCAGAATTTTATCTATGTAGAAGGCTTAAAGCATGACCTGCTAAGTGTTGGACAACTCTGTCAACTTTAATGTCACCTTCTTTACACATCATTGTGAAATAAGAAGAAACGGATCCAAATGAATTACAGGAAGAGGAGTCAAATCACTTGGAGGAGTCTATGTTTTGGAAGAAATATGGGGGAAAAAGATTAATCTGAATCAAGTAGATCAATACATGGAAGATGGTTGCCATATGGCAAGCCATACTTGAAGTCTTCTAAAGACATTAAGTACACCTTGAGTTCATTATTGGAGGGTGAACTCTAAGGTAAATTTTTGGCCACTCCAAGATAAGTGACAGGTCCAAGGATCGTGTTTTATACAAGGCAGGGATGAAGTCTGAACTATGTGAGGTGATCCAAAGAAGTGGCATAATGATAGGGGGAGCAGACAAAAAATAGTCAGTGTTGATATTTGATTGTAAGACTTAGATTGGGGAGCAAGCAAAGCATCCATAGGTTTACAAAGAAGGTTATGATAGAAGGCATGTCACAAGGTTATTACAACATTTATTGAACTTGGAACATAAATATGTAAACCTGAAGCATTCACTAGGAAAATTAAATTTTTGATCCTGAAGCAAGCAGTTCGGATGACAAGTACAACAATACTTGATAAAGGGAGCAAGCAGACCCAATAATGGAAAGGATTGATGTTTATATGCTTGATAGGGGGAGCTTGACAAGCCTGAAACAGTGGCAGAAGTGTATTCAGCCTGATTTAAGATGGCATTGTTGAGAAAAAGAAGTAATTGTCAAATAAAAACTTGTTTGATTTGAGTTGGATCCAACCTGGAAAATGAAGCATCCACAAAAAATGAAGGAGTATACATGAAAGGGGGAGCTAGTTCAAAAATCATAGCAGCATACCTAATAAGGGGAGTAGGTAAACCTTGGAAGATCAAAGTTTCAAACTCAACATATAATTTCATGATTCAAAGTTACAATTTTTGGGCATTGTGAAGCTTTTGGTGGACAAATGATCAACCCTTTGTCATTAATGTCAAAGGGGAGAGAAATTGTATTTGCCATCAATGACAAAGGGGGAGATTGATGAATATGGTTGTCATTGATGACCACACATTAATGACAAAACTTGATTGACAAAAACAAGGACATGGCACATGATAGCTTGAGGCAGCATGAATGACATGGCACAAGACTTGACAAACATAGAAGACAAGATGATATGGTAAGTGACTAGACATGGCAAGGACAAGTGTGGCAAGCATGACAAGGAGGATAACAAGGCACAGCTGTGGGCATCTTCAAGGCCCATTGCAGGCATCTTCATGAAGGTCTGCGGGCATAATTTATATGCCCTTGCGGGTATCACAAAGGGAGACTGCGAGCATTTTGGTAAGGGCCTGCGGGCATCTGAAAAATGCCTCTTGCGGGCATATTTGGAGTAGCTGCAGGCATTAGATGGAGGAGCTTGCGGGCATATAGAGATTGCCCTTGCGGATATAAAGATGGAAATCATGTGGGCATGAAGACCACGATGATGTGGCAAAAAGATCAATATTATATATATGTATTTGTAGAGGATAACATGGAATGAAAAAATATCATTTGATAAAATGAAATTAAATATTGACAAGTCGGCCTCCTAAAAACATGGATAAGTCAAGTATAAATAAAAGATCAAATTCGTTGGATTAAGAAGTTAAGGAAGTGGAGAATTCGGGAGATAGAGGAGAGCTCTGATCTCGGGGGTTCAGAAGAGGTTTGAGGATAGGTTCGGTGGTTGCAGTGGAGCAGCATGAGTAGCGGAAAATTTATTTTTACATCTTTGATTTCTGGGGTAAATTGAGAGAGCAGAATGATGAGGACATGATGCTGGACAGAATGATGCAGTAGCAGCAGCAAATTGATATGACATGAATAATGATGTGCTGAGTGAGGATGATGTGCTTGTGGATAGCTTGATGATGTATAAGATATGCAAACTTAAGATAAGTCTGATATATCAATTGTAAATTTGTAATTTGGGGTGTTGGTGCATCCTAGTCAATTGCAGCTGACAGAATTATCTTGTGGTTGGTGCCACTTTGGGTTGTAGCCCGTTCTGGAGATTGAAGTCTCCAATTATAATAAGTTTACAAAGCTTATATCTTGTCTCTTGTAATGTGTTGATGATAATGTGTCTTGCTTAATGAATGACATCTGATATAGTTTATTGATGAATATGATATTGAAGTGAATTTGTAATTAATGATATAAGATCTGAGAGAAGAAGTTGAAATTGTTAATAAGCTCAAGCTCACTGATTCACCCCCCCCCTCAGTGAGCCATTGTGTCCAACATAGTAATCACCTCAAATAAGAATCTGCCACATGTGAAAGTCGCCCATGCAAGAGGAGAGTGCATTTCCCAAGGCTCAAATAACTAGATCTTGCTCAGTGTTGATTGAAATTTCCCATTCGGAGTTTAGATGACTTAGTCTTGACTGCCTCATCACATTAGTTGATCCTCAATTCACCTCTGGACACTTTCCATGGATTTAGGAATTTGTCTCTTTCATTCAATGTCTTTATTTGACATTTATTTTGTCTTTTTTGGGTTTTTCGAACAAATATTATTTTTTGAGATAAATAATTGTTCGAAACTTAGGAAAAGTGGGTTAAATGGGTGCTCTGGCTTAGAAAATGAGCACCCCATTGTCAGATTTTACCCACAAACCACTTAATTATTACAATTTGAATTTTTTCAATTAAACCATTAAAAAATGGTCTAATTTATGGAAAAAAAATATTTTTTTTTGAAACTTAAAAAAAAAACACCTAGGGACCTAGTACATGACCATATGACTTTATTTAAGTGTCTAACATGTTTATATATGTTGACACGTGAACTATAATAACCCCCCAAGGCCTAACCACCAACTTGGGCATTCCAGCTTTGGATGTGTAGGAGAAAAACTCGTTAATTATACTCGGCTAAAGGCAAAGCATAATTGACAAGGGAAAAAACTCCTTGGAATACCCTCATTGGTTTCCAAGTCTTAGGAAGCCAAGTTACTTAAAAGACCACCATGCTAGCACACTTTATTATAAACCCCGTGGGGCATAGACATGCTTTAAAAAAATAAAAAAAGGGCCCTGAAAAGGCCTGATTTGAACTTTTGAACACTGAAATGCACAAGTATTTGTGCAAACTTAGGCAACTCCCTAAAAGTCCAACTGTGTGCAACTTAGTTGGTAACACAAAGGAAAACAATAGAATAGTTCTCTCATATAACTAACTCTTTGAAAAGATTCAACAATAGTAAGATAATATAGCTAGTTATAAACCACCTCCAACAATAGAACAAAAAGCTAGGACACTTCCCTAGGTTGAGAGGTTTGACCATTCAACAACCTTCAAAAATGATAAATAATTCCCTTGACAAGTGCACCTCCCAAGAAGAGACTCCCACGTGTGGCCAAGGCTATTTTTGGGGCATGTGTAGCCTCAGACAAACCCCTCAAAGCAAGGTAACTTCATATAATATGTGTTCAAAGTGAAACACGCTCCCACGTGTGCATGAAATAGTCCTTGAAGAAAGTGCATAAGAAACTAACTTTAACCAAGTCAAATAATAAAATAGTCTTTGAGGAGTGTTCTGTTGAAAGAGAGCTAGGGTGCTAGGGTGCTCCATCAATAGGCCTCCAAGTAGTCAAACCATACCAAATCACCCTCAAAAAGTGTCATAGAGGAGCTTTCAACAAAAATATGCTTGACATGTCATATTAAGGTGGCTAAAGTATGAAATACCGTTTCATCTCCTAGGGTACTCAATCAAGGAGGGTTAAAAGTTCAAACCTCGTTCAATCCAAAATAACCACTTGTCAATGTGAACAAGAAGCAATTAAGAGAATGATGTCCAATATTTCTAAGTGCAAACCATGGGAAATTTGGCATCCAAATGCCTAGGGGAATGATGTCCAATATTTCTAAGTGCAAACCATGGGAAATTTGGCATCCAAATGCCTAGGGTGCTTCACCTTAATTAAGACTAATATATCATATTAGAAAGCCATGTTATAGCACCCTTAATCTAATTATCACATCAAGCCATAGTTATTAACACTTTAAACTTAGAGAGACCCTAAGTTGATGGGTTCCCACTCCATGAAAGGCACTAAGTGTTAGATAATTGTATCAATGCCAAGCCACAAGCCATCCATTCATGCCAATACTATCAAAGAGGAGGCACACACCACATCATGAAAAATTTTGATCACTAGGCACATACTAACTCATCAACTAGACCTCCATCAAAACATGAACACACATCATCCATCAACTCCTAGAAACCACGCAAGCATCAAATCAATCAAATGTGAGCAACATCTCTAATCCAAAGCTCACATGTACCCCAATCCATCGAATGAATCATCTTGTAAGTTTGATCAGTGATAAAAATCACAAATGATGTGATGAAAAACACATGTATCAGTATAACCCTCAAACAGCATGCAGGGTAACACAGACTATGTGATATCATCTCATCTCCTCGTCTCTTTCAGGTGTTTGGTTCACTCATCTTTCAAAGTGTTGCCCCCATATTTGCATGCGTGTCCTGTGGGTATCCTTGAGATTGTGATGAGCAGTTCTGGGTGCTTTAATGGAAATTCTGGGCATAAAAAAGGTCAGTAAGCAACATCCTGGACTAGTTCTGGGCTGACCTGTGCAATGAGACAGGAGTAAACAGCAATAAGCTCAATTCTGGGAAAGTTTTGACCATATCAATGAGTATATGAAATCTATTTCCGGCCCACAGCAGGTGATTCCTGTTAGCAGTAAAGCGGTAACAAGGTCCAAAAATTTCAAGTCTGGGTGTCATCTGAGTGGTAACAGCATCATTTCAAATCAGAAAAATAGGATGCTGTAGTTGGTTTCTTGCTACTGGTTTGAGGGAAGTGAAGTATATTGAGTCTGGCAGCCAGCAGCTTATCCTTGAAATACCAAGAGGTCTATGTATCTCATTCTCAAAAGGCTAAAGTCTGGTGTGAAGTAGCAGCAGTATAATAGTGCATTGCCATATCTGTCTAGGGTCACACCAAAAGCTTGCCAAGGATGTTCCTCGAGACAGTTGTAAAACAAACCCAAATGGTCAAAACTGAGACATTTTTGAAGAGTATGCTGCAGATACAATTATGTCGTGAGAAGGATGTCATTGTAGCGTTGGAATTAGAGTGAGATGCAGATCTAGGCGTGGGCTCTTAGGGAAACTTGAAAATTTCAGAGATAAATGGTTGGACACAACCTATGGAACACCAAATTATGTAACACCTGAGGATCTGGGGAGCAAAGGTTATGATGGCATACGTCTGGCCTTGTGATGTAATATCTGGTGTTGATAATAGGATATCTTCCATTCGATGAGGCTGATTAACACAGTAAATTTTTCTTGCCTAAGATGATTCTCGGCTTATGCTCGGTTTTTAATATCTGGAACTCCTGATCCAGATCCCAGATATGCATTAAAAAAATATATATTATCAGAGAATCTGGGCAAAAGACTGGCTGCACTGAGAGTAGCGAGGTGCTCTACAGTCCAGTATGAGGGAGATGTTGCCACATTACACAAACGTTAATGTTACAAAAAAAGCTAATTCAAAAATTCATGTCAGCTCAAAATAAAAAAAATCAACATAGATCCATTTCAAACCTGGATATATCAAGCACTGAGAGGGATCAAATTTCGAGTGAGATGCATTGGAATTAGAGTGAAATGCAGATATAGGCCTTCTCAAGAAAACTTGAAAATTTCAGAGATAAATTGTTGCACACAACCTGTGGAACACCAAATTATGTAACACCTGAGGTTCTAGGTAGCAAAGGTTATGATGGCATACATCTGGTCTTGTGATGTAATATCTGGTGTTGATAATAGGATATCTTCCATTCGATGAGGCTGATTAACACAGTAAGCTTATGCTCAGTTTTTAATGTCCAGAACTCTTGATCCAGATCTCAGATATGTATTAAAAAAAATATTATCAGAGAAATCTGGGCGGCTGCACCGAGAGCAGCGAGGTGCCCTATAGTCCAGTATGGAGGAAATGCAAAGTTGCAAACATAAGCTTACAAAAGAAATTAAAAAATCATCTCAGCTCAAAATAAAAAATTAAGACCAACATAGATCCATTTTAAACCTGGATCTATCAAACATGGCAAACATGGAGAGATGAAATTTCTAGGATCAAATTTATTGAAGTGTAATTTTTTTATTCACGTTTAAAAAATTTATTGAAGTGTAATTTTTTTATTCACGTTTAAAAAAGTTTTATTGAAGTGTAATTTTTTTATTCACGTTTAAAAAAGTTATTGAAGTGTAATTTTTTTATTCACTTTTAAAAAATTTATAATTTGGATCTCTCTGTGCTTGATGGATCTGGGTTTAAAATAGATCTATGCTGATTGAAGAAGAATTGTATGCCTATGAAATTTTATGAAAACGAAAACGATAGTAGTAGTTAGTAGTTTATGATGACGCAAAGGTACAGATCGAACACCGAGGAGAAAAAACCCACAAGTCTTAAGCGAATCCGGATACCTTTTTATCGACTCATTGTGGACGAGCTCGGCACTGCAAATGCCAAGTCGTGAGACAAATCCATCGTGCAAATCCCCAGTCGAGAGGGTTGAGTATCAAAGTTTTATTTTTTCCATGGTAAAGATAGGAATCCCCAATTTACGTCTCAGGAGCAGTTTTTTTCTGGGCAGTCCCACACCCCAGCTCTCTGACTGAGCTCGAGGATGACCCTAATCGTGTGCTTGGTTAATACCTGTTCCAGGAAACTGATTGTGGCTTTTACGAGATCGCATTTCTGTTCATGAAGGAAGCCGTGATCAAGATCGATCGATTGATCAACAGGGAGAGCTTATGCTAGGTCGCCTAGGATATCATATACGAGCCCTTTATTTGTTTTTTTTCTCAAATCGACATGAGGCTACAAGTATAGAACCGTGAGAATACGTGGAAGTCCACCGTGGGCTTTGCTAACACGTGAAACTAAGCAATGATGCAGCTCGTGGGACCGTTGACCAGCATGGAGGGGCCGCAACTAGTTCAAAGTCTTGGTTGTAGCTTATTCGATCATAACATGGCGTGGTGCTACTTGAGCAAGCTGGGTAACCATTTGAAAAAAAAAAAAAAAAAAAAAAAACAATTTGAACAATATCATAAAACTGCAGTTCGTGGGCCCTCATTGAGGGAATGTTTAATATTTTTAGTTAGTTTCTAGGAGTTCATGTAATAAGGAGTTTCCCTTAACCAATATTTTGTTAAAAAAGGTTGTTTGACCATGTCATTTGAAATGGTTAGATGCCCCTTTTAAATATTTTATTGAGAGGTAAAGAAGGCTTGACCACTTTTGGAGGAAGTTAAAATTATATTTATTATTTTATTCCTCAGGAAAAGCAAAAAGGGTACCTTATGTAATCTAGAAGTTTGTCCTCGTGGTATTCGATCACCTTTTTTGTTTTTTGTTTAGGAGTTTGTTAGAAAGTTTTTGAAAAGTAGTGGAGGTTGGCTGATTTTGCTTCATCCCAGGCTAGATTTAGAAAAATAAGTGATATTTTAAGGGTTGTCCTTCTAACTTATTTATCATGGTTGGATTGTGATATATTTTTCTTCTTTGAAGCATTATTGTTTTATCTTTATGGAGTATGTGACAATTTAAGGCATTTTCTTCTTTGGTTGGAACTTGGTGGGTTTAATTGAGTAATTTTGGATATTTTTGTTACTACAAGGCTAGTTGCATTTCAAGTTAATGTGATATGTGTCGAGATATTTAGCATCCATCTTTGGGAGGGGTATTTGACATTATGACTAGGTTTGGGGTGTGAGACAAGTAAGGGTAAGAAGTGTATGCTTAAATGATACCTTCCTTTGATAAAAACCTATGAGTGAATCAATTGCTTGTATGGAGACTTTGTCACGCTTTTGTTGGGGGGTTTCATCAAGTTCTTTTAAAAAACGGCCTAAGGGGGAACCATCCATAGACTCCATCTGCCCTAGGATTGGCACTAGTCTTTGAAGTTCTTCCATCACCAATTAAAACTATACTACGAAGACTTCAAGTTTTGTCAAACTCTCTTCAAAATCACCTTTGTACCCTCATCACCATAGCCTATCAATCCTATTTAGGGAATCCCCATTGAGTTGGAGAAGAGCCAACCAGAAGTGTAGAGAGGTGGTTATCGAGGTCACAGTGGGTAACACCTTTAAGTTGCAACTGAGCTAGCCTATTCTTTGGGGCTTTAATTACACATGCCAATTTGAGTTGTAACACAAAGCATCTGGGTTGCCTGGGAGGGCAGCAGGGCTGGTTGGGATTTAGCTTGTCGTCCCATTTGGAGCTAGAGGGTTTAGGATTCATGTGTGGCAAAGTAGCCCTATTTTTTGTCTCATAGATTGAGTAGAAAGGGCATCTTTCTTTAGGGTGATTTCTAGGATTTCTTGTTCTTGGAAGGAGTGGTGTGCTCTTGCTCAAGAGTATTGTCTCCTTTATTTTGATTGTCTTTTGATTATAGAGATTCGAGGGCTAATCCCAGAGATTGAACATTGGAATGCCTAGGCCTTTTTGGAGAGATTGGAATCATTGTTTTGGTCAACCACTTCAACAGTATGACTCCCATCGTTTATATTCCATACTTCATCAGAGGTATCTATTATCTTTGATCCTAAATGCTTGGTGGATATCCAAGGATTCAAAGGATAGATGGATTTTTCAATTGTAGAGTGTTTGGTCATATAAGCTTTCTTCTAAGTGGAGAGCTTTTGTATGGCTAGTGATTTATTAGGGGTTTTCATCTAAGGCCAAGTTGGCCAAGAGTAGGCTTTTGTATGGCCTCTGTCCTATTTGTCAACATTCTAAGACAGTGAAGCACATCCTTTGGGAGTGCCACTATGTCGAACGGTGTCCTAGGGATCTATGCATCAAAGGTGGAGCACTCCCCTGAGTGCCCTTGGGATCTGTGCATCAAAGGTGAAGCACTCATTCCAAAATAATCACATAATATTCAAAACCATGTACCAATGACTTGGGAATTTTTTCTACTTTATTGTAACTTCTTGTAATTTTACAATCCAAAATCTAAGATTATTCTCTAGCATTATTGTATTCAAAAGCTAATGGTAAAGAAAGAACGAGGATGACAATTTATACATCTTATGAGACCTTATTCTACCAAGAGGTGCTTTCTACAGGTCAGGTGGGTGAGATACATCACATCTGTAACGTATGCCAGCTCAAAAAAATAAACTAATATAAAAAATACATTATGTAGATTCATAATTGAGTAAAAAATACATGTATTAAATTGGACAAACACAAATCTAATTATAAAGTAGATCCATATTAAATTTTACACCCCAATATTAAAGAGATTGTAACAGTTTTTTCCATACTTGGCCCATTTACAAAACTTAAAATAAATTAATAATAATAATGCTAAAAATAATAATGTTTGAATCTCATTGGTACTTTTCTTTGTCATTTCTCTTTATTGTTTGTAGTCAATGAATTTGTAATAATTAAGTGCATCTACATCCATGTCGGAGAGAATAATGAAATGCATCTATAGCCATATGTTACAGCTGTAATATTAATAAATTAAATCGAAAAAAAATGGGGAATCAGTATTATAAAATAAATCAACATAGATCCATCTTAACTGCAGATCTATCAAGTGCTGAGAGGGGAGAGATCAAATCCCTTGAGGTTCAAACCTTTTTAGAGTGTAAAATTTGAGGAAAGATTTGCACCGCAAGAGATTGATTTTTTTCAGCACTTGTTAGATCCAAAGTTAAGATAGATCTTTGCTAGTTATCATATTTTTATTTCTCCTGTGTTCTTAGTTATCATCATTATTCGTGAGGCTGATAACACAAGGTACTTGTTTTTACAATTGCATAGATATGAAAGGAAAGATCAGAGTTTATGCTCGATGGAGACCTTTGAGTAAGAAAGAGATCAATGAAAATGAGGAACGTGTTCTAACTGCAACGGATGAATTTACTTTGGAGCATCCTTGGAAGGACGAGAAAACTAAAGTATTTAATTTTGACCGTGTATTTGATGAGTCAGCTTCCCAAGAAAAAGTCTTTCAAGATACACAGGTTATCTAATGCTGCCTTAATAAGGATGACATTCTAACTTTTCTTTTGATATTTGGATGTCTGTTGTCACCTTGATATATAGATAGTGTTTTATTAGTTTTTTAACTTTTGCTATTCGTTTCGGGAATATGCTTTTGACAGATTTTTCAGTCAGTATTTGATTAGCTAAACTGACATGAGTTACCGATTTGAATATCTCCTATCTGTTCTTTCTTCAGTTTTATTTCCATCTCCCTTGTCTTATAATCTGACAGTCCGTTTGTATGTCTGCAGTATTTGGTACAGTCTGCAATTGATGGCTACAATGTATGTATATTTGCATATGGACAAACTGGATCTGGAAAGACATTCACAATTTATGGAACACAAGACAACCCTGGACTCACACCTAGAGCTATTCAAGAACTATTCACCATCATGCAAAGAGATGAAAAAAAGTTTTCTTTCTCACTAAAGGTTTTTAGGATGGAGATTCCGTACTCTCTCTACATTCCATTTTTTTACACCTTTGTACTATAAAAACATTTAGGAAGTTGACACATTTTATCTTTCCATTCATGCCTCAGGTGTACATGTTGGAGCTTTATCAAGATGCATTGGTGGATTTGCTTGCACCTAAAAATAAAAAGCCACTAAAGCTTGATATTAAGAAGGATACAAAGGTAAGTACTATGATACATAGCCCAGTGAGCTGCTTTGAGCATCATGTATGAGATCTTAGGTTCGATTCCCATGGACTAGCTGATTTTGTTGTCTGCCAAACTTGATGCCCCTGCTGGGTCAGGTGCTGTAATCGGCACCGATGGAATTGCAGTGTGCATCATCCATGAATGCAGGGAAGTGCTCAGGTATTTCCCTGATGCCCCTGCTGGGTCAGGTGCTGTAATCAGCACCGATGGAATTGCAGTGTGTATCATCCATGAATGCAGGGAAGTGCTCAGGTGTTTCCCTGTGAGGTTTTTCTTCGAAACAAAATTGTTGTGATACATAGTACGAAGTGGAGCATGGTAATTGAGCATTTCCCTTGGTGGATTTCGCTCCTACACATCTTAAAAGTGAAATGTAACAGTGAACCTGCAAAATCATTTGTGATAATGTCTAGTCACTCTGGACAAGTTTTGATGCTTCACTCGAATAGTGATTATATTAAGATTTTGGCATCTTTATCTTTTTTAGGATACCTACTTTAATTCCTCTGCAGACATTGGCGTTGGTGCTCCTTTTCATGGCACATCCGTCACGGTTTGGCTATCAGTCAGGGTAAATTCCCTTTCAGAGGGGCTAGAAAGAATCGCTCCCCATTTCCTTTTCATGTAAAGGGAGCCTGTCCATCTATGGGTTTCGCAGCTCTTGACCCTTTTTGGTCACATCACTGAGAGTAAAGTTGCATCTAATTAGAATGAAACCGCCTTTGTTGTCCATCGGAATACCTCAGCCTAGATCCAGGCCTTTAAGTTCAGCCAAATATTACACCCAAGTTGAAGGTCATACAAACTCAGTAGTTCCCTGGTTAGAGCATTCAACTAAAATGAGTTGCTTCTACCACGTATCACCAAGGGACGTGTCTCTGGCCCGGGAGACATGTCCCATGGGATGCATTCCATGCCCTGTATGCGAGATGGCATCATTCGTGAAACTCAAGCGACATGCCCTTGAAACAACCAGAAACCTTGATCTGTACGATCTAATACCATGCCCAATATGAAATATGCCCATTTTTTAGGTTTGATCTGCGACCTCTTTGCCCAGCAATCGCATCTAAGATCTGAATTGCATTTACATGATCAGGTACTTAAATATGTCCCATAAGCTATCCTAAGAGTCCGAACTGCAAATTTCATGTCCAGCTCGTTAACACAGAGGTTAAATCTGGGCATTTTATGTTCAGTAGTCTTACAAAGGTTGGATTATTGTTTTGAATTTCTATTGCCTAGCGACCTATTATAGATATCCAACCCGTGTGTCTGTGCTGAAATATAGACTGTACAACTATTAAGTTTCCTTAAGATTCATACTTCACAAAACTATGTGCCCTTTCCCATGTATTAGCAAAGCCAGATAAACTGTGAAGTGCTGTTGTTTGATTGTATAGAATTTGGTTTTACTGTTCAAATCATAGGGTTTTATGTTTTATATAATTTTAAGCTATGTATAAAAATATATATATATTCTACATACATATATGCTTGATGCACCTCTCCTGCATGCCATGCTGGCATGCACTCTGATTTCAAGAATGGTGTCCCCGCACCAGCATCCCCGAACCTGAGCTACTTAGCTTCTACCTGAAATTTAAGTATTGAACATTGATAGACTTGAGATGATTAATACATTTTTTTGGCACTTGCATGTAATCCTTTGGATCTATAATGTTGCTTCACATGATGCCTCAATGGAATTTGACAATGTCACCCATGCCTGCAAATTATATATCTGCTACTCTTATACTAAAGCCATTTTGTGATCGATATTACACTATGCTCAGTGTGGTTGAATTTCAAGTGTAAGCATTCCCATTACTATTTATGCAGGGAATGGTATCTGTGGAAAATACTACGTTACTTTCTGTTGCTAGTTTAGAAGAGATGCAGAATATTATCACAAAAGGTCAGGAGAGACGGCATGTGGCTGGAACCCAAATGAATGAAGAAAGTTCTAGATCGCATTTGGTCCTTTCTGTAATCATTGAAAGTACCAACTTGCAAAACCAAGCTCAATCTAAAGGAAAGGTTCGAGACCTTAAATCCATTTTCCTGTATCTATGACTTTGAGATCAAACAGGTTTTGATGTATTTGGGGACTAATACCAGAAAAGAATGACTAAATATTTTCATAGGTCTATATTAATGATTTGCATAAATGTTTACAGCTTAGTTTTGTGGACCTTGCGGGATCTGAGCGGGTGAAAAAGTCCGGTGTAAGTGGAGGTGGAATGAAAGAGGCCCAAAGCATCAACAAGTCTCTGTCTGCTCTAGGAGATGTTATCAGTGCTTTGGCAAGTGAGGCGCAACATATACCTTATCGTAATCACAAACTTACTATGCTTATGAGTGATTCACTGGGAGGAAACGCAAAGACACTAATGTTTGTCAATATCTCTCCTGCTGAGTCAAATTTGGAGGAGACACATAATTCCTTGAAGTCAGTATAACTATCTTCCTTTCATATCTATTCCAGCAAATATTTGAACAGCTTCTAGTTTACTTGGGAAAATCTTAACGTCTTTCATGTTTAAGCCTTGATAGAATGTTGTAATTTGATTGGCAGCTATGCAAGCCGCGTAAGATGTATCACAAATGATGCCAGCAAAAATGTGTCCACAAAGGAGGTAGCAAGGCTGAAGAAAATTATAGCTCAAATGAATGCTGGGAAGAGGGTTCAAGATACAGAATTGGAAGAAATTCAAGAAGATTTTGGTTTTAAGGAAAAGCACGATTCTTAGCCATTTTTATGTCTTAGTTGTTTGATCAAAGCTCTTGTTATTGTAAATACTTTGTTGCGCAATTATTTTTTTAGGTTTAGTAATACATTTCTCATAAGTTGATCTTGCAAGCAATTTCCCTTTATCCTTGTTCGTTGATTTTAATCTCTTTAGCCATTGCCCTTTTTTTTCAATAAATTTGTCATATTAAGGTTAGCCATTGTCCTTTTTTCAATAAATTTGTCATATTAAGGTTAGTAATGATTCTTATATGTTGATAAACCTAATTATGTGGATGGACGTTTATATTTTACAATTTGGGGTGGATGAGGAAAGATCCTCTGCCTAGATTGCAGGAAGATGAGACAAGTATATTGTCCAGATTTATTTTATGATCGTTGTTCCAAATTGAGACAAATAATTAAAAATAAATGTGTGTGTGTGTGTGTATGTGTGTAAACGGACAATTTGTAGCACTTAACTTGTTGCCTATCGGGGTTCACCAGCCATAAGTTAAGTGGTTGTGCTTACTAATTTACTGGTTTTCGTGACAATTTGTTCTCTCGGATGTAGCTATTATCTTTTTACTTTTTTTTCATTTTAAAAATGTATCTTATATTCCGTTGTTGAATGAGAAAGACTACATCGAGAATCATTCATCATCTTTTATTTCATTGTTGAATAATAAAGACTACATCAAGAATCATTCATCATTGAGTCCAACTGAGATGACCCATCCCTCTGTAGAGAAGGAAAGCCAACATACCAAATCTGATCTAAAAACTATTAGCTTGCCCAATTGAAACATGTTAGCATCCCTCATTAAATGCGGTGTAGGATCTATACATTGTTCCTCAAGAAGTAATACATAGAAAACAATGTCCGGATATGTGAGCAAGTAAATCAATTTTATCATATGAAAAAGTTCCTTATGACATTTTAAGTAAATGCTTTATAGTCATTTGAAAATTTGAAATTTTAAGTAAATGCTCTATAGTCATTTGAAATTTTGAAATTTTAAGTAAATGCTTAGATGAGTAATGACCAAGTGTCCTCAATATGATCTATGAATAGGACACTTTTTCAACAGATGTCACAATCACAATATGTGGAAGTGCACCAAAAGAATATGGAAAAATATAGGCTAGTGCTTTCAACATGAGAAATGGAGGAATGTAAACCAACATGGGAATTGGCATGGGTTTATTTTATGCAAGTGAACCACATAAGTCAAATTTGAAACCCGTTGTCATGAAAATTCAGTGTTGATAGCATAGCATTTAGTAGCATACCCAACACTGCAACTTGGGGAAGGTGATCAAATTTTCCTTTTTGTCTTTCTTTGTTATTAAGAATCTACCCAAAATATCAAATCCTCATATTCAACAATTACAAGAGATTTGATGTGTTGATGTTACTTGAAACTAGTATGCCATTCAAACTAAACATGGGAAAGAACATACAATCATAATTTTCCCATCTCATTTAAATACAATAACCCAATTGAACACGACATATTGGAATTTGTTCATTTCTTTCATAATGAAAAGATCATCGTAGAGATGGCTTCAAAATTTATTTGTTAATAGAGATTACCTATGAAACCAATACCAAAGGGAGAAATTCGCCATTGGCCATAGGTAATTCCTAAATAAATGGCACCCCTGAACTAAATGATTTGAGAAAAGAAAAGGTATAAGAGAAACTCTCACATATCTCAAGCAATTTGCAACAACAAAATCCCTTGCTAGCCACAACTTACAAAAAATGAAAATTTCAACAAAATTACTTCCTAGTCTCGTTGAGATCAAGGTGAGAAGGAAAATGCAATTTAAATTTCTTGTTAGTCTCATTGAGATTGAGGTGAGAAGCAAAATGCAATTTAAATTCCTTGCAAGTCTTGGCTAGATTGAGGCCAGAATAAAAAAGCGGTTTAAAATCCTTTCTAGCCCCAACTAGGCCACAAAAGAACCAATATGAAAACCCATTTCTATGTATTGGCCCAAACTCAAGTTGAAAGTAATATGTAACATAACATAGCCTTGCTATCCTTGGACCAACTCAAGATGAGGAATATGGTAGATCAAGATGTATCTTGTTGACCCTAACATGATCAATATCTCCATGATAGTGTCGATTGGATAAGGGTAGACTAGATAAAACCCTCCTTATTCCCAACTAGTTTGAGGAACACAATTTACATTAATGCAAACAATTGTACCATTAAGGCTTCAAGAGTACATGCTTGATTGCAATCTCCTTGTAAGTCCAAGTACACAACTAGCCAATGTTTCAAAAGGGCAATAACAATGTTGTAATCTATGAAATAGAGAAGTAAAAAGCTTGTAATGTGGAACATGAAAACCATGGAACAAAGAGTTTGAAACACGTAGATTATGGAACTCCTCTTCTCAAGGTGGTCAATCTATAGAAATGAAATGATTGGTAATTAAATGAAAATTTAGTGCCAAAGTCATGATTTTATAATGATTTGGAGTGAAATGTCACTTCTATCCATGGATCAATTTCCATCTCAATAAGTTCTCTTACCCACTCAAAAAGTGAGGTAGGTAGATTTGTTCCCTTTGTCATGTCATGTACTAACTCCGCCTTCTCATTATCCCATGGAAATCTATTCCTCATACATTTTAACCATGCTTATTAATAATTTTTGAGTTTATACACTAATGATACCATCAAAGTGTTAGATCAATATGATATTGTTGTTGTTAGTGTTGGAAAATTCCATTCACTTTCTATAATCCATGGAGTGACACTAAGTCCTAAAGATGGTAGTGTCAATATTATTAGGGGTCATGAGTAACTTAGCTCTTCCATATGAAGATGAAATTGGATGTAAACATTTGAAAGAGAAGGAAGGAAGGAAGTTTAACAGAGTGACCTTTGAAATACTGGGAAAAGGTGTAGATGTTTTTTATGTGCTTGTCTAGTTGGAGGCCACAACACTTGTTATTATCGAGTTTATGGAGACAATGCTTATGTACTAATAGATTACTCGGAAACTCAATGCACTTAAATTTATACATTAGATGTTTGTAGTTGATTTTATAGGTGATATTGTTTAATGTGAATTTACATGTTTATAATTTTATTTCTTTTGTATTCATGTGTATGACACTTGATTTTATATATAGTGTTGTTTTTAAATGCAAGCTGACATGTTTATAACTTAATATGTTTATGAGCCATGTGGTTGACATTTATGCTAGTTATGTGCTTTATTTGTTTAAGTATACAACTTTATATATTTGTTTGATTGACATTGAATAAGCATTAATATTGTGTAGTGACATTTTTTTTTTTGCTGCAATGCCCTTTGACTTGCTGGGCTAGCCTTTGGTCTAAGAAACCACAACCCAGGGGCATCTAAGCTGTCAAAACCTGGGGATCGCATTTGGCCTAGGTTGTGACCAACCCTTAGCATGGTTGGATTTAGATGTCGCCTCCCAGGAGCAGCGGGTTTTGATCTCGGGCTGCCTTGCAGAACGAAACCTTTCTTGACCGTTTGCTCTACCGGAACTTGACATTGTGTAGTGACATTATACACATTTATGGAAAGTAATAATTGCTTACATCATATAAATTTATATTGAATAACATTGGGGGAATGTTTATTGAATAAAATGAAAAACAAAAATAAAATAAATATGAAACTGCTAGCTAAAGATAAATATGATGATTATCTAGCTACTAAATTAGTAATAAATATAATGAGTATGAAACTACTAAATTAGTAATAAAATATTTAACAATAATAATTATATAGACTACTAGTAATTTGGTTGTATTATAAAGGATTAGGATTATACTTCATGATTAAGAGGGATATTGCTCAATTTTAGTCATCTTATAAAGAATTGTAAATAGTACACTATTAATCTCCTAAAAAAAATAGATTATATACATGTTTTAATTATTTTTGTGGTCACCAATTAGTACTTCAAATCAATGTGTATTTACGAATTAATTCTAAAAAACCAAATGTGCATATCAAAAGTAAAGTAGAATAGGGTTTTGGTTATTGAAACAAAGTCATTATGTAAGAGCATAGCTAGGGAAAGAATTGAAGCAAAGGTTGATTCGTGGCTAACATTGAAAGGCCTTCTAGCATATGAGGAGTTCTCATTTCAACCAAGGATGTAGTGAGTGGGTGAGGTAGTTTCAACAACATATCCATTAGGCTCTTCCTATGGGTAAGGGGAATAAAAACATAGTTAAGTAGCTTCTTAGTTTATAAAGTGTTTCTACAACATCTCTAATTGGAAAGAATTATTTCTATAATGCGATAAAAAAGGGAAAGGTTGTTAGTTACTCTATAATTAATTTGAACAATAAGCATGATAATAGTCATTCTCATTTATAGAATGTTATGACATGGTCATTATCACAACTAACCAAGGATCCCTGCTATGTTCCCATGCTATGTGTACCTCATGGCAACACCCAACTAGAGTTGTAATTCATGTAAATAATGATATTGTACAAACATGTGCATTGCATGGTATTGGGTGTGTTATCACAAAGCATGGCACATCTATGTATACCAAAATAAATAAATCAATATGAAACATTTTAATTAACGCGATAAAGCATGCTAAAATGGTTGTATTACTAGTATTAAATTAAATGTAAACAATAAATATTACTAATTTATATTAGCATATTCATAGATTAGTCATGTATATTTATCTCTAACCTATGTTAGTAATTTAGAAAATATTACGTAAATCACATCAAAATTGCTCAACCATTCTACTATATAGCTTATATTGACATATATGTGATTGTGTAATCACAAATTTATCAAACTATACTAGTGTAAGCTATATTGATTTCACTGCAGATTTTTAATAATAGAAAATGTAATATTGAAATTTTTGCATGTTGTTTTAGGCCCAACATTATTTGATTTTTGGGAATATGAATGCTCAAATAATGCCAATAGACTGTTGTGAAATCTTCTTATCTTTCTCTTTCTCCATGCTCTTTGCAGAGATTTAGCATTGTACTTGTAATGGCTCACAACTCTTTTCATCATCATTATCTAGATTATTGTTGATGATTATATATGTTTTACTTATTTAACGTATTTTTTATCTCCTTTTTCTATATGATCTGTGAAACCAAGAAAATCCTAAGTTCTTATCCGAATGTAACTACACCTTTTAATGGAGGCTCCATGCGTTGACCTCATTTTTTGCCATTGTAGTGAATCACAAGGTCTTGATGCTTATGCCCTATTTTTTGCAAATAGACCATGTCTATGTAACCTTACCCATATTGAACCTACAACCATTCATGTTATTGATGCATTATCCCTTACTAATAGTTTTGAATTAAAATTTGAAGAGGGGTCCACCACCTTATTTCTTAATGGTATAAGATGTTCGAAATGATTGAGTCAATGGCGCTCCATTCTTGTGAGAACAATATTATGCTCTCTATGAAAGGATGGGAGTGATAATGATTATGTTAGTATGTTTTGTTTGCATTATTGATTTAGTAGAGTTTAGATTCAAATTTGGTATAATGAGCATGTGATTCAATTAATATAAGTGCAATCTCCTTTTAAAAGATGGCAGTAAAACAACACTTGATATCTCTATATTTTGTAAGGGCCCTAACACGTTTATTTCTTGCTACACATGTTGCATCATGCTTTAGTTAGTTTGTGCATGTTGTTTGGATGGTGCACCCAATTTAGTTATGGTTGTGGCACTTTTAATATAAGCACAACATGCACATGGTAATGATCTTACATTAGTATGGTTTATGTCTAACTGGGATTGGTTAATCGTTTCCATCCTAGGAAAATTACATAAGTTGGAGATTTGTGGTGTAGTTTTTAGCTACCACTTACATTTCCAAGATTGTCTTTGAAACCTCCATAGTTATTGTCTTGCAATTTATCTCAATTGTGAAGAAAGCTTCATGGCAACTATGATAAGCTTTGATTGGATTATATCTTTTAGTGCACTCTAGTTCTCCATCCTCCTTGCATCAACGTATGCTTTGATAGGTTTTTAGGATAAAACTTCTTATTGGTTATGGTTGCACCTTGTGGTGTATATGGTAACACCTTGTGGCATATAGGTTGTAATAATTTATAATGGTTTATGGACAATATGCTAACAAACTTGTGGTTCGGTTAACTTACTGAGGACAATAATGAGGTCTTTTCCATTGTATATGATTGTTGGACAATAAAACTTGGGGTATTTTTGGTTGCATATGCTTTGATGCGATTACATTGGGATTGCTTTGGATTTTGGTATGAAGGATTTATGTATCATATATGCATGAGATATTCAACCTTGATGTAGATCGTTAATGGTTTATCTAATTATGAATAGTGGTGGGTTATTTTATCCTAACTTCTACCTCCCTCTCTCATTATCTTTTCTAACCTATATTTTTTCTTTGTGGGTTCTTTTTTTGGTTCTCATAATTCCCTTTCCTAGTGCTATTTTCGACCATTTATGATTGTGCCTTATTGGTCTACTTGTAACCTATGGATGTGTCTTGGTGATATGAGTTCCTTGTAACCTAGTATTTGGGAGTCATCTTGGAGCTTATTGAGTTGGAAGTTCAACCTTCATTTTTGCGATCACTAAGGGACTAAAGTCGAGTCACTAGCCCTTTTTACTTCATTCTCTAAACACCTAATTTTTTTTATTAATAATTTGGGTTGTTGATAGGATTTATGTCTCAAGCTTGCATGCACTTGATAATGTTGTTTTTCCTT
The DNA here is from genome assembly GCA_027924585.1 of Larix kaempferi. Classification (NCBI taxonomy): domain Eukaryota; kingdom Viridiplantae; phylum Streptophyta; class Pinopsida; order Pinales; family Pinaceae; genus Larix; species Larix kaempferi. The sequence goes on along the minus strand of BSBM01000720.1, from coordinate 1,104,248 downwards.
GCAATTTTTTTGGCTATGGAATTATCCCTACACCTTTAATGAATATCTCAATTGGAATGTATTATGGGTGCGTGTTTGTTTGATCACTCATGAGTTATGTTTTCAACGCCTTTGTTTGGTTGAAATTGGATGCATGCATGTTTCATGTGCCACCATACTATGTGTAATTATATCTTGTGGCTCTTGCCTTGATATAATTTGAATGCCTATGAGGTATTGTCTTCTCCTCAAGTTTATTTGGTTTGATACTTTATGGGTTGTATTTTGAATTCATGGCATCTAGCCCAATCGCTCTCTTACCCACTTAACTATTCTTGAATTTGTTGGTCATTTCATGTTTAATAAGTTTTAAGCGGTGGTCGGTTTACTAGATTTTTTTGTGAAATAAAGTATTTATTAGAAACGTGAGCACCACAAAGGCATAGGGCCTGCATGCTCTATTATTATGCCATGCTAATAATTTTATTATGTGTTGTGTTTCTAACCCTATTTCACCTTCCTTTTGGCTTTGGATATCCTATTGTGGAATGTATCCCTTAAAACTTCTTGTTGCCCATAATTTGGAATCTCCTTCAGCCTTATAGTTCATAGCTCAAGTTGTTTGTTGGAGTTTTGTGATGGTAGTAGTAATTATCTATGTGTGGCTTGCTTTCCTTCAACTTGGTGTCTACAAGCTATATGTGTTTTTATATATGTGGGCCTCTACTTGCTCTCAACTTGGCGAATAACAACCTATTGGTTATGATTTCTTTATATTTGATTTTTTTATCCAATAGTTTGTGGTATTATTTTCTTATTTATATTCTTCATTCTATGGGCTATATAGTGGGCAATGCATGCACTCCTAGAACTAATTGATGGCTCTTGCATTTGTTTGTCATTTTGTGAATAACGTTAGAATCTTTTCCTATTGTTGGAGGTGTTTTGGGAATTTTGTGGCTTTCCATCCATATTGTTGTGCATGCTATTGGCTATCCTCATTTATGAATTGTTTTTTTCCCAAGACCTAGAACAATATGTTGAGCAGTTTCTAGGTTGTTGATTTAGATTGATGTCTACTTGTGATTATTTGGCTTGGGTGTGTATTACTTACTCTTTTGTATATATGAGCATCAAATTCCTTAGCAAGCATGTTTGCATCTAGTTGATATATTAAGATGTCGTATTATGAGGATTCATTTGGTTTGATTATAAGTTGTTAGCATAATCTTGTTGTTGGATTGTTTTTGGTAATTATAAGTAGTAGATATTGTGATGCAGGCCTAGTTTTCATTGCTTGGAGTTCATGGATATTTTATGCTTACGATGAATACCCAAAATTGGTTTTTTCAGGTCTATTATTTTTTTTAAAACAATATTTACATACATTTCTTTCATTACCTCTAGTCAATACATTGAACCACAATTTTGACAATGATTTCAAGTTGTTATTAAAGATCACGTTGCTCATTATTAAATTCGATTATGTTGCACTTGCTCTGAGGTGCCTAATGGATTTGTTTTGAAAGAAAATTACGCAACAATACTTACAAAATTTTAGGCCATACAATAAGTTTTAATTTCACTAAAGTTTTGTTGGCTCGTGGTTATTTTTGGAGCAAGCTGCAATTTGTTTTGTAGAAGTACAATTGATTACTTTCATTAATTAGGCATGGACCAATTACGGAATTTAACCTTGCTTTGATAACAAAGTATTTGAACTATGTCCATCTTTTAATTGTGTTTATCCTTTGATATTCCTTTATCTTATTGGTGCATTATGCTTGCTTTGTCATAATGCTATGGTTGGCAGCCCAAATTTATTGTGTGATCTCCACGTAGGATCCTTGGTTGACTACTTTTCTTTCTTTCTTGTTGTTTTATAATTGTTCAAAGTATGGATTCCTTGGATGATGGTTACCCTAGCCTTATAACAAACATGATCCTAATGAATGGCATGTGAATCAATGCACTCCTTAAAATTTAGAACTAGAGCATATGAATTTGTTGAAATTTTGGATGAGTTTGAAAGAATTTCCAATAGGTTTCGAAATGGATGATGTTTAGTTATTCTTCTCTTTTACGATGCTAGATTTTTTTCCAAAGAAAAAATACTTCATATTTGATTTTTTTAGAGGGAATCATAATATGCATAGTCTTAGATGAGAGGCTACAGAGAGAAAGGGGGCATTGTAAACCTTCGCCCTTGCAATTCTCTTTGACATAAATACAATTATTCGACATCAAATAAAAACAATAGTGATAACAATTATAACAATATGTGATGGTTATTTTGTGGTATTATTTTCTTATACATGTTTGCATGGAGGCCAAATATATGATGGTTTGAGAGTTATAAGGTGGCATATTTTGGAGAGCCATAAGTTGCTGACAACCTTTTGATTTAAATTCCCTGAGTTTTGGCATTAGGTGGTGGTTCCCATTTTTCACAATATTGATTTTCACTCTTAATTTATGAACCTTTGGAAACTTTATTTCTTGACCTTCTATGTAGAAATCCTAAAAGGTCTCATAATTATTTATTTGCTTGTTATTTACTTCAAAAAAATTGGTAAATATTTTGTGTCCTCCAATTCACTATTTAATTGAAGATGAGAGGACAAAAAGGAAGCAAGAAAGAGGAAATCTAAGGCTATGTTTATTATCTATATAGACTCTATTAGGGTCTCTAGCATTTTTCATGTACAATGGTACACAACTATCCCCTTGCACAATTTGTATGTGCCAAGGGGGTCACAAGGGGTAGGGACCCCATGACTAGGGTTCGGAGGTAGAGCCCATGAGGTGAAAAGTTATGGAACCTTATAATGTTTTAGGGTTCCTTCTAGAACCTCTTATGTATTTTCTAAGAGGGAATTGACCCATGGCATTGTATTAAGAAAGAAAGCATTAATTTTTTTGTTGAGTAATAATAAAAGATTGAAGCTTCCATTGGCCCATGTTTTTACATGAACATGGATTCCATGCAAATATCATGTTCTATTGTTATTGTTGTTTGCTTATATTTTTATATTTTTCTAACAAACTCTACATTTGACATCATCCTTTTGAACTATATTGATTATCTAATGGTGTTGGTTGACAAGAAGAATTCTCACCCAAAGGTTCACACAATGTGTGGGTGAATCTATTAGAGGATGGCGTTAGGGTATTTTTTTTTGTGAATCATGTATCTATTCTAAATATTTTAATAGCTAATTACTTAATATGTTTACCAAAACTATGGGTTTCTCTTGAGTGAAGGCAGTTCTGTTTCATATGTTGATTTGAATCTTTTGTAGATCCTAATGGGATTTATAAAGCCCCTAGGATTGGCTAGAGTGTGATAATCTCATTTTTTTATGTTACCATTGCAATTTTACTATTGAATGCAATTATAAAGATGATCATTATGAATTAAAAAACAATCTTGGTCATATTCACTTTGATTTAATGATCATTCTTTTTTTATTATCTATGCATAGTTCTTTTTTGGCAAGCTCTTTATCGCTTTTATTTTATCATTAGCCTACTTGGACTTTACACTAATTTGATATTTATAAGTTTTATAATTTCTTTTATGCTCATTTTGTTCTTTATGTAACATTTAATTTGATAAATAAACATATGGGGAACACTAACAACAATTCATTGATTTTGTGTTATGTTTAAGTTTGATTTTGTGTTATGTTTAAGTAAATTGTTAGGGCCAATTTCCCATTGTTTTGTTTATTTTTTGTTTCAACTTTAGTTACCTTATAATAATGGAACAATTATAAAAATTACATAAAACATAAAATGAAGTAATAACAACAAGAATTTTTTTTTATTTTAGCCTAAGTGTTTTGTATATCCTTCTTCTTACTCACTCCCACATAAGTACTCCTTGTGAGGAGCACACAAGAGAAGCATAGGACCTCTTGGGATCTAAACATAGGTATCAATCCCACTTTTCTCTTGGTATCCCATGATAGTAAATGATATTATGCTTCATTTGTATGGTTTTGGGAGACAATAGGGTCCAAGTCCAAACTACCTTGTAGCTTTCTAACCTGGAGAATTAAGCATGAAACCACCACTAACTACTAAAATAAATAAATATAGGAAATGTATTTCTGTCATCAAAGTCATCCAACACCATTTGGAAAGTGACCGTTTGTAAATATAGTAATTATATTACAAATGTTCACTTCTCAAATAAATTTACATTTTCAATAGCATTCAAAATTTTATTTTTAATTCTAAGGTTAATCACTCTATGACAATAATTAGATCCAACCATACCAAGGATAATGCGGAAAAACTTATAAAATATAAAAATAAAAACTTGAAGTGCATCTATATAATAAGACCAATAATATTTCCTACTTTCATTGATGTCACAAAACAAATAAGTGCACCACAACAACCCCACATAATAATGTCAAGAATAAGTTGATCCTTGTTTGTGTTCATACCTAAATCAACAAATCCATATAGCACACCACACTATGATAACTAGTGATAGCATGTGCTACACACACAAAATCCACATTTCACACCAAACTATGATAATTGGTGATAGAATGTGGCACACACACACACACACATGATTATGTGTGTGGAAAAAAACCTATGGATTTAAAAGATCAATAGAAATTCAATCTTTCAACTCAAGCATTAACAGTGTCATTAAACAAATAAATGCACCACAACAACCCCACATAATAATGTCAAGAATAAGTGGATTATTTTTCTTAGTCGTACCTAACTTGATAAATCCATATAGCACACCAGACTATGATAATTGGTGATAGAATAGCCATATGCACACACACCACACACACACACACACTTATATGTCTTTGTGTGTAGAGACAATACCCGACTCAACAAATCCATATATCACACCACACTATAATAATTGGTGATAGAATGTGCCCCACACACACACTTATATGTGTTTATTTGTGTGGAAACAACCTAATGGATTAAGAACATCAGTAGAAAGTCAATCTTGTCTTAAGCATTGATTACAAAAAAGAGGGTTTGTTAGAGAGAGAGAGAGAAGCTTCCTTTGACTATAAAGTAACATGTAGAAAACATTTATACAAGAAATGGGTTGGTTGCACACAAATTTCACAAGCACTAGAAAAGTTTAGAAAGGCACAAAATGTAAGATTCCTTATCCATAAAAATATATTACATACATTTGCAATTATACAAAAAGACAAACAAAAAGAAAAAGGAATAAACAATGCACAACCAATCCAATAGTCAATAGGGGATCCTCGTGATCATTTATGGTTAATCCCAAACCATTAATTGGAGGATCATTTTCAATCATAAGATGCTCTTAACCATCATTGGATAGATTAGGGTCCATTGGAAGCTAAAAAATGGACAATGTTAGAAGAAATAATTTCAATAATTTGTCTTTGTGTTGGAGGAGAAATGCAATTATTCCTACACTCTTTCCTCTCATAAACCTATTGTTAGGATAATTAATACTCCAAACCTTTGTCCACCTTAGTATTATTTCCCTTTTCCTAGCATTGGAGAATGTTGTTGACCCCCCTAGTGGTGTTTAGTTGTCATCTAGGCCTCATTAGCCACCTGATGCGCCCTCCATGCATGAATTTAGGCAATGCATGCATGAATTTAGGTCATGCAGAGTCAGTTCCCTACATTTTAGGAGCTAACTAAAAAATGTTGACGCCGGATTGCGCACCTGGTTAACGTGGCAGAAATCTATGCTATTTCTCAGTGCACCCTTGGGGGAAAGTCTCGAGTCAAGGCTGTCACCTGATCTTGACTCCCTTGTTTAGGAAAAACTCCTAACGAAGCCAAGGGGGGTAGTCCCTATGGAAATTTTCTAAGGTTTTTAGAGTTTCTCAATGAATTGGTTAAAAGGTGTTGTTTAAGGAGTTTAATGAATTGACTAAAAGTGTTCGAGGATGACTTGCAAAAGATAGCTTATAAATTACTTTCACTAGCAAAAATGAAATGATTATTGATAAAGAGTACAACAGTGATATGATATAAAGCAAATATAAAAAGTATTATGGACCAGTGCCATATGGAGTCAAAACAATATATAGAGTTGTTGCTGAAAGGAAAAAGGTTTTGCAATTGTTTCTTGGTTACTTTTAGATTTATTAATGATTTGAATTTAGTTAAGGTAAAAAGGGGACTCCGGAGATACCGTGAGGTAAAGGGAGGAATGTACGGAAATTAAAATTGGTGGCTCCTCACGAGAACATGTGGGATGGAATGGAGTCTCTAAGGTGGTGTTCAACACTGGTTCAGTCCACCCGATTTCATGACAGCAGTGGGGGGTTTGAGATTCGATTGCCAGTGATTGTCAACTAATGCGCCCTCTCTAGCCTGATTTGCATGATAAACTCATTGATGCACCCTTCATGACCAGCTAACTGTCAGTAGCTTCATTTCACTGACATTCAGTTGAGTTTGGCACCATCAAAGCACTGTAGTGGGGACAATTCCTATGCTAGACTGACATGGACTCGAATTCCTCTTGGATAATCGAATTCTCTCTATTGTACTATATTATTTTACTATACCGATATGTGGAATATATGACACCAGTTTTGATGCACATCTGAGTTTCTTTTTATGTTTGATTTTATTGCTCAATTCTTGCTAAATTTCACTGCAATTATTCTTCCTTGCTAATTGTTTCACTGTGAGATTTTCCCAGGCTCGATGATATGTTGTGTTACAGAATTTCACACCTATCAACCTACTATCACCACGATGATAATATATTAAATGGGCATAGGATTATTATATTATTGTAAAGACCACCGAGGACTGAGGTACAAGCTTACATGCCTATTTCGTGCCTCGAATAAGCCATCCTACTCTAGCTTGATTATTTAAAGAGATATATAATCCATGTGCATAAATATGAACTTACCGAAGCTTTTGTAAAAATTATTAAGCAACGTAATTGGCCCCCCATTATGATCAGTTTGATGAGCGTGCTGAATGACCGATTACGTGCACTATTCTAGATGGTTATTCAGTCGCATACCCTGTCCTTTCCCACCATTTAGAGGCATTCATTTCATATCCTTTTGTTATGGATATGTTATAAATTCATTCTTATTTTATGTTGAAATAAATATATTATACTCCAAAATCGAGCTAACAACCAAGGTTATATGCGACTATGGATTATATTATTTTACAGGTGCCGGTTAAGATGAATTACTGTTGCTAAAATTCCTCCAACATACTTGCGGACAAACTTCTCTACAACACTTGATTTCCATTTTTTCGATAGCGGGTAGGCATAATCCATTTTCCAGTTCCAACAATCAAGTATCAATGACACACGACCAACAACACGATGCCATGACACTCAATCGACTCCAGTGTAATCGTTTATGATGCTAGATTGTGTCCCTTCTATTTTGATCGTGCATTATTGTTGTATCTCTTTCTAAGGGGATTGGCTCCCATTATTTAAAAAAATTGGTTGATACTCTTTATTTTTGGTTTTCCATGCAAGGAGGCAACATCCCCTTGATTTAGGATTTTTTTGTATAAAAATGGATAAACACTGACAACCTCTAGCTCTGATTTTGATTATTATTTGTGGAAATAATAGAATCCAATTTAATTTTATATTTGAGTTTTGAAATTGTGCGTTGATTAGAGATCACAAGTGCTACATAGTGAGGGCCTGCTCTATAGCAATGGAGGATATCACCCATATGTTATTTGTTTTGTAGTTGTTCTAATTTTGTTTGCGAGTGCATATATTGAATTTTTTTCTATTTGTTATCGTGCTATTCATATTTAAATTATGTAGCTCCATTTACTAGCATTAATGTTTATGTTTCCTATAGCTCCATTTATCACATTCATTGTACTATGTGTATTTCCGGTAGTTTGCATGCATGCATTAGAGTAGTTGTTACATTGTTTTGTATTTTCTCACTATTGATAAGTTGATTACATTTCAGGCTTTGGTTTCCATTTCTTTACTTTAATGTGTGACCTATTGATTCTAGTTTGCATGCCTTGAATTGTAGCACTACAGTTGGATGATTGGAAGAGATAGGATAATAATTCATTTCAAGAAAGTAGAATTTTGATTTCCATTGTTTTAATGTGTGACCCATTCATTCCAGTATGTATGCCTTAAATTGTAGCATTACATTCAAATGATTGGAAGCCTGATAGGATTATAATTTATTTCAGCAATTAGAAGTTGATTTCCATTGTTTTCTCTTCACTACTTGTCTGAGACGTTTTGTATACTATAATGATCTAGTTGAATAAGCTCAAAGCGGTAATTGATGCACACTTTCATAGTTGAATAACAATTAGATGATACATCACCCTCAAGAAACCTCCCCCCCAAAAAGAAAAGAAAGATCCCTATTGAACATTGATAAGATCTAAAATGCATATATAGTGTAGGTTGTTTCACAATATCATGTTCCATGGTTGATAATTAAAGCATAACTCTTGTACATATTGGTTCTCAATACCAGGCATTACCGAAGCTCACCACTTTTTGGCACCGTTGTCAGGGAGGCATTGCCAATTTTAGTATCATAATCAATATTCAATCGTGACTTACCAATTTGTTAATAATGAATGGAGGAGAAAGCGAGATCAATTTGGGAGATTTCTTCCTAGATCTTCTTTTGACTTGATCCAAGGAGAAACAAACCAGTAGCAAGACTCTCCCTTAGTGACCTATACTTCCACATAGGTTATCATTGGATTAAGTGAGGGAGCAGTAACAACTCATGTAGAGGATAGACACAAAGGCATAACCACTTCTATAGAAATCAGTCCCCCCTTTTATGAATAAAAGCACTCTAAGGAAAAATTTGAATCCTTCAATTGGAGGCTTGGAACCCTATTCACAATGGGGATGTGCTTGACCAACCAAGAAACGAATGACAAAGAGGACTATGTCAACATGAAGAAGAGAAGAGTACCCATTTCCCATTAGAGAGATATATGAGGAATCTAAAATGAAAAATATAAACCCTTCAATTCTTCCACACTTCCATGGTTTAACCACAGAAGACCCAAATACCTTCTTATTTGAATTTGAGGTTTTGTGCAATTCATGAGTACAAAATTGACTGCCTCAAACTCAGGTTGTTTCCTTCAACTTTAAAAGATGGATCCCTGAGATGGTTTATGGGGATAGAAGGAGGTAGTATAAACATATGAATAAAGTACCAAGACTATTGTAAGGCATGCAAAACAAGGGATGATATCTTCAGGATGACTCAGAGAGTTGATGAATCCTTGGAAGATTATGCAGAAATATTTTAGTTCAGGTATAAGAGGGCACCAACTATAAATTGGATGATGATTATCTCAAGCTTGCAAAATTTAGAGGGATAAGGGAAGAATTGACGGAACCTCTAGATCTGATAACCACTGGAGTTATTTATCAATTCAACTACAATGAGGTAAAAGAATTGTTTAAGAATTACTTGAGGAAAGTGAGGGGGTACCAAACCTCTGTACCTGTAGCCACAAATGCCACCATTGCAAAAATCATGAAGGCAGAGATAGGAAATTTCATAGAAGACATGAAAATAGGCATACTACATTCACTATCTTTGCAGTTGGATACTATGCATCTAAAGAAAGAGCTTTAGTTATGTTCTGCCTGAAATGGAAATATATTTAGCTATGTTCTTCCTGAAATGATGAGAAAAGCATACTCACAATGAATGTCCACTTGTTATTGTTGAAATTATTTGTAGCATTTGCATAGAGAAGCATGATACTAGTAATTTCCCCCAATTACTTGGTTTAAAGACAACAAACCAAAGCTCATATTGGAACATGGAACAAGTCTACTTCTTTAATTAGCAAATATTTGAGTAGTTGATGCCTCAATTTCCAGGTATGAGAAGCATGATACTAGTAATTTCCCCCAATTACTTCGTTTAAAGACAACAAACCAAAGCTCAAACTGGAACATGGAACAAGTCTACTTATTTAATTAGCGAAGATTCGAGTAGTCGATGCCTTAATTTCCAGGTATGAGTTTGAACCCCCAAAATCAAAATTATTGTTGGTAAAATCAATACATACACCTCCTTGGTATCCACCTCAATATCATGTTAATAAACAATATTGGATACCACCTCTTCCTACTCATTGGCCTTAATAGATGCCTTATTTTTCCAACAACCTCATTTCAATCAAGGGACATTGTGTCCAGGACAACAAAAATCTTATAGGTCCTCTCAAAATCAACCCTTTCGTCAAAACCAACTCTCTCTACCTACTCCTCATCACCCCATGAACCAAATGACGAACAAACCCTCCTTTCCATCACAACCTACTATGAATCCAAACAATAAAGTTGACCAACCAAGTCAACCCGCGTATGCTACTAAAGTTACTAGATACCAAGTCTACACGCTTTCTACATTGGAATGCCAAGATTCTCACCTACAATGAGGAAAAACTTTGGCTGCACCACCCTCTCTGAAATGAGTTGAGGAAGAAAAATATTCCTCAGAAGAAGATGATGGGGTGTAGTAAAAACTGTAGGTATCCACTTCGCATAATCACCTAGTTACACCCCCATTTTCGGAAAGACAACTAAGTTAAGAAACAACCCCAACCGACCTTTGATATTTTCAAGAATTTGAGGCATGTCTGCATCAAAATTATGTTATTGTAAGCCTTAAAATATTTCCCGATCTATGGAAAAACCATCGGGAAAGTATGCCTAAGAAAACCATGAAGAAAGAAACAATATCCCCCTACTGTCCATGTGATGGGGAAATTGGAAAATCTACTATCAAGAAGGATATCCAATCCTAAATATCATGATCCTGGTAGCCCCATTCTAATAGTACACATTGGTAGAACCTCCATTCAGAATACACTTCTATCAAATGAAATGTTCTAATGCTAGAGGAGAGGGCTTGGGAAAAAACTTAGCTATACATTTATTGAAGACATTGTTTGGGCACATTCTAGCTGAATTGGGAATGTTTCCGCAATAAATTATGCCCAGTAAACTAATGGATTTCAAAACCTTTAATGATAAATATAATTTCCACATCGTAAATTTACCTAACATTATAAAAATGTTTATGAACTTCTTTATCATACTTTGGTCATTCATAAGTAAGAGGACAAGTGTATGCAAAGTCCATCATTCCTTGCTTAATTACAATGTAGTAAGTAAAATTCATAATTGCGACTATAACCATCATATTACTCTCTTAAACTTGCCTAATGTAAATTTGTGTCGGAAATTAAAATAAAACAACTTCATATGCTTAATATGGCATAACTTTATAACTTCAATAATTTTAAAACTAACATCTTCATAAGTAAGCACAAGGTACAAACATGTCTAAAATAAAGAAATTCACACACGAGAGACTCATTATGACGAAGAGGCACATAAATGAAAACACAATAGAAATAAATACACAAATAAGGGACACCAAAGAAGCACATCAAAGAGAGACTCCATTTTTACCATGGTTCACCCACTCCTTGTGCTACGTCCACAAATCCTTAGTATCTATATATTATTTATCTAAAAATAAAGAGATTACAATTTGCAACGAAGTTGTTGCCATAATTACTTTCTACCTTTCTAAGCCTCTCTCATAGAGAGCCGTGTTGACATTTGAGGTTAGCCTTAAACTGAATTACAAGACTTATCTCGGGTAAACAATAACTAGGGGATCTATTCTCTTGACATTCTATCTTGTATTAATTACTCATTAAGATTTCAGAATATATATATATATAACTATATATATATATATATTCAACTTGAGTTTTAAAGAAAAGGGAAACATACATAAATTACTACAAGGAAAAACCAGGTATAAGGAAGAGGCTTCACCTCTCCTCTTATTATCATCAATTTTAAGAGGTTTAAGACTTCGGTCAACAAAGAAAGGAGTGATTACTTCCTTTATGACAAAGGCAGAAATACTATCAAGATCTTATGTAACGGTGTCCCTGATATAAGCTTATTTAAATGAACTCCCTAAGACTCTTATGAGAGGACAATGTAAAGGGTACTATTATTACCCACGGCCACTAATACACCATCGTTTGCCGATGTGGTTCTAGCCACTCTAACAGACGATTTACACATAAATCGCTTGATACTGGAATCGAAAACTACAAAATATAATAATATATTTTGTAGATGTATAAAGGTGTCTGTCAAGCACAGAAGTTGTTTTCTGCAGTCCCGCCGGGGCAGTGCGGAACGTATCAATACATAATCAAATGAGATGGATCTTATTCCATAATTACGCAAGGATAAAATGAGGCTATGTTTTCTTGCAGAAAAGAAAAACGCTTTGTACAGAGATATCACACCTATTTAAGGAACGATCAAAAGCCCTAGTTCTATACTGAAGGGACACGAAATAAGCAGGGCGTTAGCACCAAGATGTAAGGGTCGCCATTCTACAACACGAAGTGCGATATCCAGAGTAAAAACGAGCAAAAATAAACACATCATCTATCACTTATTACCTTCGGTTCCGTCGAGGGATTTCCCAACCCTTTTGTAAAAAATGCAGGAAGCGAAAAACAGTTATTTGCCTGAAGACATCCGAGGAAACCTTTATTGTTCAACAACAGAAGTCGTCGAAGAAAAAATACTGAGACATAAAATAACTGAGATAGTAATCCTACAGAAGTTGGATTGAGGTAAAGTTCTCTACCGAACAGTAAGTGTAGGGTCTGTTTTCTATAGTGCGACTCCGTCAATATAACAATCTACTGCGCTTAGATCTGGTGATCCAGAAATCAGTACATATATATAAACATTATTTCTAACAGTCGTTGCACGGATATCACCGTTGCGATTCCTGCCAGTACGACTCTAAACCAGCTATTGTGTGCGGATCCAGTGTGACACGGAACAAACACTAACTTTAACACATTCTGTGAGGAGATCACCATTGCATCTTTATTACACAGATCAACAAGAATCCTATAAGGATATCTGCATTACAGCTACTGCGCGCAGATCTAGAGATACACAAATAAATACATAAATAACTTTTACATCACTAGGCACTATAAGGAAATCGCCATTGCGACTATAATGCGCAGATCTGGTGATGCACAGGTCAACAAAGTACTGTAAGGAAAAACAAACGGTATTGTGACTACTGTGTGTCTATCCAGTGATGCACAAAATACCAACATTAAACATTTAGGGGAGAGGCTCCTATTGTTGTGCAGTAGTGGTCATGGTTCCTATCACATCAACCACCCCATTCTTGCACATTTCCAGATTAATTAAAAATCATTAAACATCATATTTATGCATAAATAGAGTTTATATTAAGTACAAAATACATTTAATAACTTATTAGAACCCCATCTGACAATATTTGGTCCATTTAATGCGAAGTTTAGAAACCATCAAGTCCAATTGAGATTCCACTTTGTCTTGCCATTAATGACAAATCTAACAACAAAAAAGCCTATCATACTCCATCTACTGAGTACATCCTGGGCAACAAAACAACCATCATGAACCACAACTGGAGAAGCAGCGTTCCATCATCCATAGCCACCTGCACACTGCAAGTGGCATGGGGGTCAACATCTGGTCCAGTATGATTCAACAACTCACACATGCAACCTCAATAAATGACACCCACCCACTGAAAAAATCAAATCACCCATTAAAATTTTTGAAATCAAAAGGAGCAGGAAAACTCTATGAATCCCCAAAATCAACAATCCATTAAACTGTTAAATAAAAAAATCAAATCATCCATTACACCCTTAACTCAACAAACAAAATTCGTTGCCCAAGATCAAATCAAGTACCTAAACTCAACCAAAGCTTCTCTTAAATCAGAAAATCAAATCACCCATTAAACCTTATACTCAGCAAACAGAATTCGCTGCCCAAGATCACATCAAGCATTAAACTCAACCAAAGCAGCTGTCCAACAACAAATCATCCATTAAACACACTAAGAGCACATGGATCATGCAATAAAGAATTCTCCAGCCATTGGATCAGTGCCAAATAAATCCCAGCCTCTCATTCCCAGAATTAACCTTCCAATCCATGTCAATTCCCCTAAGCACTCATTTGCAACATAAAAAAACTATAAAGAAACATATTTGCACACAATTGAACCCATTTTCATTCCTTCAATTCATCTATCATTCAAACAAGCAGTGTGTGGACAGTGTCAACCATTCATCAACATCCCAGCAGAACCATTCATCAACAACCAAACAGTGTGTGTACAGTGTTCCAGGTATTTTCAGACACCTATTTCATGTATCCATTTAATTAACCATCTAAGTTTTCCAGTAACCATTAACATGTATCCATCAACTATTTTTTTAAAATTCAATCAGCCATCTGATTTTTTAAAATTCAATCAACCATCAGATTAATTGTCTGTTTGGAAACAGCAGAGGCTTCAATAGATTTTCACGATTAGCTTAAACTGGTTCTCCAAAATTCAAGTTAAAGTTGGTTGCATCTCGTGAGGTTTTAATGGTTCAAATAATCTTTAGAATGATCACCATATTATATTTGATGTCGTTACCGAATTTTTGATGTCATTTCAGATTACCAGTAATAATGTTAGAAATAATGTGCACACACTGATGGGCTGAAACACTGTGCACACACTTATCATTTGTATCGAAAAACTATTCCTGATCAACCAGGACTCAACCAGTTCATCAATAGCCCCCAAGTTTATGCACAGTGTGTGAGGTATTGACAGTCCATTCTATTAACTAGTGTGTGAGGTATTGACAGTCTAGTCCATTCTACATAATACCCTATTAAATTTTACATCCATGGATTGTGCAGCTTCTCGTAGCCATGCCAAGAGTCAATATTGCACGTCACACAAGGAGCATAACGAAGCGGGGGTACCCAGATACAATGCACATCATCGGATGAGGAAAGGGCCTGTGTTTCAAATGACAACATTGCTACAACAAATTCTGAGATTGGTCCTGTGGAAGAGGTAGATGGTGTGGTTCCACCATCAACGACAGAGCCATCACCACCCATAGTGCCAGCATCGCCCATATTGCCACCATCTTCCACAGTGCAAGGTGCCATTTCAACGAAGAAAGTCAGTGCAATTAGAGGATGGACAAAAGAAGACATGTTGGCTGCAATTGACGATGTCGAATTCAAGGGGTTTTCAGTTAGAGCAGCAGCCAAAAAATATGGGATTGCACCCACGTCAATCCATTACTGGATAAATGGCCTGACCCATACCAAGAGGAGAGGTCCTCTTACAGTCATGGCTGAACAGGAGGAGGAGGGGGTGGTGGTGTGGTGTAAGGAGATGGCCGAATTGGGACATGGGCTAGAGTTGATACAGCTGAAATAAACTGTTGCTCAAATCTATCAGGGGAGGCCAAACCCATTCAGAGATGGGTTTCCAGGTAAGTCATGGTGGGTTGGTTTTAAGAAAAGGCATCCAGAGCTAGTGCTATGAACTGCAGAGGGCCTGGATAGAGACAGGGAATTGAATCTACGCCCCACAGTTGTGTCCATGTTCTATGACACTCTTTCTTCTGCATATGAGAATTACGCTGCAGACCATATTTGGAACTGCGACGAGACAGGGTTACAGGCAGGAAGGAATTGTGGCATGCGTGTCATTGCAAAGAGAGGGAGCAGGAATGTGCCAAAGATTCTGCCCAAGAGTAGGGAGTGGATTACCATCCTATCATGTGTGAATGCAATTGGTATGGCAATCCCGGGGTTTTATTTGTTCAAGGAAAAAACTCGACTGCAAAACTATATCCAAAACTGTGAACATGGGGTGTGCATGGCTGCACATCCCCATGCATGGATGACTAAAGAACTTTTCCTCAATTGGCTTTGCCACTTTGCAGCATCCGTACCAGGCGGTGTCTCCCCTGAGAACAAACACCTGTTGGTTTTAGATGGCCATGGCAGCCACATTGTTGTGCAAACCATCGAGGAGGCAAACAGGTTGGGCATTGACTTGTTAACACTTCCTGCTCACACCACTCATAGGTTGCAGCCCCTGGATGTGAGTGTGTTTGGGCCTTTCAAGGCTTATTTCAGGTCAGAACGTGCTGCATGGATGGTGAAGAACCCAGGGGTAGAGGTAAAGAGGTTTGAGTTAGTTGAGCTTGCAAGCAAGGCTTTCCAAAGGGCTCTCACATCCTCCAATATCAAGGTTGGATTTAGGCGAACAGGTATCTAGCCATTGAATTATGATGCTCTTATGCATGACACCGGGTGTAGCCAAGCATTTCATGTGGATGACCAAGAAGCTATAGCTAGCAAAGATGGTGAGGATGTCGAAGAGCAATTGGATGGGCAGCAAGAGGCAGATGCTGTGGACAACATCATGTCCCTTTCTCAAGGCAACTTCCAAAGAGTTGCTGCTTCTGATGATGATGAACAAGTCTGTGCTACACAATTCAATGACGAAGTAGTGGGAGATGGCATGGGGCTAGGTGGTCCAGCCGACGCACAGGTGGATTCTGTGGCACATATAAATGTGGTCGATGGTTGTCGCAGTCCAGGCAACAACAACAACACATTGAAATTGCCAACCCAAGTATCCCAACCATCATGGATGGCAGAGGCCATGATGAACTTGAACAGACACATTGGTGGTTCCACCAATGATGAAAGCATGAACATGCCTTCGTAGCCAGCCGAGATTGTACATTTTTATGTTGATGGTGGGTTGAACAAAGAACCTGACATGGACAACGAGGATGTAGTTGAAGAATATACTGCAGCAGAGGAACCACTGGAAGGGAACACACCAAGGCTTGGCCAATTCCTAAAGTTGCCAATGGAGAGAGTGTCAGCGCAAGGAAGGCAAGGACAGACAGACATTCTCCGATTGGGCCGGAGTTCACAACTACTCACTTCATAAGAGTACATAAGCCTCTTGGTTGAATCTGAACAAAAGAAACATGCATTGTAGGAATCAAAACAAAGAAAGAAAGATCTTGCAAAGGAAAAGAAGGAAGCAAGGATGATTGCAGCTGGACAGCGGGCACAGGAAAGGATTGCAAGAGAGGCTAATCGACAATAGAAAGAACACCAGAAGCAGTTGGCAAGGCAAGCAAAGGAAGTGAGGAAGGTGCAACAGATGAACCAAAATAATGTGATGGTTGATATTAGTACAAGAACAATCAATGAAAGGAACATGATGGAAGGATCATTAGAAGCGTTTGCAAGCAGTGCACGATTCTACCAGGATCTTATTAACATTCAAATACCCCACTATAATTAGGCAGGTCTACACCCCACCTCTATTCCTACTAGCGCAAGGGCCCATTCTATGTTATCTTATCCAACACCAGCAATTATTGCAGGGGTCCCAAGCACAAGTCAGGCCTATGGCTATTCAATTCCTCCTTGGTTGCAAGGAGTAAATTGGCCTCCAACTGTTTCCACCAACCCCACCCATCCTAATCAAACATGCTTAGTAAGGTCACCCTACTTGCCTCAAACTGGAAACCCTACAAGAAATGATGGGGGAGGTGACGAACCTCTTCAAGAATAGGATATCTGGTGTATAGGAGGACCAAATGCTATTTTGTTTTGAAGGCATTTTCTTTTTGTGCAGCCCCAATCAGTCATGATGAGGGCTTGATATAACCTAAAACCTAGGTGATAGTTTTCATACATACTGCAAATCCTAGGCATTGACATCTACTACAAATAGAGGCTTTGTATTCGTATTTCAGTTCTATTAATATAAAGTGCAGTTGTTTTATTATTAATGAGCAGGTTTTATTCATTTATGTTTGTTTTCCATTCTATGAATGTTGTCAATAGCTACAAATTCCAACTCATTCAAGGAGGCTTATAAGGTGAAGGGAAATCCATAAAATTTGAACCTATGTTCAAGTTACAGGTTTTATTCTTTTATGTTTGTTTTCCATTTTATGAATGTTGCCAACAGTTACAAATTCCAACTCATTCAAGGAGGCTTATAAGGTGAAGGGAAAACCATAAAATTTGAACCTATGTTAAAGGTGCAATTAAGTTTATTATTGTACCTAATCACTTGCATTTTTAGTTTGTTGCATTGTGTTAGTCTTGCCATCACCTAAGATTTCTGTTTCAAGTCACAATTCGCTTGCTGCAAAAAGTTCACTACAGAAGTTCTTATCCACATCCTTTTCTTTTGTTGCAGCATTGACACTAATATAAATTTGAATATGAAGTTCCAACACCTACTGCTGCATATCCAGAATTCACAACCAAATTACCAAAATCACAACCAAATTCCAATTACCAAAATCACAACCAAATTCCAATTACCAAAATCAGTTCCAAATTCCAATTACCAAAATCACAACCAAATTCTTATTACAGTATTGCATATCCAGAGTAATCTACAGTAAGCATATCCAGAATTCAACCAGCATTCAACCAACAAACATTCACACTAAAATTCATATCCACAACATTTTCATATACACGAGGGGCCATGCCAAATTCTAAATTCAAGACACCGAAATTAAGTTGTATTGTAACCATAATCTTGGGATATATGCATCAGTCTCCAAATTACACATATCAGAAATTTATGACCCAACCTAGGTCAAGATTGCCATGTAAATACAAATACAACTTAATTCCAGTATTCAAAATTCTAAAACCTACTGCTACAATACAACTTAATTCCGGTATTCAAAATTCTAAAACCTACTGCTGTTCAAAAATACCAATATTGCTCCCAATTACCCAAGCTGCAATAATCTAGGCTAGGTTTACCAATATTGCTCCCAATTACCAATTAAACTAATATAAAGATGAATATCAAAATTCTAAAACCTACTGCTGCTCAAAAATACCAATATTGCTCCCAACTACCAATTATCCACCATGACCATATCTACAATTCAACCGGCATTCAACCACCAAACATTCACAATAAATTTCATATCCATTTTCATTTGCAAATTTCATATCAACATCATTCAGAAACCATTGCTGCAAATGACCGAAATTGAAAATCAATTTTATATACAGCTGCAAAGATGAATATCAAGTTCTAAACCCTACTGCTGCAAATGACCGAAATCACCAAAATGAATTACATTTACACTGAAAGCAAACAACATTCATTCATCGACCCAATATCGAATTAATGCCAAAATCATAAACCCATTGCCACCACATTTGCAAACTAAAGACCGCACATGCCCCAAAAAAACCAAATATAAGCTGCAGAACAACATACAATCCCATATGAAACCCTCCATTGCAAACCCTAAACAAAGGTGTTAAAAATTGTATAATTCATACAAACGGGTGGAAGCCAACCCAAAGACAAACAGGTGGAATCCATAACAGTAACTTCACCTTTGATTCACGTTTTTTGGACCCTGTCCCAAGTTACAATCGCTGACGCAGAGCCAGAACCGTCACAAAGTAAGGCATAAACACGGCCCTTAAAACCAGAGACACCCAAGGGGTGTTAACAAGCCGACCGTCCACACATATAATTGATACACTGTCGTTGAAAACCAGTAACCAGACAAGGTCCGAAAGCATGAATTAAAACGAAATTATCACAGAGAATCCGAGACAACTCTAACAGAGCCAAAGAGTTAACGAAAATATCCATGGGGATATGTAAAGCGTTAAAAAACGCTGTGGAATTGCTGGCTAGAAATACCCCATAAAATTGCAGGATGCAGAGCCGAGGCCAACAACGACCGAGCTAGATATGTAAAGCGTTAAAAAACGCTGTGGATATGCTGGTAGGAAACCCCTCCCTTTGCAGGATGCAAAGCCGAGGCCACCAACGACCAAGCCACCAACGATCGAGTAGGGACAGAGCTGCTAATGACCGCCAACAAGGAGAAAAACACAAATACATTTACAATGCAGCAAGAAAAACAGAAGCAACGAAACAAAAACTGAAGAGGAGGAGTGGAGTGTTAAAAAACACTTTGCAAATGCTGGTAGGAAACCCTACCGGTTGCAGGATGCAGAGCCGAGGCCACCAACTATCGAGCCACCAACGAACGCTAACTGGGAGTGCACCGCAATGAACCGAGCCACCAACGAACACCAACAGGGAGACACCAGCACCAAACCAATCCACCAACGAACGCCTACAGGGAGACCCTAGCACCAACGAAACGCAGAGCCGAGCAAAGGTCCGACCGGAACAATTCTTCATGCCAGGAATGCCGCACAGAACAATGACGAAATGCGCGCAGTATGGGGTGCAGAGGAAGCTCTGTCAACGGGTATGCAGCCTACCACCAGGCGTGCAGACAGGAGCTATCAATGGAGCAGGGGCAGACCACTTCCGGGGTGCCGGAGCGGCCACACACCAGGCCCGAACAAGATTGCACAGGAGGAGTTACAAGGCCCGGCAAAATGGGATTTTCACCATGCAAAACCCCACCAAAACCCTAGCCATAAAGTGCGCCACGTGCCTAACACACGACACTATCTACTCGGCGGTGGTCGTACTGAAAAAGGTCCCCACCAGCTGTCCTCCCGCAAGTTATCATGGGATCGGGCTCATGGAGCCGTACTGTCCCCAAACCCAATGCAACTAAATATATCAAAACAGGAAGCTAGGATCGAGCTCTTGAGCTGTCCTTTCCTAAGCTGTTGTGCAACAATTCAATCAAGAGGGGTGTTGTCAGGTGGAACTCATTCTCAAGAAGCAGAAGTCCCCTCCACTACCATGTGTGTCTTTCACCCACACTTCATCCTCCTTTAAGAAGGATGGGCATCCTCCTAAAATATGACAACTGTTCACGAAAGAAACAAAGGGCTCTTAAAGTGGAGGAAAATGGCGGTAGTTGGCAAGAGGCGCTCCACTAAGGAGACCGACCTCCTTTAATCTCTCAAAGTAAAACCACAACTAACCTTTCATAATGACAACGCACTCTAGATCCATTCTTCACTTTATAAAGTCGGTAGTTAGTAGATAATATACATTAGTGTGTGAATTTCGCCACATATGTTTTCTAGTCTATAGTATACCTTTTATTTTTTAATAGAATTATTCCTTATATGTTTTCTTCTCCCTATTTAGCATTATTGTAATTATTTACTTATGATAGGTTACACCTACACATAATATGCAATATCAATGTAATTGTATACTAAATATTTGCTCAAGCAAATATTAATTAAAGAAAACATATCAATTTTATCTTATTTTTCCCTTATTCCAAAGGCGGCTATAACATAGCCTTTAGTTTCATTTTAGATGTTCTTAGGGCAAGTCTTCGGCACCCCCTAGCACTCATCACGATTATAATAGTACGATTACTATTAGGATATCGTCTACACTTTAGATTATCCGGAGAACATTTGTAGTTTTTTTTACTCTTTACGCAGTGTCGGTGGCACTAAGATGATACCTGCCATCTACTCATGGATTAAATAGCCATTGCCTCTCCCCTAGTGGATCATTTTCTCGTCGTTTAAGTGGCGTCATGTACTTAGTCTCCTAAGTCGAAAATAACATAACAATACTCTCGAGGTCCACCGGTGGGGCCTTAGCCTTGAGCTCCTCACCAGGGCCACTTACCAATACAATTTACATTTACCAAAGTGGTAATAATAATGATCAAAATAGGGGGTGTTGCATCCTCCTCCCCTTTAAGAATAACACCATCCTCGGTGTTCAACATTTTGTCTTTCACATCCGTTCACTATCCTTCGCTTGCTTAATTTTCCTGCTTTGGTCGTCTTCACATTTTTGCGATTTCCGCAAGCTCTTATGACTTATATCCTGCACATTATATAGATCATACAAGATATTCCAACATAACATAAGTATACAAAGTTTTCAAAACAGTAAATGTTCAGCATGTTTCCTCATCCTTGAGGGAATATTCTTGCTTACTCAAGCATTCATTATATTCACACATAAGTGCATCCAATAGTCCAGTTACAAGTCAAATCGTTTGATATGAGATTTTACTGTTATATCCTTAAAACAAATCTTTCAACAATACTTTGTTGATCATCAAACTCTCCTATGAGTTCGAAACTTCAGCAACCCTTTTCTGAACACATAATTTTTCCTCGAATTTTGTCATCAATTCCTGTGGACTTACGGGCTACACTTTTGAGGTTACTCTCCTTTTTGATTGCTAGTCATAAAAAATTCCTCCTCAAGACATCAAACAACGTCCTGTCTCCAGATGTCAATCTTTGTGCCTTGGTCTTTGTCATTGATACCACAAAACTCTCTCACAATTCCCCTCAAGCCTTCTTGCTTGAGTCCAGGAATTTCTTTTCCACCCAGCCTCTTGCTTGAGTCTAAGGAAAATTATCTTTATAAGTGTACAATGAGATACCATAATACAACATCAACTCTTAACCAAACAACATTCAAATGCATGAGTCACCTTATCAAATGAATTGTTGGAAGCAAAAATGTCGGTATATTATGTAGTTGATCCATTTTGTTATATAAATGACCAAGGTGGGATACAGATGTTGCATAAATAGGAATGATTATACAAATGGAAATTTAGTCAACATTATGTTTAAAAATAATTAGTGTAATTCTTTTTAAACGTTTATATGAGAAACTTTAAAAATCTTACCAAAATTACCGACTTGGGAAAATTGGGTATGTTACATGTGTTAATGTAAATGCTTTT
Source organism: Larix kaempferi (assembly GCA_027924585.1). Lineage (NCBI taxonomy): Eukaryota > Viridiplantae > Streptophyta > Pinopsida > Pinales > Pinaceae > Larix > Larix kaempferi. The sequence continues at coordinate 1,081,625 of BSBM01000720.1, read as the reverse complement.
TTTTTACAAAAGACATATTAGAATTATGTTGTTGAATGTATTTATTGCAATGGCAAAGATATGGAAAGGATGCGTCCATTGGTGGTTGTTTATGACAATGACGATTCAAGAACTCAATATCATGTGTTGTTTGCTTCCGTGTTTTGATTCTATTCAAGATCGAGACAAATGTTTCATCGCTTTGGCAAACAACTAATTTAAAATCATAGTACTTTACAATGTCTGTCCAAAATATATAAGGAAATGTTTGTTGTTGGAATATTGGTTGTTCAAAAATCCAAGCATCATGTACAGGTTCTGCTTGTAGCAGATCACCACAAAAGATGACATCAAGGTTCCCAAATGGTTTCAATGGCGTATGCATTCTCTCGCACAAGCATTTGTCTATGTTATATAGCATTTTAGAACCTATCAAAGACACTTCATCGATTATAAGAATGTGAATCTATCCATAGTCTTTTGATAAAAGGTCAAGTGTGTTTGCACTTAATGGGAGCATTTTTTATGAGTACAATGGCAATTTGAAGGCGGAATGTATTGTCATGCCATGAATATTGTAAGTTGCTTTCCCTATGAAAGTAACAATGAGACCTTTTCTTTTCAAAGGATTGCTACCAAGTTCCTTGTCGTAGAGATGGAAAGGGCATCATAAAGAGATTTAGCAGCATGTGTTTTTCTAGTTTCGGCACTTCCTGTCAAGAAGAGATGAATCGATGTTGACGGGTTGTTCTTTTTTATAGCAACAATTTATTTCACCATTGATTGTTGTTCCTTGTTCAAGCAGTGTCACACTGCATGGAATTTTCTTATATCCGAAAGATATGGCTTTTCGCCCAAATTAAAACCATCTTTTGTTTGCGACAAATGGAACGATCCTCTACATTTCAAATCAGTTCGAATATCGTATTGTTCAAATGAAAGATCATCCTTTGCTCTCTTGTTCAATGTAGCAGGGTCTATTGCCTCATGGAGTTGCAATTCAACATTTTCGAGTTCGGTGTCAATGTCACCCCATTGTTTTACTATATTGGCCATAAAGTTCTATTCAATGTGGGAGATCTCCTCTTCTCGGCATAGGTATGCCTCAAACCATGTTTTAAAACCATTTTTAGTAACTTGAAGTCGTTTCTATGTGCAAGGAACAAGAGATTCTTTTCATGAGCATAGTTCTCAGGATCCTTTTCTTTGTTGTATCGGATATAGCAAATGATACATGGTCTACTTCTCTTGATTTTTCTTATTTCAAAGAAACTATATGAAGATGTGTACTCTGCCAATAAAACATGTTCTAGTTTAGGCGGACGCGCGATGTACTTGTCTATGATAGATGGAGAAATAATATCTTCATATTCATCAGGCTCATTTTGTAGTAAAGAAGGTTTTTTTAGGACGATTGTTTTTTTATCATCTGGTGTAGTATTGATGAAAATTGTCTTCCTAGAAGATGATTGCAATGGAAAGTGTTTCCAACTAAGTTGTACTTGGTTGGATTATCAAGCGAGCGGGAAAAGTTGAACATTTCAGTGTTCATTTTTCGATGATTTGATGTCCAGTAGGCCTTTTAAAAGGCCACTTTTTTTTTTATTTTTCTACATGTCCATGGCCCTGTGGGGTTTGTAATAAAATGTATTAGCATGGTGTTTTGTAAAGGACTTGGTTCCCTAGGACTTTTTAGCTAAGTCAGGTATTCCAAGGAGTTTTTTCACCTATTAATTATGTCTTGCGTTATTGCATAACATAATTCTTGGGTTTTTCTCCTGCTCCTCCAAAGCTGGAATGCCTAGGGAGGTTAACGGGCCTTAGGGGATTGTTAAAGTCCATGGTTCAATGTATATGAACATGCTATACATTTTTTTTGAGTCATATGGACATGTGCTAAGTCCCCCTAGGTAGTTTTTTTATTTTTCGACGAAGTTTATTTTTTCCGTAAATTGGGCCATTTTTTAATGGTTCAATTAAAAATATTGTAATTGGCCTAGAAGTGGAATTTGGGAGTCTATTTTTTCCTTAGGTGTGCTCGTTTTCCAACTCAAAGCACCCCCTTAACCCCTATACCCACCTTTTCTAATGTTTGGGTGATTAATTTTCCACAAAAACCCAAAACACCCAAAAAAGTTATAAAAAATGAAAAATGAGAAATGTGACTTAAAAAATTAAAAGATTTTTGAATGGGTTAAGGTTCTGATTTACTCCAGCATAATTTGTGGAGCCATATGGGCTGATTTGTAAGTCTTTTTGCATCCCCAAATGAGGGGAATGACATGCCCATTCCTAGCTGGGCGCATTTACCTTTTGAGCTAAGCGCATTTGTGAGAATGGGCAGCCCATGATTTGGGGAGGAGCAACACCTTTAGTGTTGGTTGTTAGCACATTTGGTGCTGCATATAGAGCAGCTAGATAGGAGGGTAGGGCAACCCATTCTTCTCCATCATTCATGCCACCACTCCCCCACTCCTCTCCTTGACATGGGCGCACTCTCTCTTTGGGTTTTCTATTTAAGCATGTTCTTTCCTCATTGTTGAGCATGAGAAGGTGGAACCTCTGCTCCTATCTTTGTAATACTTCTGCATTTGTTTATGAATAAAAGGCTTTTGAGGCAATTCTATGTGTGGACTCTCATGGTGTGGATGATCATGTTCTATTTTAATAGATGAGTTAATCTATGTCTTTACATGTTTATTCATGCTTGTTTGTTGATCAATCACTAGCTTTTGAAGGAGCTGTTTATCTTAGCAAGGTAAAAATAGTGTAATCTAATGCATTATTTTTATTGTTTGTTATCATAGAGTGTTTAGAGTTCAATGTCATTTTTGTTTAAACCCTTGAATCTGATTCTCTAGTTTAGTCTACACTAGTTGCATTTGATCTTGCTTGTGTGAGTTGTCTTTTGTGTATACAGGTTGCTGATCCAAAGAGTTGGTGGAGCTTGCTTGCATCCATTGGTCTTCGAAAGTGATTCAAGGAGAATTAGTCCCATTGATCCCCATGGTGGAGGACTCCATAGCCCAAATTCAAGACGTTTCCTCTTCTTCTCATCAACATAAAATTTCAACAAAACTTTCTTGGTTACTTTGGTTGGCAATTCTCATATCTGTTTTCTCTTTAAATACCTTAAGTAGATCTGATTTATGTGTTAGATCCTATGTATTTTCAAAGTTATATCTGATCTAGATCTAATACTAGTTTGCTTCTTGTCAAAGTTAGAGATTTTATGCATATTTTGAATAACTTGAACAAGCAGTATTTTCTGATTATAAAATGTTTCATCTACTGTTAGTAGAGCTTATAATTTGCAGCCCTTAAAAGCTTGCAAAGATCCCAAGTAAACAAGCCCCATTGCTTGTTTTACTTGGTTAAATTTTGGCATTTTAAGTAGTTTTAACACTTAGATTTTTTTGGGTTTTTTAGGAGGTGTTCCAAAGACACTCTTAAAGTGTTTTTGGGCATCTTATACTAATATTTGCTTGCTGGTTTGCAGCAAAAGATGAACAGGTAGGAGGAGGTGCTACCGAAATTTCAAGGATCCAGGCAATTTGGAGGACCAAAACTATTTTTTTTGTAAAACCGGTTATTTTTCTCATCAATATTGTAAGCCACCAAGTCATTATAAAAATACCGGGGCACTTCTCCACTCATTCTAAATATTATCAAACGAGAGCAAGTGGGACACCCCATCCCCCCAGGGGTGGCCTGTGTCGTCTCTTTTCGTGGTGTGATTTTTAGAGTAGTTTTATTTCTTTTATTTTCAGCATTTAATAAAAGTAACTAGAGTTAAAATTTACCTTGTTGGTCTGTTCCATTAGCGGGCCACAAGTTCACTCAGGACCTAGATTTTATCATTTTTTTTACAATTTCCAAAACACCCCCTTGCTTTCCCGAAGTAGGGTTTCAGGACAAGGGCTTGCCCGAGTATTGGCCTGAAAAGAGACTCTTGGGGTTCTAAAAAGATAAAATTTTGGTTCATAAAAAACTTAAAAATTTCCAAGGCCTTCTCCCGTATGCTCTGTGGCCAACTTGCAGCTCAGTCTGATCATGTTGGTATGCATCAGAAAGGGGAAGATGACTAGTAATAGGTTTTAAAACACCCGAATAAACAAACCTTCTTGTGAAAATCCGGCACAAAGCGAATATTCTTTTGTTGTGGGGAAATTTTTCAAAGGGCTTGGGATAAAACTGGATAGTGACCTCTTGGAAACCGTTAGGCTTGCCCTCGTTGGTATAGCATTTGAACACCTCCTCGAGACTCCGATTCAGCCTAAGTCTGAGTGAAAAACCACACATCATAATTCCGAACATGTTCCCTATACCTTTGCGTATATCAGGAACCCACCAGCCCTAATAAAAAGATCATTACCACAATAAAATAAAATAAACCAAGAACAATCACGCAACATTTTCCTTTCAGTTTCAAGCATCTATTTTGACTCCATTTATTGGCACTGGTTTATATTGTTATTATTTCAAGTTGTTGAATTCTTTAAATGACTATAAAAATGATGGATGTTTGCAAATGAAATGTTGATGAAGGACTTTTGCTTTACCTATATATACATATGCTGCATTGTCTTGGTTTAGCAAAAAATATTCTAACTCCTAGATTAGATGCTTTCTTTTTCATAGATTAGACACCATAGTTTGTTTTCATTTTTAGTTCCACCCCCCTTGGCTTCTCTAGGAAAGCCTAGACGGAGGAGTCAAGTCTCAGGTGACAGCACTTGACTCTGACTTGCCCCCAAGGCCACACCAGCAACTTGAAGACTTTTGCTGCGTTTTCCCAGGTGTGGAACCAGGCAGCAACATTTTGGCACCGTTGTCGGGGATAAGTCTTTCTATTCCCGGAATACGACTTTTGAGTTTTCCTTTTTGTTTTTGCTTTGTTTGATGTATGTAGTGAATTTTTAAAATTGACTAAGAACATCTGGAGACTCCATTGTCAACAAATTTACCAAGGCGTTTTTCAAGAAGGAATCCTCAAAGCTTGCTTCAGTTCTTTCCTGAGCCTGAAAAGGTTTACCATAGAAGGAAAATTAAGCTATCTTCTCGAAATGGTTGATTTTGGTCCTTATGATTTTACTGCTATAGTTGGTTATCCTCATGATATTCCTAATAAGGCTATTGATAAGTTGCCATCTTTTCAAGGAAACAATGCTATTAGTGCTAATTCCCATATAACACGTTTTTGCCATTGTTTTGACAAGTGGTGTTTGAGTGCCAAGCATGAAGATGTAAAAATGAAGTTATTTGCTTTATCTTTGGAAGATGATGCTTATGAACGGTTCAACAAGTTGGAAGCTGACAAGTATAAAACCTATAAAGAAATTCAAACTGCTTCCTTGCCAAATGGGGGGACATCAAAGAGGACCGCTACCTTCTAGTTGCCTTGACCAATACCAAGAATGCCATGGAATTGGCTGAGAAAATTGATAAGAATATGCTAAATTGTGGCAAGTCTTATCTTCCTGGTTTCACAAGGGAAAATGTTCCTATGAAGCAGAGTGAGAGTAAAGAAAAGACCATTAATGTTGAGATTAAGGATCCTTCAAAGGAACCTTTGAAAGAAATTGCTCAACTTTTGAAAGAAGTTGTTTCAAATCAAACCTCCAACATGACTGCCATACAGAACAGGTTGATATCCATTGAAATATCTCAAAACAACCAAGTCTCTATCTAGTATGTGCCTAAGCCTTAGTATGCTCCTAGGCCTCAATTCCAAAGAAAAGCACCTTTTCAAGATCAAAGGACCCCAAATCCTTTGGAAACTGCTAATGTTGTTTCAGAAGAAATTCCTCCTTTTTGTAGAGCTTGTGACAATTTCCATGAAGAGTCTACATGTGTTGTGTTTAAATGGTTAATTGAACAAAACCCGCCAAAAGCCAGTAGCAGTGTCAGATTAGCAAGGGAGCCTGAGAACCAGCCTGAGTATATCAACGTTGTGGGCCAAACTCACCCTGTCTCCAAAGAAACTTGGGAACAAGCTAGACATTACAATCAAGACTTGAAAGACAAAGCTACCCATAGATTTTGTGGGATGCCTCCACCAGAGAAAATTCTTGAAATGTCAAAGTTCAAAGGTTTAACATATCAGAAAAAGGACAATATTGGAACATCAAACTCAAATCAGAATATTCCTAAGGTAACACCTTCTCCCAACTCTGAAAATCTTCATGTTGATTTGGCTCAATGGTTATCTTCTGCAAAGATTCCTGTTCTTGTAACTGACCTTATCAAAATTCCAATCTTAAAAGAAGATCTTATGAAGGTAATAGATCATCCTCAACAAGAAAAAGCTAAGGCTCCAATTGACTCGAAGAAAGTAACTCCTAGCAATACTAGAGAAGAACCTAAGCTTCAAAAGATAGTCAATCATGAAGATGATCCTGTTATTTTGCATAGCTTGGATCCTAAAAAAGAAGATCACCCTCCTTTCTACATCTCCTTGCTTGTCAATGATATGCTTTTGCACAGCTGCATGTTGGATTCTGGGGCTTCTTCAAATGTTATGACCAAAAAGGTTATGGATCAATTGGGCTTAAAAACAACTAGACCCTATCACAATGTGTGTGCCATGGATTCAAGGGAGGTTGATACTATTGGTATCATTCTAAATCTACCTGTTAGGTTGGACAAGTACCCCGACGTCCATTTAACCATGGATGTCTTAGTAATTGGCGTGCCAGACAATTGGGGAATGCTTTTATCAAGAAAGTGGGCTGCATCTTTAGGGGGTGACATAAGGATGGATTGGTCGTATGCTACTATTCCTGCATCAGAACATACAATGGTTAAGTTATATAATGAACAAGCTAGAAAACTCCATGTTGAAAACCCACATAATCTGGCTAATGAGTTTGTACATGAAACATACAACTTTGGAAACTATGCTATCTTATCAAATTTCATTGCACCTTTTAAGGAAGTATCTAAAAATGAAAAGAAAGATGAGGTATGGAGGATGAGTTTTGATGGGGCATTTTCTAGATATGGAAAAGGAGCCGGAATTGTTATAACCTCTCCCTCTAAGCAAACCTTTAAATTTGCTTCAGACTTGAGTTTGATGCATCAAATAATGTGGCTGAGTATGAGGCACTTTTGCAAGGGTTAGAAATTGCCAAAGACATGGGGATTAAAATTTTATCTATTAAAGGTGATTCTGACTTAGTGGTTGCCCAGGTTAAAAACATATTTGCTTGCAAAAGTCAAAGGTTGAAACAATATAGGAATGTTTTCTGGGACACTATGGAATGGTTTGATGCTTTAAATATCATGGCAGTTCCTAGAGAAGAAAACACTGAGGCAGATCAACTAGTTGTGGCAGCTTCTACACTTCAACCAACTGGGGAATTATTAAAGGGTAATGGGAAATTTGAAATCAACTTTAGACCTTTAATCCCTGACAACATGAATCATTGGCAAGTGTTTGATAGTGACAAGCAAATTCTCAACTTCATTCATAATCTTCAAGAGTTTTCAGATTGCCAAATCATCTATCAGGAAGAAGGCAAAGAGTATCCGGAGGAAGAGGAACAACCAAGGAACAAAATTCCCAAAGGCATCACCCGGCTAGAGCAGCTTTTTGATAGACAAGATGGCCATAAAAAGAAAAAGAATTCAATAAAACCATGGGAGTTTATTGAAATAAACATAGGGACCAAAAAAGAACCAAAAATGATAAAAATTGGAAAAGGAATATCTGAAAAAAGAAAGAAAATCCTTGATTGGTTTGATTTATGAATATAGGGATGTATTTTCTTTTAACTATGATGAACTTAAATCATATCGTAGGATATTTTTCAACATACAATCCCTTTCAAACCAGGTATTAAGCCTTTTCGCCAAAAACTGAGGCGAATAAATCCCAAGTTGGCCCCCATGGTTTACAAAGAACTTCAAAAGATGTTGGCAGCAGGCATCATTGCTCCAACAAGACATTCTACATGGTGTTCTAACTTGGTTGTTGTTAGAAAAAAGAATGGGGATATCAGATTGTGTATTGACTTCAGAAACTTGAATTGGGCATGCCTGAAAGATAACTATCCTTTGCCAAACATGGACACCTTGCTTCAGAAAATAACTGGGTTTGGTATGATGTCTTTTCTTGATGGGTTCTCTGGATATAACCAGGTGGTAGTAAGCAAAGAAGATCAACATAAAACTACTTTTACTACACCTTGGGGTACCTTCATGTACCTTAGAATGCCTTTTGGTCTTAAGAATGTTGGTGCCACCTTTCAACATGTTATGGATGTTGCTTTTAATGGGTTGATTGGTAAAATTATTGAAATATATCAAGATGATCTAATGGTATATTCTAAGGAAAGATCAGATCATGTTGGTCATCTTAGAAATCTTTTTGAGAGATGCAGAAAGTATGGCATATCCTTAAATCCAGCTAAATCTGTGCTTTATGTTGATGAGGGCAAACTATTGGGATATATTATCACTAAGGATGGTGTGAAGGTTGATCCTGAAAGAGTTGAGGCCATTAAGAAGGTTCCTATCCCTACCAATGTCAAAGCTCTCTAATCCTTCAATGGCCAAATTAATTTCATTAGAACATGTATTCCAAATCTAGCAGAGCTAATGAAGCCTTTACAACTCTTACTTAAAAAAGATGCTAAGTTTGAATGGAGTAAACAGGGAAGAGAAACTTTCTCAGGTATCAAGGATGCCATATCTAGAGCCCCTGTGTTGATAAGCCCTGATTATTCAAAAGAATTCCAAGTCTTTTCCTTTGCTTCTGAACATACTATTGCTGGAGTTTTACTTCAGAAAAATGACCAAGGCCAAGAACAACCCATAGCATTCTTCAGTAAAGCTTTACAAAATTCAGAACTTAAGTATACTATAATGGAGAAGCAAGCTTATGCCCTAGTTAAGTCTTTGAAACATTTCAGAATATATATTGGGTATTCCAAGGTTGTAGGTTATGTTCCTGATACTGATGTTAAAGATATTTTAGATCAATGGGATTGCCTTGGTATAAGGGGTAAGTGGGTATCCAAAATTCAAGAGTATGACTTGGAGATCAAACCTTCCTAGTTAATCAAGGGTCAAGGTCTTGCACGCATGATGACAGAAAACAATGAGAAAGATGTAGGAATGATTTGTCAAAATAATGAGTCAGCACCTGTCATATCTGAAGAGCTTCAAAGATTGAGTCAAACACAATGGTATTCCGACATTATCTACCTTCTTAACAATTTTGCTTGTCCTGAACATCTTGTTGGTCACAAAAGAAGGTCTCTAAGACTTAAAGCCACTAAGTATTGTATAACTCAAAATGGACTAGGTTGGAGAAATCCTGATGGCTTAGTTCTTAGATGTGTTGATGAACCAAATTCCAAAAAGCTTCTGGTTGAGTTTCATACAGGATTTTGTGGTGGGCATTATGCAGCAGACACCATATTTTTGTTTTCATTTTTAGGGTCCATCCCCCTTGGATTCTCTAGGAAAGCCTAGATGGAGGAGTCGAGTCCCAAGTGACAACACTTGACTCTGACTTGCCCCCAAGGCCACACCAGCAGCTTGAAGACTTCTGCTACATTTTCCCAAGTGTGGAACCAAACGGCAACAGAAAGGAAAGGACAATGTGGATTGCTTGCCTAGTAGACATTTGTTGCATGTTCAACAACGTGTTCCTGAGCCTGCATTTTGTTTCAATCTTGTCATCGTTCTCAAACATATCTTCTTATTTAATTTTATTGAATGCAAGTGTCATTGGACGATCTACCTTTGTTATGTAAGAGCTCACATATGTTGCTATAGAATACACATTGAGGATGAATTGTGCATCGGTATTTGATTCCCACAAATCTGGAATACCTTTTGCGAATGCGTTGATCCAAATATCTGAAGGATCTCTTCTTAGTAGTAGAGTAGGACGTTTGATATGAAAACACAAGAGAATGATGTATTCATCATTGCTAAGTTGCAACCCATCCTGGTATGATTGAAATGACATTTCCTTTGGGTAACTTGCCGATTCAAGAAGGTAGTGCAATTGCTTTGCTTTTTCAATTAGCTCATCCGAGGTAGTTTCAAGCGGCCCCATAATTGTTGTCTTGTTGATGGGGGGAAGGAAAGTTATATCTACATGTCGAGTGCGAATGTTTCTTGCAAGTCCGAGTGTTCCGATGTGTTTGGAATTTTACAAAGCCATGCTTGAGAAAAGATGAGTCTATTGAAATATATCGGTCAACAAATCCGGTTATCTCACCATCTGTGTTTCTTTCATAGATTGGTGCATTCTTGATCCACAAAATTCCATGTTCATGTTCATTTCCTTTTTGTTGAAATTCAGTTGTGAAGAAAAAATCTTTTGTTTCACCAAACAAGTTGTTGTTTTTAAAGATCAAAGACTTCACTACATTCATTCTATGTCTATAATAACGACCACAAACAAGTAGATGTTTCCTTATCAATGAATCAAGATCTTTTTCTGCACAGGATTCTAATGATGTTTCATGTCGCTTTGCCTCTAGTTCATGCAAAGAAGTGAATAGAGGTGCCCAAAGAGGCTCAACACTTATAAAGCTAATGAAAAAAGTTGGTGGGCCTAGTTGACGAATCATCACAAATGTATTTTTTTCATGCTATCGAAATAGTGTGGAGAAGTTCAAACTGCTTTCAATGTGCAATATGCAATTGGAGATTTTAGAATTTTGTCAAGGTTTTTTTGTGTTTTGACATCTTTGGCGACTAGTGTTTTTCCTTTTAATTCTCCTATACGTAATGATATCCAACAAGTGCTCGAAATTTGTTTAATAATCACTTTAGCTGTCTAGAAGAAAATATTTGTTGGATGTGCTTTAAATTTGGTGCTTTCATGCTGGAGTTCCCACTTGACTATTTTTTATAGCGATAGTTCTTGTAGATATGAGGATCATAGCTATATCCATAAAAAAATGTTGGGAAATTTAACTCCTCCGAATATCTATCTTGGAAAATGCCAAGAGGCCGGAAATTCTCAGATGGTGCTAGTTATATGATCTTGTTGGCTAAATCATCTAGCAAATTGGTCTCTCCATATCCATGGACCAATGTTTCTGAAACAGGTTCAAGGGAAAGCTCATGGAAAGAGATATTGTCTGATTCAGAAATGATGGAATTATCCTCGTTGAATGCTTCATTTGTTGTTGCTTCTTTTTCAACAAATTTGTGAAACATATCTTCCCACTGCTCGTTAACAACAACGCCTTCATTCTTGTAAAGCTCGGTTTCGCATAAATCTCTTAATGTTGTCATGACAACTTTTGGGCACACATTACCAGCTAAAAAAGGATTTTTGAACTCCAATTTACGTTTCAACACAACTACAACAGTGAGATCATCATCTAGATTTCTAGGCAAAGCAACTTGTACTTTCTCCAAGTCTGCAGGGACATTTATAATTGTTCCAGTTAAACCTATTTGTGCTCGTTTATAACCAAGTTGGTGTATTTGTGCAAAGGCATTTCTAGGCGAGACCAAATGCTCTTCAAGAGGAGTCAACAAAGTTATAGATGGAATTGGGAGGTTACGACAAATGGAAATGGGTGTTGCATAAAGTGGAAGCTCTGCATTGGAGATGTTTTTCTTGCAAAGTTTGCAAATTTGATGGTTCAAAACAAAAAGGGATCCATCGGTGTCCTTTGACAAGCATTTGAAAGCCAAAATTGTTTTATCATCAAATTTTCACATATATTTTTTATAATGCAATCGTTTGCAGCAACAACATGGATGTACGGGAGTGTCTTTGACACTTTTCAAGTACGCCAAAATCTGTTTTTTTGCATTTCTAGATTTATGTTCATTACAACTTTTTTTCAAAGTCTCTTTGCATGTTTTCTGTTTCAATGAGCGTAAATTGGTTGATGATATTTTCTTAATAGAGTATTGCAAGCTGACATCATGCCCTTTTTATGGTTGCTTGTTTCAGGTGTCTTGTTATGCGTTTTTTTATTATGCTAGGTTTTCTAGCAAGTGTCCGAGCCATACTGACATTCTTTTTCGCTTAGAGTAATTCTCCTTTGTTGTTTCTATGCACAATGTTGCTATGTTGTTTCTGCGATGACATATGTAACTTGGCATGCATTGTGATTGTTCAATTGCATTAACATGTGTTTGAAGATGAGATTGATTGTCTATACATAGATGTAGTAGATAACGTGTGTCTTACATCCGTTTCCACCAACGAGTGAAAATGTGAATGCATTTCATCGACTTCATGGTGCAAGAGACACACATTTTCATTTCTGCTATTTTTTGAATAAAACTGTGACAACTTTCTTTGCACTTTGGTTTCCCATAAGATTATGTTAATGTCCAGTAGCGCACAACCATTTCAAAACAAATTGTTCAATTGCCACATAGTCAAATCGAGTTGGTTCTTCCAATTGAATTAAAAATGTTTCCCAACCATAAACAAGTTGTTTTCCTTTTACAATGTCCTTATGAATATATTTGTGCAAGCATTTGCTGCTTGACTATCATTCAAGGCCATGTAATTGAAAAATTATTGGACAATAGCTTTTCGAATACTAAAAGTGTCTGAGAACAAAGTCAATGCATAGATATATTCAAAGAGTGAATAATGGCAATCGTCTTTGACTATAGCAGAGGGAACAAAACCTTGTTCTAACAAAGGCTCTAGTAAATTTGAAATTTCAACTTGCAAGTCAACAGAATGCGGAATTTGAATATTTTGTAACATTTGTGTGGGAAAAAAAGGTTTTTCCCTATTAGCCCATACGCCAACAAAGGCTTGAAATGCCCAAAAGTTGGTGTTTCATCATGGAACAAAAGATTGTAGTAATAGACTATTTGAATGGAGTTGAAATGAAGATATTTATTTTTCCTCGTGGATGACCATACAACAACGGGGACATTCAACCAAACTGAAAACCACTTTATGCAAAAGATATCACCCCATAATCTAGATATATTTTCTCCATAGACATAGGAAGCAGATTGAGGCATTCATTCTAGGTACAAGTCAACGTTATGAATTCCATGCAAATTAGTCAATATCTCGATTGCTAAATCGGTCTGGATTGAGGCCAATGCACCAGGTTGTCCTTTAGCTAAAGAGAAGTGGAAAATGGTTGATGATTTCCTTTCTTAATTCAATCGATGTATATTGATAATGGTGCAACACCACAAATGAGTCGAAGAGGGAATCCCCTACTCGAAAGTGAAATTTTTCGAGTCTGAACAAATTGTTCTTAGACAATGCAACATCAATATCCTCAAAAGGGGCATGTCTAATTAGAGGAAAGTGCATGTTTTTGTTCCAATTGCATGTGCAAAACCTCTCTTAGCCTTTTTCTTCTGTCCTCTTTAGCTTAAAAAAAGGAAGGGACAGGCAATAGGAAATATGTGGAAATATGATGGTCCTCTCGAAATTGTATCTGCAATATAAAGCAAAAGAGTTAAAAAAAACTAGGAATGAACAATTCAAGTGCCCAATGAACCAATACACCAACCCATTTCATATGGTGTAGGAAAAATACAATGGAGGGAAAAAGAGAGAAACAAATCATGGAACCATGTTCGAAAATGGAACAAATCATGCGAAGGTTTTGTACAACATTGAGAATTGCAACTGGAAACAAATACAAAGCATCCCTAGAAATGTATAGAAAGAACAATGTTTTCTAGTTATATAGTCCACAAATGAAATTAGGAAAAAGACTACAAAAGTCCCTAAAGCATTGCCATCGACATGCTCAAGCAATAAAGAAAAAAAAACACAATCTATGACCAGACAGAATCCAGATATTGTAGAACATGAAACCAAACTCAAAGACAAAAATAAATATTTCTTTCCAATGGGATTACAACGAAGGGGGTGGAGCACCCAGAAACTATAAACAGGAAGAGACAAATGGAAAGTGCCTCTTAAAGAATTGTTCTTTGCAATGACATTGGAACTTCAAAGTTGTAAACCGCAAAATACATATATATGTATATAAACATAGGTGAGTACGTAGAAACTGGAAATCGAGAACATGATGCAAAGGTTCTTAGAACATTTAATTTCATATGTGGAAAAGAAAAACCGACACCCTTGCACAAATTCCTATGCAGTGTTGTACATTCGACAATATATCCAAATTTGAATTTGCACAACTGCATAGGTAGGAATCCAAAATAACTCTCTACTCCAGACCTTCGAAATACAAATACAATTGTTCTAGTTTCAAGATATATATATGTTGGACTAGTAGGTTTTTCTGAGATTTGTTCTTTACTTGTCTCAATCACAACCTTCTTCAGATTTGGTTTGCCTCTTTTATTGGGTTTTCTTGAGATTTAAAACCTTTGTTTGGCCATTTGAGTCAAAACTAGTGTATCATATAGTCTCTTTGACCCATATTAAGGTTTCAAAATAATTTTTGGTTTGGTGTGGATTGGCTTGTTTTAAAGACTTGAAAAGTGTGGGATATCCATGTCTTTTTTAGCCTCATTTTCTTGGGTTGTGCATCTTGTTTCCTTTACATGATTGATTGTTGGAAAAGATTGATTGTTTGTCTCCACTTTAGTTCAAAGAGAAGCTTAATTTTTTCCCTCTTTTGCTAGATTCACAAACTTGGAAAACAAAAATACTCTTCTTGCCTTAGTTTGATCATTTGACATTATTGGTCTTACACTCATAAGAAGAAGAAATGCTTGTTTCAGATTTGTGTGCATTTGAGTTGGACAAGATTGTTGAGTGTTTTTATTTGTCTTGAATCCGATTGAAAACGTTTGTGGAATCCTTCTTTCCATAGCTTAGATGTGTCTTTTTCAAGTGTAAAAAGATAGGAAGTGATATAGAGTTCTTGTATTTGGTGTTCATAGAAAGATCTCTTTTATCACTTTAGGATAGTTTTGGGTGCATGATTTTAAATTTTTTACTTCTTTCTATCATTTTGAAAAAGCTAAAATTGCATTTTCATAGGGTTGTGCATTTGGGAAGAAAAAATATCTTTCTCTCCTTCTTAAGTAGGACTTCATCAAAAAGAAGACTTGCATATCATTCTTCATGGTTTATGAGTCAAGTCTTGACCTCACCTTGTTCACTTAGCCACATAAGATAAAATCAAGCACTAGTTAAGTTAAAATATTTAACAACTTGAGTGATAGTTTAGGGACGTGTTCCGGCGTCTTTAAGCGTAGGAGATGTCGTTATTTACTTGCACTGCATTCCAGGGACTGTGCCGTTCTTCCACATACTAGTAGGTATATAGAAACACCTTTCACATACTTGACGGTATATAGAAAGGTTCTTTCACATACTTGGCGGTATATAGGAAGGCCCCTTTCGAACGGATGTACATTAGACAACACTACTACGGATTGGATCTCCCATGTACCTTGTGTATATCGGGAGACCTTTTTAGGATCATGAAACCAACCAAGTAAACTATAGGTCGTCATGTTGTTGCAATACACCAAGAACAACACTCAAGGATATTACTACACACATACTGCCAGGTGGTCAGTTTATACGGCCAAGGGTACGATCCCAATCCTCCTTGGTTAGTGCTCTGAAAAATTGGCTTGAGTATAACTATTGGACCCTACAGTATATCCTGAGTTGTGACAACTTGACACACTAGTGAGGATCTAGCTTTTACATCCCTCCTATTCACAAGTTTTTCCTGTTGTTTTTAGTTTGAGTAGTCTTTGTTGTGCGTGATATTTAGAATTCCTTAGACAGTTTAGATATGGAACCCTCTTCTGGGACTACTGATCAAGAAACCCGTTTTCAAGGGGTACCTTTTGTTTTTCCTCCAGTTGGAAATATAGTTCCTCCCTTTATTGCCACTTTAAATATTCCTGGGTTAACCATAGGATTACCGATATGGTTATTCAATCCGATAATTCTAGTTGTACCCAATATTTCAAATGTTAACTCTCTACCACGAGAGTATCAACCCAAAATTGATCCTTCCCCTTCTTCATTGGATGTATCTTCTTCTTTTCTTCTTTGTCGCCTGATAAAAGTAGTGGTTCTAGTAATCAGGAGGATAGGAAGAATAAGTAAAGGAAGATTAAGAAGAAGAAGGATAAGTAAGAGACCAAGCATCAACCATTTCCCTCTAATGGAACACAGTCTATTCAAACACCTCATAGACCCAAGTTCCCTTACAATATTTGCAGGGGTGATCAACTTCTTAAGGATTGTCCTAGTATTTACAAAGTGTTAAAAGAGTGGTATAAATCCTCCAAACAAACCATATAATTAGCCTCTAGACATCATATTGATGATACCCCATCGACCAATGACTTTATGGTTAAGGGTCAGAAAGGTAAAGTCAAGAATCTTTGTTTGTTATGTAAGGATATGCACCTTACTTACCTTTTTCCAAGCATAGATGAAGCTTCACGGTTGTTGGAAGACATTATTGTATCACATAAACACTTTCCAACAGGATATCGTAAGTTGTCTCTTGACCTCCCGTTGGTTGATGAAGTAGTCGATCCAGCTTCATCCTCAGTCGATCCCACTCTTTACTCAAAGAGTGAAAAAAAGTAGTTCATCTCACTCTTCCTTTGAAGAGTGAATTTGAAGTGGTCGATTCAATGTCATCTCCACTTTATCCCACTCTTTCATTGGATAATGATAACACTAAAGTAGTCACCATGACACAATCTTTGTCTCATTCTACTCTTCCAGTTGAGAGTGAACTGAAAACCACCGATGTTTTCCTAGTTACTTCAGATTATTCTAGGCAAGGGGAAATCCTGTACATTCCCACTGGACCTACTCCAAGTACTAAGGTTATTTACTTTGATTGGAGTAGTCTAACAAGATCTCATCTTCCTTTGGGTGTTCCTTTCCAGATATCTGTAGGAGTTATCGATAAGGAAATATTTCACACTATAGTTGATGAAGGATCTTTTGTTAGTATTGTATCCTCAACTACTTGGAAAGCTGTAGGTTCTCCTCTGCTTGTGCCAGTCGTTGACCAGATACTGGATTTTAATAGAATACCTACTGGACCTTTAGGGATCCTTCCTTAGTTACCTATTACCTTAGGAGGGAAAACTATTTGCATTGATGTTATAGTAGTCCAAGGTCCCTTAGATTTTAATCTACTCTTTGGACGAGATTATGTTTACACAATGAAGGTTGTAGTGTCCTCACTCTTTCAAGTGATGTATCTTCCCCATGATGGGAGGATCGTGACCATTGATCAACTTTCCTTTGTTAAACCTAATCATCGAATGACTGCAAGTCATCAAACTTCCCTGAATGTTCCTCATGTTTTAGTGGTTTCTTCCCCTTAGGGATGGGGGGCGTATCTCTAGCCTCTGGAAATCATGATGGAGTTATCCCCATGGATTCTTATGCTGGGGGGAACACTACCAACCTATGGACATCATGTTGGGTAGGACTGAGTTCCAAGCACATTTTACCTTTGGTTTCAAGCTTGTGTAAAAATGAAACTAGTTCCAAGCATAGTTTACTTTCGGTTTCAAGCTTGCATAAAAATGGAACCGCTCATGGGCATAGTTCCCTTTCTGTGTCAATCTCATTAAAAAATGAAACAAGTCCCTGCGAGCATAGTTTATTTTATGTTTCAAGATCATTTAAAAAATGAAATGGGCTACCACGAGCATAGTTATATTAATGTGTCAAGCACATTAAAAAATGAAATAGATGGCCACGAGCATAGTTCCTTTTCTCTGTCAAGCTCATTAAAAAATGAAACAGGTCCCCATGAGCATAGTTTCATTCCATTTCAAGCTCGTTAAAAAATCAAATGGGTCCCTTCAAGCATAGTTATTTTTTGTTTCAAGCTTGTGTAAAAATGAAATAGATCCTCCTCCCATTGAGTTGGGTCTTCCACCAAACTTAGTGCCCAAACCTTCTTTTCATACCCCTATGCCATTTGATTATTTTTCCTCTTTTGTCTCTGGTGAACATATTCCTATTAGTAACCAAGAGCTTAATCGAGTGAAGAAGCAAACTGGGTAGACAAAACAAAACTTGGGGGCATGTCTTTCACCTCTGGACATCATGGTTAAATCAACGCGATATCCTTTCCACACAATGTTGGAAATTAGTTGTTTACTTCTAGCAATTATGTTGGGGGGTATGTCTCCATCCTCTAGACATCATACTAGATTTAAGTCACTAGCTTTTGCTAATAATGTTGGGGAGAAATTTCCAACCTCTGGAAATCATGTTGGGGAAAAACCTGCTAATGGATATCACCCAAAATACCAACCTATGAACATCATGTTGGGAAGGAACCCGTCAATGCGCCTCATTCCGAGCATATTTTATTTTCAACTTCAAGCTTGATTAAAAATGAAACCATCATCCCGAGCATCGTTCATTTTTTGTTCCAAGCTCGTTAAAAAAAGAAGCAGATACCATGAGCATTCTTCCAAACTATCTTTGAGCTCATTAAAAATAGTAATATGGTGATGAGCTTAATTTTTCCACATTTTCGTGCTCTGGTTAAAACATGAAAATGATGTGTCGAGCTTACTTTTCACCTTTTTGTGCTCTAGTAAAAAACATGAAAACTGGTTTGAGCTTACTTTTTTTTTTTTAATGCTATGGATTCAAACATGAAAAATATTCCAAGCATTTTTGATACCATGGTCGTGCTCATTAAAAACTAAGTAAAAAGGTGTCAAGTACACTTTTATCACCTTTTCGGGCTCGTAAAAACTTTACGAAAAAGGAACCTCCCTGGAGTTGTCTTTAAGCCCTTTTCAGACTCCTAAAATAGGAAAATATCACCAAGGGAACTTGATTCTTTCACGCTTATAAAAGTGTTAGAAAGGTTGTCTTTTTGGTGATAATTTACCCCTTTTTTCAGACTAGTTGAACTATTTACGAAAAAGGAATACTTTAGTTAACATTTGACTAGAAGTGTTCTTCCAAGTATTATTTTATACTTTTTTGGACCTTGAGGACTAAATTTACGAAAAAATTTCACCCTGGAGTCTGCTTTAGTCTTTTCAGACTCCCTAAACATGAAACGACACCAAGTTTACCTTCTTTGGACTCGTTAAAATTTAACATGGAATGACCCTTTTTGGGAGCGAACCCCTCCTTTCTCAAGTTCGTAAAATATGTGATTGGACTCATCCAAAAGATGAGCTATAACGAGCGTTTTTTACCCTCTTCCAACTCGTAAAAAAGAAAAGAGGCACTCATCAATCATGACGAGGAATTTAACAGAAAGAGTATGTATTTACATCTGTATTAATGGCAACTTATTGTCACCCTTGAGCATGGCACTTGTTTGCATTTCATTTAAATAATTGGATAATCAGCTTTTCCTCTAGTCATACCACTTCCATGATTTATTCTGCTCCTTTGGGTCATCCAAAGAATGCATCAATCATTTTTTGTGTTATGTCTTGGTTTTCGTCTCGTTGAGTCAATGCTTCCAAGTCGATTGTCGTTCCATTAAATGTTCAAGGGAGGTCTATCACTTGAGTCAACATTTGTAGTCATATTACCTTCCTTTGTGTTAGTTGCCCCTGATCTAATCCCAAAACTCACTCCTCAGTCTAATCTACTCCAACAAAAATATTTGATCATGTTTCGTGTCGATGATGGGGGAAACATCATGGCCCTCATTCGACGGTTTTATCCTTGTTGACTTAACCACATCATCCAAGAATTAGACCTAGAAACTAGTTAAGTACCTTGGACCTGCATGCCTCAATGGTAGGACACCTCGCTTTTAGCAGCAGGCTTACATCATTGGCCTCTGATTTAAATATTCCACCAAATGTTCGACCTCAACTCATTTATTCACATTCAAGGAAATGTACTAGGGTAGCTTGGGGATCATCGACATCAATGGTTATTTCCCCTGCACTTGTTAATGGTATACCTCAATGACCGGTAATCAAGTGATTTCGACCATGTTCGACACCAAGATATTTTTTCACATGG
This sequence comes from Larix kaempferi, assembly GCA_027924585.1. NCBI lineage: Eukaryota > Viridiplantae > Streptophyta > Pinopsida > Pinales > Pinaceae > Larix > Larix kaempferi. The sequence goes on along the minus strand of BSBM01000720.1, from coordinate 1,061,731 downwards.
TTAGAATTGTACCTTTTCGGGTTCGGGATGAAGACCCTGGGATACCTTTGTTACATATCTTACCCAGGTTGTGATGGATATTTTTTAGCAGGTTCCCACATGGAGATCATGTTGGTTACCCCATTTGAAGTACTGTCACACGTATCCATTATTGTATTGGTCATGGTTGTGTCATTATTTATACATGGATCTACAATTGTATTCTAGTAACCATTATTTTGTTCAATCATTTAGGTATGGGTCCACGTTGTATATCGGTGGCCATATTCTCAATCAATACCAACATGGACATGCAATGTATTGGTTGGAAGTCATGTTATGAGTAATTTGGGACATATATCTCATATTTTATCATACTACAAAGTCCTTGTTCAACATTCCAACCAATGGTTCCTTGCCTTGATCCTTTATCCTTTATCTATCAAAGTATTTCACCTATCTCATTACTCTAGCTTCATACTTTGGGGGGTAATCTGTTACATGGAATTTTCTTCCTCGCCATGATCACAAAACATGTACACATTTTCCTTGCCTCAATCCCTGAAGTGCTTGGCCATAAGCTCTTTGGAAGATGAGCCTTGAGGTTTTTCCCTTTAAAAACCCCTTTTTGACTGAGTGACGCATGTTTCCTTCTAGCAGGGTGTGACACTCCCCAATTGACACACTTTTCATCACCGTAGAGTGATTCACTGACGTAGTTTGCTTGTTTATAGGGTCCATCACCTTCCAACAACACATGTTTCTCTTAGACAGAGTGCGACACTGCTTGTTTAAAGGTAAAAAGAGAAGATTCGAGAGCCTTCTAGAAAGAATCTCTCGTGGAGGATTATCCTAAATCAACATAGGTGGTAGTCGAACCCCTAACCTCTTGGGATGATCCCTTAACCTTATCCATTGAATCCTCAACTCTCTCTATCCTCTTTGGCCTATATGTACAAGCTTATCCTCATGGGATAGGGAGGAAACAATAGAGCATCCAAATGTTGTTGAAATACTCCTTGAGCTGAGTTCCATTTCTCCATTAGGAACAAGGTTGGATATCTGAGGCAAAGGTTAGTTGGAAGAAATTGCAACGTCAAGGCAATGGTTTTAAACTCTCCCCCTGGTATTTGCATTGGTACAATAATACATATGCTCTTTCCATAAAGATTAATTGTGTTAGATATTTAGAACTTGTTTCCTTGACCACTTGTTTAGATTGATAAATATTAGATATTACTTTTACTTGTGTTTCCACTTGTATGTTTCATGTTATTTTGTAGCTGGATATTAAGGCTACATCAAACAAGGAGACACTATCATAGTGGCAAGGTAAGTAATTCCTTGTGCTTTGTAATTTGATTAATCTAGGAAAGTATATATATTCTGTGGTGTTTTGTTCTAGATCTTAATCATTTAGACTATAGAGATTTGTCCTTGTCCGCATAGTCGAAGTGTCTTCAAACAAGGGATATGGAAAACCCCCCATTCTTCTACACATAAGCATGGACTGGACAATGTTTAATCTAGACTAGAAAACAGAAAGCACGTTCAATGCTCATTTTTGAAATAGTTACAAACATAAAATATACATGTTGATGAAAATGGGAAATTCAAATCCAAATCAAAAGCTGTGAAAATGTAATGGAAAACCACAACCAATCACATCCATCAAATTAAACCCTAGGTATCAGGATTGTAGACACCACATGGATACACCTAGTACCTATTGGCCTAATTTTAAAATTCTAACATGGAATAGTCAAGTGGCACCTAAGAAACCAAACTTCTGGTCAGGTCGAACCATAGAAACCATAATTTTTTTTGCAGGAAGTCCGAATATGGATGGAAGAGTGGCAGAGAAAATCATATGATTTGATTTCCAATAATGACACCACATGCGTGTTTTTGAAACAGATACAAACATAAAATATACAACCTGTTGATGAAAATCGGAAATGCAAAACCAAATCAAAAGCTGTGAAAATGCAATGGAAAACCACAACCAATCACATCCATCAAATTAAACCATATGGATTAGGATTGTAGACACCACATGGATACACCTAGTCCCTATTGGCCTAATTTTAAAATTTTGACAAGGAATGGTCAAGTGGCATCTAAGAAACCAAGCTTCTGGTCAAGTGGAACCATAGAAACCATATTGTTTTTGCAGGAAGTCCGAATATGGATGGCAGAGTGGCAGAGCAAATCATATGATTTGATTTCCAATAATGACACCACATGCATGTTTTGAAACTTGGAGCATATACATTGAAATTTCACATGATTGTAAACCTAGTCTAGACCTAATTCCATGCACTTAAATCTGTAAAAATTTCTTGCAACCCAAGCATAGGCAGAAACACAGTGCATAGAACTAGGATGCTTGCAAACATAGGTTAACTTCTCTCCTGTTTCTTATATTTTGCAATTGGTTCATTATTAAAAGACATGCAATTCGGTTCCATGTTATATCAAAACAATCAAAAGAAGAATCCATACAAACATCTACCACTATGTCAACCACTTAACAAGGCATATACCCAGAAATCTAATCACATCTAGAAATTCCATGCACCCGTATTTAAAAACATAGCAGCAACAAACCTCTTCAAATTATATGATCATATCTATTGAAATGTGCAAGTCATAAAACACACTAAAAGCATGCAATATTTTCAAAATTAATAAAACATATTACTAGCATTATGGTAAAAAAACCATGTTCATCACAACCCACAAGAAACAAAGATAGATCTTCTATTAATGCAAAAAATCAAAACAAGAATCCAAGTAAACATATACAACTGTACCATTACCGAACAAGGAATCAACATGAAACTATAATGGCGTGCATGAAGCCCTTGCACCAATATTTTAAAAAATGGCAATAATAACCCACTTCAAATCGCATCACCATCTCCATTACACTGTGCAATCCATGAAGCACATCGAAAGAATGCAATATTTACATAATTGATAAAAAATACTGATATCAACATGGTGGAAACCATTTTCACCGCAACCCGTCACAAATGGACAAATGTTCACTATCAAATAACATTGTCTATGACTGTAGGTTTTAACCCTCTGACAAAACGCATAGCCGAACCACCAAGCGTCAAAAATGGAAGCAAAAGAACTGAATTAGCTATGGAGAAGGTTGCATTAGACTAGTCTAGGATAACGTAAACACGACAAAGAAAAAATAAAGGGGTGAACACAAGAATTTTATAAACAATAACAACAAATCGAAACCCTAAATCAAAGCAAACCCTAAATCCCTTTGTGTAGAGAATCCATCTAACAACAACAGAAACCTCTGATGCATTTGAACATAAAGCAAACAATTTAAGTCCAGACCTCAAATAAACCCCAAAAGAGGAATTTATTTTGTTTAGGTTAACAAAACCCACCATAGAAAATGAAACCGAACCAACAACAAGCTACTACACAATATCCAAATGCAGAAAGGAAAAAAAACAGGAGACATACCTTTACAAATGCAACGACCACCAGGATGAGGAAAACCAACACTGCTTCTTGGCAAGAACACGCTAACCAGAGTGGAAAAGGAACAACCAACGCACATAAAATCCCACGTTGCACACTTGCCTCTTCTTCTTCCAAAAAACCTCCAAGCGGGAATGAACGAACAACAACATAGGCACTGAAATCGGCTAACAACAATAGAAACAAAAGAAGGTCAAAAACCCTTGCGACAATTCTCCAAAAACAACCCTCGTTAAACCAACAATTCCCGCAAATAAGATAAGGGCTCCTCGTAACTGACAACACACCCATACAAAAAATATGCCAGACCATTCTAGTCTTAATGATCCCAAACCATCGGGAAACGCCATCGTCATGTTGCCACAAACTCCCACCCACAGAGCATACCACCGACATGGACATCAAATTAGAAGGAGAGGTACAATCAACCGGAGAAGACCATTTCAAGATTTTCAAAACCCACTGGAGAACACCATAACAGAGGACCGTAACCTAAACAATGAAACCCTGGACCGCAACACACCAACCAACTACAAGGCATTTAAACTTGCGATGACGCCACCACGCCGCTAAGGCTCGTGACATAGAGTCCGAGGCCAACGTCATGGCGGCCAGAACCAATTAAAACCAAGATAAATACCCCTCCGTAAAACCACAGAAAATTAGAAAATCCGCCATTATTGCCAAACCTTCAAAACACCTTCAAGGCACAGGGAAATGCCACACAGTGCCCCCCAACTAGTGCCCCCAACCCAATACTAAATGTCGAGGACATAATAAGTATTTAAAATCAAATGAAATAATTATTAAATATACAATTAACCCCAGAGAGCATAACAATAAAATGAGCATCATGTTTGTATTTATATTATAAAACTAATATATCAAATGATATTAATTAATGAAGTCCTATTTGTTAGTGAACCTAGTTCTTGTTTGCATGACATACTATATGATTCGATCAATATAGTTCATGATATCACTTGATATATTGATTTTTTATAATATCAAACATATTATATCACTTGATATATTGATTTTTTATTTATAACATCAAACATAGGACTGGAATATATTGAATGATATGATGTTGATGCCACTTGCATATATATTTTATAATGTCAGACTTTTCCTCGACAACTCCTAAATGTGACGCCAAAAACAGATGTACATACCAAGGCAGATCATATAAACAGAAGGTTGGTGTCAAAAAGAAAATACCAGAAATGGAAAATGAGAAACCAAGAGGAAGACTTGATGCTGGATAGGCGGATTGGTCTGGAGGGTATAACTGCTTTATCTCTTAAAGCTTTGGTGGGAAAATTTATTTATCGAGCGATGAACCCCAAGGATATAGAGTAGTGGTTTACGACTAAATGGTCTCCATTAATCGAGTACAAACCTGAGATTTACATAATGATCAAAGGCTGGTATGGTTTCTATTTCCGCAAGGAAGAGCACACAAACCTAATCCTGGAAAGCACTTGGATTAGAGGTAATGGTAGCCTAATGTTAAAAATATGGATATTAGGGTTTAATCATTCCTCGGAGAAGATAATATTTAGGCATATATGGGTTCTATTGCCTAGTTTCCCCTTGGAAATGTGGAATCGAGATGCCTTCGTGGTGGTGGCGAACCACATTGGAAAATTCCTGCACATTAAGGGAGAAACCCTAAATGGAATGGACAAGATGGTTGGTAGGGTTTTGGTTCAAATCGACATGTCTCCGGGCCTATTTGAGAAATTGAAAATAGATTGGCGAGGCCACAAATACACTCAACCCATGGACTATTGGGGCCTTCCTTTCCGTTGTTCTATATGTAAAGCGGTGGGGCATCTCTGGCGTGATTGTTCGGGCTCTAGTTCGGGCTTGGATTGGGATGAATCTTCAGATGACATCCAAGCATGGACTTTGGATAGAAACATTGCGTCTGATGGTGAAGAAGCGGAGGCCAACACAGACAATATATTGGCTCCGGAGGATGGTATGAACACAGCTGATCCTTCCACCCTTATAGGTAAGCTCCACAGTCTTGATCCTAATTTTTCAACTTCTTTATCCGTAGCTGATAAAGAATATTTGTCTAAGCTAGGGAAGAAAGGGGATAGGATTGGGGAAGGACTTATCGAAGGCACTCTGAATTTCTACCTTGGCATTGATGTGAATACCATTCAACAGAATAATCATAATCCTGAACTTCACTCACCTAGGGATGCTCCTATAAATTCTCCTTCTAGGTTGCAAGTGGTGAACCCTGGAAACATAGTATTGGACCTAGAACATATCCATAGGATTTTCCTCCACCCGATGCGTGTTTTCCATCCTAGCCCCTTAGTCTCTCCAACCATGTAGATACTCCTCCAAGGAAGAATGGGCAAGAACTTGGCAGTGAGAGCTCTTCATTGGAATCTGATATTTCCTCAAGGAACGAGTTAAACATTGGGGTTTCCCCAACAGGGATATCGGAAACTTCCTATGTGGATATAGTTAAAAATAAATCTCCCCTTATCACTTATATTGACAACATACCTTCTGACAGGGGGAGGTTGACCAATGTTCTATCCATTCCTGGAGGGATTCCACCTGATATTATGGTGACTAAAGGGGTGATACAAGGGGGAATAACCCAATTCTCTCCTATTCAAACACGTAGTTCTAGGAAGGGAAAAAAACTGGCTATGGATATTCCCCCATTGGAGTTTTCTCGGGGTGCGAAATCAGATATCTTTCCTCTAACTCAAAATGGGCTCTTAGAGATTTGAAGACCCTTGCCAGAGTCAAAAAATGAAATTTTTATCACTGGATATTAGAGGGATTGGGGGCCCTCAGAAAAGATTGCCACTCAAAGGATTATTGTATTTGTGGAATCTAGATATTATCTTTCTATATGAAACTATGGTTTCAGCTTAAAAGGCTAGGAATTTGTTTCAAAAATTTAGGAAAGACTGGGTCATTTTCTCTATAGATGCAGCGGGATAGTCGGGTGGACTCCTGTCGGCCTGGAACCCAAAAATTTTCCAATCGTCGTCTTTCAGCACTCATCTAGGAATCTTATTGAAAGGCCATATTATGGGGTTCTCGGGTTTGGTCAACTTACTAAATATATATGGACCATACTCGGATAGGCGGTCTTTTTGGGAGTTGGTTAAATCAACTTGTCTATTAAATATGGAAAATATGATACTTGCAAGTGACTTCAATTTAACTCTTTCTACTGCAGAAATATGGGGTAAAAACACCAAATGGGATAACCAAAGATCATATTTTCTTGATTTATTTGTTGAAGTGGGTTTGAATGACATCGAGCCTGTTCCACTTGGTCCCACATGGAGTAATGGTCGAAAAGGAGATTGGATGGTTTCAAAGTATTGAACAGGCGCATGATTAATGATCATCTGATGCTCTATTTAAACATATACAAAACATGGGTGGCTTATTCCTCGATATCTGACCATTTACCTATTATTCTGGAGATGGACTTCGGAGTGACAAAGAGCCCATATCCATTTAAATTTAATCACTCATGGCTCAAGGTCGAGGAATTCAAGGCACTTGTCAGTGTTAATATTTTATGCTACCATAGAATAGATTCCAATTTCATTATCATTCCAAAATCAACATAATGAGGATCTCTGAAAGATACATAATCACAAAGCACAAAAAAAATATATCCTAGGAAACCCTCAAGGGGAAGAAAACCCAGCAAGAACTTCCTCAATATAGATGATCAAAGTACAATGCCCAAAAATAGGTCTCACAAATAAGAGAGACAAAAAGATCAAACTCTAGACCCAAGCCAATCCTCCTCCTCCTTCGCAGATATCTCTCTCTCTCCTCTAATGCGAATTTCACAAGTGAGTGAGTGAATAAATGAGGGAGACACTCCCTCTATTTATACTTTACTTTTCACTGGCCTTTAACCCTAACGGGGCCGACTTCTCTAGAAAGACTCAATATAACATTATATTATATTCTTGTGGGTGCTAACGACCCAAATTACAATGGAGGTTTAACCTCATGACCTTTACATGACCAAATGCAATAATAACATCCTCAAACGGAGGTAAAACATCCCCGACGAAGTTACAATAATAAAATACAAGTAGAATATTATTTAAAGTTACATTAATTTAACACTCCCCCTTAACAAGAAGGGTATTCTACTGAAAACAACATCTGCATGTGTAACTCTACACAACATCATCGGATGGAGGAGGGGCATCATCAACATCATATGGAACATTGGTTGACACATATATAAATCATTGGAATTTCTTCAACAACATCATCATCTTCAATATAGAGTTGGAGTATCATCATCTGCAGCATGAGGATGGAACATCATCATATTCAATACTAGAGTATCCTCATCTTCAGCATTGGAGCATCATCTTCTACAGGACTGGAGCATCCTCATCTACAACACTAGATCATCATCGTCTGCAGCAATGGAGCATCCTCATCTTCAGCACTAGAACATCTTCAGCACTGGAGCATCCTCATCTACACTACTGGAACATCATCTTCTACAGCACTGGATCATCCTAGAACATCATCATCTGCAGCACTGGAGCATCCTCATATTTAGTACTGGAGCATCATCACCTGGAACACACTTGATCCTTCCTTTCGGAACTAGGGATCATGGACAATCTTTTCTTTCTGAACTCGGGATTTAGTCCAACAACTCTGGTGATCCTTCCTTTTGGAATTAGGGATCACGGACAATCCTTCCTTTTGGAACTCAGGATTCATTCCAACAACTCTGGTGATCCTTCCTTTCGGAACTAGGGATCATGGACAATCCTTCCTTTCGGAACCAGGGATTCAGTCCAACAACACTGGTGATCCTTCCTTTCAGAACTAGGGATCATGGAAAATACTTCCTTTCGGAACCATGGATTCATTCCAACAACACTGGTGATCCTTCCTTTCGGAACTATGGATCATGGACAATCCTTCCTTTCGGAACCAGGGATTCAGTCCAACAACACTGGTGATCCTTCCTTTCAAAACTAGGGATCATGAAAAATCCTTCCTTTAGGAACCATGGATTCATTCCAACACCACTGGTGATCCTTCCTTTTGGAACTAGGGATCATGGACAATCCTTCCTTTCAGAACCGGGGATTCAGTCCAACACTCATATCTTAGACAATCCTTCCTTTTGGAACTAGGGATTTAGTCTAAGGATCAACATTTAATACAATCCTTCCTTTCAGAATTATGGGATCATTGTCTAGGGATGATCAATCCCATCACAACTCAAGATCAACATTTAAGACTATCCTTCCTTTCAGAATTACGAGATCACTGTCTAGGGATGATTAATCCCACTACACCACAACATCATCAACACTACTCCCCCTTTCGAGGGAAGTCCTTACGGACTGTACCAAGCTTGTCACGGAAGTGCTCAAACTTCACACGAGATAGAGGCTTAGTCAACACATCTGCAACCTGCTCATTCATGCTCACATATTGGAGATTTGTAGATCCCTTCTGCACCATATCACGTATGTAGAAATATTGTATTTCTATGTCTTTTGAATTATCATGGAACACAAGGTTCTTTGTCATCTTTATACAACTCTGGTTATCACATAGAATCATTGTGGTATCTAACTCCAGATCAAATAGACCTGATAACAACTTCCGAAGCCATATACCTTCACAAATAGAAGAACATGCTGTAATATACTATGCTTCTGTAGTGATGACAGCAACACTGGATTGCTTCCTGCTTAGCCATGAGATCATGGCTGACCCCAGACTATAACATCCTCCTTAAGTGATCTTCCTTTCTGAGACACTTCCTGCCTAATTGGAATTTGTATACCCATACAATCTGAACTCATGATCTCTAGAATAATTGAGACCATAGTCTATTGTACCTTTTAGGTACCTCATCACATGCTTTGCAACTACAAGGTGAACACGTCTTGGATCAACTAGATACTGACTCAAGGTGTTCATAGCAAAGCATATATCTAGCCTAATATTCGTCAGATAGAGTCACATCCATTAATTCTGATGAAGTACCAGATAATAACTTCAAGTTGATATCCATGGGTGTGGCCATGGCTTTACACTCCAACATATCAAATCTTTTCAATATTTCTACTACATACTTCCCTTTGGTTAAGGAAGATTCCCTCTAGGATCTTCCATACCTCAATACCTAGAAAATAATACATTAAGCCAAGGTCTTTCATCTCGAATTCCGCAGTGAGATTCTTCTTGCACTCTGATATTTGCTTCTCATTACCTGTCAGGAACAAGTCATCCACATATAGAAATAATATGACTGGTTCACCATCCATAACCTTGAAGTAAAGGTTAGGATCAACTTTACTTTTGGTAAATCCCAAGCTCGTCAGAAAAATATCAATTCTTCCATACCAAGATCTTGGAGCTTGCTTCAGCCCATATAGATCCTTCTTCAGTTTGAAAACATGCGTCTCTTTGTCTTCAACCTCAAAACCTTGTGGTTGTTCTATGTACACTTCTTCTTCAATGACACCATTCAAGAAAGTTGTCTTCACATCCATATGGTGTAACTTCCACTTCATCATGGCTGCAAGTGCCATGATGGTTCTAATTGAAGTGTACCTTGCTACAGGAGCAAATGTTTCTTCATAATCAATTCCTTCCTTTTGAGAGAATCCATGATCCACAAATCTAGATTTGTATTTTTCAATACTTCCATCCGCTGCATGTTTTATTTTGTATATCCATTTGGAAGATACCACACTTTTACCTTCTGGTTTGGGAACTATGTCCCATACATAATTCTTCATTATAGATTGGTATTCTTCCATCATAGCTTCTACCCATTCTTTATTTTGAATGGATTCTTCAAAACAAGTAGGTTCTTTGTCTACAAGATCACACATCAAAGCTACATAACTGGAAAATGGCTTTGGCCTCTTGCTTTCTCTTTTGGAGCCTTTTGGAGCTCCATACCTCTCTGCATCTTGAATAATTTCATGATCCCAAGCTGGATTTCTCTTATGAGAGATGGTCATGGATGGAGGTTCTTAGGGCTCCAATATATCATGATCTTCCAGAGTCTCATCAACGAGATAGGGTGCCACTTCTGTAACTCTAGGAGCTACATCTTCTTCATATACTTCTTCATGCTGGCACTTTATGGACTTCTTGAGGGTTGCTTCTTCATCAAATTTTACATCCCTACTAATCTCAATGTAATGATATCCTGGTATATAGATCCTGAAGGCCTTGGAGACCTCACAGTATCCAACAAAGATTCCTTTCTTTCCGGAAGGATCCAATTTGGTTCTTTTCTCTTTTGGAATATGAACAACATTGGACAACCAAATATCTTGAGATGAATTACCTCTTGTTTCTTTCCTGTGTACAACTCTTCGGGGGTTTTGAAACCAAGTGCACTATGGGATATTCTATTTTGGACATATATTGTTGTCCTTGCTGCTTCAGCCCATAGATGCATAGGAAGATCTTGATCATGGATCATCGTCTTCACTACTTCCATAATAGTTCGATTCTTTATTTCAACAACACCATTTTGTTGAGGATTATAGGGAGTGGTAAGTTCCCTCTTAATCCCAGCATCTTTGAAAAAGGCTTCAAAGTATTTTGAAGTGTACTCTCCTCCATTATCTGACCTGAGTATATTTATCTTCCTTTCTAAAAGATTCTCTATCAAGGCTTTGAATTCCTTGAACTTCTCGAATACTTCACCTTTTGATTTCAGAAATTAAATCCAAGTCTTTCGGGAGTAATAATCAATGAATGTAACATAATATTCATATCCACTGAGAGATGTGGAGGGAATTGGACCACATACGTCTGAGTGAATAAGTTTCAATATCCCTTTTGACTTGGTGTCACTCTTTGGAAATGGATTCTTTATGTTCTTACCTTTTGCACGTCCTTTACATATTCCTTCATGATCAATATTGAGATCGGGTAATCCTGTTACTACCTTGCTTACATGTGGTAATGCTTTGTAGCTTATGTGAGAAAGCCTTCTATGTCATAGTTCACATGGAATTGAAGTATCATGAATCAAAGCTGCTTCTGAATGTCCTTTCAGTTTGTATAAGCCTCCTTCTTCTATTCCAATAACAACAACATCCTTTATAGATATTCTATAAAACATATTCTTATACTTATTCCCTTGCTAAATTCCTAGGAGGTTCTTCTTCTTCTTCTTTTTCTTTGGCTAGGTGAGCATGATGTCTTTTGTTTCTTTTCTTCTTGTATTCTTCTTTTCTCTCCGGACAATATTTGGCAATATGTCCCATCTTATCACAACATAACATTGATAAGAATAGAAGTCTCTTTGCTTGAGGTTTCCCTTCTTATACTTTTGAAACTTATTTGGAGGATGAGATTATTTATGATTTTCCTTCTTGAAATGAGTGTTTCCCTTTCCTCTCTTAGTATGGGTAGCTAGAGCTTGATCATCATCTCTGAGTAGTCCTTCTCGATTTTCCACTCTAGCTTCCTCTTGGATACATTCTTCCCATACAGCTTCAAATAGTATACTTTCCTTTCTTGCACATATTGTCTGGATAAAAGAGTCCCAAGGTTTAGTAATACCATTGAGAGAAGTCATCACTAATTCATCTTCGTCAAGCTTGTCTCCAATTGCTTCTTGTTGTTCTTTGAATTGAGAAACCCTAGTAAAGTAATCTTGGATAGATTCACCTGGATTCATCTTCGTGCTTTTGAGTTGGGTTCTCAAATTCATCTTTCGATTTATGTTTCTCCCTTCATACATTCTTGATAGGGAATCAAACATTTCCTTTGGGGTTTTCTTGGAGGACACTCAAGGAATCAAATGATCCTTGATGGAATCTGCTATGATCCTCTTGGCCATAATCATATCCTTCTTATGTGTTTCCTTGGATTCAACTTCTGCGGGTTCTGGTACAACTTCTTTAATAAAATTTGAAAGATCATTCTCTTCTATAATGAGTCCAATCCGATACTTTCAAGCACAGAAGTTCTCTATGCTTTCCAACTTGTCATCAAGCTTAGTGCTTGGTGCCATCTTAACCCGGAGAGCAGGGAACAACCAAAAATAAAAATTTCTCAAAATAAAAAATTGAACTCACCAAGAGATGCGCTTGACTGAGGCGAGTATGCTAGTACACTTGGTTTCTGAAGATTCCAAAATTTTACCCTTGAAAATTGACTTGAGAGATTATGATCTGCATTTTTTTGGTTCTCTAGTTTTCTGTAGTTTTCTGGTTCAAGGTCAAACTAGGGTTTGAATTTATGGGAGTTTCACCCACTGAAAAACTTCGATATTTGTGCCAATAGATGCACCTAGGAGAGGCGAACTTGCTTATGCACTTGCACTCAAAAATTCCACTTTTGTGAGAAACCCTAATTTTTCACTTCGGAGAGAGAGAGAGAGTTTTACCTTGTGAAAGTTTCTCTTTTCAGGCTAGCTCTGATACCATGTTAAGATTTTATGCTACCATAGATTAAATTCCAATTTCATTAGAATTCAATATATTATTCACAATAGCATCATAATAAGGATCTTTGAAAGATACACAATCACAAAGCACAAAAACAATATACCCTGGGAAACCCTCAAGGGAAGAAAACCCAGCAAGAACTTCCTCAATATAGATGATCAAAGTACAATGCCCAAAAATAGGTCTCACAAATAAGAGAGACAAAAATATCAAAATCTAGACCCAATCCAATCCTCCTCCTCCTTCGCAGATATATATCTCTCTCCTCTAATGCGAATTGCACAAGTGAGTGAGTGAATAAATGAGGGAGACACTCCCTTTATTTATACTTTACTTTTCACCGGCCTTTAACCCTAACTAGGCCGACTTCTGTAGGAAGACTCAATATTACATTATATTATATTCTTGTGGGTGCTAACGACCCGACTTCCAATGGAGGTTTAACCTCATGACCTTTACATTACCAAATGTAATAATAACATCCCCGAATGGAGGTAAAACATCTCCAACGGAGTTACAATAATAAAATACAAGTTGAATATTCTTTGAAGTTACGTTAATTTAACAGTCGGGGTTGAATGGAATAGTTTTTAGATTGTAGAGGATTCTTTGTCGTCTCAGATACTGGTTCAACTACTTATGCTCAAACGTGTGTAATACATTGGGATTAGGATCGTAGGCAGTCGGAGAAAAAATATCTATCCAGAATTGAGGCACAGATAGATACTATATACACGAAAAACTTTGGCAAGCCACTATCAGGTGTAGTCCAGACTACATTACAGGATCTGGAATGCAGGAAACTACAAATTATTAAAAGGGATGAAGAAACTTGGCGCCTAAAGAGTAGGGCTATATGGATCTCGTTGGGAGATAACAATAATAAATTTTTCCACCAATATGCTGATAGTAGAAGGATATGCAATTCCATATGGTCTTTAAAGAATCGGGTGGGTGTTAATATTACGGACTTGAAGGGTTTACAAATGGAAGCTGTTAATTGTTTTAAAATTTATTTTCAGGATATGGGAGATCATTTAGTGAGGGACCAAATAAAAATCATTCAAGAATATCCCCAATTTTTTACTGAGCAAGAAGGAAATGACATTTTCCTCCTTGTCACATTGGACGAAATCCACTTAGTACTCTATGGCTTTGCTAAGGACAAAAGTCTCGGTCCAGATGGTTGGTCTGCATAAATTTTTATGGAATTCTTTGACATAATGGGTAAAGAAATTATGGATATGGTGGAATAAACGGGGTTGAAAGGGGAAGTTTCAGGAGCATTAAATGCTACCTTCCTGGTGTTAATACCAAACGTTCCAAATCCTGAATCCCTCGAGGATTTCAGACCCATTTCCCTGTGTAACCTCATTTACAAAATTATCTCCAAGATCATCGCCAAAAGGTTAAAGCCTGTACTATCAAGGTGTCTCTCCAAGAAGCAATTTGGATTTCTAGATAATAGGAAAATACTAGATGCGGTTGGAGTTTCCCAAGAATCCTTTCACTGTATTAAAACCAGGAATCTCAAGGCATTGGTTCTTCGGTTAGACCTCACCAGAGCTTATGATAAGGTTAACTGGTCCTTTCTCAGAATGGCACTACTTCAGATTGGTCTACCATGGAGGGTTATCAAGTGGATTATGGCATGTATAGCGTCTATGAATTATTCTATACTAATTAATGGCTATCCAAAAAATTTCATCTCAAGTCACAGGGGATTCCAGTAGGGTTTCCCCCTTTCACCATTATTATTTTTAATTGTGATTGAGTGCCTAAGTCGATTGATACACAAAGCTAATAGTGATGCACAAATATTGGGTATAAATGTTACACAAAAGACAAATATCACACACCAATTTTTCATTGATGGCGTGATGTTGTTTGGAGGTGCAAATTAGATGGAATGGAATCATTACTGCGGCATTCTAAGAATTTTCTATGACTCTTCGGGGATGATTATTAATGCAGGGAAATCCAAACTACTAAAGCACAATATGGAAGGAAATCAGTTAATGGAGATTTCCCATCTTCTTCCCTACAGGGTAATGTACTTGGTTGAAGGCACTAAATACCTTGGATATTTTATAAAACCAAATGGTTACAGGGTATCAGATTGGAATTGGCTCTTGAATAGATTCGAGAAGAGAATCCATCACTGGAAATGGAAGTGGCTTTCTAGCCGAGAGAGACTCACACTGGTCAAATCGGTATTACAAAACCTATGGGTTTATTGGTTCTCTCTATGTAGAATCCCAAAATCAATTATGTCAAGCATCAGAAGGATGATTCACCATTTCATTTGGTCTGTGAATGGCTGCCAAAAATATCATTTAGTGGATTGGACCAGATTGGCTAGACCATACGATAAGGGAGGATGGTCAATTAAAAATATACATGGATTCTCTTCTGCATTATTAGCAAAAATTTTGTGGAGAGCCTTGACTATGGATAGCCTGTGGGGCACTATCCTCAAAGAAAAATATTTCAGAAAGATTTCTACTCTTCAATGGATACGTACAAAGAAAAAATAGACCAAGGGAATCTCCAATATATGGGCGGGATTACTATATTCTTTCTCAGTTATGGCAAACTCGCTGGCATGGTCGCTAGGAAATGGTAGAACTATCTTGGTAGGCGAAGACCCAATTTTGGGTGGTCCATATACATACAGGTTATCAACTAGATTAATATCCCACCTAAGAAATAGAGGCATCTACTCATTAAACCATACTCTACTAAATAAAAATCCAACAAATACATTTCATAGATGGTTGGATGCCTATCAGTTGGGCCTACAAGGTGAAATGGATAATGAATGGAAGGGATATATCACCGACCTACTCAGGGTAAATATCAGGATTACAGAACAAGAGGACATTTTACTCAGGTCCTAGAATACTAAAGATGGTACTTTATCATCCAAATTGGCTTACGAAGCGATCATGGAAAATAATCTGGTAGATGTGAAGTGGTGGCATAGAAGTTGCTGGAAGTGGTGGCTCCCTCTAAAAGTCAAGATTTGTGTTTGGCTAATGCTGGAAGAAAGGATCTTGACCTGGGAAAACCTACAAAAACGGGGTGTATCAGGCCCAAACATATGCACTCTTTGCAGCTTGGAAGCAGAATCAATTATGCATTTATTTGTAAAATGCTCCTTCTTAGAAAAGATTTGGACATCTATAAGAAAGTCATTTGCAAATTTACAGACTTGGTCGAGTTCCTCGGTTCAGGACTGTCTCACAAATTGGTTCACTTTTAATAAAAATACAGGGGAGCTAGCCTGTATTGTTGTGTGGGAGATATGGAAGGCTCGAAACGGACAATTTTTTTATAACATTCCTACAGATCCGGACAGGTGTGCAAACTCGATTTTGGTACAATATTATGAATATGCAACGGTACAAAAAGTGAAGCCTTTGTTATATGATTGATCTGATAGGCCAACTATGCTACTTAAGATAGGGAATCGAGCTCGTTTCAATGGAGTTGCGCAGATCTTCTCAGGAAAATGTGGTGCGGGGGCTTTCATCGAAGTGGCAGAAGGTGATCACATAAAGATTTGGATGTCCCGTGGTCCGGGGACTAATACTAAAGGGGAATTGCTGGCACTCTCGCGCATTTTATTTTTTGCTAATCAGGCCAACATCGCCCTGGAACAGGTTGCTGGGGATTCCTTAACTATTATTAATTGGATCAATGAAGCATGTTCTATTAATGCCCTAACTCTTTCCTCTTGGATGCAATAGATCAAACTCCTACAGGTTAATGTTCCTCTGACCTCCTACATCCATATTTTCCGTGAACACAATTCTGATGCGGATGATATCTCTCGGCAGGCTGTGGAGGATCAGGAAGGCCATATATAGTATGAATTTTTGGATGGCCACGAACTCATTTGGATGGGTTTTTGGAAAATTTACCCTTTTTAGACTTTCTTTTGTTCCACTTGTTGTTTCTCTTCAATTTGGTAGGCATCTTTCTGTGGATGCATTTGATGTTCTTCTGGTTTATTTTTGGATTGTGGATACTTGGATTGGATTGATCTTTTGGTTATATTTGGGTCGATGTTTGGCCAGGTTGTATCAAGGACAGGTAGGTCCTCTCTGTGTTTTCCTTTGACTAGATTTGAATTGATGTGGTTGTTTTCTGGGTTTAATTTCCGGTTTATAGAGAAAATGAAGACTTTGTAAATTTACATATACTTTTAATTAAAGTATAGCTTTTTAATTGTGTCAAAAAATGTCGGCTATATATGTTATAATGTCAGCCTTCAATGGATGCAACAAAAGTTGAATTATTATTTTGGTGTTTTATGGTTATATATTGTGCCTTTATATGGATCAACATGTTTATTTGCTTGCACGTACTTTGTACTTTGGTATCTAATTTAGGTTTAGATGTTTATTCTTTTTTTTTTAAATACCTTGTTTATGAGTATAATACATAAGGAAACAAATAATTTTATATTTCAAGATTACTTATAATTTCCAAAAGAGATCTTAGGAAATAATTTAGGTTAGATGTTTTTTTTTAAATGGCCTTTTTGCTAGGTATAATAATAAGGAAACAAATAAGTCTATATTTGATAGATTCCTTATGATTTCTAAATTTCCAAAACACTTGTTTGGGAGAATTTAGTAACAGATGAAAAGTGGATGATGCTTATTTTGTATAAAATATGAGGTTTTGGAAAAATATTATAATTGAAATAAATTCACTAAGTGATTGGAGGAAGAGTAGTGTTTCTAGATGAATCTTTAAAAATTAATAGATGGCATTATTGTTGTTGAAAAAACATATCGAGTTATTTAAAATATTTTTTATTGTTTAAAAAATACATGTACATACAATTTGGTAAAAAATAATAGATGTTATTATTGTTGTTGGAAAAACATATTGAGTTATTTAAAATAAATTTTATTGTTTAAAAATATATATGTACATACAATTTGGTTGATTGGCAAAAACTGAGAAAAATCACTAAACCATGTCTACTCTAGGAAAATTAGTTATTTAAGTATAAGGTGATATAAAATAATTAGGAGGAATTAACATAGAGAACTTAACAGTGGGGCATGTGATGTCGGGCATGTGATGTAGCTAGAAAAATCATTGGTCTTGCAAAGGGAAGGTTACAAGTTCAAAATGCACGACTTACATTTTTTCTTGTAGTTTGTGTAAGTGTGAAGTTTGATTGAACATCATCAGGGGAAATTTTACGGATCCGTAATTTTCTCAAAATGTAGAAACCTTGGCAAATCTTACTAATTCTTAAATTTGCAACCATAAAATATTTGACAATTTTTTTGTAAAAATATTCAAAATCTTAAGTACTTTATATAAGTTTTGAACAATTTTGGCGATTTTAGAGTAAAAAAAAATTATCTTATGGAATTTGGAGAAATCATTTTTGAAAAAAAAGTAAATTTACGAATCATTTTTTAAAAAAAGGTCAAAAAATAAACCATGGGCTCAATTTCGCCCCTTCATTTTTTCTTGAACATCATTATTGTAAAGGTAGTTCCCTAAAAAATGAAGGGGAGTATCATGCTATAGAAATATATTTTATTAAAAAATCAAAGGGTAGATGATAACTCAAAGTTTTGAGTAAGGATGAGAAAGTTAGAAAATTAACTAAGTGTAAGGATAATTTGAGAAAATAAAATTGAGTTTTGAATTCTTAAAAGATAGTTTCTCATGAAAATAAGGTTAGATGAAAAATCAATGTTTTCAGTAGGATAACTCTAAAGAAGTAAAAATATAGACTAAGGGTTAGATTATTATAAATCATTTTCTTAGGAATTCAAGTAGTAGAAGGTTTCTCAAATATTTGAGTAAGTTTGAAAATTGAGTTAATTGTTAATGCGCATGAAAATCAATTGATTAGGGAGTAAGGAGTAAGAAATCACTCATAATTTTGATTAAGAAATTATAAGAAAGTATGAAAATTTACTAAGTATCATAGTACTAAGAAATTAGTCACTTGGGAAATCAAGGAGGAGAATATTTCTCAATGTTCTAAGCAAATTTGATAATTAACATCCAATGTCCAAGCAAGGAAGTTCTTAGCAAGCTTAAAAAATAACTAAGTACAAAATTTGCTAAGATTGGTCACTTAGGAAGTCAAAGGGAAGAAGGAATTGATTTAAATTTTTAAGAAACATAAGTTTCAAGTAAGTAAAAATTGCCCAAAAGTGTTGGTGTTTAGGGTTCTCCAAAAACTCATGGTTGGGAATTTTGAGTAGAAAGAGTTTTTATAATACTATTATGAGAAAGGAATAGTGAGTTCCATGAGCACAAATAAGATAGATTTTTCTAGATGATCATACAAATATATTCAAGGAAGCCATGCTTTGGAAGACATTTGAATAATGGAACCATAAACCCTAAAAAAAAGGTAAAATAAAAGGTTGAATATTGTGAGATTAAAAGAAAACTACTTTGAATCTCATGAGGGAAGGAGGGAAAAGTGGAGGAGTGAAATGATTAATGGACTAATAAATACATATATTTACTCCTCATAAAAATGAACTTATGATTCATACAAATCCACTAATACCTTAGACGAGGACGACTAGATACCTAACTTAGGATGAGGAAATAATTGAAATTTATTCGTTGTAAAAATGAAGGAAATTAAAGGCATAAGTGCTCAAAGAATACAATCAATATTGAGGTTGTTAAAAACCTTCAAAGAAATAAAAACAAAGGTAAATAAACATGTGTACACTAGGTCTAGGAAGTACCATGAGAGACACCAACAACTAGCAACAATTTTTGGAAGATTATTGTGACAAAATGTTTCATGGATGACAATGTGCTCCTAAACCAAGTTTTCACACCCTACTATTAGAAGGGTAATTTTAAAATCGATGAAATTCCATTAATATTTATATCAATTGATATGCTAAAGTATTTAGTAGTTTTTTTTTGGAAAAAAATGATATTGGGATACTTTGTGTGTAATGTTTACCCAAATCTATTTATATAACCATCAAGCCATTTGATTTGATAAAATATTTCCACTTACCAGATGCAATTCATTTTGAATTTTTTTCACATGCAAATACCAAGATATATCTCCTATATCAAAACCATTTTGAACTTGTTTCCAAGACCTCGAGAAGGTATTGGGTGGATTATATAGTGGGGGAATGGTACCACTAGATAATAGTCTCAATCTGTGGCTATGGAAATTAGATTTCTATAGTAAGGTGCAACTAGAATTGTGTTCTCTAAGAAGTATTTTTTTTTTGTAAGTTGCAGGCAGAAATTTAATTAACATAAACAAAATATACATCATGAGCAGTCAAGTTTGTTGCAGATTGGGGAGGCCTCAGATAATGAAGCCACCATCCCAATTGCTCAAAAAAACTAAAATGACTGACATAGTACAAAATATAGACCCTGTGAGTATGGTCTTCCCATAAAAAGACTGGGACTTGCTGCAAAAATAAATATTCATAATGTCTGATAGCGCTATAAACTAAACTATACAAAAAATGAAAACAGAGAAGCTGATAGTCACATAGATGACTAGGGGCTACGGCCTTCCAATTAGCAATTTGCAGGTGATTTCTCTAGTTCTTCCTCAAGGATGGGGCAGGCGGCATAGAAATCCTCAAAGGTGCCCGGAGGGGGCAGAGTTGGAGAGGGAGACCCAGGAGAACGCGGGTCATCTGAAGTGGCATCATGCGCGACGTCACGAGCAGCATCACGAGCAACATCACGAACAACATCACAAGCAGTGTCACGAACAACATCACGAGCAGGGGTTGCAGAGGTCGAGCCCTTGTTCTTCTTGACCTTGGAATGTTTCTTTGCAGACCCGATGGCTAGGGCTTCAGGAGCATCAACCTCCTTGTTTTTCTGCTTGGAAAGTTCAGAGTTGTTGCCCAGGGAGAAAATGTTCCAGGTCATATTGGCGTCCAGTGTGTTGGAGTGGTCCACCGCCTCTTTCAGACTGACATTGATATTCCTAACAATACTAGAGCTATCTTTCCAACTAGCCTCCATTTCCTCAATGAGGTTTCTCATCATGTTCTTGAGCAACCAGTAATGATTTATAGCGCCTCCATTACTACCAAAGGCAAGGAGAGCCGCCACCCTACGTGCCTCCCACCTGTCGATAAGGTTTCGAGTCCTTGCAGAGATTCGATCAGCATAACCATCCATGACCGTCCAATCCATGGTGACCTTGGGCCTACGGCTAGAGCTTTTTTTGCTACTGCCCCAATGAGAAACCCCGTTGTTCCGAATTGTCATCGCTCTGAGACTCGCAGATTAAGCCACCCCTAAGATCTTAAGCTCTGCGAAATAATCCTCAGAGAAAAGCCAGAACTCGACGGTAGAAGCAGAATACATGTCGGCAAGATGATTTAAAGAGTCGAGACCATTAATGTTACAGTCTGTCGTCCTCATGGAAGGTGGAAAAATTGAATGTAGGACACAATTGCCAAGGGAAAACGTCATTCTAAACACGCAGGATGGGATCGTCACCATTACTCTCGTCCTGCAGTCTTAAATGGGCGTCGGCTCACAGGGTGGTGTGATGATCGTCATTCCTGGTGGACAGATGTGCGGCAACGATCATCTCATCATCTAGTTCATGCATGCGAAGGATCGTCCCATCGTTACCACGTGCAACAGCACGAGGTGGCAGCTGCTCCCGGTTAGCATTAGGCAAGGTGGCGGATATTGGAGCACCCGCATCCGGGTGTGTTCTCTAAGAAGTATTAAAAACTACATCTCAATCCATTTAGCTCACACATGTTGCCAAAATTACTACCCTATGATATTAAATGATGTCTATTATGCTACGATTTCCAATCTTTTTTCTCTCCAACACTAACATAAGAGAAGGGATAGGCCTACTAAGTCCTTCAATGCTTTGGTAATAAAAGAAGCAAGAGAGAAAACAAATAATGGATGATTAACTAACCAAGATCTTACTCAACAAGAGTTCAACAATCATTACAAATGGTTTTTAAGTCTTAAGGTATTATCATTGATGTGGTTCTTAAAAATCCTATAGAGTAAATATGTGCATGTAACTAGACCATATCCTTGGATGAAGTGACTATAGCTCCACATGGGAGGGTTAATAATAAGGCCTTGCAGTTGGACAATTCCTATGTGGATTCTACAAGTCTACATGGGATTTTGTTGGGTTAGGCTTGTTGCATGCTTACCCAGAAGTAATCACTTGGGAATGGTATTAATTAGGATTTGATTAAACTCATTCCCCAATAAGGGACCTTGAGTTGTGGCGAGCTCTGGTAATTCCTGGTATTGAGAACCAAGATGTAATGGAGTCTATGCTTTAATTATCAACCAGGGAATGTGGTCTTGTGAAGTAGCCTGCACTATATATGCATTTTATATCTTATTAATGTTCAATAGGCCTCTTTCTTTTTTGTGGGGGGTTTTCTTCTTGAGGGTGATGTATCATCTAATTTCTATTCAACTATGAAAGTGTGTAGCAGTTACCGCTCTGAGCTTATTCAACTAGATCAATCTAGTATACAAAACTTCTCAAACAAGCAATGGAGAGAAAGCAATGGAAATCAACTTCTAATTGTTGAAATAAATTATAATCCTACCTCTTCCAATCATCCAATAGTATTGCTACAATTTAAGGCATATAGACTGGAATCAATAGGTCACACATTAAAACCATGGAAATCAAACTTCTAATTTCTTGAAATGAATTATAATCCTATGTCTTCCAATCATCCAAATGTATTGCTACATATCAAGGCATACAAACTGGAATCAATAGGTCACACATTAAAGTAAAGAAATGGAAATCAAATCCTAAAGCGTAATCAACTTATCAATAGTGAGAAACTACAAAACTATGTAATAAATAATCTAATGCATGCATTCAAACTACCGAAAATACACACAGTACAGTGAATGTGATAAATGGAGCTACATGAAACATAAACAATAATGATAGTAAATGGAGCTACATGAAACATAAACAATAATGATAGTAAATGGAGCTACATGAAACATAAACAATAATGATAGTAAATGGAGCTACACATAAATTGAACTATACGATAACAAATAGAAACAATTTCAACATATGCACCCACAACAAAATTAAAAAAACTATGAAACATATAATAGATGGGTGAGATCCTCCTGTGTTGTAGAGTGATCCCTCACCCCACAGCACCGGTGATCTCTAATCAATGCGCAATATTAGAAATCAAATATCGAATTAAATTGGATTCTATTCTTCCCACAAATAATAATAAAAAATGGAGCTAGAAGTTCTCAGTGTTTAACCCTCTCTTATACAAAAATTCCTAAATCATGGGGTGGTTTCCTCCTTGCATGTAAACCCAAAAATAAAGGTATCAATTAATTTTCTTCAACACTGGGAGCCAATCCCCTTAAAAAGACACATGACAATAATGCATGATCAAAATAGAAGTGACACGATATAGCAACATAAATGATTACACTGGAGTCGATCGAGTGTCTTGGCATCGTCTTGTTTGTTGTGTGTCATTGGTCCTAAAACGTTGAAACTAGAAAATGGATTGCGCCCACTTGCTATCGGAAATCTCCTAAACAAGTATTGCAGAGAAGTTGGTTAGCAACTGTGCTAGAGGAGTTTTAGCAACAATAATTCATCCTAACTGGCACTTATAAAAAAAACTAATCCATAGTTGCATATAACCTAGTTGTTATCTTAGTTTTGGAGCATAATCTATTTATTTTGAAACATAAAATAAGAATGCATTTATAACATCCCCATAAGGAAAGGATATGAAAATAATTCGTGGAAATGGTGTGAAGGGACAAGGAATGTGATTGAATAGCCTTCTAGAATACTGCATGGAATCAGTCATTTACCACACTCATCACATCCCCCAACTCAAATTGTTGCTCCTCCTTATGTAACAGATTAATCCGGCTTGGAGTTGTTCTTGGATTTAGAATCAAGGGAAATTGTACAAATTGATCGGAGCCTGACTACATATTGATTTGTGATAGTTGTTTCCCTTGCGAAGTCCTCTTACTTTCATGATCTTTTCCCAACGTTGAAATTTTTCATTTTTATCCAACGTTATCGAGTTATGCCATGGAGGAATATGATATAGTAGGAGGGGATAGAAAAACCTTAGACCAATCTAGTAATGTGGAATATCCTTTAGAGTAGTGATGTGAAGCTAGTTGTATTAAATTGATGCATGAATATTGGGCAGGGAATGTTGCTCCTTCGAGCTTATTTCTTTATCAGCGAGCTCCAACATTGCTCACAGGCTTCGACTGCTTTACTTGCGGAGCTGCTATAAAACTATGCAAAGTTGTTGATCACTTCCTCCTAGTGATGTTGTATCACTTCCCTAATTTGATGGTTTTTCATACACTTGTAGTGTTATCTTTTCACTGCTTGGGCAAGGAAGACCTCTTGTCGTGCCCATAGTGGCTTTGAGATTTTGGTTGCTTTAACTTTCTATAGCTCTTCAACCCACTGTATTTCATTTTGGAGATATTATTGGAATGCTCTGATGTGGACATCCCCAATGAAATGATTGGGTTTCCACGTCGTGTTCATAGCCATCAAGAAGTTATGAAGGTAAAATTCACAGAATAAATTTTATCTAGAAGGGCGTAGCGAAAAGAAAATTTCGCAAAAGTGCCTACCTACCTACTTGAAGTTCATGGGTAACCTTGAAATGAGATGTTCAATATGGTAACGAATTATCGGGCCTCCAAAAACTCCCCTTAATTTTGCAAAAAAATAAAGTTCCCCCATTCGAAATTTTGCAAATAATGCTTTTGATTGGTTTGCTTAATCTGAAAGGATGAATTGATGTTTTCTTTGACCTTCTACCTTTTTTTTTCTATCGCTTAGCTTTCACAAGATGATGCTTTGGTGATTTCGATGATTTATGTCGAGGGGATCTTTTCATTTTATTGGTGTTTATTAATATTTGAAAGGCTAAAGGTAAACACGTGGCTTTTTTATTTGAGCTAAGTCGTTAATTTTTCTATCTTTACTTCACTTTTGACCTCAAAAAAGACATTCTCCACCACATAATTTTCACCTTGCAAAACAAAACATAAACTTAGTTTATTGTATTCATTTACTTTTGTAAACTATACTCATACTTTATGGCTTTTTTATTTGAGCTAAATCGTTAATTTTTCTATCTTTACTTCACTTTTGACCTCAAAAAAGACATTCTCCATCACGTAATTTTCACCTTGCAAAACAAAACATAAACTTAGTTTATTGTATTCATTTACTTTTGTAAACTATACTCCTACTTTATTTTTGAAAATAAAAATTTGGTTTATATATATATAGATCATTTTTTAATTTTAAATAAATATAAACCATATATATATAAAATAAATAAAAATTTGAAAAAGTATATGTGTATATATATTAAGAAAAATAAATAATAACAAAATTTTAAAAAATGGAAAATTAAAAAATTAAATGTACATATGTATTTATTAAAGTTATTTCTTAGTTCTTTTTATCCCCTATGTCAATGATCCTCATTCAAAATTCTTAAACTCATAAACTTTTATGTTGTGAGGACACGTGGTATATTATAATCTATGGGTTATGTGTACATAGAATAGAATATATATTATTTTTTATTTCTTTTAGTTACTCTTTGTTTTGATTTTCTTTTTCTTATTACTCATTCTAACTAATGTTTTGTTTCTATTTGTGAAGATGAGAGATTTCCAAGCACGAAAGCCAGGAGAAGACGACAATGCTTTTGAAGTTGGAATCGCTTAAAGAGCGGATCGTTGAAAGAAAGTTTCAAAGTTTGGTTAAATCGTGTAGAATCAGATTTGAAGGGATCGATTTAGCATTTCCTAGCATTGGATTTGGGAGTCCAACTTTATCTTTTACTCCAAAGAATCGGAGATGGAGGCTCTGCCAACGCTGAAATTCGAAGTTGTTTTTAAAGCTTTGTAATAATGTATTCAACATGAGTATATCATTTCTTTCAGTAGGGTTGGGAGGGTTGGGGTAAACATGGACTTTGTTTCTATTTGTTTTATTCAAATTCTTTTAGAATTATAATCATTTTAAAATAAACGAAAACACAAAATTTGTTATTGCAAGTTGAATTGGTTGGTGGAGGAGTAGTCGTTGTCATCAATTCGACCCGCTTAATCATTGTCGTCCGCGTCTTCTGTAGGATTCTTCTAGCAAAAGCTTATTTATCCATAGGCGAAGCAACCGTTAGCTTCACCACCCAACCGTAGGCTTATGCTTTTAGTCGCATAGCCACCCCCGAGCTTCAGGGTCGCATAACTCACACACACAAAACTAGAGACTCCGAAATGGGTTCTCCCCACTAGAATATCTTGCCAAACTCCAATAGCAGCAAGTCACTCTCTTTACAAAAATTACGATAACCATCCAAACCTTGGGCCCCTTCCCCATTCCCAAAGCCTTCCTTAAATAGGAAAATCCATTGCGACACATGTCGCTTCATGCAAAAATGCTTAACTATTATTTTATTTAATCTGTTTATTGTACATCAGTTAGTTCACTTTTGTAGGATTAAAAGTTTTTTTGGTAACTTTTATGACTGTGTTTCTTTAGCTTTACAATGAACTTTTGAATTTCATGAACACGTAATTATTAAATAATGGAATGTCTTCTGTAGTTTTAATGATTACATGTTTTGGATGCAAGCTGAATTGATTTAGTTAAATTGTTTGGTTTCCGGAGGATAGGTTTTAGATAAGTTCATTAACTTAATCAGTTGATATCTAACTTTGCATATACATTTTGTAGCTTTCTATGTTGTAGTTATGGAGTCATTCTTTAATTTATATTAGATTAGAATTTTTATTTTTTTATTAAAAGTCTCATTTCCATGAGTAAAGCCTACTTAGCCGCTAATGAAGCCGTAAAACCCGTCCAGAGTTAACCATCCCAAACGACTAGGGATTGCTTAACACCCCCGGCTCAAGTTAATTCTTCTTGTTGGTGAGCATGTCGAAAATGCAAGCCAACACGAATCCACTATTCTTTTAGGTATACTGCATAATACCCTGGTGTGTGTTCTACAGGAAATCAACTCTGCATTGAGTTTTTCCATTTTGTCTAAATCTCGCTGTAGGTTTCGAAAGTCAGTCTTTTTGTTTTAGTTCCATTTTATGCTCTTGCTCAACCTCTTTTAGCCGGTCCTCTAAGGATGCAATTTTGTTTTCGTCGCACCGACTCAAATCCATTGTCGTCGCTCCCAAAACTTTGAGTTTCTAAGGGGAGATGCAGAATTTGGCTTGGTTAGTTCCTTCCACTTGTTTTGTTATGCTGTCATTTCTTATAGCTAAGTTGAAAGCTTTTCAATTTTATTGACTGCTGCAACGAATTCAGTTGTCATTGCAGTCGGGACTTCTTAAAGAATATGCTCTGGTGCATCAGGGAGTAGCTTTGCCTTCTATTAAATTGGAATTTCCCCTGATTTATCTGGTATGTCGAGGGGTACTTGAACTTGCTAAACTTCCTCTTCAATTATAACTGCCTCTGTTTCCGCTGGTGTATCATAACTTATTTGAATTTCCTAGTGCACGAAAACTATTTATGCTTTCTTTGCTTCTTGTTGAATTGGTGTTGCTTCCCTCTCTTTTGGTGATGAAGATTCCTAAGGGGATTTTTCTGGTGTGGAAGATGGCATTTCAAGGTCTTGAGGGCTCAAAGGTACCCTGTATGCTGGGTACATCCATAAAAGGGATGGGTAAGCCCTGTATGCTGGATTTTCCCTTCTTTAGATTTTGTGCGAAATTGTCCGCGAGGGAAATGCTATGATTTTGAATTTTCTAAAAGAATTGCAAGCACCCTAATTGTTGAAATATTCCCGCCACTTCTACATTTCCCAAAACAAATTCTGTTGATATCGTCTCCTTCCTATTTAAATAACCTCCCATGGTTGATGCTTGAGGAACTAGTGTGCTGCAGGAACTTGCAAGCTGGATTAGGATTTCAGCTCAAGATTTTTCGAAAGGTGGAGTAACATGGTTGGACATGGGAATAATGGCATGGAGTGCGTGCACTTATGATATGGAGGTGGAAACGATGGTGAACGATTAGATACACTGTTATCTTTGGCATTAATGGAGTTTTATGATGGATTTATGACTTGAATGGGTAATGATTGGAATCGAATCAACATGGAGATATTACAATTATTGCATCCTTAATTAAATTTCCAAATAAATAAATTACCTCAAAATTGAGCGCATACCATTTTTGTATGAGCTGACATGGAGTAATTTGAATTTGGTGCGATTTGCATGCTTACTTTGTTGGCATGAGTTGCTGCTAACTCGCTTACTAGCAGAAGAATTGTTGCGAGAGAAGTTTGCAGCATCTGGCTTACTTGATGTATGAAAATTTGTTGTAAGAGAAATCTGCAGTGTATGGCTTGCTTGATGTAAGAAAAATGGCTATAGGAGAAATCTGTAGCATATGGCTTGCTTGATGTATGAAAAATGTCTGCAGGATAAATATGCAACATTTGGCTCGCTTGATGTGTGAAAAATGGCTGCAAGAGAAATCTACAACATTTGGATTGCTTGATCTATACAAATTGGCTGCAGGATAAATCTGTGACATCTGATTCGCTTAATGTATGAAAAAAAAATGTATTTAGGAGAAATTTGCAGCATTTTGCTCACTTTCTTCTTCTTCTTCTTCTTTTGAATTAAACCGTCTCTAGGTAGGACTCGAGGCCTCAAGTTCCTCTACCAGGTTCAATGATTTTTGGTGTTGAATTTTAGTCACAGCTTATGTCTTTGAGAGGGATGTTTTGTATAATTTAAGACATGTCCATTTTCCAAGAGTGGTAACATTTCTTCAACAATAGTAATCAATCTGACCACTCCATTGTTGAAATTTGTTTCCACCTCGTATAGCACTAGCCAGTTGGTACAGAGCTTTCCCTTGAATGAATTATGGAATCCTATAACAGTGCCCAATCGCCAGGTTGAATTTTTTTTTCCTTAATAAGGTGATCATGCCAGTGACTGCACTGCTGCTACAAGGTTTCTATGTGTTGCAAGGCTTGCTGACGAAACTTTCCCAACAAGTTTAATTGGTCTAGACGATCTTGTTGTGCGACATAAATGTTTATGCCCAATTCAATTGTCGTTCTCATAATTTTGACATCAAATTCGATGGGTAAGAGAATCATTTTGTCATAGATAAGTTCATATGGTGTGAACCCCATGGTGGTATTTCGAGAGGTTAAATAGGTCCATATGCATTTTGTGAGTTTGTTGGACCAGTCTTTGCAGTGGTACTAGAAAATTTTGGTTAAAATCCTCTCAATTTATCTGCTAGTGACTTCCACTTGTCCGTTGGCCTGCGGGTCGTAAGGCATAGTATTTTTGTGCTCAATTCTGTAGATGTTCATTAGATCTGCGACTAAGTTGGAAGTGAATTCTGCCACTTGGTCTGAGGCGATTTTCTCTTGGCACTTTGTATTTGGTGAAAATATTGTCGTAGAGAAACTCTGCTACCCTCTTTTCTGGGATATCTTTTAAAGGTTGAACTTCAACCCAGTTAGTAAGGTATTCCATGCATATAAGTATGTATTTGAACTGGTTGGAAGGTGGGATAATTGGACTAACAAATTCAATCCCCCATTTTTCAAAAGGTTCCATAGATATATGTGGTTGCAATCGTGTTTCCTCTAATCTGGTAGGTCATCCCATACATTGGAAATCATCACAACATCGAACATATTCCTTGGTGTATTTGTGGAGTGTATGCTAGTAATATCCAGTAGAGAACATTTTTCTGGTTGTTGTTTTTGCAAAAAATGGACCCCACAAGGTTCATTGCGGTAGACCTTAGATATTTTATATGCCTCATCTTCACAGACACAGTGTCGAAGAATCTAGTCAAGTCCTAGCTTGAATAAGTATCCATTGATCCAGGAGAAAGGTCCACTTTCTTATGAGCACATATTTTTCTATGTAAAGTGTTGTGGTAACTCCTCTGCTTCCAGGTAGTTGGCAATGTCTGCATACCATGGAGTGGCTACAGATACTAGGAAAATGTGTTCATTTGGAAAAGAGTCATCCACAAGTTCATCCTAAGTATCTCCTATCACTATGGATAAGAAATATGTAACCACATACTCTCAACTAGGATTATCAAGTATAGTCAACTGGTTGTAGGGTGTTCCCAGAGGAAACTGGCCGTAAGGTGGTGTGACGCCCAGACCATATGTAGGTCCACCGCCATAATAGGGTGGTCCATTACCATAAGGTGGGGGTCCTCTGCCACCATCGGGAGGGGGTAGGCCTCCTCCAAATGGTGGGGGTCCCCTGCCGCCACCAGGATAAGGTGGACCTCCACTGCCTCCGCCGGGACGGGGTGGTACTCCACCGCCACTACTGGAAGGGTGGGGGCCTCCACCACCGCCACCGGAAGGGTGGGGGCCTCCGCCACCACCGTCGTCAGAAGGGTATGGTTCTCCTTCGCCACCTCCACCAAAATAGGGTGGTCCTCCACCATATGGTGGGGGTCCTCCGCCACTGGTGGGGGTGGTCCTCCGCCTCCACCTCCGCCAGAAGGGGGAGGGCCTCCACCTCCGCTGCCGGGAGGGTAGGCCATGGTTTCCAGAATGAGGTGGTCCTCCGCTAGAAGGTAGAGTTCCACCTCCTCCGGAATTATATGGGGGTCCGCCGCCTCCGGAAGGAGGTGGGGGGGGACCAAACGAGGGTGGTGGTACTTAAGGGATGGTAGGTGGGGGTCCATGTTGTAAAAAAATTTGGTGCCTCCACAGAGTGTATGGATTTTTGGGATTGAATTGTCCTGACACAGGGTTAAGATAACCTAGATACGCTTGACTCCATGGTGGTTGAGTTGAATTGGATGGTCCCCCAACATGAGATAATCCCATGGTGGATGCTCCAGCGGGTAAGGAAGTTCCAACGAAATGACCGATAGGAATTCATCCTCTAGTATTATGGTTAGGAGATGGGGGTTTCCCCCTAGTAACAATGCGCTGACCACTAATCGATGGTTGACCCAGAATGGGTTGTTGATTATCTACTACGGGATTAACATTACTTGTATTGAAAGTAGGAGGTAAAGAGTATCCTCCCCGCGAGTTTTGGGGTGGGGGAGGAGTGGGTAATGTTCTCGTAGTAGTAAGAGGAGTGTTGGACTATTGTCCTTCAACAGGTTGAGTCATTTGGGGTATAGAACTGGTCTCCTGTCTAAGGGGTGTACTTGCAGGAAGTGAGGGTTGACAAGGTTCATAAGTGGTCATGTTGTGGATGGATGGTTCCGGTGAATCATAATATAAAGAACGAATCGGGATCTATCGATACGTGGGTAACTCTGAGTCTTGAACCCTTTGTAAAAGACTTTGTCTTCGAAATTCCTCGCCCATGGCACGTAATCTGTCTAGGCGGTTATGGAAGGGTGCTATAAGCAAGTTAGGAGTAGCCCAACTAGGAGGTGGTGAAATGGCCAAATGAGCCACTTGTTGACTTAGAGATGTTTCCCAAAAGGGTGCAGCTCGACCAAACGCAGCTGATACAAGGTCGTCCTGGGAGGAATTTAACAATTCCAAAAATCCAGGCTCTCCCGAAAGCGCGGGAGGGAGAGATACGTCTTGTGAAGTGGAAAGTCAACCCCCAAGTCGACAGTAGGGTTTTCTACTTCAGGTGACACGACCGTGACGTGTGGGTCCATTCTTACCCTCGAAATTACCTCCCGGTTAAGGGGATATTCGGATGGTAAGTTTAAAATTATGCGGGACCTTCTCCAAGGAAAGTTAGCCAGAGTGACTGAACCAGAGTTTCTCCTAGGTGTAGTCTAAACAAAAGAAAAATAGTCCAGAAAAAATCTACATAAACTAAGGCCGCAAGAAAACTTATGTGATAGGTGTGGATTCAAAAGTCTGGAACCTCATGGGATTTTCAAGGCTTCGCAACTTGCGATATACTCGAGGGTCCAACAGTTATATTCGGCCCAATTTTTCAAAGCACTAAGTAGGGAGGATTAGGAAAGTACCCCTGACCATATAACCCGACTACCTGATAGTACATGCATAGTAGCTCCCCGAGTGCTTTTCTCGGTGTATTGTTCTGCCAAGACGGCCAAATGGTTAGCTCAGTTGGTTTCAGGAATCCTAGGAGTGTCTCCTGATATACTCAAGGTACGTGGGAGCTCAAATCCGTGTTGGTGATGTCTAATGCACAACTGTATGGCAATAGCCTTCCGATATACTACCAAGTACGTGAAACACCTTTCGATATACGTTGAGTACATGAAGTGCCTTTCGATATACCCTAAGGTACGTGAAAGAGCCTTCGATATACTGGTTGGTACATGAAAGAGCTTCAATATACTAGTTGGTACGTGGAAGAACTACAATACCCCCAGAATGTAGTGCAGGCAAGTAACGATAGCTGCCATGTTTTAAGACACCGTAACACGTCTCTAACTTAACACACAAGTTACTAAAGATTTTAACCTAGCTCTACCGTTAATTTTATCTGGACAGTTAGGTGAATGCATGAGGTGAGTACATAAACGTAAGCATAATGCAAGCCCTAACTACACGAAGAAATGCACTTTTTCTTTTTATGAAATTTATGTACGGGAAGGAGAAATATTTTTCCAAGTGGTTTTACCAAAACAACAAATTCCAACAAAATCCCAAGTCTACCAAATTTGACAATGAAAGTACTCTTTTATTTTTTTCAAGCAAAACAAAAAAATCAACAACATCAAATCCAAATCAAAGTATTTTTATTCTTGTCTTTTTAGTTAGAATGAAACTAAGGGATGAAAAGAGAGAAATTCTACTTAGAGCATGCTAACTCTTCACTTTTCACTATGATAGCCCAAAAGCATGAAAATAAAAAATGCATATAACATTTTCAAGCATGGAAATACTTTGGCAAAAATTTGACCTCACTTGAGTTCTTCAAGAAAATGAATGGTTCATAATTCGTGAAAAACACAAACAATTAACTTCTTTTCAAATTTTCGAAAAGACCAATGAATGACGAATTCCAATGCATAAGACAATTTTTACAACAATTCTCAAATAAACTTGAAAACTAATAAAAATGAAGCACTTTTTTATTTTTCCAACGAATGCACCAAGACAATACTTGATCATAATAATGCTTTTAAATATAAATAGATGAAAAGAAGAGACTACTTGCAACACTCTAATCACTCAGAAATTCTCAAGAAAACGACAAGCACTCCAATAAACCAAACACACACAAAACACTCAAAATCAACCAGATGCAATCAAAACTAAATGATGTATGCAAAAAGAGGTATGGAATCAGATCTAATGCAATGACTAGATCAGGTGAGGAAAGGAGGGAATGCAAGGTCAAACAGATGAAGGCGGGGGATTCTAAGGTGTCCACCACTACAAAGTCTCAAGCTTGTCCAAAATGGAACCCAAAACCAATCCAAATAGATCCAAACGCTATCAATGCAAAATCAAAAGATATCTGACTGGAAGGTGCAGTACAGAGGTTTGCAAGTCAAACCAAACTCAAAAATGGAGGAGGGATATCCCAAGCACTAGGCTTGACTGCTAGGCGCAGCCTGTGGTCAGGCTTAGAGCGCTCGGCGCAGGTGATGGGTACGTGGCTTGTGTCAGCGGCGCATGATGCAAATCTGAACTGAGCGCCGAAGGCAAAGGTTGCAGAGAAGCAGATCGCGCTCGTCAGGGTACGATGCTCTGGCTATACTTCCCAGGTGCGCCGGGCGAAATCCCAATGGAAGGATGAAGAGATCTCCAAGAATGAGCAACTAAAAGGTTTGATAAATATAAATACAAACTCAAAGGAAGTCAACAGACTCTTCAAAGAGAAGATCTGGTAGCGAAAAAGGCTTAGGAGGCAAATGAAATGGATCACAAAGAAATCAGAGAAAATGACTTTCAAACTGAAAACTTAAAAACAATGCACGTATCCCCAGTATGGTCGTCAAATTTGTTATCGGACAATCTACTGAAAGTGGACTTAAGGCATAATCTCCCTAGTTCAATGCGAATCTAGAACAAATCAGACATAATACAAATCTACCTTCCTAGATCAAATTAGATATTAAGTGATGTGAACATCTTACCTTTTAGATATGTAGATCTCTTTCTACCTCATCACTCCAAGCTCCATGGTCGTCATATACAAAGCTGCAAGACCTGTCAGGACATGCAAGAGACAAACAAGCAGTAATAGCACATCTACACAATAATTGATCTAAGTAAATGGTTAAGGAAGTAAACTATAAATATCAAATGAACAACAAGACATTTATGAAAAGAGTTTTGTGTTACTGTATAAAAGTGGGAATACAAAGAAGAGTGAGGATTACAACCAAGCCCTAACGTTGCAATATTCCTCCAACAAGCCAAGCCAATGCCTCTAAGGAGAAATGGATGCCTCCAATGGATGAATGATGATCTCCTAAGCTTATTCCACCAACATATGGATGCTATAGCCTTCCTCCCTTTGGAATGGAGAAGAGCTTCATATATATAGGACTAGGAGGATAGGATAGGTTGATAAATAGTGGGAGAGGACGAAGGGATCCTCCCAAGGGGTTAAGGAACCGAATGCCAGCCCAAATACAAGCTAGGGATAGAGATCCAAGTCACACACCTTCGAGAAATCGCTCGAAGATGCCCTTTATCTACATTAACTGACTTCGGCGCAAGTTGTATTAGGACAACCTGCGTCAGCGCATGTTGTACAAGGGTGACATGAGCCAACGACGCACTCCATTAGATGATTAACTGCGCCTGACCTAGTTGGGAGTAGCCTGCGCTGACCCAACTAGACCTATTGGTTGCGGAGCCTGATCTTCCAGATTCAGAGATGTTATTCAGTCGTGTTTGTACCCTAGGCTTACTGTACACTCGTTCCCCCACTTTGGGGTTCCGGGATGTTTTCGCCAACAGTTTACGGGCCCATGGTTTTGGGTCCGTGGTATTTTCCCATTGTATTTCCCCTATAAAAGAAAGACATTGTAACATGGCTAGGGTTGATTATTAGGTATTATGCATTGTAAAGATATTTGAGATCGTAAAGAGAGCCTGTGAGAAAGTGAAGAGGAAGTGTAGCGGATGTGCTGCAGGTTGTATCCCTTCATTTGCTGGATGGTATAATAATAAGGACTGGCAATTTCAGTGTGGACGTATCCCATCTTGGGTGAACCACGATATATTGGTGTCTCTCTTGTAATGTGTCTGTGTAATTTGTATTTGCATCTTGTTTATTGTTATTGCTCTGCGATCCTGTTTTTATAACAAGACCCTATAGTAAGGTGGTCAGTAACTTCTCAAGTTTGACTTCCTAGTCATAGAAACTTCAGGGATGTTTGCACTGAGTCTTATGATGGAAAGATTTAGGTGTAACAGGTGCCTGTAAAACCAGGGGGTCGGTACCTCCTTCTAGTTGGTGTTGATAAATACATGAATTTGGTGCTTCCTTGAATGCATTATTTTCATTACAAAATAGCATTCTGTGGTTTTCTCCCAATTGGGTTTCCACGTAAAAAATCCGATGTGTTCTTTGTCTTGGTGCATATATGGATGAATGATTTTTTTTATAATGGATGCATAACTAAAGATAAATATTAAGTTAAGACTAATCTTTTAAAGAAGGTAAAAACTGCTGGTAACTGCACTAATACTGATTCACCCCCCCTCTTAGTATTAAATTGATTCCAACATTCCTGATTATAGGTGAGAACCTTGGCATTCTAACGCAGAAAACGTGTAGGCTTGGTATCTAGTAACTTCAGTAGCACACGCGAGTTGACTTGGTTTGTCAACTTTATTGTTTGGATTCATAGTAGGTTGTGATGGAAATGATTGTATGTTTGTCATTTGGTTCGTGGGGTGACGAGGAGGAAGTAGAGATATTTGGTTCTGATGGAAGGGCTGATTTTGGGAGGACTTATAAGATTGTTGTTGTCCTGGCCATGGTGCCCCTTGATTGAAATTAGGTTGTTGGAAAAATAAGGCATCTATTAAGGCTAGGGAGTAGGAAGAGGTGGTTTCCAATATTGTTGATTAACGTGATATTGAGGTGGATACCAAGGAGGTGTATGTATTGATTTTATCAAAAAGAATTGTTATTTTGGGGTTTTAAACTCATACCTGGAAATCGAGGCATTGACAACTCGAATCTTTGCTAATTAAAGAAGTAAACTTGTTCCACATTCCGGTTTGAGCTTTGGTTTGTTGTCTTTAAACCAAGTAATTGGGGGAAATTACCGGTATCATGCTTCTCTGTGCAAATGCTGCAAATAATTTCAACAATAGCAAGTGGACATTCATTGCGGGGATGTTTTTTTCAACATTTCGGGCAGAACATAGCTAAAGCTCTTTCCATTTCCTCTTGTTTCCTCTTTAGGTGCAGAGTATCCAACTGCAAATATAGTGAATGTAGTATGCCTATTTTCATGTCTTCTATCAAATTTCCTATCTTTTCCTTCATGATTCCTATAGTGGTGGCATTTGTGGTTGTGGGTACGGAGGTCCTATACCCCCTCAATTTTATCATATTTTCCCTTTAGTAATTCTTAAACAGTTCTTTTACCTCATTGTAGTTGAATTGATAACTAACTCCAGTAGTTATTAGATCTAGAGGTTCCATCAATTCTTCCGTTATCCCTCTCAATATTATGAGCTTGAGAGAAATATCATCCAATTTATAGTTGGTTCCCTCTTATATCTGCACTGAAATATTTTTGTATAATCTTCTAAGGAATCATCAACTCTCTGAGTCATCTTGGATATATAATCCCTTGTTTTTCGTGCCTTACAATAGTCCCGGTACTTTATTCATATGTTAATACTACCTCCTTCTAGCCCCATAAACCATCTCAAGGCTCCACCTTTTAAAGTTGAAGGAAACAACCTGAGTTTTTGGAAGTCAATTTTGTACTCATATGAACTACACAAAACCTCAAATTCAAATAAGAAGGTATTTGGGTCTTCTGTGGGTAAACCATGGAAGTGTGGAAGGACCAAAGAGTTTATATTTTTCATTTTAGATTCCTCATATGTCTTTCTAATGGGAAATGGGTACTCTTCTTCTTTTTCATGTTCACGTCTTCCTCTTTGTCATTCATTTCTTGGATGTTCAAGCACATCCCCATTGTGAATAGGGTGCCAACCCTCCAATCGAAGGATTCTGATTTTTCCTCATAATGCTTTGATTCAGAAAAGGGGGACTAATTTCTATAGGGGTGATTCTTCCTTCAGGTCTAGCCTCCATAGGAGTTGTTACTACTCCCTCACTTCATCCAATGATAACCTATGTGGCAGTATGGGTAACTAAGGCATAGTCCTCCTACTGGTTTGTTTCTCCTTGGATCAAGTCGAAGGAAGATCTAGGAAGAAATCTCCCAAATTGATCTCGCTTTCTCCTCCATTCATTATTAACAAATTGGTGAGCCATAATTGAATATTGATTAGGATACTAAAATGGGATATCTTGGTGGTCTATGGACCTACGCAAAACCAAAGTCAGAAATATTCCCCTGTGAAAACTAAGATTCTCCATGCAAATTTGGTGGATAGGAATGGTCTTATGATGATTACAACTACCATAAATGGCAACTTAATCAATCATTTTGGAAGTTACACATTGCCTGGAAGGAGCATAAAAACCAATGGCTTTGAACTTAAAAAAAGGTTCAATATGATCATGGAGATGCAATTTTATCTATGACAATATTGCCTAATAGCATAATTGACCCGATTGAACAAGTATGTAATGCTGCAATTGTCATTGGTTGTCAGTATAACAATAAGCAATTGGATTTCTTCATCAGAGATGGGAAAACAACAAATGATTTTACAACAGTAAGATTCATTGTCCCTGCACATATATTAATGCTTTACAATTAATTTTACCTTGTTTTGTTCCAAGCCATTTTTCTTTCTTGTCTACTAATTTTTTTTTATCAAGTCAGAAAAAACAAAATAGATGCTATTTGTTTGCAACTATAGATTGTACATATGCTCATGTCTAATGCCTCATTGCTATTTGTTTTGCAATTGCAAGTGAATGAGGCATATAAAATCTTCTTTTTCAGATTGCGGCAACAACTTGCAATTGATGAACCACCATTTTATTTATTCAAGAACATCGTAAGGAATGGTGGTAAAGGAATCCACTTGATCAAGACATCATAGTCCACTTTCATTGACCCTTTAAATGGCGAGTCTGCAATTCAAAATTTGCTTACGGTGGTTGAAGCAAAAACACATGTACACTACAGTTACTTTGGTCTTTTATTTTTTCCCTATTTCCATGTCAATTGAAATTGCTAAAAGCAAAAAACATCTGAAAGAAGAGTGCATGCACATTTTTCCTACCTTTTATAACTTGTACGATGCATACCAACATAATTTTTTGCACTTCTTATATATAATATCAACATCTAACCTGTAGCCTTCTGCAACTACAAATCAGTTTGCAAGTGGGATGGGCCATGCACAAGAAAAAACGTGGGCTCACCTTCTATAGCGCTGATAGACTCCAAAATAAAATTAAACATAGCTCATCAAAAGAATATAGCTAATTAACAATACATCAAGCAAATATATCATACTTGATAAAGCACATTGTACTTGTCCAAACTTATCCAAACACCCCTTTAATATTCACCCAAGACAAATATAATACAAGGTTTTATAATTTTTAAATGTCTTCTAAATGTTTAATTAAGTGGTGAAAAAAAACGAGTGCAATTTATAACATCATAATCATAGCAAGGTGCAAGTAAGTTCTCAATAAAGAGTAGTGTTACAAATTTATAGATTTTATATAAAATTTTCTATTTTAGTTTTTTGGATAGTGTCTACTTGATTGATCTATGCTTATTTGTTGTGGAATTAGCCTCTTTGTTTAGAATTTTACCATAGTTATGTTTTAAGTTACAATTGTTAGATTTACAACCAAGTTCTTCAACACTTAGACTTGTAGACAATCATGGTTTTACAACATCTCATTGATATTCAATCAAAATACATTGCCACTTATCTAAATAGAGCATTGCAAAGAACAACATCATCAAAAGATCACAACATAGGATGTTTGGGTGGCACCCAAAGTGGATACCTTCACTTTCACCATCAAAAGTGTTACAAGAACAATATCGCAAGAGATCCAAGCACTGCTTACAAGTCTTCTTTTATACAAGTACAAATATTCTAAGGCACACTTGCTTTAGTGTCACACCACTTACACAAGGCAACCCATGAAGCAATTGTGGGTCTGTCTTTTGTAGATCATGTTCTTCAACTGAAACAATTTTAGCCCAACCTTGCCATGCCATAGACATTTTTTAGGTCTTCTAAGCCCTTCTCATAGACTTCCCTAACATTATTCCAATTCCCAAAATCACTAACTGTACCAAAACCTAGACTAGCAACTTTAGAAATCCTTGTTCACTTCGCATATAATCGTCTCTCTTCTTCATGATCAATGATGATCAAAACTTAATGCTTTTGCACAATGCCCATGTCCTCTTTACATAGGTGGATTTGCTTAACCATTTCCGTTCTTCAAGGTTCCTTTCCTTATGTATATAGCCTATGGATTCCTTTCCATGTGATTTTCTCTTCCTGAATCGATACTCAAGGAATAGTTTTTGGTCTTTTCCAGGCACACGATATTCCCCATGGCACATTCAAAAAAAGCCATGAAGGAGAAAAATTAAATAATTAAAAAATAATAATAATACATGTTCTACACTTGCATTGACATTGGCAATGTCAATGTTGTTGTTTGTGTAGTTGGATATTAAATTTATAGGTCAATTTTTTTTTTTTGTCACTTGTGGACTTATTGTTTTACAACTTTTTCAGATTTATGGGACATTGAAAGCAAGAAATGCGTTTGCACCTACTTTCCAATGCATTTGCAGTGAATACAAATTGCCTATGATACCAAATACTCACAAATGTGCATTTTACAACCATGAAACATAAATAGTCTATGAACACAACTTGTTATGCAAGCTTGCATCGAAGATTAAATTATCGAATGCACCACGTGTGGCACGTAGCTCAAAGAAAACTTCCCAGTTATTGCAAATGTGACCTACAAAGAATACTCACGTCACATCCTGTATCTGTCCATTATTTCAGATACAATAAAAAAACCCTTGTAAAATATTTCAAAAGTATCTAGATTACATAGATACATAAACTTCCAAAATGCATTTTATTTCATGTCTTCACTATTGGTCACATTTGTGCAACATTTTACAGGGAAGAGACCAAAGTCAATAGCAAATGTGGAGATCAATGTTATTTATTACTTTGGTCCATTCATTTGTCAAATCCTCTTATTGTCTTTTCGCACTGTCAATGGCTATGCTGCTACATTTGAAGACAACACATGCTGCTTCCATCTTAATTCATGTTTCTACCCAAACATCTATCGACATAACTTGCTATCACTTCTCTAGATGGATTCCAACAATCGTCGGCATGACACATGTTTCTTGTAAAGTATACCCTCCTACAATACTCTACACATACATGAGATAAGCCTTGCACTGTCTAAATACCATGCTAAACAAATCTCTGCTTGTCCAGTTGACTAGACAACAACAAATGTAACTTACATGTGCAGGCTAGATGCTCTCTTTATTGTGTTGTTCTCTTTTTTCCTTTCCAACGTGTAAATAAGCATGCACAACAACAAAGCACAAAGCATTGAGAATCAAATAAAATCATGTTCTTATTATTCCCGCATCTCTTGCCAATACTGTATTCATGTACCTTCATTGTAGAAGATTTTGATCTGTGAAAAGCAACCTC
The DNA here is from genome assembly GCA_027924585.1 of Larix kaempferi. Lineage (NCBI taxonomy): Eukaryota > Viridiplantae > Streptophyta > Pinopsida > Pinales > Pinaceae > Larix > Larix kaempferi. The sequence continues at coordinate 1,020,906 of BSBM01000720.1, read as the reverse complement.
TTTTTGTTATTTTTGACAGTGTTTTCCAAACCCTGTATATTTTACATTTATACAAGAACCGCACAGTGCAAATGTCTCTTTTAATAAAGATAAATATATGTAAGTCCCAGCTTCTACAAATGTCCTTTTTTTTAATAAATTTGTAGAGTGCACGATTCCCTTGTTGCTTTTTGACATTATTTTCCAATCCTACATGTGTACAAATTCTATATCATACAATTGTTTCTTTGTTTTTTAGTCTGTTGAATACAAGATCTTCTTATTGCTTTTGACAATGTTTTCAATTCTTATATTTTGTATATGTCTGTAAGGTTCACGCTTTATAAATGTTTTTACTTTGATAAAGTTTTGATGTATTTTCTTACTTTAACAAAGTTTTAGCACATGGAATGTAATATTTTCTTGAATTATTTCTTAAAATGTTTAACAATTCTTATAATAATACTCTCCATGTCTCTAACGTCCATATTGAACAATTTTTTTTGTAAGGGAAGGTGTCTTTTTCTCCCATCTAAAACCTCGAAAAACCATACATTCCGCATTTGTTGTTCACTTTTTCCTTCTCATTGCCAATGTTTAAGTTAGTGATGTGCACATTTTACTGCAGTGGGTACATGCCTCAGTGGGTACATGCCTCCTAGGTATTATAATAATTGATTTTATATATATATATATATATATATGAAAACAATAACACTTCTTGAATAATGTTTGATGTGTCAGCCTCCATGACAATAGATGCACCGCCCCTTAGTCAAAGTCGTGAAGTGATTGCTTTATAATTGCAGTTCTTTTATTTAATCACTGCATCTATTCCAATGATAACTGCACATAAAATATGCATGTAACATTTACGATAATTATATTTTCTCCATTTTAAAATCTGGTTTATCACTTGACAATGATCTATACTCCATGTGCAGGGAAAAAATCTATGCCAAGAAATCATCCAGTATACTTGCTCCTGTTGCTGATCAAATACTTTATGCAAAGCGTTTTTCCCACATATTTCGATGCAGACTCCATGCATTGTTGCTGTAACAGATCTATCTTTACAGATTTTATAGTTTTGTTAAAGATATTCTGTCTTTTTTTTCCTTGTAAATAGTATATAATACTCTCGCAGCAGTGTAGTCTATGCACTAGACAACTTTCATAGCAATATCTTTTTTTCCTTTGAACATTACTAAAGATGTTTTGACATTACTTCTATCTATAAGAAAGATCATTGTACAGTTTTGCAATGCTAATACATAAAAAAAAATTCACTGCTCACTCCAAATGATAAGTTTCAATCTATTGCATATTGGCTTAATGCAATCCTCCTTTGGAAAGTTTGCATCTAATACATTGACAAAATGGAAATCATATCACCTTCCATTCTCTGCTTTGTCATTGCATTAGCAAGCAACAATTATTCATTGCTATATTCCAACAAATGTTGTCTTCTGTTTCCATGTTCATAATATTAAAAGTTTTCTATTGAAAGACCATTATTCATCGTTTATGAGCAGATTGACTCAATCTAATTTTAGTACAATGCCCTCAACTTTTTTCTTAGAGCACATAATCAATTCAACCACATTGTACATTGAATTTGCGCATGAATTATGCATGGTACATAAACAATGAAGAGTGAAATCATTATATGTATGTATACCGATTTCATTGTGTTGTCTTGTTTGTTATATAAATCTAATAGATTTTTCATAGATCTAAGTGAAATGTTTTCGTATTGAAAGAGTTTATTTTTATTTTTTTTTAGAGATTTTTTTAAAGCATTTTTGCTAATTTTGATGACAATATTCAAAATAAATTAGCTTATAAGATATTTAAGTTAAGTTAGGCAACTCACAAAGGAAGAAAAAAAACCTTTTTACATAATGAAATTTAAATTCATAAGATAACAACTTTTCTCTCGATCACTCAAACTACACCTAATTAACTATAGGAAAAAATTAAAGTTAAAATCAACTAACTATATTAAACTCTAAGTAATCAATAGCTCAACCATAATCCAATTTACCGACAAACTTTTTCTACTAATTCTAATTAACACACTACTTATACTTACTAGAAAATCCATTTTTATTTTTGTTCTTTGATTTGTTTCTTTTCACATTTAAATTAGTTATTTTGTTACTTCATTTATTTCTCTTTAAATTTATAATCAAAGGTGAGAAAAAACTTCTTGCCATAATTTTTTTGGACCTTGTTCAATCCAAATGCATTTTAATGTTTCTATCTTAATCACAAGAACATTTTCATCTGAATTTACATTAAATATGATTGTACAAAAGCAATGAGCAAGTCAACTAGGTCTCAGGGAGCTCAAACCTATACAAGGCAATAGCTTCTCCACTACTTTATGAGTTAATCAATTGTAGGAAAACCTAAAATTATGTACAAATTAATGTCGATTGACCTCAAACCTGCAACATGGCACCTTCTCGACTGCTTTATATGTAAACCAATGACAATGAACCTAGGCCCTACAAGGCAACAACTTCCACATAATTATACATGTAAGTAAATTGTGATGGACCTCAAACCTGCAAATCAATTCATTCTATATTTTTTATCTATAAATGAATTGCAACAAACCTCAAATCTACAAGATAACACCCTCGTCATCACTTTAGGTCTAGACCAATGGCGCATGACTCAAACCTTCAAGCCGACGTCACAAGAACCCTGAAATTACAAGGAAACACCTTCGTTGCTATTTTACATGTAACTCAATGATAAAGGACCTCAAACCTAAGGAGTGCTACCTTGTACACTACATTGTGCCAAACTTATTGACTTCAAACCTAAAATATGACCTCCTCTTTGTGACCCTAAGAAAATTAGTTGCAAATATGCTCATTTAGATGTAGATCAATGATTATGGATCTAAAACCTACAAGGAAACATCTTCTCAATTATTTTATGTCTAACATAATTATACGTCAAAGTTATATGATGGCACTTCTTCCATTGCTATCTATAAAGTTAATAGCGAAATCTCTTGAACCCATAAGCCAACCCCTTCTCGTTTCTCTTTTTTTGCATAATTTACTGGTGACATACCTCGAATTCATAGGATAATGTCTTCTTTTCCGATCTACATGGCTCAATTATGATTAACCTCAAACCTAGAAGATGGAACCTTCCCCAATGCTCTATTTATAAATTGTTCTATGAGACAACACCCATCTACATGCTTCTTTGTGTAAGCACAACTCTATGTAAAATTACATGTGATAGATCCCAAACCCACAGAGCGTCACCTTCTTCATAACTTTGTCTAAACTCAATTGCTATAGATTCTCCACTACTCCATGTTTTACAAATTTAGAGTTTTCACAATACTTGTGAATTTTCTCAAAGCTATGCACTTTTTTTTCCCATTTTCCCAAAACTGTTAAGGCAAAATACTTTCCAACACTTCTTTTCTCTAGTAGAATTAAAATATTCTCTTTTATAACAATTTCAAATGCACCTGTTGATGTCCCAATTAGCAATGTAGGGGACATCGCCACCTCATGGATCTTGTTTTGTATGTGCAACTTCCTCTCAATCTTAGGCACATCTATCTTTTCCAATTACTCTGAATACTTTTTTTCTATGTTACTGGATTATTGGGTGTTGAAATTCAATTAATATAATTTTAAATATTTCATCTCAACTTTGAGGTTTTCCGGATCTGTTTCCTATGAGATTTCATACTTAGGGATGAATATGTAATATAAATTATAGTAGTACATATTTCACTTTTGTCAAACCAATAAAACATGGAAACTGAAGAAAATAAGTACCAAACAAATGTGATTCAATGAAACAATGTTCAACCTTTAGGGCATACTTCCCAAGCACATATTATTAAGCACTCATAACAAAAAAACTATTACAACAATAAATCTATGACCCTTATATTTTATATGTTTTTAAAATCACTTAGCAAAATTTGCTCGATGTTATGTCAAACAAATGTATATAACCAACACTAGAAACTATCCAATCATCAAGATAACATACACTAAAAATTAGATCTACAAATACATAAAGTTTGGATAACAAAAAAACTCCATATATCTGTGTGTGTGTGTGTGTGTGTAAGATGAAGTAAACGTACATGTCAATAACTTAATACAAGGTGGTGGAATTCATTCTCTCCAAACCCTAGCTAGGGAACTCATAAGAAAACCCTAGCTACCAACTCGTACTAGCTAAGATATATCCCCATTCAAATTCAATTGATCCACCAACAATCTAGAACCTAGCATACACATCAACAATTCCTCCTTATCACATTTACTTGCATCACACAATTGTACATGATAATATCCCTCCATCTTCTCGACATCAAGAAATCCAAGTAGTACCAGGGTTTCCAAATGCCACAAAACCCTATCCTTCTTCTCTCACAAGAACTACAAGAACAAGTAATCCCTTTGCTCATATAGGGTTTCTCCCAAACCCTAGATACCCTAGTCTTCTTAGGGTAAATCCTAATCAGATTCTTCCTTTTGAATCACCTCAAGAACCACGGCGCTCCACCCAAAGGGAGAATATTACAATGAAGAATAAGTATTTGATGGGTACAATAAAAGAGACAAGTATGTTTTTTCACTCACTTCACTAAAGCAAGTATGTGATTCATATGAATTAACATAATGAATTAAAATACTTTCTCCTCCCTAAATATTTATATGAAAGGTGAGGGAGGAAAACAATAACAAAGTGGATAATGTCCACAACAAGCAACCTTACTAATCACAAGATAGGTCCACATGTGAAATGCTCCAGCTATAATTGAAATGTATGCACATCCACCAAGCATGGGTCCCGAAGTGATAACTCCCTAAGAAGTGTTCAATTCTTATCATCCAAATGCCTCCAATGCTTTCTGTAACACTCCCTCATAATCATGTGTACCTTTGGGTCCACCACACCTACATGGCAATCCTCAATCCAAGAATCGTCATGTTAAGTAAAAGTCTCCATGATGGCAACCAAGTGTCCCCATGCTACCTAGGGATTAATGCCCTCCTCCTAGATTCCAAACACTCATTAGATTCAATCATCTTCCCAAGCAAGAAACCAAGCTCTCCATGTGTGCACCCCGTGAAGAAAGTCACTAAGCCACATAGATATCCAACCTCATATGTGTGCCACATAAGCATTAAATTGAGATCTAGCAATCCATGAGTAAGTTATCTCCAATATGCCAATGCCCATCATATTACAACTAAGAGTAGTGAGCACACCATCCATTGCACATTACATAGAGCACCCTCAAACATGCTATGTGTAAACACTTTTGGAGTAATCCCAATAGTTAATGATGGGAAAGAAAAATATTATACATAGTTTCAACAAGATAACCACATTAAATAAATTTTCCCATAGAAACACACATTCACAAATAGTAATTTTGCTTTCCATTTTATTTTTCAATATATTCTATGTATTTTTTGTTTTGCTTTAATTTATTTGTAACAACAACAACAACCACAATAACAAAAAGTGTATGTTTTCTAATATGTTGTAAGTATACAATATTTTTTATCAAAACAAATATTATTATACATATTCCTCATTTAAATTTTATTTTTCACTTTGTGGTAATTTGTTGTAAAGACAAATTCAGTCAATAAAAGCCAAAAATTCATTGACAAAAAATTGATTACAATTGTTATGCCCTTTTTCCATACTTTGGACTAATTTTATTTCGTAATTATCTTATATGCAACTTAATTTTTAATATTAATCAATCTGAGATTATTATTGTCTATGCATCTGATAGTATTATATTGATCAATGTAATAAAATGTCCTATTGTCAACATTGTAGTTCCACCCGAGGAAAGTACTCAAGTAGACCTTCCCATGTTTGGTAAGACGAACCCTGTGGATTATGATTATATTTGTTGCTGATTTTATTGGATTATCGGTGATGACCCCATCCACTGTTTAGGGGTTTTATAATGTAATAAATGAAATGTGTCTATTATCAAATGAAATGAAACCTAAATGTTAACACCTAAATTTCACATACATGCGACATTTTGGCTAATCTTGCAGTAAGGTGTCATCAACATATAAAATGCAGCCCACCGAAGACATCCTTAGCAGATACAGAAAGCAGCATCAGTCCAAAAATTCCTAGATACAGTCAAAAGCAAAAGCAACACACTTACACCTGTGATAGACTGCGCTACAACGCGCATTATCAGGTTTTCCCCTGCACTACCCCAACACGGGTTTTCCATCAAAATCTACACAAATGTAAAAAACAGCAGGACCATAACCACCCATGGCGCATTAAAGGCTCATCAAGGCTCCATCACCTCCAAGAATTCGAATTTGGTCTCCCTATGTACTTAGGTTCATTGAATGGACCCCTTTGTCACACTTTGGAGCCAAATCATGGAGTTAATGGGTTCACATTTGGATCTAGTTGTTTGTTGGCCACCTCTTGGCCTATAAAAGGAAGACATCGGCATGCATCTAGTAAGGATAAATTAGAGAAAGGTTATGCTGCTAGAATTGTGTTGGAACTTACTCCACCTTGTCCCATACCTCCAAGCATTTTTCAAGCTCCCTTGCCACCTTCCTCTACGGGGCGAGTGATTCTCCCATTGCTCCCTCTCAAGTTATCTAGCATTTAGTGTAGACAAAAGGACCTCCCTAAGCAAGATTGTTGGCTTCCCTTTGAATCCCACACCTCTTAGGTGACACTTATTATAACAAGCTTGACCATTGGGAAATCATAACCATGGATCTACTCACATGATTATTGTCATTGTTTGATAAAATTGCAGCATCTCATAATTTAATTATAAAGAAAGTGAGTATGCTGAACCAATTATTGATGTGTGTGTCGATATTATGATGAAATTGATGTTGTAATGCTCTGGTGTATTCATTGAATGATGTTGTTTTAGTCATTTCAATAGCTTGGAATTTGCTATAGTGGCTAGTTGGAATCTTGAAATTTGAAAATGGTTGGCAAGTTCCAAATAGTTCCCTTAAACACCAAATCATCAAGGGCATAGTGACATGTGCTATTCATGTGATTGTGTGCAAATAATTTGTAGTTTTATTAAAAAATGCATACACTATATCTTTGTTTTGATGTGTCTTTAGTTGTGTTGGATCTAACTCAGGGTTGCATATATGTGAATGCCTCAAATGTTATGTTTGATATTCTATTGTGAAATTTTTATGAATTTGGACCATGGACATGTATATCAAATGTGGGAATGTTAATATTTCCCTCAAATCGTTTGAAAGAAAACACAAACTAGATGTTGCAATTTCATGGAATGAAACAATCATCACTAGTTTCTAAATAACAATGACCCTCATGAAACCTAGGTTATGAAACCTAACTCAATCATCATGGGTAGTTTTCTTTGTATGTGTGCCCATTTTCCATACTTTTTCTAGATTTCTTTTGATCCCATTTTCACTGAAATGCACAACAATGTCAAGCAACAAGTGCATTGCGCTACCAAAAAGACTATGCCAAGATGTGAATATGATTCGAGATGAGAAAACAATTAAAGATATAGATAGGATGAAACCCCAATGCTATGAGAATAGAAGGTGAGAACATTACCATACCAAACCCCCTTACAGATTGTCCTCAACCTGCAACCATCAATTCCCTCTCACCAAGGAAAGCAGTTGGGTTTTTTCATGGGAATCCAATCCAACAAGAGCAAATCAAGTTGTCTCATAGGAACAACCAGAACAAAGAGGGGAATAGGAATCCCCCCACCTTCCATGCTAAACATTGAAGCAACTAAAGAGTTTGCAACACCCACTTATCAACAGTACGGTGAAACCTTATCGCTCGCAGCGACCTCAATTACTTGAGAAAAGAAGGTGAGAACATTACCACCTACAAACTCTTCGTGGATGGTCATCAGCATGCAAGCAACAATCTTATGTTCACCAAGGCAATGATTGGGTTTTCCATGGGAATAAAATCCAACAACAACGAATTTGGCTCACAAGTCGGAACATCCAAAAGAAATTCCAAAGAAATTTGACCACATTAATAAACAAATCTCAAAGCCAACATAGTCAAAGATGGTGAGCAAGTTAGAAGAGCGCCTCCACATAGCTTTACCACATGGTGAGGCAAACCTCGCATTGTTCGCCAAAAATAATGCGATCCTTGGAAATCTTTTGAAGGAGGCACACTATTAATGTTCCCACCAAAAACCATACCATCTCTCTTAGAAACGGTCTCTCATTACACAATATTCCAATATAGAAAAGCTAAAAGCACAATAGATACTACTCCAAGAAGATCGAACAATGAAAAGTCAAGCCCTCATTGGGAGCCACAATAAACCCAAAAATCCACATGGAATGGAATTTAGTTTTGTTTACCAATGCCTCCTAAGATGAGCATTAATAACATTATATCTCATGTGTTATTGAGTGGATACAACAACACATTGAAATCTGACCACCCTACAAATGACTCGAGGGCAATTTTCAGCCATACCCAACAAATAGTGCATTTATCGCACCATCGTTTGCATGAAATGACACTTCCTATAGCAAAGAAGCATGTGATACATGGGCATCATAGTCATTGACCTGACGACTTGGATTTGGTAACCGAGAGGGACAAAATATCCAAGAAAGAAGACCGAACATAAAAAGGCACCAAATGGAATTTAACAAATGAGTCCATAATTAAAATTATCATGATGAAAAATTAAAATGATGAAAACTAAAATGTCATGTAAGCGATAACATTTTGACATTAAGTTGATGGTATCGACGATATGTTAAATGTCAATACCATCGCATAAACATCAAACTATTGTCACTTAAGCGACATCTCTTTTGATTGTACATTAATGAGGATGAAGACTTAGAAAGAAATAAATAAAATCTTTGTTATAATATAGATTGGATGAAGTTAAATTTGATGTAAAAAGATAAAATATATGAAGAAAAAAATTAAATTTTGGAATAGATTGTTGTTATTTATGAAAATGTTACACAACTATTTAAAAATTGATTTTCTCCAACAAATCTAGAGCATAGTCTATATAACTAGTGAAGAGTTTTTTTTGCAAAAGATTCATGTACTTTTATAATATAATAAAGCCAACAACACTCTAAAATTATGGTCTCAAGTATAACATTTGAGGGCCTTAACATAATTTATTATAATAAACTATAGGTAATAGTGGGTTTGAGGTCATGGGCCATACATGGGGACCTAGAACACAATACAAGACCTACAAAAGGAAAATAATTTTTCCTTCCGAGAGGAATGTGGATCATCTTTCAAGGAATGTGTACAATAGGTATGGGTTTCATAGCCTGAGCAATGGTTTACGGTAAAAAAAACAAGTATTTTTATCCTAAGTAATCTTTTTTGTTTGATAACTTATGAAAAGGGCCCAAGCCATGATATAAACCTTGTGAAAGGAATCTTCACCATGCAAGAGAAATATATGAATAACTTTAGGAATTGGGTATAGGGATTTAAAGCATGTTTATCTATCAGTTAAAAGTGTGTCTCCTTTATTGATTCGCACTTCAAAGACTTGTGGACCTCTTATTCTTTCTTAGCTAGAATATTGGGTATCCTCCTCCAATGCATGGTTTGAGGTAAAAAAACATGGATTTCTCCCCTAATCCAATATTTTTGGGTTCAAAGTGCGTACACATATATTCCCTATGAGAGGAATATGGACCCATTTCAAGGACTAGGAGTAGAATGGATGGGTCTCTTGTTCCAATCCATGGTTCAATGCCAAAATATATGGACTAAGTTGTAAGCAATGTTTTTTAGTATCGTAAACTATGCATAGGCCCCTAGATCACGGGATAAACCCTATAAACAAAACATTTTCCGTACAAGAGAAATGTGGTCTTAATTTCAAGGATAGATCATAATAAGGGTGGATCTCTTAACCTAAGTCATAGCATGAGGAATTAACCTATAAGAAATATTTATAAGCTCTTAGTCCATGCAAATGGTCCTAGATAATGATATAGGCCCTATAAAAGGAACATTTTCCCTATGAAATGAATATGGGATTGATTTTAAGGATTCGACATGGTAAGAATAATACAGATGGATTTTAGGGTGAAACCAGTGGTTCATGAACAAAGATCATTGATTTCGACCATAATCCGTTTTTTCAAATCATGGGCCATGCACATGACCTTGAGCCGTGATACAATCCCTATTGAATGAATATTTTCCCTGCAAGGGAAATACAGGACCAATTTCAAAGGTTGGGTGTAATAGGGATGGGTTTCCTAACCCAAGACATAATTTGAGGCCATAATCCATGGATTTGGATCCTATACAACATTTTTTGGAGCTCATAAATCATAAAATGGGGACTTAAATCAAGATATAAGCTTTACAAAAGGATTATTTTCTCTCTCATGTAATATGGGCATGATTTTAAGGATTGGGAATTGGAAAGGTTCAATCTCTTTAGTCATCATTTATGTTCCATAATATTAGTGAGTGGGGAGGAGATACAAACAAAGCAAGGAAAGAGAAACAATATGTAGAGCACTGCAAAAGGCCACAATGTCTCATAACTTCGAAACAAGGTTAGACCACTTTGTAATCTATACGGTAACCTTCATTATATAAAACATGAAAATAAATATTTAATGTTGGGTTTTCCCACATTAGGATTCCAAAGGTAAATATTTTGTTCCATTGTGTTTCATTTCTATTATCTTTTATGTCACAGTAGTTGAAGAATTTGAATAGTGTGTTTTTATTTATGTTATTTATTTTTATTACATGTCACAGTAGTTGATGAATTTGAATGGTGGGTATGTTATGGTGTAACACTTACTCTTGAGAACTACATGTTTAGCGTATTATGATGATTTATAGGTGATTAGATTTATATGCGTTGCAAAAATTATTATATAAGCTACTTGGATAATAATGGAATGATGTAACTTAAAGTATACAATATTGTTATCATCTTACTTTGGGACATGCACTAATGAGGGTTAGATAATGTTAGTAGCTCAAAGAGAATTAAAAGGAATTTTTGTTGTTTGAATACTAACATTGGTTGTAGGAGTATAATTCTTGGGACCCACGTTGACTTAGGGTAGATGTTGGGAGCAACACGAATGAATATGAATATTGTTGTGGAATCATGCTCTAAGGAATGACTCCAATTAAATTATGATAACCTTACCTAGAATTCTTATGTCCTTGTGAAGCACAAAAATGGCAAAATAATGGTTTGTTTTGGGAAATATTGTTGTTATGTCCAATTAGGGGTGAAGGGCCAAATGGGTTAGGACTAAGCCAGTGATTTCCTATCATATGATTTGAGTAAAATGACCCTAGTAACATTACTTTAGCACCAAACCTATGTATGGATTCTAATTACCTTTTATGGAAATAAAAAAAAATTAAAACGAAAGTGGTGTCCCCCACTACTGAGGGAAGTGAGTAGTTGCTTTTAGGTATTAGAATGAAAGGTAAGAAAATTGATGTTCTAGTTACAAGTGTGAAAGGAAAGTAAGCTATTACTTTTGGGCATTAGTGTGAAAGGCAAGTAAATTAATGTTTTTGGTCACCAATGTGAAAAGAAAGAAGTTACTTATTTTGGTTATTGGAGGGAAAGGAAAGTACTATTAGGGTTTTGTGTACTATATATTATAGTTATGTTATAGTGAAAGTAGGGTTGGATGATGAGCATGGGAATGAACATGTTAAGAGTTGGGTTTCTATTTTGATACTACTATTGTGAACAAAAACTCTACCATTAGGAGACTTGGGTTTCTTTTTAATTGGTTTTGATATTATTTACGTTGGGGAAGGTGAATTTGTCATGAAAGTGAATGGAGCAATTCATGACTACTCATGGAAATATTTGAGTGTGGTAAGATTAGGTTGGCGGTGTATTTGACATGCAAAAGGTACAAAAGCATATTTGTGCCTAGAATTTGTTTAGAACAACCCCACTACTAGAATTATTGTGGTATCAAGAGAAAGGGTGGGTAGAGTTATTGCACATTAGAGCCTTCAGAGGAAAGGTAGGGTTGTAGCTAGAGGCCTCTCCGCCATATCGATGGTTGTATTAGTATGAGATTGTGGACAATTGCTACCATTTCTTAGGTAGAGTGTCTTCTTGTTGAGTATACCCTTAGGTGAATATACATTGATTTGGGGCCCTGCATATGAGGCATGACCAAATTATTGGTGTTTGCATTGGTTGGGAGGAAAATTGTCCTTGGGGTGCGATTCCCATGTGCCTAGCATTGGCACTGAAGGCTAGTTTGCATGAATTGTTTGGAAATCCTTAAATTGAGTTGGACATATAAAAGTATTAATTCCTTTAGTTGTTTGAGCGCACTTAGAAAAAATACGAAATTCAATTTTGTTCCCCATCTTCATTGGTTTGCAATGACTTTAAACTACAAGGGAAAGGCACTTGGGATTGAAAGTGCACCTTTCTCAAATTGGGAGAGTCTTCCCCAATCTTATCCCTCCTAATTTTTATAAGAATTCTCTTTTCCTTTTCCTGTGATCGTATTTCACAATTTATCACAGAAAAGGTCTTATGCCAAGCAAACGGTACACTCTACTTGAGGCATTTTAAGTTACGCCATTGGATGAAGTTGTCTCATCTCAAGATTGCACCTACCCACGGCAGTGCATCATTGAATGAAGTTGAGGTATTCATCTAAGGGCACAACTTCAAATTTCTTTTGTAGGTGCAATCTCATCCAACAATGTAACTTAGAGATTATAATTTTTGTAGTTTAAGTTTTCCCTTAAATACTTGCATGAGAGTTGTTGCAAGTAATGGTTGACGAAATCCATGTCAGTTGACACAACTGTTATTCATGAGATGTTGGTGTATTTTTAGTATTTTTAATGACTTGTTGGATTTTGATGATACCTATTACAATATTTGAATTGTGGTATCTTTTATTATCACAGATCACGAGCCAAAATAGAAACTATCGTAAGGTTAGGCATTTGAGTTGTAATGTACATTTGAGATAAACAATCTTGTTGGACTCAATGACATTTATATGGAACACGTGGCCATAACATATATGTAGGTTTATTTGGATATATGATTCATCATAAGTTAGAAAAGAACTACATTATAAATCAAAACACATTTTCTCACACACAGTACAAGAACATACGCTAAATTTGAATTAGTACGTTAATCAATCCATTCATTAATATATGTTACAATTCCATATCAAATTGATCTTGAACTTCATCCAATTCAACATTTGAGTCTTGAAGATCAAAATTTGTATCCAACCCTTCAGAAACATTGTAAGGAATTGTCCATAACAACATCGGTGGCATCTAGCACTAAGTCATCATTGATATAGTCATCATCATCGAGATGTGAGGCAATGAATATCTAGTCAACTTGATTCCCCTCTTCGTCTAAGTACACTTGTTCCTCCTTCTCTCCAACTACATCTTCTTCTTCTTGATCTTCAACATATTCTTCAGGCAAAGTATACTTTGTAGGCCTTCCTCTTGGATCAAATCTAACAACAAATGACCAACCTACTATACCTAGTACCTGCAAATAAAATACCTTCTCACATTGAATTGGAAGTATGTAGGAATCTATATTTGGCTCATGCATGTTATTATTAATCATGGTAAATCCATTTTCATGATCAATGCGCATCTTTTCATCACCTTGCAACAATAGTCTGTACCCCATCACCTTAAAGAGAACCAACTTTGAAGGATTTAAAATCTATATCCAATGTGTCTTCCAAATAGCCATAGTACCTAAAATCCTATGTGATTGGATGTCTGTCATCCCTATGGGAAATATTAATAACTTGGAAAACTGCAGTTTTCTCATTGTCACATGTTTTCTTCTTATCATCCAATTATCGAGTATGATATTTTGTGTAATTACACCACATAGCCTTATTATGTTTAACCTACATGCTCAAAATGTTATAAATGCATTGTCAATAATTGATAACTATATGTATAAGATAGTTTTGGGGGGGAAGGACAATGGGATTTGAAATGTAAAAATGAAAGTGAGATATTGCTTACATTGCTATCTTTTGCACCATATGCTAACTCAACTCCCTTATAGATTAGATTTGTATCATGATCCAAAAAATATTTTACAATCAACTCTACCGACATATTCCACGATAAGGTATGGTAAACTTGTTAGCATAGATCTATCCATATTTTCATCCAATCAAGATTAGTTGCAATGTATAAATGAATTGCATCCCACTCTCCACTACCTAGATGAAGGACAAAAAAATATTTGGTTAACCAACCAAGATTCCATAAGCATGCATGGAGATAGTAAATACAATATAAGCTTTTATCTTTCACTGTCTCCATCTACCTTTCCCCCAAAAAACCTCTCCTTTAAATATTTTGGTGGAATTGGCATACCAAAAGAGTGGCACATTCATATCACCCACTACTTCGGGTAAATACTCACTTAAATATAAAGTGGATTGATACAGCATGTAGCCTTCAACCGTTGATCCCTCTGGACGTGATCTTTGTCTAACAAAATCCTACAATTATTTTAAGTGCCTCTTACGACCCACAACTCTTCTTCTCTTTATCCCTTTGCATTATGTACAAGGGAAATAACATCTTCCATCGTTGATTATATCTTGATAAATATTGGATTGATTATGATCATAGTTTTTATCACAGTTGCTTCTTTCAACGAATACAAATAATGTCACATCCCCAAAAATCATAAAAATTTAAAATTTTTCTAAGCGGTCTATTCGCCAATCATTTTATGCGGAAACATAAAGTGTGTGTTTAAACTCTTTTAACTACTGCTTGTAAAAATGAAATAATTGCAACATCTATTTATTTTATAAACTATCTTTTATAAATTCTCTAATGACAATTAATATCAAAGATCCCTTTGATAAAAGTTCATATGTGATAAGGACCAATGTCCGTCATACTTATACTAAAAAAAATAACATTCTAGCACATGTTTAAATACTACCATTCTAAATTGAGAGTTTACAAACTTGAGCCAAATTAATACTTATATTTTTAGGGTCCTTATTTGAACACATGAAAATATCCCTTAACCACTTTTAACATGAAAAATATCTTTTAACAATACTTATCATGAAATACTCTTTGCCAAGATATTGTCAACAATTGTGTGGTAAGCGTTAACTACAAGATAACTCATAAAAGAAGAAAATCATACAATCACCATAAGGCATATACACATATAATAAAGACCATAGACAAACACACGAGACCAAAATAACGTGGTTCACCCGTACACGGGCTAGTCCACAAAGGTTGGGTGTAATATTAATGTAAAAAGGGAAAGGTTACAATATCCTGCAACAAGATTGTTGCCATCCACTTTCATACTCTTTTACCTAGCTTCTCTTGTAGAGAGCTTTATCAAGACTACCCTTACAATCGATACTGACAACATAATTTTAATACCCAAACCAATTGTGTTATGAATCAATTCAAGATAATTAAAGCCGCTCTTCATCCTTCTCTAGAGTCCTTCCCAAAAAGGTAAGGTCTAGTCTCATCCTAATCTCTTGTATTTTAGAGAAATTTTCTTATATTTTTGACAAATTATTATTTTAACTCTAGATTATAAAAAGAAAATCATATCCATGCCATATGTTTTAATATAAAAAATTGCATAAATGTCTTACTTAATAACTTCACCCTTCTCTACCTTAACACTAAATATCTTTCTATAACCTTTTAATACTCGAATAAACAAATGCACCCTTTTAAACTTAGCTTAATTTCCCATTAAGTAATTTAATATATTAGGTTCCTCTCTAGTCTTTTGACTATAGGTTTTTATTAAACCCTTTAAATATTGATTGAACCAATTATAATTTTTCCTTATCCTAACCATAGAATTTATCCATCATCTTATTATACTTTTGGTAACTTTAAAATTTCATTAATCATACTATATTTTTGTAATACCTGGCAGCTTCCTAGTGGTTATAATACATACATTACTATTATTATAATAATTACTTTGATCCCCACTATTATTCTCACTTACCTTCGCCTACATATTTATACAAATATAAGCACATTTACCCTACCTTGTATACACCGTCATTTTAAATGATTCAGACGGAACTTCAATCGTTGAAATTCATACTGGCGTTATCTTAAGGTATCTAATAGAGATCCTATACTGGACTAAAAACCGATGACTTATTGATGCTAGTGCAACATTTGATCGAGCCCTACTATTTCAAATAGTAATTTTTGAAACTCACCACTCTGAACACGCAGAAGACAATAAATACGGCAGCATCAAAATGATAAACTGGGCCATTTCTCAACCGTAAGCAACAACAAAACATAAGTAAACAACTCTCGTGGCTGTATATAATACAGGCTAACCCTACAGGGATCTACGCTTTTTACCAAACTACCACCTTCAGGGATCTGGCTTTGTATAAGCCGTCCTACTCCTCAATTCGCAACAAGGATTATATCATTAAAAAAAATCTTAATATAATAATTAAAGGGATCTGCGAAAATAAATCGGAGGTTACATGCCCAAACGCAAACAGCATACCTAACTTAGCATCCATACCAAAACAAAAGAATATGTATCAGTGAATTCAATCCCAATCGGCAATAGGTATTATACTGTCTTAAGCATTAAGGACTAGACCGGCTTCGATGGGATTTGTATATAAATGGACGGAGGTCCATTCAGAATTTGTAATAGCTCTACCACAAGATGTATTTAAAACTGAGAAGTAAACCAAATATAGAAGACACAGCAAACATAATGATACACTTTAAGCAGGTATTTCTACCAAATAAATAAGCGCAGGAATATACTAAATATGTGACTTCATACCAGCGCCATTTGTGCTAAAGATTAAATGGCGGGAAGTGCTAAAGAATCAAGGTGTTGACAAAATCTAATTTGGATACAAGGAAAAAAAATAAAGGTGTTGCGGAACTACCATAGAGATCTGGATCAGATCCTTCTCGTGTGACTGCGATGGCTATCAAAGGTAGAAAACTATATTTCAAGCAGTAACTTAAACTAAGTATACATATATGTTTACACCTCAGAAAGTAACCTTGAATATAACCATAGCCTATCCCTTCTAAATATGCAAAAAGCACGGTCGAGCTGTTTCCAAAGACTGCATGGTAAAAATTGTTATAAACCTTAAGAGTATATAGTTATATGTGTCTGTAGAATAAATCCATAGTTTATAAATAACCTTATAAGAAAAATGCTGGTAATTCGTGGTTCTAAAACTTTGGCAGGACATGAACCACATACACATTTTCAGGCACATTGATCCATACGAACAGTAAGACAAACCTGTAGATAATGTCTCTACACGCCACGTTGGGGATAACTCTGTGCTGTCACTGACCTGTGCCCCGGAACCGACATATCTCCAAAGTGATTCCTAGATCTTTTTCGCTCCGCCTCGTATACTCTCCCTGAGATGTTCTTTCTACCAAAACTTCTCTTGCCTAGATCACCACTCCTTCCTCCAGTAATACGCAGAAGATATTTTTCTACCATACTTTTCCCTAACAAATGACCTAAGGTACCTCTATATAAAAATAATGCTGCGACAGATGTAATGCTCTCTCGAGCTTGCCCTCGCAACATCGAAATCGACCGACTCCATCATTCCCCCGGGTCCTCTTTTCTCCTCCATATTAATATATCTCTTTGATAACAGAGATCGTGATTTAAGAGAACGCCGAGGGAAGTTCCTTCCACTTGTTGCCTACTCAAAACCGGTTTTTGACACGATTTCATAGTGGTATTTTAAGAAGTGATACACTCAAGGGAGCACTCCTCTTCTCCACTTCCTCTTTAATGTGCCAACAACCCAGTCAGATCTTGTCGAGAGGTGGTCGAAAAGGTGGAGGGGAGGAATCCCATGGAATAATTAAAGATCTCCTCCATGCGGTTTTCTCGTTTATAGTAAATCAGCAATTGGTAGAGACAAAGTCCCTCAACTCCAGCGACATGTTCACGTCCAAATTATGAACATTTTTTTATCATTTAATATTAATATAATATGCCACTCAAACGCTAGCTCATATGTTTATTCATATCAATTTTATGTCAATATGTATTAACATATTAATAATAATTTATTACAATCCATTTACTTTGATAATCCATTTGCATTGGATACTTTTATAAGTATCTTCCTACCCTCACTTTATATCAATCCCCAAAATAATATTTATTTCTTTTTGGATCAAATGACCTAAGATTTATAAGAAAAATATCTTTATCTATGGGGATTTTTGGCCCTTTAATTAAATGGCAATTTATTTATATGATATATATATATTCATTTTATTATTGGAAGAATCAATCCTTCTCTTTTATGGTAGTGAATATAGCAATAGCTATTTAAACGATCGAGTTTGAGCCTCTTAATTTACAAGGTCCACTATTAACCTCTTTGGTAGTTCTTACCTTAAATAAGTCCAGTATCATAGTTCAGATATCCCTTTTAATCCTATTAAACCTTATAATGGTAATTATGTTCGAGATTATAGCAGTCTTCCAAAGGTTAGCCACTGCTTAGTAATTACTCTCGTGTATGTAGGTTTATGCTAAAAGGTAAGTCATTTGAAGTTAAACTAACATGCGGCGAATAGTCGTTAGCCCGAACTTAGGTAATGGCCTTATCACCCAAGGTACTGGTTAAGTCGATTTACTTTTGCTCTAGTGCTAGTAGCACTAGGGTGATCCATCGTTATTATTTGTTATTCCCCTAGTGACTTTAGTTGTCGTCTTTTAGATGCGTCATCCCGAAGTCTTCTAAGTTTAAAATAACACTTACGAACATAATAGTCGTTTCATGGTCCACTGGTGGGGCCTTGGCCTTGAGCTCCTCACCAGGGCCACTTACACAATTACATTTTACAAAATAATAACAATAGGAGTGAAATTGAGGGATGTTACAAATAACCAACTGCATAGCAGCATTTTGTTCAGATCTACCAACAAATCAAGGGACAAGGTTGTCTAACATTGTTCTCTATCTCAACAAAATACAATATTAAACCACTTGTTAGTACAGTAAGAATAAAGACTGAAAAATCCATGATACGGTAAGGTATGATGCACAAATATCATTAATCCAAGAAAACAATTTAGTTCAAGGGATAATCTCATTAATCCACAACAAAATTTACCAACCAAACTCCTCCTCCAATATTTCTTCAAAAAAGTATTCTTTTGTTTTTTCCGATTTGTTTTTTTAATATTGCGGAATTGACTAAAAAAACCTAAATACAGTCGGCACATCACTTAAGTGGCGTTAGTGTAGCTTAAGCTACACCCTGAAGTGACATGAAAGCATGAATGTCACTTAAACTATGCCATGTAGTGTTGCTTAGGAAACATTAAGGATTATTGCTTAAGCGACACCTCTAGGTGTATCCTTAATCAACGTTCGTCCCCTAGCATTGCTTAAGCAACGTTCGAATGTATTTTCATAAAAAAATCTCGCTCACTTAATACCAATTCAATGTTGAAAACTTATATTTTCGTTGAACGTTAGTCTAAATGTCGAATTTGGACCCCAAACTTAGTGTGCGTCATATTTGTAAGAAAGTAATAACACCATTATATGATATTAGGATAATTTCTAGGTTATAAGGCTCAATAACCACTATAAATGTGATCCTTTTAAATTCAATAAAAAAGTGTGTGTGTGTGTGTTTTGTAATGATGGTTAAGCTCAATTTTGTGGCCATTAAAGTCAATTATGACTCACCCTTGGTGGATAGTCATAACCGACATTTACATCAAGGTTCCTTTAGTGGTCCCTCATTGATGTGGTGGGTAGGTAACCCACCAATGTTATTATGTGTTTATCTTTCATGTCCATGAGTCAAGAATTTGGTTTACTTATGGTATTTACATTCTAGCTTCAAAATAGTCTAAGAGTTGAGGAACTAGGTGTAGCATACACTTGCCTCTTGCACTCAAGCTTGTTGTGGAGTTCTTATTGACCTAACCCATCCAAAAAGGATGTGAAGAATAAATGATCTCCATAAGAATGTACCAAAAAAGGGCTTCAATTAAATCCTAGTTCCAATTTATTTTTAGGTCATGTTAATTTTTTTGAATTGTAATAAATTTCTATGAAGAAATTTTATGTGCGTGTTTTTTATTGATTCCATTAGAAAAAACTTTCAAACCATCCTTTTAGAGCTACCAATGTAGGTTTTCAAAGTGTTTTGAGGGTGTGATTATTTTACAAGGTTTGTCATCCTTGGAGGATTTCTCATGTATAGGTTTGCCTATCTACAAGTAAGTTTTTAATAGATAGGGTTTATTTAAATACTAATGTCTATTTGGGAAATTTAGGGGGATCACACATTGATTTATCTACTACAGTGTCTAGTATATTTTTTTGGTCTCATGTGCAAACGTTATCTATTTAGGGGCATGTTTTTGTGCATGTGATATGCTTAATGGATTAGCATGCACTCTATAGTGTGTTGTAGTGCATGTGAACTTATTTTCTCTAGGGAAACACAAGAACACGTGTTCTCATGCACAACACACAAAATCAACCTACTTTGAGTGCACCAAAGAATTTGTTGGACCACCGCCTGCATGCCATTTCATTTTTCTTATGTGAAGCTACTAAAACCAAACAATATGTGTCGCTAAACCCTAGTTTTTAGCATTTAGGGCACATTTTTAGCATGTTAGAACCCCACTCATGTGTATAGGTCTCAGTTATGACTAAGATTGCAAACATTGTTTTCCTAGGGTATGACCAACCTTGTTTGTTTCCACACCTAGATCTAGTATAGTGTAGTAGATAGTTCTTTTTCACTAAGAAATTAAAAAATATTTATGTAATGTATAAGAATATATTGAATGGTAAATAATTGATTGATAGAATTGGTGATTACAATGAGCTTTGTAGCAATGTACTTATACACATTGATTAGTCATGAGGTGAAGGTTTAATGTACCACTTGATGTTCCATTAATATATTTAATATTTATTACTATTATTGTTATTATTATCAATATATTGATTTGTAAGTTTATTACATTGCCACCCTCTCAAGGAATGCTTTGTCCTCAAAGCATAATTAATAAGCATGTTTTCTCCTTTTATTGGAATTTAGATCTTTCCAACCTCCATGAATTGAGGTGGAATATACTTTCTAGGCGGTTTGTCTGTTTGATCATTTCTAAAAATAGTTCCCTTTTGATATACATCATTTTCATTCCTACTTGGTAGAATGCATGAAATTAATGTAAATTATATTTTTGGTGGTGTTTCGTCCTAGTCAAAATCCAAGTTGTATGTTATTGTGATTTCATTTTTTGCGCTCAATACTTCTACTTACTTTCCATCCATTATTCTACAGTAGCATAAACACATGCATAATAGCCAATATAAGAAATACAATAGGTTATCATCCATAAAGGACAAGTATATAATGATTGTAGAATGATTCAGAGATATGATTGCATTACCACAGGACAATATACTTATATACGCATTGACTGGTCACCATGGATGAATGGTCATGACCTTTCATTAAGACATGTCATTCCATTAATAATAATAATAATTGTTATTATTATTATTATTAATTTATGCTTTTTTATTACATTTCCTTCCTTTAGAATGTTTTGTCTTCAAAGCATGCAAAAGTTATGTCTTCATTCTGGCTTGTACTACCTTCTCGGGATTCTTCACTTTTAAGTTCTTCATGGTTAAGAACATGAGTTGGTATGACCTTCTAACCATAGAACAATGATATCGAATTGTGTAAGGGTCAAACCACCCAAATTTAATATTATATGGATTTGTGTGGCATTGACTTCTATGATTCTGAAGGCAATAAGATTCCATGCTTGAGCATATCTGTAATATAATAGGGTCTTTAGTAAGCTTTTCAAATTGATTTTTTCTTCATTCAATTCATTGATGGCATGTATAATTATGATGCCGGTAAAGCATCCTTATATCTTGTGTCTTGATTTTGGAACCTTCTTCTTTTGATATTTCTGGGGATTTATCGGTTGGTAAGATTTCGATTGGACCTACATATTTTCATTTTTCCAACGTCTCAATGTTTACATATGATGAATTCTTTATTTTAGAAAAACAATAGTCATTGTTTCTTTATCAATAAGGAATAATCCTTGCTGGTAGATTTCTCTAACTTGATCTCCAACGACTTATTTTCATTCTTTAGCTTATTGATTTAAGTACACTTCGATTATGAACCTTTAAGTGTGAAAGTTCTTCATCATTCTCTAGCTTTTCAACTTTGTCCATAAGGTTTTGTTTTTCTAACTAATCTTTTTTTAATCTTTTGATTTGCGCAACCAATATCTAATTAAAGTTTCTTGAGCTATAAGTTTTTTTTTTATCTTTTTTTATAAATTCTTTTGAAGCTCTTGATTTTCATGTTGATCTAGTTTATGATTGCAATGTATCTTACCCTTTGACTTCTAAATTTGTGCAAGTAATTTTTTCTTATGATCTTTTAAATGAAAATCTCTTCGTAAACGTTTTTCAAATTCCTTTTTGAAATCTCAATTTTCTTATTATAATTTATGATAGTACTATTACTTATAATATATTTTTTTGTCAATTCCATGATTTATATATACAACTCTTAATTACAATTTCATAAATAAAAATTACATTCACATAAGGAAAATCCATAAATTAATAATTATAAATCCATAAATTAATAATTATATATGTTCTTCTTAACAAGTACACACAAGTGTGAAAGACCCCTATCTCATCAATGTAAATTTAAATATCCAAACTTTAATACGACCTTCAAGGAGCACTCTATATATTATATATTTTAGACCTTTAGATATCCCAACTTTAAAACACCCTTGATAGAGCACTATATTTTAGACCTTAACTTACGAATCATCTTTTTAACTTTGCCACTGGGTATTGGATAAAGCCATTATTAATGTCAACAAATTATGTATATAAGTTATTATAACCTTCTCAAAATAAAAATATGGAGATGCATTTTTATTATCGCTTTCCTTGTGAAATATTTTTTAACAATCCTCCCTATGGTAAAGCACTTTAATTAATCCTCTTGTAAAGCACTTTAATGTTTTGTAGTAAATGTAGCATAAAATCGTTAGAAGGTGGTCAGATAATTGGTTTTAAGGAGATGGCGAAGGCTGGTGTTAGTCACTTCAATAAATTGTACAAAAAGGATGAAGGGGCTTTTATTGATTCTATGTTGAATATTATTAATTATTATCTATCGCTGATGTCAGTGTAGAACAAAACTTAATTTTAAAACAGTTTGTTTGTTTCGATTGAAGAATTTAAAGAAGCTATTTTGGATATGCAAAATGACAAGAGCCAAGTCTTGATGAGTTCTTTTACGGGTTTATGTAACTTTTCCAAAATGATCTTCTTGCAGTAATTGAAGAATCTAGGGTAAAGGGAAGAAATCTTGCAACATTCAATACAACATTTATTGCTCTTATACCCAAACTTGACAGAGCATCATCATTGGATCATTTTAGACCCATTTCTCTTTGTAATTGTATTCACAAACTATCTGCAAAGATAATTTCTAATAGGATCAGGGGGATATTATTAGAGTCAATGTCAAAAGAACAATTTGCTTTTTTAGAGAAAAGGCATATCCATGATGCCATTAGAATTGCTCAGGAAGTGATTCACACTATGAAAGTGAAGAAAATTCTAGTTGTTGTTATAAAAGTGGATTTATCAAAAGCATACAACTAGGTAAATTGGAATTTTCTTCGACTGGTGTTGTTCAAGGTTGGATTTGATCTTCCCATGGTTAATTGGATGATTTCATGTGTGCGGTCAGTATCATTTGTTGTACTTATAAATGGATCTACCTACTCATTCTTCAGGCCTAAGACAAGGATGCCCCCTTGCCCCTCTTTTATTTATCATGGTTGTAGAAGGATTCAATAGAGCTCTTCTCCATGCAAGAGCTACTAGAGGTCTGAAAGGAATAAAAATAGGAGGGAATGTCTCTATTACTCATCTACTTTTTGTAGATGATATCTTTCTTTTTACTGATGGATCCATGAGGGATATTATGAAGATCAAAGCTCTATTGAAAATATTCACAGAAGCTACAAGTATGGTATTCAATGTGTCTAAGTCTTCTATCTCTTTCATGAATTTGGAACAAGCATCAATGGTCTGGATTTTCTCCCAATTCAATTTTACCCTTATAGATAATGGACTAAAGTATATTGGATTTATTATTAATCAAAATGATTATTTTAGTAAAGATTGGGCTTGGTTGGTTAGAAAAACTGAAAGTAATTTGAATCTTTAGTGTAATAAGTGGTTGTCTAGAGGTGGTAGATTAGTGATGATGAAATATGTCCTTGAGGCTATTCTAGTTTATCGGGCTTCCATTGCTTATATAACTGCAGGAACTATGGAAAGTATCTGAAATATTTGTTTTAATTTCCTATGGAGAGGAGGAAAGGAACATAGATATTTTCCTTGGATTACCCTCGAAAGGAACATAGATATTAAACCACATGATAACCCTTCAATCATTCACTCCAATGTATTTAGGTATCTCAATTTTGAATTTAATTAGATACCCTCAGGTTATCTAGATATCTCTGATAATTAATGTTTGGCAATTATGGGCTTGGTGGCGGTCTTTGGTTGTGCAAATAATGGAACTATACTTTCGGTTAGTTAATCAATCCTTTCACAATAATCATTAAGTATCTTCAGTGTTTCATCCCTATCATCATTTCATATTCTCAACATGGTTTACCATCATTATTCCCATTGAAGTGTAAAAGCTTCTTTACTGCAGTAAATACTTCTAGAAAGCCCACAAATAATCCGAGGCCCACATTTCGAGGGTAATAAGATAATAATAAATTGATAAGATATGATAAGATGATTACAATGTAATGAGAGGCCTTGTATGAATACAATTCCAAAATGAACCTCTAATGGTTGTTCACAAGGGTTATGTCCCTTGGATAATTATTGTTAATTACTATTATTACTATAATTATTTAATATCTATATATTTTAGGTTTGTTACATTGCCTTCCCCTTAAGGGAAGCTTTGTCCTCAAAGCTTTTTTGAAGACAAGGGTTATGTATGATTTTTTGTTTGAACTGTCATCTCTAGATCCTTTCTTTTAGTATTTGCGACACTTGAGGAAATGAGGCGATGCGAGTTACGAATTCCACAGAAGAATTGTCGCATCGTTTCTGATGTGCTCCATCCGAGATCTATTTTTATCGGAGCTATTTAATCGCTTTGTGGGATGGGTCTTTCCGTTTGTTGCTTAGTATGTTGATTTGATGTTCTTGCTTGTCTGGCATTGTAATTCCTCGGTGTATGTTCATTTTGACCCTGTCATTGGACAAAATGATGTTTCCTAATTGGGGTGTCGATAAGGGGTTCTTGTTATTTGTTTTTCTACTGGTTTGAATTCTTTTTGAACTGTTACGAAGACTGAATTTGAATTTATTTCTTCTTCCTCAACTTGAATTTGTTTTTCGGAAAGCCTGGATGCTTCCTTCTGAATTTGCGCTACTTTGTTCTCTAGTAGATTGTTATTACTCTGAATCTTTTTGAACCTTTCGTCTTGCGACTTTTTGTCCTCTTTGAACTTATCGATTTGTTCTTCCAGTTCTTGATTGAGATTTCATAGGCGCTAGTTTTCTTCCTCTTTATCCAATAGTTTCCCTTCGATATCTTTGTTTGATTGTTCTGTCTTTTTGTACTTTTCAACTTCCTGATTTTTCCAATTAATGTTTTTTTATGGTTTCTTAACCGATGTATTTGTTGACTGTTATTTGATAACGTGCTCTTGGAAACTGTAATATCTATTTTATGCGTCTTTCTAATGTCGTCATACTGTTGCTGGAGTTTTTCCTTCTGTTGTCGATATTGACATAACTCAGATTCTTGATTTTCTAATTTTCTTCGGACTTGCACCAATTCGGCATCATTGTCCATGATGAGCTTGTTTAGACGCTTAATTTTTTCTTCTAAATCATTATCGCTTCCCTATGGTGATTTGTCATCATTTTTTGACTTTCTGATCTGGTATTCTAGGTTTTGATTGTGAATTTTCAAACATGAGATTTCTTTATCGTGATCAGATAACATTTTCTTGTTATCTCGTATGGTTAGTTCTAGCTATCGATTTTGCTTCCATAAGCGATTATTCTCATTGTCTCTCCACTCTTTCAAAAACTTATGCGTCTCAACCTCAGCTTGTAGACATTTATTGATCGCCTTATATTGCTCTAACTCGTCTAATGCTGCTTATAACTGCGACTTCATTTCTGATTTTGAATTCTCCATAATTCCTGGCTTTGGACGATAACTTGGTCTTCTTGACTTGATTTCTTTTTTGACTTGGTCTTCTTTTGACTTTGATTTCCTTGGCGATAGATAGTCTTCAACTGTTTCGATGATAGATGTTCTTTGACTTCCTTGACAAGCCTTCCTTTGACTTCTTCAATGATGGATGATAGGTGGATGTCGATTTCTTTGACGAATGTTCCCTTGACTTTGATTTTTTTTTTTGACAATGAGGGACTTCTTATAACTTGATATTGTTCTTCGATGATAACTAATCTTTAACTTCTTCTACAGTAGTTTTTCTCTTCACTAATAATAATTATTATTATTGAAATGTAATAATAATAATATTATTAATATTATATATTTCTCAAATAATTTTAATATTTTACAATTATGGAATAATATTAGTTATAACACTATATTAATATTATTACTATACAAACTGCCACCTTCGTCTCTAACTAGACACAATAGTCTTTTTCTTTCTCTACATACAATGCACGCTCACATAGAGAAAGTTGTGCTCAAAAGGCACTTGGATCTCCACGTTGGTTAACCTTTTTCTTTAGATTAATTTCTTTGTGGATTGTGTGTAGATTAGGTGGTTGGGAAGAATGATTTTTACCCTCCCCACCCAAGTTCAATTCTCGCTTGAATTTTAGCTTTTATACTTTAGTAAAGAGAATTAAAGACTACTCAACCTAATTAAGGTATGAGTTATTATTTAATAAGCATGAGTGGTTTTATAAAACCAAGGGTTGGTTAAATCAAACCTATGTTGTGTTTCCCCTTTTTTATGGGATCTTCTTTCTTATTCTCTTTTTTTTAACTTCATTTTTATTTTCTTTTTTACTTCTTCCTTTTTTTTTACTTGATTTTTGGGCAATGTCCTAGATTTTAGGGAAACCCAAATGATGGCTACAAGCCAAATTGTCACATACCCAAGTTCTAAAAATTTTATGTTATGAGAAAAACATTATGTTTTATTTTATTGTAAAGTTTTATGACTAATTGACCAAGTGGGGTCAAGGATGACTATAATTAATTACTTTGAATATTTTATTATTAATAAATAAAAGAGGAGACAAATATCCAAAGGAGGTTGTTGAATGAGTGTTCACTGACCCACTAGGAGGAATGGACCAGGGTGAAAGCAAACTAACACTTGGCATCATCCTCAATTCACTTCTAGCTATTGTAGGGGGCAACTTCCCTATTTTTATGGTCATGTTCCCTAAGAAAGTGGAACTGAGCAAATGGCTCAAAAACTAAGAAACTGACCAAAAGACCTAGGCATTATTTATCTACCCATCGAATTCAGCAGGAGGTTGTTCATCTTTACCTTGTGATAATTTATGAAATAGAAATACAAGAGAGCACACGATATTTGATGAGGGGAAGGTTAGAAGTAATTGAGTGAGTTAAGACTGCATTCTGAACTAGTGCAGCCACATTACTGAGTTCAATATTGCTAAAGGCAGAAGTACTATTGTAAGTATTACTGCTGAGTTGCAAAGGAATTTATTCCATTCTCCACACAACATCTTCATCCTGGTGGTTCAGTGAACAGGCTCGAGGGTCCTAAGCCAAGTGACTTGGCTATCTTCAGGAGAAGGTTGGGTGGAAAAGGCTCCTTTGGCTATTTGTCTCTTCTACAGTTACCAGGTTCTAATTGTGTTATCTTATTTACTTTCTACACAACTATTTACTAAGGAAATGATTTTAATATGTTATCAGCTTTCTATTAAAACTTAGATACCTCTTGAAATGTTAGTAAATGCTTATAATTTTCTATCATATTATCTATGCTGAAAGTTCATTTATCTGCTAGGTATAGAACTGAATGAATGATTCTGAATTTTGTTAAAATGATAAATGATAGAGTAAAAATACTTCTCTGTATTTTTCCACATACATTATGTATCGTACTCTAGTACAAAGAAGTTAATTTAGGAGTAGATGATAATGATTCTTTATCATGGACTGAAAATGTATCATAAAGATCTGTATCAATAAACTATTCTAATTCATGTATAGTAAGGTATTTTGTTACTTTTATATACAGAACTCATATTATAACTAAACAAGGTAGACAAATTTACAAGAATCACCCTGTATACCAAACAACATTATTTAGCATTTCAACTGTTTCATACAGAAGTAACAATCTTAAACCTAGCTTACTTTCAGAATAAATCTAACTCTTTTTATAAGCTTTTGATGTTGCAAAATCCTAATAGTAAGTGCAAGTTCATGATACAGGATACTTGTATAAACAAATCAAAGTTATAAGTATTATTTGTGAACGCGTCTATAAACATGTACCTATTCTTTATCACACATTACGTATCATGTAATGAATCAACGTAATTAACCACTTAAACATTTACACAGAGATCTTCAAACATACTGCATCATAATGCACTTTCAAAAGAATTACCATTTAATTTAACCATTAAAATATACGAAGATTTACTAAGCAAATAATAACTCTAAATAGTCTATCGACTGTTACAGGGTTGAAAACCCTGTTCATAATCCACAACTGTTAAATACTGTAATAACATTGCATTCTTTTCCAAAACGAGAATATAATACAATACCAGGGTTCGATACCCGTAAGGGTTCACCCAAACCAGTCCATGCATTTATAAAATTAGAAGCATGACCTTTGCAAGCTTTCTAAAGCGCAAGTGTGTAGGGTTGAGTCTCGACTCACCCTATCCACATTATAATTTTATAAGCTATCAAATAAATCATAAATACATAACAGGTTCAGGGTTCGAAAACCTTAAGCAAATATTTAACACTATAAATAGTTATGGTAGAGTTTCTAACCCTGCCTTACGGCCAATGTTTGAAACGAATCTTAAAAATCAACATCACAACCATTTGTCAACAGAGACGGGCTTTGCCCTAAAACATTGGTAGCTTGTATCAAAACCTATACATTGCAAAAATAACAAAAATGCTGAGAGTAAACTCTTTGAAATTGTATTTTAAACTATACTTTGATCTTGCAAAACCATTATATTATCCATAAAAATTTATACCTTTACAGTAACGAAAGGAAGCGTTGAGAAGCCAACGCAAGTCAAGGTCAAGGGTTCAACCCTCTCGGTATCAATTTCCTTACGGATTATACGATTGCAACCAACTATAAAATCAAATTTTAAGTTAAACTAAAGTTTCGGCTAAACCAATTTAAGACCTGCATTAGTGCCAGGATTCACCAAAATCTTCCGAGTGCTTTTTAGATGCCCATAGGGAGTCACTGAGGCTTAGCAGGGCCAAAGAATCTCTTATCCCTTTCTGTCCAACCATAAAACAAATGCCGAGGAGGTAACCTATCAGGGACATCAACATGACGACTAGTTAAATCTTGAAGTAACTCAGACATTAAAACTTAAACAATGCTAACTTTAAAACACTCTGCGAAACACGTAGGGTTGATTATGACATTACCTGCAAAACATCTGTACGCTTGAGCATTTTCTTCATCAACATATGTGGTCGTTAAGCTTTCAGCATCAACACTGGTGGTTGAATATTCAACATCAAACCCTGTAAGGGTTAAAAAATATGTAAAGAAATCGGGTTCATATAACCTACTGTTGATAACATACATGATGCGAGGTCTCAGTATCGAACCCCGAGAGAGACTGCAATCATTGTTTTACAAACCCTAAAAACTCAAGAGCCTATCGGCCTCTCCCAACACTACATTTCAAATTAAATGAATACAAGGGTGATGGATTATCAACGCAGGGTTAAGGTTTATCCCAAAACCCAAAGCCATCCAAAGATCAACGGCGTCGGCGCTGCCACAAGGGCATGCTATCAAGTGATCCACCAAACCTCATTTAAAAGCATTTAAAACATACAGCTAATGAGCCTGTACACCTTCCAACACATAGTTCCACTATGGTTAATCCCGTAGACTTAACCTTGCACATAACGTTTAACATATAGTTCCACCTTAGAGCTTTCATAGTCCACGCCATGCATATAGCATGTTTCGTATAGTTTATAACATATAGCAAATATATTATATGCATATAGATTATAACACATAGGTTATAACGCATATCTCATAGCATATAATATAATCTATAGATTATGGAAAGGTCGGGTTACAAACCATGTACATTTCAAGTTGTTAGTTCATGGTTGTAGCATTTCCATGCCAACGTATGCTTACATAAAAAAAACATAGCTTGATATTGGGAACACATTTAAACTATAATATTAATACAAACAAAACAAATCCTTTGAAGATAACATTTGAGGAAAGAAATTAAACCATATAAGAAAAACAGTAAATACATAGGATATTCATGAACTATGGACAATGAATGTATCTAGAAAATACATGAATATAATTGATATCCTAATGAATAAAATCCTGAGTTTGATAATCATAGCTAGGGTAGGTCTTACCCTCATATCAGTTAAGATCTCTACACATTTGTACTTAATATCGAAGGCTAAATAATGTACAAGAAGTCAAATTAACATACACTGATTATACTTCAGTTGGAATCTCATTCTTACCTGCGATTTGTAACAGAAATTAAGAGTGTTAGCTATAAATAGATAAGTAAGCCTCGGGGTTCCAATAGGACCCCTCCATTACAAGGAAACAATCAGTTAGTCTCTAGGATTAAAATTTATAACATAGAACAAATAATGACGATGTGCACATTGAACAAGAAATATTTCAGGTTTCAGACATTGAAACATAATGTAAACTTTTGTAATAATAATGCATTTAGACAAATGAATCACGATTGCATAATGATGTTACAGCATTCAAGTAGCTATCATAAATTCCTCATACAATGAGATGTATTAACAGCAATTACGACAATTTTAGTAATCATTGCTTATGAAGCGACATAACTCATTCATTCACTGACGACCACTTTAAGTAGTTGTCGTCATGGAAATCAATTGGTCTTTGGTTAAATAAATTAAGTCATCATTAATGATACTTCCGCATAACAAATACAAGCATTTAATGCTACTTAGAAATTTTTTTTTTGTGAAATTTGGGGATGTTACATGTGGTATCAGAGCGCAGTTCAAATAATAGGCTTGAAGTGGCTCACTCACGCAGATAAAAATTCAAAACAAAATTTAAATTACTAACTTTTATTTTTGTTTTCTGAACAACACCTTATAAGTTTAGCCTACATGTATGGAAGGACCAGCAGAGTCAGCTGAGGACGGGTCTCATAATAATGAACAAGGACACATTAACGCAGAAAATTTATTTGTTGAACTGAACGATAATTCATCTGAGTTACTAAGGACAGTTAAAGACTTAAAAACAGAAATAAAAATTGTTAAGGGGGAGAACGAACGAATTCTAAAAGCTCAAGAGGAGCTAAATCAAATTCTGTTGGATAAATTCCATAATAATGATAATGATAAGAGAACATAAAATAACTCAGAATCTGGCACTATGTCCTACCAACGTAAGGTTAAAAAGTTAAAATTGACTAATTATGACAACAGTTCTTCATCTGAATGTGATGAAAAAACACGCAGGAAAAAGCACAAGTATTCAAGTGATAGTAGTGAAAGTGACTGCTACATCGAAAGGAAGAAGTACAAACCTTACGAAGAAATTTCTGGTGAATTTAAAAAGATTAAACCACCAACTTTTAAAAGAGAAACAGAAAAGAGTGAGGAAGTCGAAGCATGGCTGTCCGGTATGAATAAGTATTTTCAAATCTACAACTACTCAAGTCATTTAAAAACCACAATGATAATTTATAATCTGACTGGTAAAGCCGACATCTGGTGGCAAGATTTAAAAAGAGTAAAATGCTTAAAAGAGAAAAATGTAAACTGGAGTAATTTTAAGAAGTATTTTAAAAGAAAGTTTCTGTTGGAACGGTATTATGAGGAACGAGCTAAAGATTTTTATGAATTAAAGTTAGGTTCCATGGATATAAAGGAATTGAGTAGCAAGTTTTTAAATTTGTTAAGGTATGTACCATATATTACTGAAGAAAAGCCTAAGGTACAGAGATTTCTAAGTTGTTTACCCTCTCATATAAAGGACATAATTGAATATGATGATCCCAAAACTCTTGAAGAGGCCATGAGGAAAGCAAATATCTGTTATGAACAGAACAAGAAACAAGAAGGCCTACCAAGCTAGAAAGTAAAGAATCCTAATAATTTTGAACAAAGCAAAACACATTTTTCTTTTAATCGCAACTTTGGAAATAGTAATTCACATAATTACTCTAACATAAAATTTCAAGGGAATAATTCAAGAGGTAATGAACAGCCAAAATTTACAGTTGTAAGAAACAAAGATGTAGGGACTCCCTGTTTGGGGTCCAAAAAAAAAATAACTTACAGTACGATTTGTCAAAAGAATATATAGAGCCACAGATCTAGTTCTATCTATCATAGTACAGGAATGTCAATATATAAAACTATCTACTCAGATTTATTCATTCTCAAAAGATTTAGCAAAATAAATAAAATAAAAATAATTCAAACCTGTTTTCGACGGTTGATCCAGCGAATCGATGGAGTCCTCGAAGTAGTTTCCGCACGATCCAATCCAATCTCCTGACGAAGTACCAAATGACCCCTCGATTGACCTCCCTACCGTATCGGGGTTATTCTTCTTCACCCCAAACCCCCGAGATAATGGGGTCGTAAGAACACACAATCTAGCCTTCCGAAAGGATTTCCCAATCCCCGTTCCGGCTAATCCCAACTCCAAGGATCATAACATAATCCGAGATTATGATGACCATCCAGCATTAGGGAGCAAGAGAGATCCCTCTCTCTTTCTCCTCCCTCTTTAAATAGGAAAAGCTCATGTTCCATGTGTCTGTCCATGCACATTATTTAATTTAATTTAATATTTTAATTAACAAAATTCTCAAATACATGTGTCTCAATGTCTTCAAGGTGCACCTAATTCCCTAAATCAGTGGGAGTTAGGTGTAGGAGAGTTCTACTTCTCTTTTGATTCTCAATTAGTTTTCTCAATATCTTTTAGTAACTAGTTGTTTTTAATTTTTCAAATTCTTTTTAAATAATAAAAACTTTATAATAGGATTTGTTTCTTTAATGAAATAGCATCTGAATTTTTTTTATTTTTTTGAGAGATTAAAAGATTAATATATATATCAATATATATATATTCTTTTAATTTTAAATAAAATACTTTATTCAAATAATTCTTTATTCTATCTACAATGTTTTCTTTTTCTTTTATAGTAATAAGGAAATATTTAAAAATAATTCTTTATTCCTTTTTAAAAATATTTTCTTTTTGAAATAATTCTAATATATATTTCCATTAATTTATAAAAGAAGAGAACATTAACTTTTTCTAATTTTCAAATTCTTTTCTCAACCATAATAGCAGGAAGGACCGGCAGACGTCGATCAAAAGCAAAGATTTGGGGCAATCACGAGGACTGTCATGATTTTTATCTCGTCCCTTAGTGGTCAATGACATATGGGGACCCGAACCGACACAACTTTTACGAAAAGCAAAGATTCCGACAAACAAACAAAAATAATTACAACTGTGGGTTAAGGCCCACCAAAGCTTTCAATCCTATGCATCATGGCCAGCACGACATCATGATAATAATAATAATAGAATAGTGAATAATTTATTATTAAATTCTATAAAACTTCCACATCTATATTATTTGATTATGTATGTATGAGTAGTTTTCTTTTTTCATTCTTCTTTCGTCTAGGTACCTCTTCGACGGGCCCTTCCGACAGTATCTTTCTTTCTTCTTATGGGGAGTACTGCGTAGCGATCGGGAGTCGTTACCGCGATCTCTCAACTACGCTCCTTGGAGACTAAGGGATGTTGAGGGATAAGGCTCTCCTTATTGCGCGCCCCTCAACTCATCGTACGCGACCAAATCGTTGTGGTATTTCCCGTACGGCATACGCTTCCCCGTGTGAGATGAAACGGCTTCACCCATGCGTGGATTATTAGTTCAGGGTCGACAGTTAGTCGTCGTACCCCCTAAGTGTTGTTTCCGTTCTTACGACCCTGATATTTCCATTGTGGGTCAGTCGGTAAATCGTCTTACCTGCCACTGCACACACTCAAACACATATTAGTAGCGCTGCACTAATAAACATTTCAACATTCATCATTTTCATTTTCTCAGTTAGTCGAGTATAACAAATCATCATTTTATCTGACCATTTTCATTTCACATATAAATTCTAAAGCAATCATTCATGGTCGAAGTTTTATAACTCCAGGTCACTTCAAACCGGTGCCCTCAAATAGTCAAATCAGTCGTAGGTCTCAAAATAATCTAGTCAATCATAAGTCTAACATAATCGAAATCAAACACAAGTGCTGAGGCAGGCATTACAAAAGATCCACCTAAAATTTTCATTAAAAATAATGAACAGAAAGAACCTGTTAAATGTTGGGACTGTCAGGGACCTCACTATGCATCAAACCGCCCACTCAGAAAGAGGACCGTCAACAACATACATACAGTACAGGAGGAAGCGACTGTTGGTGACGTAGCAAGAGAGATGCCCAGGATAAATGCAGCTTTGGAAAACAGACAAGCTAATCATCAAACTTCAATGGTTGAAGTAGAAGGTATGCTGAAAAATAAACCCATTTCTATTTTAATTGATCCAGGGGCAAGTCTTAGCTATGTGTCACCTGATTTAGTGAAATGTTTCAATCTGAAAATAGACAAGTTTGATAAATCATGGTTGGTCCAATTAGCTACTGGAACTAAAAGAAAGGTGACTGATTATGTAAAAGAGTGTGTGAATTATTGATGAATCGGTTTAGGATTCATGTTAAGTTGAATGTGTTACCTTTAGGTTCTTATGATGTTCTGATTGGAATGGATTGGTTGGAAAAGCACAGGGTAGTGTTAAATTGTTTTGAAAAGACTTTTACTTGTTTCAACGATGAATGTGAAACAGTAACAGTAAAAGGAATTCCAAGAAAGACTTATGTTAGACAAATTTATGCTTTACAAGTTAAAAGGGTTGTTCGTAAAGGGTGTAAGTTGTTTGCTGTAAATGTAATTAATGATGAACAATCAACTAAGGAAGATAAGTTAAAGTTGAAATACATACCCATTCTAAAGGAATTTTTTGAGGTATTTCCAGAAGAAATTCCAGGACTACCTCCGAAAAGGGAACTAGATTTCACCATTGAGTTGGTACCAGGAGCGGTACCAAACTCAAAGGAACCTTACAGAATGAACATTCTGGAACTTAATAAACTAAAATCACAGTTAAAGGAACTCATTTATAAAGGTATATAAGGCCCAGTGTGTCTCCATGGGGAGCATCGGCCATTTTTGTTAAAACGAAGGACGGAACTATGTGTTTATGCATAGATTACCGCCAGTTAAATAAAATAACCATAAAGAACATATCCTTTGCCTCGCATTGATGATCTATTTGATCAACTGCGTGGTACAACGATATTTTCTAAGATAGACTCGAGGTCAGGGTACCATCAAATCAGATTTAAAGATGAGGACATCCTTAAGACTACTTTCAGAACTCGCTATGGACATTACGAGTTCGTGGTTATGCCTTTTGGGCTAACCAATGCCCCAGCAGTTTTCATATGTTTAATGAATAATGTATTACATAAGTACTTGGATAAATTTGTAGTGGTATTTATTGATGACATCCTAATTTATTTTAAGATGAAAGAGGAACATGATGAACATTTAAAGATAATTTTACAAGTGTTAAGAGAACACCAACTTTATGCTAAGTTCAACAAATGTGATTTCTTTAAGGATAAAATACATTACCTAGGGCATGTGATATCCAAGGATTGAATCGCAGTAGACTTAGACAAGATCAAAACAATTAATGAATGGCCTGCCCCTAAAGATGTAACTAGTGTACGATCTTTTGTGGGAATTACAGGTTACTATCGTAAGTTTATAGAAAGATTCTCACTAATAACGAATCCTATAACCTATTTACAAAAGAAAGGTAAGAAATTTGTTTGGGATCAAAAATGTGACAAAAGCTTTAAGAAACTAAAAGAATTATTAACAACAACACCTATTCTAAAAATTGTAGATCCAAACAAGGATTTCATTATTTGCACAAATGCATGTAATGATGGACTTGGAGGAGTCTTAACGCAAGAAGGTCACGTAATCACCTATGAGTCCAAAAAGTTAAATGAAATTAACTTACAACTTAGAGTTGGTTGTCGTAATACATGAGAAAAACTATGTGACTTACGACTTAGAGATGGTTGTCGTAATACATGCGTAAAGATGTGGCGCCATCAATTAATTGGAAGAAAATTTATATTAATGACAGATAATAAAGGTTTAAAATATTTGTTGGATCAACCAAATCTGAATGCAAGGCAATCTAGGTGGCTAGCTTTCCTTAGTGAATATGATTTCGAGATTCAACACATTAAAGACAAAGAGAATAAAGTTGTTGATGCATTAAGCAAAAATGTAAGATTAAATTGTGTGGTAGCAATCAACACTTACAAAACAGATTTAGAAAATCAGATTAAAGAAGGAATCATGAGGGATGAAAAATATCAAAAATTACATGAAAAGATTGTTGAAAATAATTCTGAAATTTTAATAATAGATTTCAGAATTGATGAAAGAAGATTAATGTTGTATAAGAATAGACTTTATGTGCCTAATGTTGCTGAAATTAAGTTGTTGATTTTAAATTAACTACATAAAAGCCCATATTCAGGGCATGTCGGTTACCAAAAGATGATAACAATGTTGAGAAAGGATTATTTTTGGCCATGCATGAAAAATGAGGTAGCTGAATATATTGCTAGGTGCATGGAATGTCAGCAAATAAAGGCTGAACATCAACACTTAGCTGGACTGTTGCAGCCACTACTTGTTCCAGATTAGAAGTGGGAAATAAATAGTATTGATTTTATCACTGGTTTACCTAAAAATCAGAAACAGAATGATTCCATAATGGTAGTTGTGGATAAGCTTAGTAAAGCAGCTCACTTCATACCTGTTAAGACAACTTACAAGGCTGCTAACATTGCTGAAATTTTTATGAAACAAATTTTTCGTTTGCATGGGATTCCAAAAGTTATAATTTCTGATATAGACTCTAAGTCTACAGGAAATTTCTAGAAGTCTTTATTTAAAGGTTTAGATACTACATTAAATTCCAGTACATCATTTCATCTGCAAACAGATGGGCAGACAGAAAGAGTCAATCAAATTCTTGAAGATACGTTAAGAATGTATGTTAGAGATCAACCAGGTAAATGGGAGGAATATTTGCATCTTGTTGAGTTTGCTTATAATAATCATTACCAAACTTCAACAAAACTCAATCCATTTGAAATTATGTATGGTAGAAAATGTAATACTCCTATTTCTTGGAGTAATCCAGTTGACAGGTTAATGTTAGGACCAGAGTTATTAAAAGAAATGGAACTAACCGTGAAACAGGTTCAAGGCAATTTGAAAATTTCACAAGATAGACAGAAAAGTCATGCAGATCTCAAAAGAACTCAAAAAGAGTTTCAGGTTGGTGAACATGTCTTTCTCAAGGTAAAACCTAAAAAGAGATCCTTAAAGTTAGGAAGTTGTGCTAAACTAGCACCAAGGGATTGCGAACCTTTTGAAATATTGTCCAGGGTAGGACCAGTGGCATATCAATTGGCTTTTCCACCAAATATTAAAGTACATAATGTATTTCACATCTCTCTTTTGAAAAATTATGTGCATGATGCTACTCATGTGATTAATTAGAATGATGTACATGTGGAACCGGAAGGAGATTTTCTGGTGGAACCAGATTGTATCCTCGACAAGAGGAAAATTTTGCTTTGTAATCGTACCATTGGACAGGTAAAGGTGCAATGGAAGCACCTTAGTCCGGACGAAGCAACCCGGGAATTGGAAAGTAATATGCGGGTGGCATATCCAATGTTATTCCAGGAAGAATTAGAGGATGATGAATAAAGTAGCATTGAGGACGATGTTGAACTTAAGATGGGGTGTTTGTCACATACCCAAGTTCTAAACATTTTATGTTATGAGAAAAACATTATGTTTTATTTTATTGTAAATTTTTATGACTAATTGACCAAGTGGGGTCAAGGATCACTGTAATTAGTTACTTTGAATATTTTATTATAAAAAAATAAAAGAGGAGATAAATATCCAAAGGAAGCTGTTGAATGAGTGTTCACTGACCCATTAGGAGGAATGGACTGGGGTGAGAGAAAATTGACACTTGGCAGCATCCTCAATTCACTTCTAGTTGTTGTAGGGGGAAACTTCCCTATTTTTATGGTCATGTTCCCCAAAAAATTGGAACTGAGCAGGTGGCTCAATAACTAAGAAACCGACCAAAAGATCTAGGAATGCTTTATTTACCCATCGAATTCAGCAGGAGGTTGTTCATCTTTACCTTGTGATAATTTCTGAAATAGAAAGACAAGAGAGCACAAGAGATTCGATGAGGGGAAGGTTAGAAGTGACTGAGTGAGTTAAGACTGCATTCTGAACTAGTGCAACCACATTGTTGAGTTTAATATTGCTAAAGGCAGAAGTACTAATGTTAAGTACTATTGCTGAGTTGCAGAGGAATTTATTCATTCTCCACAGAGCATCTTCATCCTGGTGGTTCAGTGAACAAGATTGGGGGTGCTAAGGCAAGTGACTTGGTTGTCTTCATGAGAAGGTTGGGTGGAACAGGCTCATTTGGTTGTTTGTCTCTTCTACAGTTACCAGGTTCTAATTGTGTTATCTTATTTACTTTCTACACAACTATTTACTAAGGAAATGATTATAATATGCTATCAGATTTCTATTAAATCTTAGATACGTCTTGAACTGTTAGTAAATTATTCTAATTTTCTATCATATTTTCTATGCTGAAAGTTCTTATCTGCTAGGTATAAAACTAAATGAATAATTCTGAATTTTGTTAAAATGATAAATGATAGAGTAGAAATACTTCTCTGCATTTTTCCACATACATTATGTATCGTACTCTAGAATAGAGAAGTTAATTTAGGAGTAGATGATAATGATTCTTTATCATGGACTGAAAATGTATCATAAAGATCTGTATCAATAAACTATTCTAATTCATGTACAGTAAGGTATTTTTGTTTCTTTTATATACAGAACTCATATTATAAATAAACAAGGTAGGCAAATTTACAAGAATCACCCTGTATACCAAACAACATTATTTAACATTTCAACTGTTTCATACAGAAGTAACAATCTTAAACCTAGATTACTTTCAGAATAAATCTAACTCTTCTTATAAGCTTTTGATGTTGCAAAATCCTAATAGTAAGTGCAAGTTCATGATACAGGATACTTGTATAAACAAATCAAAGTTATAAGTATTATTTGTCAATGCATCTATAAACATGTACCTATTCTTTATCGCGCATTACGTGTCATGTAATGAATCATCGTAATTAACCACTTAAACATTTACACGGATATCTTCAAACATACTACATTATAATGTACGTTGAAAAGAATTTCCATTTAATTTAACCATTAAAATATACGAAGATTTACTAAGCAAATAATAACTCTAAATAGTATCGACTGTTCCAGGGTTGAAAACCCTGTTCATAATCCACAACTGGTAAATACTGTAATAACATTGCATTCTTTTCCAAAACGAGAATAAAATACAAGACTAGGGTTCGATACCCGTAAGGGTTCACCCAAACCAGTCCATACATTCATAAAATTATAAGCATGACTTTTACAAGCTTTCTAAAGCGCAGGTGTGCAGGGTTGAGTCTCGACTCACCCTATCCACATAATAATTTTATAAGCTATCAAATAAATCTTAAATACATAACAGGTTCAGGGTTCAAAAACCTTAAGCAAAACTTTAACACTGTAAACAGTTATGGTAGGGTTTCTAACCCTGCCTTACGACCAATGTTTGAAACGACTCTTAAAAATGAACATCACAACCATTTGTCACAGAGACGGGATTTTCCCTAAAACATTGGTAGCTTGTATCAAAACCTATTCATTGCAAAAATAACAAAAATGTTGAGAGTAAACTCTCTGAAATTGTATTTCAAACTATACTTTGATCTTGCAAAACCATTATATTATCCATAAAAATTTATACATTTACAGTAACGAAAGGAAGCGTTGAGAAACCAAAGCAAGTAAAGGTCAAGGATTCAACCCTCTCGGTATCAATTGCATTATGATGCAGTATGTTTGAAGATCTTTGTGTAAATGTTTAAGTGGTTAGTTACGATGATTCATTACATGATACGTAATGTGTGATAAAGAATAGGTACATGTTTATAGATGCGTTCACAAATAATACTTATAACTTTGATTTGCTTATACAAGTATCCTTTATCATGAACTTGCACTTACTATTAGGATTTTGCAACATCAAAAGCTTATAAAAAGAGTTAGATTTATTCTAAAAGTAATCTAGGTTTAAGATTGTTACTTCTGTATGAAACAGTTGATATGTAAATAATGTTGTTTGGTATACAGGGTGATTCCTGTAAATTCGCCTACCTTTTTTATTTATAATATGAGTTATGTATATAAAAGAAACAAAATACCTTACTGTACATGAATTGGAATAATTTATTGATATAGATCTTTATGATACATTTTCAATCCATGATAAAGAATCATTATCATCTACTCCTAAATTAACTTCTCTGTACTAAAGTACGATACATAATGTATGTGGAAAAATACAGAGAAGTATTTCTACTCTCTCATTTATTATTTTAACAAAATCCAGAATTATTCATTCAGTTTTATACCTAGCAAATAAATGAACTTTCAGCATAGATAATATGATAGAAAATTAGAATCATTTACTGACAGTTCAAGACGTATCTAAGTTTTAATAGAAAGCTGATAACATTTTATAATCATTTCCTTTGTATATATTTGGGCAGAAAGTAAATAAGATAACACAATTAGAACCTGGTAACTCTAGAGGAGACAAACAGCCAAAGGAGCCCATTCCACCCAACCTTTTCCTGAAGATAGCCAAGTCACTTGCCTTAGGACCCCCGAGCTTGTTCACTGAACCACCAGAACAAAGATGCTATGTGGAGAATGGAATAAATTCCTCTGCAACTCAGCAGTAGTACTTCTTCCTTTAGCAATATTGTACTCAGCAATGTGGTTGCATTAGTTCAAAATGCAGTCTTAATGTAAGAATCTGCAAGAGACCTAGCAACTGTAGCAACTCACAATCAAACTATCAAGTATGTTGCAAAGAAGAAGAGAAGGAGACACTCAATGATCACTCATAAACACAGGAGAATAGACAATATCTCAGTATCATACAATGACTAAGAATGTAAGTAAATGAGTACAATAGAACTGCAGGGTGCATAATATAGGATTCGAATAGGCCAAGTAAGGCATTCGAATTCCTAACTCATAGTCTGGCTTGGATAATAGTGGAGTCATCATCCAGTCAGTAGTGTGAGTCATAAATGGTAAAGGTTAGTCAAGCGTGTCTAACTGAGTCTAACAGAACCATCTAGGCATACATCGGGGAAGGGAGACTCCAAGGTAGGCACATGAGGCTATCAAAAGGGTCAGTGGAACTCCAGAACTTGCTAACTAGGAGTTGTAGGTAGGTAGGATGAGTAATCAGTGGAAGAATTGATCAATCAAGACTCTAACTGAATGATAACTGCTGGTAGGAGAGATAAGGCGCTCTAACTGGGCGATAATTGACTAGTAGGTGAGAAAAGACGCCCAACTGGTTGTGGTAGGTGAGAAAGGCGCACTTGCCATGCAGAATACTGAAGAAGGGCACATTAGGTAGGTGGGAGGCCCCCTGGGGGTTGTAGACAGGCTATGGACAGCTAGAAGCAAGCTCTAGGTGCTGGGAGGACCACCATGATGATGACTGGATGCATGCAGAATGCATGCATGCATGTAGAATGCATGCATGCATGCAAAATTGAAAAATGATGGGGAGAATATTCCAACACTTAACTCACTCAATCAATTCTAACCTTCCCCTCATCGAATCTCTTGTGCTCTCTTGTCTTTCTATTTCAGAAATTATCACAAGGTAAAGATAAACAACCTCCTGCTGAATTCGATGGGTAGATAAAGCATGCCTAGGTATTTTAGTCAGTTTCTTAGTTATTGAGCCACCTGCTCAGTTCCACTTTCTTGGGGAACATGACCATAAAAATAGGGACGTTGCCCCCTGCAATAGCTAGAAGTGAATTGAGGATGTTGCCAAGTGTCAGTTTGCTCTCACCCCAGTCCATTCCTCCTAGTGAGTCAGTGAACACTCATTCAACAGCCTCCTTTGTATATTTGTCTCCTCTTTTATTTATTAATAATAAAATATTCAAAATAATTAATTACAGTTATCCTTGACCCCACTTGGTCAATTAGTCATAAAAATTTACAATAAAATAAAACATAATATTTTTCTCATAACATAAAATGTTTAGAACTTGGGTATGTGACAAACACCCCCTTTTAAGTTCAACATCGTCCTCGATGTTATTTTATTCATCATCCTCTAATTCTTCCTGGAACAACATTGGATATGCCACCCGCATATTACTTTCCAATTCCCAGGTTGCTTCGTCCAGACTAAGGTGCTTACATTGCACTTTTACCTGTCCAATTTTACGAT
This sequence comes from Larix kaempferi, assembly GCA_027924585.1. Classification (NCBI taxonomy): domain Eukaryota; kingdom Viridiplantae; phylum Streptophyta; class Pinopsida; order Pinales; family Pinaceae; genus Larix; species Larix kaempferi. The sequence continues at coordinate 977,826 of BSBM01000720.1, read as the reverse complement.
TACGAAGCAAAATTTCCCTCTTGTCGAGGATACAATCCGGTTCCACCAGAAAATCTCCTTCTGGTTCCACCTGTACATCATTCCAATTAATCACATGAGTAGCATCATGCATATACTTTTTCAAAAGAGAGATGTGAAATACATTATGTACTTTAAGGTTCAGTGGCAAAGCCAACTGATATGCCACTGGTCTTACCCTAGACAATATTTCAAAAGGTCCGCAATACCTTGGTGTTAGGTTAGCACAACTTCCTAACTTTAAGGAGCTCTTTTTAGGTTTTACCTTAATGAAGACATATTCACCAACCTGAAACTCTTTTTGAGTTCTTTTGAGATCTGCATGACTTTTATGTCTATCTTGTGCAATTTTCAAATTGCCTTAAACCTGTTTCACGGTTAGTTCCATTTCTTTTAATAACTCTGGTCCTAACATTAACCTGTCAACTGGATTACTCCAAGAAATAGGAGTATTACATTTTCTGCCATACAGAATTTCAAATGGACTGAGTTTTGATGTAGTTTGATAATGATTATTATAAGCAAACTCAGCAAGATGCAAATATTTCTCCCATTTACCTGGCTGATCTCTAGCATACATTCTTAACATATCTTCAAGAATTTGATTGACTCTTTATGTATTCCCATCTGTTTGCAGATGAAATGATGTACTGAAATTTAAAGTAGTATCTAAGCCTTTAAATAAAGACTTCCAAAAATTTCCTGTAAACTTAGAGTCTCTATTAGAAATTATAACTTTTGGAATCTCATGCAAACGAAAAATTTGTTTCATAAAAATTTCAGCAATTTTAGCAGCCTTTTAAGTTGTCTTAATAGGTATGAAGTGGGCTGCTTTACTAATCTTATCCACAACTACCATTATGGAATCATCTTGTTTTTTTATTTTTAGATAAACCAATGATAAAATCAATACTAATTATTTCCCACTTCCAATCTGGAACAGGTAGTGGCTGCAACAGTCCAGCTGGGTGTTGATGTTCAGCCTTTATTTGTTGACATTCCATGCACCTAGCAATATATTTAGCTACCTCATTTTTCATACATGGCCAAAAATAATCATTTCTCAACATTGTTATCATCTTTTGGTAACCAGGATGCCCTGGATATGGGATTTTATGTAGTTCATTTAAAATCAACAACTTAATTTTAGCAACATTAGGCACATAAAGTCTTTTTTTATACAACATTAATCCTCTTTCATTAATTCTGAAATCTGTTATTAAATTTTCAGAATTATTTTCAGCAATCTTTTCATGTAATTTTTGATATTTTTCATCCATCATTATTCCTTCTTTAATCTGATTTTCTAAATCTGTTTTGTAAGTGTTGATTGTTGCCACACAATTTCATCTTTCATTTCTGCTTAATGCATCAGCAACTTTATTCTCTTTGCCTTTAATATGTTGAATCTCGAAATCATATTCGTTAAGGAAAACTAGCCCCCTAGCTTGCCTTGCGTTCAGATTTGGTTGATCCAACAAATATTTTAAACTTTTATTATCTGTCGTTAATATAAATTTTCTTCTGATTAAGTGATGGCGCCACATCTTTAACGCATGTATTACGGCATCCAACTCTAAGTCGTAATTTGCAGAGTTTTTCTCATGAATTTTTAACTTTCTGGACTCATAGGCGATTACATGACCTTCTTGCGTTAAGACTCCTCCAAGTCCATCATTACATGCATCCGTGCAAACAATGAAATCCTTGTTTGGATCTGCAATTTTTAAAATAGGTGTTGTTGTTAATAATTATTTTAGTTTCTTAAAGCTTTCTTCACATTTTTTATCCCGAACAAAATTTTTACCTTTCTTTTGTAAAGAGGTTATAGGATTTGCTATTCGTCAAAGTCCTTCTATAAACTTACAATAGTAACCTGTAATTCCCATAAAAGATTGTACACCAGTTACGTCTTTAAGGGTAGGCTATTCATTAATTGCTTTTATCTTGTCTGGGTTTACTACAATTCCATCCTTGGATATCACATGCCCTAGGTACTGTATTTTATCCTTAAAGAAATCACATTTGCTAAACTTAGCATAAAGTTGGTGTTCTCTTAACACTTGTAAAATTATCTTTAAATGTTCACCATGTACCTCTTTCGTCTTAGAATAAATTAGGATGTCATCAATGAGTACCAATACAAATTTATCCAAGTACTTATGTAATACACTATTCATTAAACACATGAAAACTGTTGGGGCATTGGTTAGCCAAAAAGGCATAACCACGAACTCGTAATGTCCATAGCGAGTTCTGAAAGCAATCTTAAAGATGTCCTCATCTTTAATTCTGACTTGATGGTACCCTAACCTCAAGTCTATCTTAGAAAATATCGTTGCACCACGCAGTTGATCAAATAGATCATCAATGCGAGGAAAATGATATATGTTCTTTATGGTCATTTTATTTAACTGGTAGTAATCTATGCATAAACGCATAGTTCCGCCCTTCTTTTTAACAAAAATGACAAGTGCTCCCCATGGAGACACACTGGGTCTTATATAATTTTTATCAATGAATTCCTTTAACTGTGATTTTAGTTTATTAAGTTCCAGAATGTTCATTCTGTAAGGTGCCTTTGAGTTTGGTACCGCTCCTGGTACCAACTCAATGGTAAAATCTAGTTCCCTTTTCGGAGGTAGTCCTGGAATTTCTTTCGGAAATACATCAGAAAATTCCTTTAGAATGGGTATGTCTTCCAACTTAAACTTATCTTCCTTAGTTGATCGTTCGTCATTAATTACATTTATAGAAAACAACTTACACCCTTTACGAACAACATTTTTAACTTGTAAAGCATAAATTTGTCTAACACAAGCCTTTCTTGGAATTCGTTTTACTGTTACCGTTTCACATTCATCATTTAAACAAGTAAAAGTCTTTTCAAAAAAATTTAACACTACCATATGCTTTTCCAACCAATCCATTCCAATCAGAACATCGTAAGAACCTAAAGGTAACACATTCATCTTAACATGAGTCCTAAACTGATTCATCAATAATTCACACTCTTTTACATAATCAGTCACCTTTCTTTTAGTGCCAGTAGCTAATTGGACCAACCATGATTTATCAAACTTGTCTATTTTTAGATTGCAACATTTCACTAAATCAGGTGACACATAGCTAAGACCTTCTCCTGGATCAATTAAAATAGAAATGGGTTTATTTTTCAGCATACCTTCTACTTCAACCATTGATGTTTGATGATCAGCTTGTATGTTTTCCAAAGCTGCACTTATCCTGCGCATCTCTCTTGCTAAGTCACCAACAGTCGCTTCCTCATGTACTGTATGTATGTTGTTGACGGTCCTTTTTCTGAGTGGGCAGTTTGATGCATAGTGAGGTCCCTGACAGTCCCAACATTTAATAGGTTCTTTTTGTTCATTATTTTTAACAAAAAATTTAGGTAGATATTATGAATAAAATAAACATCAACACACACACACACATATATAGAAATAATAATAATAATAACAACAAACAAGATTAATATAATAATATAATTAATTAGTGAAATGGTGTAACTTTTTATGAAGAGTTGCATTAGACACCCTTTAAACAATTATAAATACGAGAAAGTCTATCTTGTAAAAGACATCATCTAATATATATTTCTTATTTATCATTCAATATGAGAGTCGGATTCGATTAATAACAGTCCAACAATCCAACCGCATATGGTTGCTGCATTTGGTATCAGAGCCCCTTCTTGGGCATTTCGTTGATTTGGCTTTTAGCAAAAAACAAAAAAAAATCGGGAGTTTCTCCAAATTAGGTCTTTGACCTAAAACAAATAAAAAGAAAAAGAAAAGAAAGATAGTGAGAAAAAAAAATTAAAAGTAAATTTAAAAAAAAAGAAGTGAGATGGAGTAAAAAGGAAAAAAAAAAAAAGTAAAAGTAAAGTTTTGCAAAAAAAAGGACCTTGTCCTAAGAAAAAAAAAAAAAAGGGAAGTGAAACCGCACATGGTTTTAAAGTGCACATGGTTTTGTGAGAAGTGGGTTTGGTTTTATTCCTTAACAACAAACCAAAAGTGAGATTTGAACTTGGGTGGGGAAGGTTACAATCATTCATCCCAACCAACCATTCTACACCATTTTACATATATTAAGGGGAAAATAATTTTAGAAGAAGAATCATATTGAATATTGTTTATTATAAAAAATGAGATATTGAATAAATTTCAAAGAAAACTCAAGAAGATGGGTTTTAATGTTGAAAAGAAGGAAAGGTGTCCTAGCACCTCACTGAAGAATGTCTCAATACTATTTAGAGTTAAAGGGACACTTGCAGGGAAGGATGTCACCATTTCTATTGCTCCCAGTGAAATAAATAATTATATTAGTGTTGAATTTGCTAACCATTTAGTGATTCCTGATTCTAATATAAGAGAAAGACTAGACTTTTGGAACAGGAAGCAATTTCAAATAAGTGGATTAGAATTGAATGTTGGAGATTATATGGTCATATCTCAATTCATTATTAGTTCCTTATGGAGTTCTGATGGTGACATAGTTTTGGGGTTACCTTGGATTAAAACATTGGGGACCTTCATTTTAAATGCTAAAAAGAAGTTTCTTACTTTTTCCTATAAGCAGAAGAGAATCACATTTCAAGATATTACAATAAAGTCATATATAGAAACTCCAACATCTAAAGACTTCAAGGATATATCAAAGATGATTTCACAGGGTAATCAGAAGTCAGATCAAAAGATGCAGACAGAATTCGACAAAATTGTCACAGATAAAGAAGAAGAAATCTCTTGTTTAAGAGATCATAATCAGAAATTGCTTCTTCAAATAAAAAAGATGAAGGATAAAGCACAACAGAATTAAAAGCTAGAAGAGGAGAATCGAGATCTTCAAAAGAAACTATTAGAAAACATTGACGAAAATGGTCACCTCAAGAAGCACAAACAAGATCTAATGGATCAAATTCAGAAGCTTAAAGATGATAAGAAAGCGCAAGAAGAAATGACCCGAAATCTTAAAAAAGAAAAAGACTCGTTAGACAATAAGTTGGAGCAAATTCAAAAGACGACATCAAAACCCTTGGACTCAAAAATCTACGTTGAGAAAAAAGAAGCAAATACAAATTCAGTCCTCGTCACAGTTCAGAAAGAATAAAATCTTGTAAAAAAACAAACAACAATAACTCCCTATCGACACCCCAACCATATAAACCAATATCCTAAAAAGTGGGAATTGTCGAAAGATAATGATACTAATGTGCTCAAAGCTTATGACAACAGATCAATAAAGAATCCCAACAGTCGGCAACAAATCAATTTAGGTTGGATTGATTTGTCAACATATCGGAAGTTATGTTCTACACTTAGAAGTTCGTACTGACATGTTTCGTCAGCTACGACGTCACAAGGAACGGTGCGACAATGTAACAAGGCTTTGAGGACAAATCCTTTCTAAGAGAGAGGCAAAGTTATGAATAAAATAATAATAAATAAACATCAACATATATATATATATATATATATATATATAATAACAACAAACAAGAATAATATAATTAATTAGTGAAATGGTGTAATTCTTTATGAAGAGTTGCATTAGACACCCTTTAAACAATTATAAATACGGGAAAGTCTATCTTGTAATCATCTAATATATATTTCTTATTTATCATTCAATATGAGAGTCGGATTCGACTAATAACAGTCCAACAGTCCAACCGGATACGGTTGCTGCAGTGGATCTCTGTTTCTTACAGCTGTAAATTTTGGTTGTTCATTACCTCTTGAATTATTCCCTTGAAATTTTATGTTAGAGTAATTACGTGAATTACTATTTCCACAGTTGCAATTAAAAGAAAAATGTTTTTTTCTTTTGTTCAAAATTATTAGGCTTCTTTACTTTCCAGCTTGGTAGGCCTTCCCGTTTCTTGTTCTGTTCATACCAGATATTTGCTTTCCCCCTGACCTCTTCAAGAGTTCTGGGATCATCATATTCAATTCTGTCCTTTTTATGAGAGGGTAAACAGCTCGAAAATCTCTCTACCTTAGAGTTTTCTTCAGTAATATATGGTACATACATTAACAGATTTAAAAACTTACTACTCAATTCCTTCATATCCATGGAACCTAACTTTAATTCATAAAACTCTTTAGCTTGTTCCTCATAATACCATTCTGACATAAACTTTCTTTTAAAATACTTCTTAAAATTACTCCAGTTTACATTTTTCTCTTTTAAGCATTTTATTCTTTTTAAATCTTCCCACCAGATGTCGGCTTTATCAGTCAGATTATAAATTGCCATTCTGGTTTTTAAATGACTTGAGTAGTTGTAGATTTGAAAATACTTATTCATACCGAACGGCCATGCTTCTGCTTCCTCACTCTTTTCTATTTCTCCATTAAAAGTTGGTGGTTTAATCTTTTTAAATCCACCAGAAATTTCTTCGTAAGGTACTTCTTTTCGGTGTAGCAGTCGCTTTCACTACTATCACTTGAATACTTGTGTTTTTTCCTACGTTCTTTTTCATAACATTCAGAAGAACTGTTGTCATAATTAGTCAATTTTAACTTTCTAACCTTACGTTGGTAGGACATAGTGCCAGATTCTGATTTATTTTCTATTCTCTTATCATTATCATTATTATGGAATTTATCCAACAGAATTTGATTCAGCTCCTCTTGAGCTTTTAGAATTCGTTCGTTCTCCTCCTTAACAATTTTTATTTTTGTTTTCAAGTCTTTAACTGTCCTTAGTAACTCAGATGAATTATCGTTCAATTCAACAAATAAATTTTCTGTGTTAATGTGTCCTTGTTCATTATTATTATGTTCATTATTATGAGACCTGTCCTCAGCTGACTCTGCTGGTCCTTCCATACCTGTAGGCTAAACTTATAAGGTGTTGTTCAGAAAACAAAAATAAAAGTCAACAATTTAAATTCTGTTTTGAATTTTTATCTATGCGAGTGAGCCACTTCAAGCCTAGTATTTGAACCGTGCTCTGATACCACATGTAACATCCCCAAATTTCACAAAAAATTAAAATTTTCTAAGTAGCATTAAATGCTTGTATTTGTTATGCGGAAGTATCATTAATGACGACTTAATTTATTTAACCAAAGACCAAATGATTTCTATGATGACAACTACTTAAAGTGGTCATCAGTGAATGAATGAGTTATGTCGCTTCATAAGCAATGATTACTAAAATTGGCGTAATTGTTGTTAATACATCTCATTGTATGAGGAATTTATGCTAGCTACTTGAATGTTGTAAAATCATTATGCAATCGTGATTCATTTGTCTAAATGCATTATTATTACAAAATTTTACATTATGTTTCAATGTTTGAAACCTGAAATATTTCTTGTTCAATGTGCACATCGTCATTATTTGTTCTATGTTATAAATTTTAATCCTAGAGACTAACTGATTGTTTCCTTGTAATGAAGGGGTCCTATTGGAACCCCGAAGCTTACTTAGCTATTTATAGCTAACGCTCTTAACTTATGTTATAGATTGCAGGTAAGAATGAGATTCCAACTGAAGCATAACCGGTGTATGTCAATTTGACTTGGTGTACATTATTTAGCATTCGATGTTAAGTACAAATGTGTAGAGATCTTAACTGGTATGAGGGTAAGACCCACCCTAGCTATGATTATCAAACTCAAGATTTTATTCATTAGGATATCAATTATATTAATGTATTTTCTGGATACATTAATTGTCCATAGTTCATTAATATCCTATGTATTTACTATTTTTCTTATATGGTTTAATTTCTTTCATCAAATGTTATCTTCAAAGGATTTGTTTTGTTTGTATTAATATTATAGTTTAAATGTGTTCCCAATATCAAACTATGTTTTTTTTATGTAAGCATACCTTGGCATGGTAATGCTACAACCATGAACTAACAACTTGAAATGTACATGGTTTGTAACCCGACCTTTCCATAATCTATAGATTATATTATATGTTATGAGCTATGCATTATAATCTATTTGTTATAATCTATATGCATATAATCTATGTGCATATAATCTATTTGCTATATGTTATAAACTATACGTAACATGCTATATGGATGACGTGGACTATGAAAGCTCTAAGGTGGAACTATATGTTAAATGTTATGTGCAAGGTTAAGTCTATGGGTTTAACCATAGTGGAACTATGTGTTGGCAGGCGTACAGGCTCATTAGCTGTATGTTTTAAATGTTATTAAATGAGGTTTGGTGGATCGTTTGATAGCATGCCCTCGTGGCAGGCCCGACGCCATTGATCTTTGGATGGCTTTGGGTTTTGGGATAAACCCTGACCCTGCATTGATAGTCCATCACCATTTTATTCATTTCATTTGCAATGTAGTGTTGGGAGAGGCCGACAGGTTCTCGAGTTTTTAGGGTTTGTAAAACAACGATTGCAGTCCCCCAAGGTTTCGATACTGAGACCTAGCAGCCTGTATCTTTGTCATCCGCAAGCTTATATGAACCCGAACTTTTTATAGAGTTTTTAACCCTTGCTGGTTCGATGGTGAATCTTGACGCCACCAGTGTTACAGAATTTGCAACCCTTGCTGGGTTCGATGGTGGTTCTTTGCACCCCAGTGTTGATGCTGAAAGCACAACCACACATGCGTTGGAGAAGAAAATGCTCAGACGTATAGATGAGTTGTAGGTAAAGTCATAATCGACCCTACGTGTTTCACAGAGTGTTTTAAAGTTAGCATTGTTTAAGTTTTAATGTCTGAGTTACTTCAAGATTTAACCAGTCGTCGTGTTGATGTCCCTGGCAGGTTACTTCCTCGACATTTGTTTTATGGTTGGCCAGAAATGGATAAGAGCTTCTTGGGCCCTGGTAAGCATCGGTGACTCCCTATGGGCATCTAAAAAGCATTCATAAGATTTTGGTGAAGCCTGGCACTGATGCAGGTCTTAAATTGGTTTAGCCGAAACTTTGGTTTAACTTCTCTGAAGCGTAAAAGCTTCTCTGGAGCATAAAAGCTTCTTTACCACAGTAAATACTTCTAGAAAGCCCACAAATAATCTGAGGCCCACATTTCGAGGGTAATAAGATAATAATAAATTGATAAGATGATTACAATGTAATGAGAGGCCCCGTATAAATACAATTCCAAAGGGCACCTCTAATGGTTGTTCACAAGGGTTATGTCCCTTGGATAATTATTGTTAATTATTATTATTAATATTATTATTTAATATCTAAATATTGTAGGTTTATTACACCCATCATTTTTCAAAATTATCCATTAGCTTATCAATTCTCTCCTCAAACATTTTGTGTTTCTTAACTTGTAGATTTTTTCTCCTAACTCTTTTCGTCATTATTCTACATTACCAAAGGCAATGTCTTCAGTTGGTGATGCCATCTCTACATCGATTAATGTCTACATGTAATTCATTTGTTGGCCATCTTGGATTTTTCTTTTTTCTTTGTAGACCCCACCTTTTAGGTTTATTTAAAGTTTATTTTTATAAGTTGATTTTAGAAACAATGAAGTGACTAAATAATCAAATTTTGAAAAGAAAAAAACCATTATAACCAAAGTCAATTTACGATGTAAATTCCCATGTACAAAATTAAACAAAAAAAAATTGGTAACAAAATGTCACATGGGAAATTATAGGTGGATGAGTCTGCAAGAACAATAAGGCTAGAAAGAATTGCAGAGGTAAAGTATAATTGACAATTGATGTGATGGTGATTGACGTGTACGATAGTAAGTATGTGCACAAGACAATGTACGATGCACAGTTCAAAGGATGACGATAATGTACGGGATGGAATGTGGAAGGAACAAAATTTGTAGGACTATGATAGACATGTATGCAACGGAGCCAATTGCTAGAAATGGAATGGTATGTGACTGTTGTATGAAAAAGTTGTGGGAGTACATAGTTTGAGCAATTGAGGGATTTTGACAGAAAAACTAAGCCCCGATACCATGAAGTGTACGATTCTTGTTCACTAAGAAATTAACAAAATATTTTCTTAATGTATAAGAATATATTGAATGACAAATAATTGATGGATAGAATCTATGATTACAATGAGCCTTGTGACAATGTACTTTTTTTTCAAGTCGAAAAAAAAAAGATAACTTGGTATTCAGATTGAATCAAAGTTACATCAGATTAACGTACATAAAAAGACTAACTAAACTTCTGTCCATACTGCATGTTCTAACAATACCCCTTGTATTCAAAGTATCAAAATAAACACCTTATAATGTTGATAAGGAGCAAGCTGTCAGCTGCCATGGACCGAAAATGACCCCCCAAAATAATCTAGAGGCAGTTTGACAAAAGACCGAACCATCACTTACAAGATACTTAAGCAAAAAAACACAAAACTTAAAAGAGTTTGTAAATTCCTACATCAATAGGAATTCCATCCATAAATTCCTCAAAGTGAAGAATTCCATCCATAGTTCCCATGGCATCCTTTGATAAGAGATCAGCTTCCTTGTTAAACTCTCGATAAATGTGAGAGAAAGTGATATGAGCGAAGACTTCCTTTATCTCCAAAATTATGCTCATCCAATGGTTAAGATGAAGAACATTTAAATTTGCTTTACCAGATATCCAATTGATAACCACCAGAGAATCACCAGCCTGAAGGTTTTGAACTCTTTTTTCCTAGCGATCCAAAGTAATCCCCATAAAGCAAGCAGCTCATCCTATGTGTTTGAACCAGATCCAGCACTCATCTTGAGTTTGATGTAGTGTCCCAACTTAATATTTAAAACCATGTCTGCACCGCAAAGTCCATCTTTTTGTGCACCATCAAAATAGCCAACAATGCATGGAGTATCAAAACATGGGAAAATGAGAGATCTGTGATTTACCATTGTCTTCTTAGAGATGAATTCTTTAAACAATGTTAAAGCTTTGTATGCCACCTGAGAGTAGTTGAGCCGCTTCTTTTACAAAATATAATGATTCCTATTTTTCCAAACTTCCCAAATGACAAATAAAGGTAGCTCAAGAAATCTGGGCTTGTTGAGAAACCAGCACCTCATACTTTCTTGTAAATTTACCATATTCCAGATATCTTTGAAATTTAAGATCTCATGGCAAGTTCTCCATACATAGTTTATAAAAGAACAAGTCACAAAAAGATGTGACACAGATTCAAAATTTTGCATACAGAGAAAACATACACCTAGGCCAACAAACCACGTCTCAATAAGTTATCCCAAGTAAGGATTTTGTTCTCCATGTTGAGCCGGATAAAACAACAGATCTAGGGAGGAATTTTCCATCTCCATATCTTTAAGGACCACCAATATGGCATATTGTCAACATTTTCAGAAACCACAAAATCATAAGCATCTTTAGCCGAAATGTTACCACTTGAGTCTTCCCAATCCCAAACGAGATTGTCAGACTTATTTGTCAGGAGAATACCCGCAACTTTTAAGTTTGTAACATACCTTTTCCATTCACCAGCCACATTACCCATGAGACCAGGTCTTCAGAATTCATCCAGACAGAAGAGGAAAAGATCTTTGCATCTTTGTTATACACCTGAGCTAATACATCAATATTTCTGAAGTGTAATGAAGCAATCAGTTGGGGAGAAAGCATGTAGTCTTCCTTCAATCCTATGATAGGGTCTATTCCAATGTAATCCCAGATGCCACGACCAATATTCCAACTCAGTCTTTTCTTCAGACTAGGCAATTTCTTATATAGACCTTTCCAAATAACAGAGGTATTCGAACTGATAGCAGGAGTATTTCTAATCCAGATAATGGGAAGAGTGGATTTTAAATATTTATTTTTAATCACTTCACTCCACAAACTATCACTGAAAAGAGCTCTCGCAGTGTTTTTGCACCCAAGGCGTCTTCAAACCAGAATATGTGTTTCAACCCCCAACCACCAAACGCTTAGAGAGCGTTATATTATGCCATGCAGTTAAATGAAATTTGGAGTGAGTTAAGTTTCCTGCCCACTAGAACTGAAACATTCTCTTCCTTATACCTTCCAACACAGTCCTCAGAACCATAGCCAGAGACATCCAATATACTGGAATACTCTGCATGACAATGTACTTATCCATTGATTGATCATGAGGTGAAAGAGTGTGTACCCCTTCATTTCATTAATGTATTTAATATTTATTATGTACTTATCCATTGATTGATCATGAGGTGAAAGAGTATGTACCCTTCATTTCATTAATGTATTTAATATTTATTATGTACTTGACCATTGTTTGATCATGAGGTGAAAGAGTATGTACCCCTTCATTTCATTAATGTATTTAATATTTATTACTACTAATGTTATTATTATCATTATATTTATTTGTGTGTTTTATACAACAAATTGACAATGTTTGTTTTTCCCCATGCATGGGAAGCAATTTCCCATGCTTGTGGCTTGTCCTACAATAGATTAGTGATTTTTCTTACTATAGTTTCAATAAAGTATCCCAAGCTTTTGTTTTAATAATATTTTTTTCTCCTAGCAAGAGGGGGCAAAGGGGCAATGCTAGGTGGAGGGGAATAATTTGTTGTTTCTTTTGCAAGGGCCCTTACACTCTATATGTACACACTTTGTGCCTCCCAAATATTCTACATTTTTCCCATCAGTTTGATTATTGCAAACACAATGGTTGATCTTGCTTACTCTTCAAAAACTCTAAAGGCTTGCGAGAAGAGAGATGGGGTACTAGAGAACCTAATGATGAAGTTATATACTTTGTTACAAGGTATTATTGACTAGTTGCATAATGTTAATGGAGCAAGTTGCTTCTTTGCAAGAAATTAATGTCTGATTACAGGATGAGGTCAATTTTTCTCAAGGCTATGTTTATGAACTTCATAAGAAATCTATCCTACTTTAACATAACAATGTTCGACTCTTTGACAAATATGAAGCCTAAACAATAATAATGATGTTGCATATGTGTGGATGATGTATATCTACAGTTAGTTGAAAGGAAAAGTCCATTTGTACCATGTATAACCTCAATAAATACCTTGTCCTAGAAGTATATGAAAAGTACTAAAGGTCATTTTGAGGGTTGCTTTAGCATCCTTGGAACTTACCTTGAAATAGATCATATTATTGTTTTTGGTCTTTCTAAGAAATATAATGGTCAGTTAATTGATGAACACTATGCATTAATGAGTCAAATGAAACATTAAATTGTGGATACTAAAAAATCATGAATTAATTAAAGAAGAAGAAAGAGGTGCTTGGATCTAACACCCTTTGATGTGATTCATCATGCATTGTTGACTATTCCTGTGCAACACTCTATTATTTTCGAGAAGCATATTAAAAACTTGAGTTCCAAATTGCTTCATCAAATGGGCTATACCCATGTAGTCTTGGTAAAAATGGGCATAGAATTAGGCATGGAATTATCGCTCCTATAATTCCTAAGATGACACCGGTTCCTGCACTCCTTCCATGTTTTGAGACTTCATCGCGAGTTCTAAGTCCTCGTGCTCTCAACCACTTTTGTTTCAAAAACCCATGGCTTGCATTGTCTAATGATTTGTCGAAACCTAAATCCAATATTGATTCACAAAAACCAAACACAGCTACTCATGTTTAACCAACACCAAATTCTATCCACATCTGTGTGGTGTATCCTAGCCATGATAGAGGCATTTATCACTCTACATCTAGGGTCTTACAAAACTTTAGTTAAGAAATGTAAATGACAAAAGTGTGGATCAATACCAATTATATAAACCTTTAGTTATGAAAAGCTAATGGAAAAATTGTGGATCGATATCAATCATTGGGACTAAGCATTGGTTGTGTCAATGATCAAGTACTTGAATATGTTGTTCGAATAAGAACCGGTTGTGGCAGCATTCAAGCACTTGTTTGACAACTTCATAACAGCTTGTGTCATCGACTTTACAATGGTACAGCAGTCGTCACTTCCTTTCTTGGTTGTCCATAGCCACAATGTCTGCATTGACAAATTTGATCGCAACCTTTATTTGTGGCCTATGCTTGGCACATGTCCACTTTATGATGGAAAGACCATCTTATCAGAATTAATGTTTAAAGCACTTGTTCAGCCTATTGATTGTATTGCGTGCATGATGAAGGTATTGGTTGGCTTACATAAAGCAACATTTTCAATCATTGACACTCTTTCCTAACTAGCATCATCGTTAATAACTTTCAACTTCACGATGTGTTCTTTACCATCCATTGTCATTTTCTGGAGACTATTTTTTGTCAACATTACATTGTGGGATTTTAGTTTCTATGATGACTACTTGTGCACACAATTCACAATTAGATTTAGGTTTCCTTGTGTTTAATTGACCAACTCCTAAGAGGTTCATGCAATGGTGCCTATCGGGGGCTACAGCTCTGAAACAAGGCCCCATGTTTGCTTCGTCAATTCTGTAAAGTTAGAAGGTGACCTTGGTGGTCCCTCCTTAATGTGGTGGTTAGAAGGTGACCTTGGTGGTCCCTCCTTAATGTGGTGGTTAGAAGGTGACCTAGTGCTTTATAGTTAATGCAGTGGCTGGGTTAGATCTAATCAATATATAAAAATATTTTGCAGCTTCCAAACATCATGTCACATATCATTCTTTCCTATTCAAGTTTATTTAGGTCACATACCTATCTGTACTCAATTTTTGGGACATTTTTTATCATGTATATTCATGTTTGGAGACTATACTTCCCTTGTACATACATATGTGTGATACACCTCCCATGCACCTTGATTTCAAAAATTGTATCCCCATACCCACACTTGCACCACCACCTTGTATCATGATTTCAAAAATGGAACCCCTTTATCCACCCACATTATGTGCATCTTGCATGTGTGTGTGAGGGAGACAGAGAACATGTACACTCAAAATGAACACATCAACAGTGACCATCTCTATTAGTAAGATAAATTAGCTACTTTATTTCAAAAAAGATAGGCTGACAGTGGCTCAAAATAGGTAGGCCAGCTTAGAACACTTGTAGCCAAACAACCGCTACCTAAAATTCCATGGTCCAAAGGGACCTATGGTATCTAAGACACAAAAAATCGTGAAATCTTCATATAATGAATGCACTCTTTACTGAAGTATGTTCCCCAAGACTTAATAATCAATGATTTCGTGGAATTGGTAATAACATACGCTTGCCAATACCATATCAGGTATCCTTTTTTTCTCCTTCCAAACAATGTAAGGAATTTTACAGTCCTGAAACTCTAGTAGGATTGTTGTGTTAAAAGCCATGTGCTTAGGCACAAATAACAGATACTTGAGATGAGTTTAGACAGCATAAGGAAAAATCTCAGTTTAAATTTTTTAGAAATGAGATGCTTAGTTTGTATAACTGTTCCTTCTATATGACAGTAGGGTCAACAAATGGGAACAGAAATAAAAATTGTTCTATGATTTAAGGGACTTGAAAATGGTATATTACAACCAGCTTTGTTCCTTTGCAAACTCAATTGTGCGGATTTGAGTTACATTAAGTAATATGACTTAAATAGGAACACAGTATCTCAATGTAGGATTAACACATCCAATCAACGTAACATCTGTTGCAGCTGAAGTACTTGTTGTTGTTGCTCAGGTGGCAAAGAATTTATCTGTTCTGGAGTAAGACTCATCACTTGTTGCAGCAATGCAGATTCTAGTTCTGGAGTAAGTTGTGCCTGAATCAAAAAGCAATAAAAGTCACATCAGGACTCAGGACCAAAAAGGATTTGTACCACAAGGAATTCATATCTGAAGAATAAACCATGATGTACCCCTTGGGATGCAGGCTGTTGTGGTTGTGACATCCCTTCAATTGGCATTTGGCTGGGCCCTTGAGAATGAACAAGGCCAACTCCTATTCCACCGTCTGAAGAGCCAGAAACTATTCCACCATTTCCACCACCCACAGCTGTGTAGGGCTGCTTGCCTCCATCTTCTATATTAGGTAGCCCTGCAGAAGTAGATGCAACTGCTGCCAAGTCCCCACATAAACCACCAGCTGATTGCGGGACCTGAGACCAGGATACATCAGGAATGCCACCCAATCCTTGAACCAAATGAGATCCTCTTCCCACTTGGAGGGCACCCTCAATGCCTAAATTTATGGGACCAGCATTGCTTGGAAAGTTGTTTGGGCCTGAGCTTGAGTGAATTGCATCAGAACCTACATGTAGAGCTGTGCCAGCTGTACTACCAGAACCCATCTGCACAAAGTCCAAATCTGAGACTCGGAATGCCAACTGGAGAAAGTTTTTGAGCTTAACTGTTTTTTAGAACCTACTTACCTGATAAGACTGCTGTGGAGGAGGTAGATTGGGCAGTGGAGGTTGGGTGTGTTTCTGGAAAGGAATCCCCGAGGTATTCTGAGGATGGTTTCCTGACTGCTACCAAAAAGTATCATTTCAAACAATTGAGAAATTCAGGAAAATGTATACCATAATTCTGAGAAAACTAATGCAAAGGACCTCCCCTCCTACACCATTTATTAATGACATCAAGCCTGAAGATAATATATGTATAACTTGCTCATGACAACCCCCCACCCCCGATTAACTGAACAAAATGAATAACATATCTAATGGTATCAACTGTCGTACCTGAAAAGGTGCCTGTGTTGACAGTTGGTGTGGCACACTTGATGGTTTGAACCCCATATTCTGAGTTGGATGATTTTGCACCTGACCAGCAGGTGGAAGTGACTGCAACACTGGCCTTGGTTGTTGTGGTAGTGGCGGTTGATGTAGACTCCCCAGACCTGGCTGGTTGGAAGGTTGTTGAGGCTGACCTGAAAGAATAGGAGGAACTTGAGGCTGTACAGTGCGTGGAGGAGACTGCATTGGAGGTTGTACTGGCAAATTCAAACTTTGAGATACCGATTGTAGAGACTGCAATACTGTCTGTGGCACTTGAGATTGAGATGATTGGATAACCTGAGCTGAAGGCTGTACTGGAGGTGGTTGCATTAACTGCTGAATTGGAATGTTTTGGGGTTGAGATTGCTGTAACAATTGGGCCTGACCCTGCTGCCCAACCTGCATCTGGGTTTGCTTCCCAGGTTGAATCTGATTTTGTGCTAAACGTATCTGACCCTGTTGACCAGACTGTATCACAGAATCTGAGCGGAAATTAGGCACCTGCAAATGTGTCATTCATAACATTTATTAACTCATGAACAATATAAAGCTTTGCAAAGAAATTCCATAGTCAATGATACTAAATTTAAGAGAATTGAAAATACCATTTGTGGAGACACCATGCCAAGCATTATCTGTGCCTGAAACATTCAGAGACAAAACAATTCAGTTGAAATATAAGAATGAATAACACTTGGAAAATAAACACAGCGTACACTTAGAAGTCAATTTGATTGGGCCAAGGCAAATATTGGTTTTTACCCTTTTCATCATCCGCATCCACACTGCTATATCTCAGGTTTCTATGCATACAAAGATCTTAATGATCAATGCATGAGTGCCTATTGTTGGATATAAAATAATCAGATGAAGGTTCTGACAACAGCAAAAAAGACCTCATTGAGTTTTGAAGGCACCCCACTCTTGGACACTAGCCTCTGCATTGCAGGGTCACATAGTAGGAATTGGCAACATGGCCTCATGTTGGCAAGCCCCATATGAGGGCAGTAATTGTTAGAGATTAGTTTCCCTTCACCTGAAACGCATTATCACAAATGAAGAATTATTATGGCGCTAGTACACAATGCATGTGTGCTCAAGCAAGTACAAGTATGCAATTATGAAGCCAATGCATTGTCTATACAATGGACAGTCATGCATCGTAAGGGAAATTTATATGGCCAGCTTGCAAACCTCCCAATGGAGACCCTTGTCTAAAGGTGAGCGCCATGTCTTCATCTCTACCCCATCAAACAGACTATGAATCGACACCCCATCATAAAACAGGATAATTAACATTAGCACCTCAGAGACTATTACCACAGTAGGTGAGTAACAAGTAGGGTCGCACCTGGTAACACAACTCTTTAAACCTCACTGTAATTTCACAAAACCCCTATGTGCCAAACCCAGGTAAACCATAGGCACACTACAGGCAGAGCTTATATGATGACAGTGGCGAGAAGATATGGATACAAGTGTGTATCAGTTTCCACTAGCTAGGTTTACATGTAATAGGCATTGCCCGCATCACCAATCCACGTCCACGATGCATTCGAAAATAAAAAAATCACCCTATGGCATTTCAACCACGGAACATGATGATACTGTTAAAAAACAGACCTCTGTTCACACACAGAAATTGTCAAATTTCACAGACCACCGATATCAGGCCTCAACAATAAACAGTTCTCAAGCACATTAATTAACTATTAAAAGCAACTTGTCTGTAGGCTGATATGCTGTTTGTGAAGTAAATTTGCAGCAGAAAAACATAATGAACAGAAGACTGTAATAACATATCAGACTCAAGAATTTTGGTCAAATCTGACCTTGGAAAAACCCCTAGGGGAAAACCAATTGCAAGAGAATTTTATTGAGTAAGACAGAAAATATTCAGTATAACAGAGTTAAATTGCAGCATTCAAAGCACAGGACAGAACCTCGAACACAGTGCACTTCCACACTCTTGAAAAACGTGCCAATGATTACAGTTAGCAACAGCACTGGCTTGGTACAGCCCCACTGTTCAGACTGATTGGACAACGTTCCTCCTTGGTAAATGTGCCCAGATCTTCATCTCTTCTGCACTGTAGTAAACAGCCACTGACAGTCTTGGAAAATGTGCCCACAGCAGTCAAAAACTGCTGTACAATTCCTTCTTTCCTGCAGTACGGCCTCTCCACAGAAAGCTGCTACAGCCTCGATATTTGTGCCATATTTCTACCTTGAAAAATGCACCAAACAGCTGTTGTACAGATCACCCAGGAAATTTCTCCTTGGAAAGCATGCAGACTCTCTCCGCAAGTGCGCCTTCCACTGCCTGGAAAATCATGCCCTTACACTCAAGCCCCTTGCCTTGGAACTCGTGCCCTCACCATGGACTGATCTTCTCTCTCAGAATAACTCAATCTTACTCACTTCTCTTTCCTGAGTGCTTCTCACACCCTCCTCTCCAAGCTGCCTTGGAACTCATGCCCCTCACTTTCCAACTCTTGGAATGTGTGCCTCTCTTGGATGGATGAAAAATGAAGTCTCGTAGTCTTTTTATTATCTCATTAGGGCAACTCCTCTTGTCTCTTCGTCTTCTACGGCTGAGATTCGATCTTGGCCTCGAAGATCGACGGATGAGATCTATTCTCAAGTTCACTTAAATCTTTAAGTGAAACTATATATAAGACCCATCTTTTCGAAAAGTCACTTTTTACCCTAAATATTTAAAAAGTCACTTTATAACTTAAAAGTCACTTTATAAACATAATAAAATACATCTCACTTTCAAATTATAAAGTCAAATAAAAAAGGTACTTTAATAAATGCACTTTAATAAAGTCACTTAATGACAGCTATGAGACTACATCATCTCGGACCTTTGCACCTAGCCACCGGATGCAGGAGTACCTCTGAGCTACAAAATGCTAACACTCCCTCTTAGCGAGGGAGGTACACTACATGCATCACTTCCGCCAGAATCTGTCTCCAACCTCTTCTCTCCAACTGTTGAAGCTCCCTCTGAACTTGAAGGTCCCCCAGCCACCTACTCTGGATCACGTGCTGGAGATCTGTTCCTGACAACTCTAAACTAAGACTACTGCTCACTCTCCTGCTTGTCCTCAAGCGTCATCTCATATGTAATATACCAACTGATATTTCTGTCTGTTTATGGAGTTTTTGTTGCTTGCTAGTAGTCTTTATGGCCCAATACTTGAAGTAAAATGAATGCATGTACTGAACTATGCTTGCATGAGCATGCATGCAAATGCATGGGTTTGCCAACCCCTAAATAATCCAAATAATTGGAAATGCTATAAAATAGCGATAGAAAAATGCATGTACGTACCAACAGATGAAGTAGTGAATGTATGTCAATATGAGACCAGCATGCAAGAATTGTGCCAAGGATTAGACGAGATATGAGAGTCTCACTCCAATAATGCACCCTTGTAGTGAATGCACCTTCCTCAAAATGAGAAGTGGATAATAATTGCTCCAATGATGCTAGAATGCTGCAAGAAGCTGGTGCTAGGATTATATTGCCCTTCTGAATAGTATGGAGTGAGCATGCAGACCATGCATGAAGTCTGAGACATAATGCAAACTGTCTCCTCAAAAAAAGTCGCCCATGCAGGAGAAGGCGCCCTCTGAATAATGATGATGATGATAACTAGCTCCTGGATCCGAATAGGAATCCTGTCTTCAGGGATTAGAGTAATAGTGGTGCTCTCGAAAGGATGAAGCCGACATGTAGCCAAAAGGATCGATGGCGAGTTCCCTTGATCTTGTATGTAGCTTGAACCCTGCAAAATGCTGAAGAATGATGCTTGACAATAGTATTAATGCTGAATTTGGATGATCCAACCCTCATAGTGACTAGGGCAAATAGATTTTGCTGCCGAAATACACTTAATGGTTGAGTGGTGTGCCCTCAGCCCTAAACTGGCTGTCTGAGCTCTCCAAGTTGACTTCTCAAATCAATAATCAATAAGCAGAGCTTTTCATTCACTTTATCCTTCTTTATTAACTTTGACAGTGCATGACCTAACTTTTGCATGCCTAGGTCGCTTTCTCTTCTAATTCTCAGTTGACTTGCATGCATTGCTTTTTATGTGCATGAAGGCTTGATAAAAGTATTAATGTGCATGCATCATGAAATATGGCCAGCATGTAATGCATGCAGGTGGCCCCTAGTTCCTGTGGCCCTCTTTTATCTACTGATGATCTAATAACCATGATTAAGATCTTCTTTTGGTCTGAATGGTATCAATCGGTATTAATCCTCAGTCAATTCCACTAAATGTTAAAAAGGGAACATTACAGTCCTCCCTTGCCAAGATTGCTTATCCTAAAACAATACCAACACAACTCCATAATCAATCAAACTGAACCAACTAAATCCAGGGAAAATTCCAGGGTCCCAAATCATCCTAGGAGATCTTTAGCACCTTTTACTCAAAGTACTGTCCTGCGAGGTACCATGACATCAAACCTCCTAAAAGCATCCTCTAGTAATCACTAAACTGCCCGTCACTAAAATTCTAGGGTCCCAAATAAATCTGAGAACTGCAGAGTACCTTCTGCATCCACCACATCCCTGTGCAGTATTTACACAAGGAGCATCCTATAGACTCCTAAGCATCCAAGCTAGTGAACACTGTATCCATCCCTCATAAGGTCCCCCACCTAGGAAGCTAATGCACTGCTCCATATGGATAGGCTCCTGAAAGTGATAGTTGACTATCGTCTTCATGCTAGCTGTTGTACCGTCCACTACTGCAATCTCAGGGTCCCCTGCTACCCAAAAAAAGAGACCATCCTGCAGTCGTTTTGAGCCACTCTGATCATCATCAGCTATCTTTCAAGCTTTATCAACATCCACCACTCTTGGAACTCCAAGCAGAAATATCTATAAGAGATAGCCCCCTCACTATGAATGGTGTAGTGCATAGGAAACCAGGTGAAGTCTGCAATTCTACTGTCATACTCGACCTCAAATACCGACAAAGGAAATCTGCTCCGGTCACTGGTAACGACTCTGGGCTACTCATGAACTCTAATCATCTCCTCAAGAGATAGCTCTATCACTCGTGTTGCCCTATACTCCGAGGAAATCACCAAAATTTGCAAGAAATTTGATAACTAGTGAGTCTCTGCACCTTGCATCCTCAATATACCTGTGATGCAATCTAATAATAGGCTCCCACATGGCTGCTAAAAATTTGTCGAAGGCTTCATTAATCCAGGTCCCAACTTGCCTTATTGACCCGCCATAATATCCACCCAGTTTCTCCATGCAAACCTACCTCACATCTGCCTGTAAAAGGTGAGGTCATCTGAGTCCCTCACTAGCCTGTGTAATGTGAAGCGCTCTCTACCCCGAGCGTTGGTATTCCTAGTGCTAACACCAGAATACATCTAACTGCCCCTGAAGAGCCAAGCAATCATAAGCTGCACAAACTCCTCAGAAGACTGCTCTGTCATGCATCCAAACCTAAGCATCCCACTTATAAACACCTGAAAGCAAAAACTTGCCAACTCCTCCATAGCGGCTCCACTGTCAATCTCAATACTGAATATCAGGAAAGAAAGTCGGCCCTGCCATAAAGAAGTCTCAACCTCTCCTCCACTATCATCCCATAAATATAGTGGATCGATCACCCTCACAACTCTGTCGATCACCTCTACTATCTGAAACAATCCATCATGTAGATGAATGCCTGGATCCCACCACCAAGGGGTCCACCAAACCCAACTCCAACGAACTGCTGCCGTATCATGTTGATAGTCATCGGGGTCTCCATGTAATTCTCTAGTAGAAACCAAGTACTAATAACTGACTCCACTCCTACTAATCTAATCAGCTCCCGCCAAACTGCATCTATATATCTGCTAACCCACTCACCGTCTATGTGCTCAAATAATCCATGGATTCTAAGCTTCTCTCTAGAGAATAGCTCTACCACTTGTGGTGCCTCATACTCATGCAAATACCAAGAATAATCTACCAACTGCAAATCCCGCATAGCCCTCATTATCCTCTCCCTAAGTGAGGACTCAGGATCTGTACAAGGGCAATCTCTATAGGAGATGATGTCATTCCCTACTCTCTCAACTGCAATCCTTGCGAACCAATCTAATCTCCCCTGTATACTCAGTGTACCAATCCCAGGGTCTAATTGAAAGATCGCCCTTGTGGCCAAGATGCCATTCACCTCATCTAATTGTCTCAGGTGAACCTCCCAAGTCTTGTTGTGTAATAGCAATGAATAGCTATGCTCCTGCAGATGCGGCTGGGAAGTAACTAGTGTGTTGGTCAACCCCACAGGCATGACCACAATCCCAAAATTAGGTCTAGAAGTAGACCTATGAGCATCATGCTCTCTGATCCTCATCGGATGATATCCCCGACAAAGATAGGCTATCGAGGGTTCTACTACCCTATGAAGCATATCCTTCCCCTCATCGATCCTGGGGAAACCCAGTACAAGGGAATGCTCGTGATCTCTGTCAGGTGGTCTCCCAGGAGGAAACACTCCAAAACTCCATGGGATCTCATCGTGTGCCCCTATGTACCCCTGTAGACTGTTGCATACTCGTGTATCCTCCTGAGCCATCAAGTATCCTATATGTGCTACTGTAGCAAATACTCCATTGATATCAACGAAGCATGTGATCCAGTGTGTCTCTATATCTGCCATATATTTGTCCATCCAACCTTTGTATGTGTATACTTCCCTGTTGGCTGATCCATAGGGAACGTGCTCAACTATCTCTGCCATGGCTAAACCTCTCTCTAACAGAGATGGCTCATGATCCCCTGCCTGATCCAAACCCTTTGTGTCAGATTTCTCCTCAATCACCTACAACTCTGAGTGCTCCTCATGCAGAATCATCACCGGATGCTCTCCCCTCAAACCATGGGTGCCACTCATGCCCTCATGTTTTACAGTTGTCCTGTATCCTATGTGTGCTACGGTATCCTCCTGTGCACTCATTCTACTAGTGTCACCTAAACCTGGATCCCCCACATCTGTACTATACTGGAGTGTGTCTCCTGTCGACACATCTGCAACTACAACTAGAACCATTAATGGCCCCTCCACAATAAGTGACTCATAACCTCCATATTGCCCCGTATGTATTAGAGTCAACCATCTCCCAGTCATGTCTCTCCTCATGGATCTTGCCTATCATGAATGTCTCGACTCTTGCTGTAGATGATGAAGAGTGTACCAACTCCAACTCGTCACACAGCCTATCAACATGCATATTGGATTCCTGAAGAGCCATCTGAGTGTTGTTCAAGGAATCTCTAGTAACCATAGGCTCATAGGTGGGATCCTCTTCCTCTTCAATGTCTTGTATGCCCAAATCACTCAATATCGAACCCATGTCACATCTAGGTGCTAACACCCCCTGATCCTCACAAGCACCACTACTAAGGTGAGACGATGAATCCTCGACGTTCGATGATCGGATAACTGCATCATATGTACTATCCTCCTCATGTATTGTCAATTCCATATTAAGTTCACCATCAACCTGTACATCATGCTCATCTTTCTCTACTCCCCCAACTATGCCTTTAAGGAGATCCTCGTCCAAATCCTTGGGCCAGCTCCCAAACTGGATGGAGTAATAGTCTTGGAAGGACAATGTTGCACATACCGCATTCCCCAAGGCTAGATATTTACGATATCGAGGCAAGTGTCGAAGTGATGCTAAGCTCCCCAAATTTCCAACCAAGATCCTTCTCAGTGTCTTCATGATCTCACTGGATGGCAAGAAACATGTGCTTTCAGGCATGCACTTCACCAAAATTGGTATGTATTGTCCTAGGTTGCGAGGAAGCGCCCCCACCCCCCTCGCTCCCGCTCCAAAAGTTGGCTCCCGGCCAAAGCTAACCGAAAGCTCGCTTCCATTTCGCTTCCGTTTGGAAGCGTTTTTCAAGAGCGCGCTTCGATGAAGAAAATGGCACTCCCTGCCTCTATGTGGAACTGCTACGGAAGCTATAAGAAGCGATCGCTTCCATATCGCTTCCTGTCACTTCTGGCTCCACTTAAAAACACTTCCTACGCTTCGCAAAATGGATTCTCGTCACTTCAGTGGTCGCTTCCACGTCAACCTGCGAAAATGAGGAGGAGAAAGAGGTGGGGTCCACGATTGGACTGTTGGAGGTAAGGGAAAAGGGCTTGGGGGAGATAAAGCCCTATTCTCCACATTCATTCTAAGCGTCATCATCAAATAGCAGATTAGAAGGGGGTAACTTGGTATATTAATTCATAAAATAATTGATTAACCAATCATTGTGAACATGGTGGGATGGAACTCTGTAAATATTTCCTGAGATTGCTAAAATAATATGGAAGATCCCATGAACTCGTAGAGTTTGTAACCATTCTGAAAAATCAAATGAAGGAAGTACTAAGCAATCGTGTTACTATACCAAGCTACTGTTTCACTTGAATCCTCGCGACACCAAATCTTGAAGAAGGGACATAAGATCGCTACCATATATTACCAGGCCAAGGAGACAAATACCTCCAACGATTGGCATGAGAATTATTAAGGATCCGATCGCCAATTCGTTAGAGGTTTTGTGGTCCTATCAAAAGAAACGATGGTGATTACCATGAGGAGAGGATCTCAGGCAGATGGAATGTCACTGAAACTCTTCATTTGCCACTTCATCACCAGATCATGTGATGTGTCCACTCACCTGCATCATGTAATTAGGCCAATAGGCCATTAAATTGACATAATATGCCACCAATTTTCATGCAACTAGACATCAATAAAGGAGGAGATCACTTGGATGTCATTGACCAATTCAAGCAAAGGGACACCACAAAATTACGTTGTAGATATCACTAAAATCACTTCATTTGCCAGCACAAGGAAGGGACCAATGTATAAACTATTACAGAAAGTTGTAGCAATAACTCTACCAAGTCAAAAGTGAAAGGTGGCAGCAATTGAGCCTGGGATCACCAACAAAAATTGTACAAACTGCCATGAATCTGCATCATCATCTAGCAGTTGTTGAAATTAATGACGAATTCACTACTAGATGTTTGATGATGACGAACAATGACGAATTCAATACTAGATGTTGAAATTGCAAACTACCAGTTTGATGATGACAAAATCACTACTAGATGTTGAAATTGCACAAACTGCCATGAATCTGCATCACCATGACCAAGTTACCCCATTCTAATCTACTATTTGATGTTGACGAATTCACTACTAGATGATTAATGATTGATGAATGATATTATATGGTATTATGGTTTATTTCATGTTAATATGCTTTCCATAACTAATTCAACATTCTACATGTATTTGTTGACATATATGCATCAAAATATATAAAAAAACGCTTCCAAACCGGAAGCTTTTGAAAATTTCGCTTTTCGTTCCCTCTCTCGCTTCTGCTTCTCACTTTCGCTTTCGCTTCCAAGTAACATAGGTACTGTCATCCAATGACATTTCTTTGTATTCATCTATATGTTTATAACTGCATGCTCCCACAGTTGGCGAGGAACATATAGTGGAAGGTGCCCATGCAGGAGAAGGTGCCCTCTGAATAATGATGATGATGAGAACTAGCTCCTGGATCCGAATAGGAAGCCCGTCTTCAGGGATTACAGTAATAGTGGTGCTCTTAGGAGGATGAAGTAGGCATGCAGCCAAAAGGATCACTGTACAATGAGATATGAAGATGTCTCACTTGTGCAATTCACCCATGCAAGGATGGCGAGTTCCTTTGATCCTGTATGTAGCTTGAACCCTTCAGAATGCTGAAGAATGAACCCTGCAGAATGCTGAAGAATGATGCCTGACGATAGAAGTAATGTTGAATCTGGATAATCCAACCCTGATAGTGACTAGGGCAGATAGATTTCGCTGCCGATATACACTTAATGGTTGAGTGGTGTGCCCTCAACCCTAAACTAGCTCTCTAAGCTCTCCAAGTCGACTTCTCAAATCAATAATCAATAAGCAGACCTACCTATTCATTCACTTTATCCTTCTTTTGTAACTTTGCTAGCGCATGACCTAACTTTTGCATGCCTAGGTCGTTTTTCTCTTCTAATTCTCAGTTGACTTGCATGCATTATGTTCTGTGTGCATGAAGGCTTAATAAAGGTATTTCTGTGCATGCATCATGAAATATGGCTTGCATGTAATGCGTGCAGGTGGCCCCTAGTTCCCATGGCCCTCTTTTATCTATTGATGATCTAATAACCATGATTAAGATCTTCTTTTGGTCTGAATGGTATCAATCCTCAGTCAATTTCACTATATGTTAAAAAGGGAACATTATGTAAATTTCCTTAAAATCCACTCTTGAGTTAAAGTATGTAACATTTTTTTTTATTAAACCCCAAATATTACTTTTAACCACAAATGGATTTCTTCACAATGCAGCGGAAAATAAATACTGAGAGAAATAGAACAACAATCACATCAATAGAGACACCAATATTTTTGGGTATGAAAACCCCCGAAAAAACCCAAGATGGGAAAATCGGTGAAGCAATTTGCGAAGATATTTTATTAGCAAGATATAGAACAATACAATCCAGAAATCGATTTTGACCCAACTTGGCAAAATCGTACAACCGAAACTCACAAAGAAAACCCCACAAAATCGTACAGCCCTCCTACGTCAGCGTACGGCACTGCATCGGCATACGGCTCTAAGTCAGTGTACAACCTGATCCGTACGGCCCTCTGCGTCACCCATACGGCCTTCTACACCAACTGTACGGCCGACTGTCTGCATCACTAAGTACGACCTCTGCATGCTTGTACCGCCCGCCTGCAAATCTGTACGGCCTCCTTCGATTTGCCCAAGTCGCCCTATCAACCTCCGGATAGAAGTTCTGCAGTCTCACTCTCTGTAATATTCTCCTGCAAACTGTCTTTCTCACTCTCCGGCTGAAAGCTATGAGCAAGAAATCTCTCTGTGTGTATGTATGTCCTATCCACCAATGAATCTTCCTTTTAACTCAATGGCCAAGCGAAAACCCTAACTTCTCACTATGGATCAATGGATGAGATCCTCCGGTGAGATCAATGGCCAAGATTAGATTAGCCATCACTTAAATTATTTTCACTTTAACTTTATAAAAAGTAACTCCATTAAGTCAATTAATAATTAGATCACATAATGCACTTTTCCTAAGTCTAAACTTTGGAAAAGACATTTCTTGTTTTATGTCTTCCATCATGCAAGGACGCATGCAAATGATAGAAGACCTTCCTTGTTTCCACTTTCTAACACTCCCTCTCAACGAGGAAGGGATTTGGTAGCAACCCCAACTTGTGTCTGAACTTCACAAACTTGTGCCTGCAAAGTGCCTTGGTGAATATGTCTGCCACCTGCTCATCTGTATGAATGTACTCCAACTGAATGGTTCCTCTCCAAACACAATCTCTCAGGAAGTGATACCGGATGTCTATGTGTTTGCTCCGGTCATGGAACACTGGATTCTCAGAAAGGTTAATGCCACTCTGATTGTCACAGTGAACTACCGTAGTCTCCAACTCAGTCTCGAATAACCCTGAGAGCAACTTCTGTAGCCACATCCCCTCACATGCTGCCATGTACTCAGCCTCTGTCGAGCTCAATGCAATTGACTTTTGCTTCCTGCTGAACCAAGAGACAACCCCTGACCCAATGCTAAAGCAACAACCTGAAGTACTCTTCCTGTCTTCTACACATCCTACCCAGTCAGCATCTATGAAGCCTGCTAACTATGTACTCCCACTGCACTCATAAACCAAACCATACTCCACTGTGCCACTGAGATAGCGAAGTACATGCTTCGCAACTGTCCAATGTACTCTTCGAGGGTCCACCATGAACTGGCTCAAAGAGTTAACTGCAAATCTAATGTCTGGTCATGTGTTGACCAGATACATAAGTGACCTGATAAGCTAGCGATAAAATGTAGGATCAAACTCCTCTGAACCTAATGCATCAATCTTCCTCTAGTTGGTAACTAGAGGCGTGGACATGGGTCTACAATCCTCCATCCTGAATCTCCTCAAGATCTCCACTGCATACTTCCCCTGACCAATGAAGAAGCACCCATCTCTCTGCCAAACCTCCAGACATAGGAAGTAATGCATCAACCCAAGGTCTTTCATCTCAAACTCTACCTGCAAGGTTGGACTTGCAGTCCTTGATCAGCCTCTCATCTCCTGTAAGAAAGAGATCATCCACATATAATACCAGTATGAGAGGTACCTCACCTGACAAGAAGTACAGGTTATAGTCTGCCTCACTTCGTTGGAATCCCATCTCCTGTACATAGATGTCAATCCTTGAGTACCATGCCCGAGGTGCCTGCTTGAGCCCATAAAGAGCTCTTTGCAATTTGCATACATGCGACGCCCTCCTCTCTACCTCGAACCCCTTTGGTTGCTCAATAAATACCTCTTCCTCTATAACTCCATTGAGGAAGGCAGTCTTCACGTCCATCTAATGAACGTGCCAACCCATCTTTGCTGCCAATTAGAGAATAGTCTGAATAGAAGAGTATCCGGCAACAGGGGCGAAGATCTCCTCATAGTTAATACATTCCCTCTGTGAATACCCCTTTGCCACGAAGCGTGTCTTATACTTCTCCACGCTTTCGTTTGCTACATGTTTTCCCTTGTAGATCCACCTAGATCCTACCACCTGTTTTCCTTCTGGCCTTGGCACGACCTCCCACACCTAGTTCTTCATGATGGAGTCATACTCCTCAACCATAGCCTCTTGCCACACATCATGTTGTGCAGCCTCCTCGAAACTAGAAGGCTCGGAGTTAATCAACTCCGTCATCAATGCCATATAGCTAAGTCTATTTGGTGGTTTGCTCCACCTCATGGAGCTCTGTGGAAGACTCACTTGCCTTTTTTCACTTTTTTACTTTCTTACTTTTTTCATTTTTTTATTTTTATTTATGTTAGATTAGTTCCTTCAAGTTAATAGTAATTAAAACACATCACGAAGCACACATAAACATCCTTGAAGGACTCATTCAACTTTGATTTATTTATCTTATTTTTGTTGCATGCATCTACAATTGTTCCAACGAACTTAATAAAATTTATACCCTTGTTTTCCCGAAGTACTGCACCATTCTTTGGTGTGTGGAAAAGAGATTATTGGGCTTTAGTTAGTTTAAACAACTCATTTTATAACTTTAAATAAAATCAAACAACGCTCGAAATCCGAAGTATGCTCTTGACCGCTGCAACCTAGTCTGAACAGTTGGGTCAATCAGAAAAGGACATAGAGTAATTAGTTTTAATAGGGCAATCCTACAAAGTCTCATTTCCGAGGATTCGGGAGGTCGCGTGAGGTTTACTACAGATTCAGCAGGCTGTCGTAAGAAGGTTCATCCTCGCCTAGTTGGACACTTGGTACAATTGTCACAACACCCATTCCAAGGGAGTAGGTCTAAGTTGGTCCAAACCAAGAATAAACCCATTCCCATAATACTCATTAATAAATTAAAATTTACAACAAGCCTTTACAATACTTTCACGACACAACACAACAAGCAATCATATTCTCGACACTGGTCTTTACTTTACAAATGTTTTAAATTTCAATCATAAAATGTCATGAATGTATCTATATCATGTGTTGTGTTATCTTATTAAATTTTAATTGCAAATCTTGCTTAGTTGTAATATTTTTTTCACATCCATCACATTAACTCCTAGAAATAGCTTTTTCTTGTTTTATTAGTTAAAAGCCTTAGATTATTTTTATAGGGACCACCCCCTTTGGCATCGCTAGGAGTAGCCTAGACAGAGGAGTCGAGTAATCAGGTGACAACACTTGACTCTGACTTGCCCCCAAGGACACACCGAGCGGCTTGAAGGTTTCCTGCCGCGTTCCCCCCCATGTGTGTATTACGTGACAACACAGTCTAAGGGCAAGTTCATCCAAAAGTTAGAAGAAGTCGATGCTTGAGAAAAATGTATAAATATGTTATATGGGATTGATGAATCTAGTGTGAAGCAAATTCTCTTCTCCTTTGAAGACAAGGCGCTTCTCTTTATGTGCAGGATATTATTATTGAAGGCAAGGCACTTCTATGATTGACCTCTCTTCTCTATTGCTTATGTATCTTCACCAAGAGTGTTTGGTGATCTCTTATCTTCCGAAAGCAATCTGCTATGTTGTAAAAGAAAGCATTCTCTGCTATCCATTATATTAGACTGAGAAGAGTTGTTGGGGTTTTTGTTCTCATTGTTTTGAGGATTTTCCCCAGGGTATATCTTGTGTTATGGTTGTATGAATTTCATGTGATCGAATTATCTCATTGCTTCAAGTTTTGGCATCTAAAATAATTAAAGATCAAAGCTCAACCAAATATTAACAAAGGACACAGGGTTGGCAGGCGCGGGGGGAGTGATCTTTGACTCCAAGGGAAATACACAGAATGAATTTGCTTGGGGGATTGGTAGAAAAACCAACAACGGGGCTGAATGGCTCGGCCTTATTAAAAGGATCGAGATTGCCAACTCCCTGGGTATAAAAATGCTGGCTGTATTAGGAGATTCTCTAATAATTATTCGAGATGCAAGAAACATCGTGGGGAAAAGGAAACGGCCATCTTCAAAAATGCATCCAATTCTGCTCGGTCTCAGCAAGGAGTTTCACCATTTAGACTTCCTGCACATCTTGAGAATGCATAATGGACATGCGGACAAATTGGCAAACACTGGAGTAGGAATCCCTTATGGCTCAATTCTTTTTAATAATGAGGTTCTAGACAATGCTTGGATACCCTAGGTCTTGGCGAGCCCCTCTCCATAGGATTTCAATTCCCCCCCACGGGATTTTCACAATCCTTAACTATGAACGAGGGAGAAAAAATTGCACAGTCAATTGGGGAATCTCCCTTGGAGATTTGGCGGTTCTACCACACCTCGAAATCCTCATTCGCATGTGGGAGTTAATTGTCCTGATCACGATTGACAGATGGAAGGAGCCCTGGCAGGTGGGCATGGATTATCTATTGGGAAAAATCGACCTTTGCTCCCATTCTGCAAAACGCATACAATTTTCATTTTCAACCAAGCTCTGGGTTGCAATGGAATGTAGAGGATGTTCTGGAGGTCAAGATGACGGAAAACTCTACTATGGATGCCCTCATGGTGCTCGGGGAGGCTCTGCGAAAAGGGGAAGAGATAACTGACGGGCAGAGTCCCTCTCGGTGGTGGTTGCTGCAGTGTGCAGGTTGAGGATGTACGTGGACCCTTTGTGGACCTAGAGAACACTGGACACTATGAGGGGTTAGAGAACTTTGGGTAGGGACAGGCAAAAAGGAAGTGCTACAATCAAGACAGGATTGTGTTTGCACAGGAGAAGGATTTGAACAGCAACCATGAGCATGAGGATGAAGGTCTCGACAGGCTACAGGAGTTAGAAATGCAAGTCAAAATGATTCACTCTGAGAATCTTGAGTGCAAAAACGTTCTCCTCCGTCTTTACAATCTTGTTTCTTCAAGCGTTTCAGAGAACAGAGGACAGAAGTCCGTGCTAGCTGGAAAAATGGAACACTTAGAGGCTTCTTTGGATCTGGCCTTCTCACGCAGGGCTCGAACCCAGGAAGTCATTGTTGGAGAACTCGAAGAAATAAGTAGAAAGATAACGAAACTGCAGAAGCATATGGAGGGTAATGGTAATTATGTGGATCTCAGTGCTGAGAAGAGCAAGACAAAGGAACCTGATGAAGCTTTCAAGAATGGCGGCCACAAATAGGGATGGATCAAGTCCAGGATTGACCTTCTTTTTGTTGTTTATGTTTTTTCAAAAAATATTTAATAGCGTTGTAACTAGTAGCATAGGATGTTTCTGCACTCTGCTAAGACTGGAAGCTCTATGGCTCAAGTTTTTGAACCTAGAAACACCTGCAAATGTACTTCTCCTATTTGCTACTACTTGGGCAATTCGTTAGATACTATAGCTATCCTAGGACAGGCAGATATAGTGTTTGTTTTCAACCTGAACAGGACGAACTGGGCGTGATGTTTAGAAGAGGGTAATCATACTTTATTAAATGACATGAGGTGCACTAAATGTCATTTATTAATTATTAAAAGAGCATTTAATGAGAACCATTCATCTAATTTAATCTTGACCATTGGATTGAAAGAGGAAGTTATGATGAACAAAAAGGGCTAGGGCAAGGCATTATTCATTCATTGTTCACTTTTCAAAGAGAATTTTTGGAGAGAAGGAAGAGAGAGGAAAGAGGAGGGTTTGAAGAGAATTCGACCAACAAGAGGAAGAAGACAAAACCTGGCACGTTTTTCAAGAACAGACTGGGCACACTTCCCAAGTGAATCCGTACAGCAAGGTACAATCATTAATTTGGCACAGATTTCGAGAGTATAGCAGTCCGTACAGAAATCCGTACAAGGGCACAGAAATCGAGGCAATCGTACAGCAGTACGGATTTGGCATAGATTTCGAGGACAGGTATAGGAATTAAATGTTGTCCGTACAGCAGTTCTGGCACGGTTTCCAAGGCAGCGGGTTGCACAGAAATCAAGGCAGCCGTAAAGCCACTCGTGTGAGGATTTCGTACAGCAACAGATAGGTTCAGTTTTCGAGATGAAAAATGATAAGTACTGCTGATTTTTATTTCTGTAATTTATCCCTGAAGAAATAAAAAATTTCTCTCTCAAAAACAGGTTTTCCCTTCGGGGTTTTATCCTGGACCAGTTTGGTAAAAAATTCCTGTGTTATAAATTTGTGTGATTGGCTGATTTAATTTTCTGAGTTTGAAATTGTTGACTGAAAATTACATTTATGAATTTTAATGGTGAAAAGAATCTCATGTGTTTTAAGTTGAAGTCATTTTCTTATGAAAAATTATGCATACTGGGGTTTCGGCATTAAACAATGTAGAGAAGCTTCTAAAGCTTGAAACCGGGTTGGGATGTCAAAAATTTTCATGGTATCAGAGCGCATTTAAAGTTCAGAATTTAAACATTCAGAAAAACAAGGGTTTATAGAAAAAATTTCACATTTGGAGAAAACGAGGGTTTGTGGAAAACTTTTCAGATTTGAAGAAGTTAGGGTTTTGAGAAAAATTTCCAGAATTGAGAAAAAGTTCTTGAACAGGTTAGTTGAACATTACAGGTTGTGGCCATGGTGGTTGGACTAAGAGTTGAGGACAGACTAGATGGCGCTGCAAATTTTAGCCCATGGAAGGCTAGAATTAAGTTGATACTTGAGGAGAATGAGCTATGGGATATAGTGAATAGTACAACAGCAAATCTTGTATCAGTTCCTACTAATGCTAATGATAAGGCAGCCTTTATGAAGAAGGATGTGAAAGCAAGGCGGATCATACTTGATGCCGTGAAGGATCATGTGATCCCACATATTTCAGCAAAGGATCCTGCTTTTCAGATGTGGACTTATTTGACCAACCTTTACGAGAGTTCTAATGAGAATAGGAAGATGGTGTTAAGGGAGAAGTTGAAGAGTATGCATATGAGCAAAAGGGAAGGCATGGCTTCCTATCTCACCAAGATTACACAGGTGAGGGATGAGCTTGCAGATGTAGGTGAGGTTATACAGGGCACTGAGATGGTGCGTACAGCCTTAAATGGCATGACTCAGTAGTGGGGTGTGTTTGTACAGACTATTATTAGTAGGGAGAACATGCCTACATGGGATCATCTTTGGGATGATCTTATACAGGAGGAGACATGTAGAGGATACTTACAGGGCAGTTCGTCACATCACAGGGATGATGAGGAGAATGTGGCGTTGGCAG
The DNA here is from genome assembly GCA_027924585.1 of Larix kaempferi. Classification (NCBI taxonomy): domain Eukaryota; kingdom Viridiplantae; phylum Streptophyta; class Pinopsida; order Pinales; family Pinaceae; genus Larix; species Larix kaempferi. The sequence goes on along the minus strand of BSBM01000720.1, from coordinate 943,381 downwards.
CAAAGGGCAAAAAGAAGAAGTTCAAGAAGGGTCCCAAGGGTGGGGCCAAACAGCATACAGGTGAGCAGAAGAAAGACTTGAGTAAAATCAAGTGTTTCGCGTGTCAAAAGTTTGGACACTATGCGGGACAGTGTCCGAACAAGAAGAAGAAAGGGCAGCAGACAACAGCGACAGCAAAGATGGATGACTTTTCTTCACGGTTTGAGGGAGAGTTCTCTCTATATGTTGGATGTACAGAGAGGACATCTTTCACCAGCAGTGACATGGAGAGTGACGTGGATGATCAGATTCAGTGTTCATTATTGGTTGGCCATTCTTTTAGTGCTACCACTACTACTTCCACTTGTATATTGATAGTGAGGCTTCGAGCCATATGACAGGTGTACGTGATTTATTCACAGAGATGACTGAGACAGGCTTGAGTCTTGAGGTGGTATTGGGAGATGACACAGTTGTGAGTGCAGTTGGGCGAGGGACTGTCACATTTGAGAGGGACTCTATGCAGTCCATGACTTTGAGGGATGTTCTTTATGTCCCCAGGCTGAAGAAGAATCTTGTATCAATTTCCACGATTGAGGACAGGGGCTTTGGAGTGTATGTTCTAGATGGGAAAGTTTCTATCTTTCCCAGAGCAGCGGGACCATCCACTTCATGTGCCATTGCAGTAAGATGCGGGAAACTATACAAGCTTCTCTTCCAGCCTCATCATGCATTAGCCCATACTAGCAGTAGCATCGAGACATGTGAGTTGTGGCACAGGAGGATGGGCCACCTGCATCATTCGACATTGAGGTTGTTGAGGGAGATGTCGACAGGTTTGCCTCAGTTCAGCACAGAGTAGTGTGGTGTGTGCAGAGGGTGTGCTTTGGGAAAGTACACCAAGACGGCTTTTCCGAGCAGTGACACCAAAGTAGGTGGGATACTGGATTTGATTCATTCAGATCTATGTGGACCAATGTCTTCAGCTTCAGTGACAGGTTTTGAGTACTATATCAATTTCATTGATGACCACTCCAGGAAGACCTGGATCTACTTTCTGAGAAGTAAACAATCTCAGGAAGTCTTGCGTAGGTTCCAAGAGTTCAAAGCTCTTGTGGAGAACCAAACAGGTAGGAGGATTCGAGCACTCAGATCAGACAATGGGGGGCGAGTACACCTCCAAGGAATTTGATGAGTTTGGCAGACAAGAGGGCATCAGGAGGCAGTTGACAATTCCATACACTCCACAGCAGAATGGAGTTGCGGAAAGGAAGAACAGAGCGATAGTGGGAGCAGCTAGAGCTATGTTGCATCATCAGAGTCTTCCTTTCTTTCTATGGGCAGAGGCCTGTAGCCATGTTGTTTATGTTCAGAATAGGAGTCCACACCGGGCATTGGGGTGTAAAACTCCTGAGGAGATGTTCACCGGAAAGAGACCTGAGATAGGTCACTTTCGCATATTTGGATGCCTTACATACTCTCATGTCCCTTCTGAGAAGAGGACAAAGTTAGAGCCTACAGCGAAGAAAGGCATCTTTGTTGGATACGATGAGACTTCGAAGCCTTTTCGCATATACCTTCCTGCACAGAAGAAAGTTGTGGTGAGGAGGAGAAATCCTTCAGGAAGTCTTATGATTCAGAGGTGGAGGAGCAGCAGATTGTATCTCCACAAGTGACAGGGTCACAGAGTCGGAGTACAGGGTCACAGGTTTCAGGTGTGACTGGGTCACAGGTTACAGGTTCGTCAGTTACAAGGACTCAATCTACAAGGACTTCTAGCACAAGGACAGGTTCACGAGTCATAGGTTCACAGGTTTCACCTTCATGTGATTCAAGTGGTACAGGTTCAGGATCATCAGGTACAGGATCTCAGGCCACAGGTACTTCTTCAAGTAGACAGATGTCAGATGAGGAACGCCTACAGGAGGAAGCTACTTCCAAGAAACGTAAGCCAAGTTGGCTTAAGGACCTTGTGAAGGAAGTTGAGCAGTCTGTGGGACCGCCCAAGAGGGAGGTCAAAGAGAGCAAAGCACCAGAGAGATTTTCCAGTTGTATGGCGATGGTGACTAACTTGAGTGATTCTGAGCCTACTACATTTCAGGAGGCTAACCCACATCAGGTTTGGAGAGATGCCATGATGGAAGAGTACAAATCCATCATGAAGAATGGGGTGTGGGAGATTGTTCTGAGGCCAGAGGGGAAGTCAGTGGTTACTTCCAACTGGCTCTATAAAATCAAGCATGTTGCGGATGGCAGCATCAACAAATACAAAGCTCGATTTGTTGCACGAGGGTTCTCACAGGTAGAGGGAGTTGATTACTATGAGACCTTTGCATCGATTGCTAGATTTTCTTCGATCAGAGCAGTGATCTCTGTTGTGGCAGAGATGGGTTGGAGGATTCATTAGATGGATGTGAAAACCGCTTTTCTGAACGGTTTTCTACAGGAGGAGGTATATCTAGAGCATCCTCAGGGATTTGAGATTCATGGGAGAGATTCACATGTTTGCAGGCTGAAAAAGGCCTTGTATGGTCTGAAGAAAGCCCCTCGGGCTTGGTATTCCAGAATTGATACTCATTTGCTATCGATTGGGTTTCAGAAGAGTGAGACAAATCCCAAACTATACTACATTGTGGCTGGCGGTGTTCCACTCATTCTTCTGCTATATGTTGATGACTTGTTCATTACAAGAGGAGAGCACCAGATTGAAGCATGTAAGAAAGATCTTGCTTCAGAGTTTGAGATGATCGACCTTGGACTGATGCATTACTATTTGGGGATGGAGGTATGGCAGGAGGATGGACATGTTTTCCTGAGTCAGGGAAAGTATGCTGCAGATATTCTAAGGAGATTTCAGATGGAGGGTTGCAGGCCCATGTCCACACCTATGACCACCAACTGAACGAAGCTTCATGGTTCTAAGGGAGAGTTGGTGGATCCTACATTATATCGTCAATTGATTGGTTTGTTGATGTATTTGGCCAACACCAGGCCAAATATGAGTTTTGTAGTTAACACTCTCAGGCAGTTCATGGTGGAGCCCAAGAGAGTGCACTGGATAGCTGCAAAACATGTGTTGAGATACCTTGCTGGTACAGTAAATTTTGGTCTGGACTACAGGAGATCTGATGGAGTGGGATTGGTTGGCTTTACAGATTCAAATTGGGCAGGTAGTGTTTCGGACCGGAAGAGCACTTACGGTTGTTATTTCAATTTGGACTCGGCAATTGTGTCTTGGTTCAATCAGAAACAAAAGTCCGTAGCATTGAGTTCTGCAGAGGCTAAGTATATGGCTGCTAGTCAGGCCAGTTGTGAAGCCTTGTGGCTTCGCAAGTTGATGGTTGATTTATTTGGTCAGGAGATGGGACCCATTGTGATAACCAGAGTTGCATCAGGCTCTCTAAGAATCCGGTATTTCATGACAGGTCTAAACACATTGAGATCAGGTATCACTTCATTAGAGAATATGTTCAGAGAGGAGTAGTATAGTTGCAATATATTTCTACTGATGAGCAGGTGGCTGACATTCTCACAAAGTCTTTGGGTAGAGGGAAGCATGTCTATTTCAGAGACAAGTTAGGAGTGGTGAAGAACACCTTCCTTGGTAAGAGGGCGTGTTGAAAAAGTACCTAGGAAGTGTTTGTTCACCTAGTAGTGCCTTGGGGTGGACAAGGACATTTTAAGTTGTGACCCCTAGTCAATTTTAATTAATGAAGTGAGATGCACTTTATATTTTTTAAAGTGATTTCATTAAAAGTTAAAAAGTCATGATATCCTAAGTTCATATTTAAATTAAAAGTCAAGTGAGTAATTAATTGGAAGAGGGTAATCATACTTTATTAAATGACATGAGGTGCACTAAATGTCATTTATTAATTATTAAAAGAGCATTTAATGAGAACCATTCATCTAATTTAATCTTGACCATTGGATTGAAAGAGGAAGTTATGATGAACAAAAAGGGCTAGGGCAAGGCATTATTCATTCATTGTTCACTTTTCAAAGAGAATTTTTGGAGAGAAGGAAGAGAGAGGAAAGAGGAGGGTTTAAAGAGAATTCGACCAGCAAGAGGAAGAAGACAAACCTAGCACGTTTTTCAAGAAGAACAGACTGGGCACACTTCCCAAGTGAATCCGTACAACAAGGTGCAGCCATTAATTTGGCACAGATTTCGAGAAGAAATCTATACAGCAGTCCGTACAAGGGCACAGAAATCGAGGCAGTCGTACAGCAATACAGATTTGGAACAGATTTCGAGGATGGTACAGGAATTAAATGTTGTTCGTACAGCAGTAACAGTATAGCAGTTCTGGCACAGTTTCCAAGGAAGCAGGTTGCACAGAAACCAAGGTAGCCGTACAGCCACACGTGTGAGGAATCCGTACAGCAGCAGATTGGTTCAGTTTTCGAGATGAAAAATGATAAGTACTGCTGATTTTTATTTCTGTAATTTATCCCCGAAGAAGGAATCCGTACAGCAGCAGATTGGTTCAGTTTTCGAGATGAAAAATGATAAGTACTGCTGATTTTTATTTCTGTAATTTATCCCCGAAGAAATAACAATTCTCTCTCTCAAAAACAGGTTTTCCCTTCCGGGTTTTATCCTAGACCGGTTTGGTCAAAAATTCCTGTGTTATAAATTTGTGTGATTGGCTTATTTAATTTTTTGAGTTTGAAATTGTTGACTGAAAATTACATTTCTGAATTTTAATGGTGAAAAGAATCTCATGTGTTTTAAGTTGAAGTCAATTATTTTTGAAAAATTGTGCATACTGGGGTTTGGGCATTGAACCTGTGTTATAAATTTGTGTGATTGGCTTATTTAATTTTCTGAGTTTGAAATTGTTGACTGAAAATTACATTTCTGAATTTTAATGGTGAAAAGAATCTCATGTGTTTTAAGTTGAAGTCAATTATTTTTGAAAAATTGTGCATACTAGGGTTTGGGCATTGAACAATGCAGAGAAGCTTCTAAAGCTTGAAACTGGGTTGGGATGTTAAAAACTTTCCAGCAGAAGATGATCTTGAGGAAAGTACAAAAGATAGTCGAAAGGAATACTTCTTCTAGTACACTCTATGAGTGCACCAACGACTATAGTATCAAGATGATGTGATTGTCATTGGTGATGTATGAAGATCTAGGCTGCAGAAAGAAGATGAAGATTTGAGGACTCCCGTGATTTCTACAAGGAGGAAAAGATCAAGAGGGAGCCAACAAAACAATAAAAGATAAGTATTTGTACTGCCATTTGAGTTATTCTTTAAATCTTTGAATGTTTGATTTAAAGGATAATGTTCATAACAGTTATATGTAGATATGTGGTACAATTTTCTTTTATGCATTTATATATGACTGAGATTGACGAGCAGTAGGCTCGTGTAGTGTAGGTTATCTATATGTTGGGTAAGTAGCCTATAGTGTTGCACAACAACCCATGAGCCCTTGTTGGAACTAGTCTAGGATGAAGCCTCTTTGTTGACATGCTCGAAGAAGTGCACGCTCTTGATAGTATGTTCAGGTGAAGATGGAAGGCATCCAAATAGTCACCACGTGTGTTTGGGATATCGATGGGTGTTGTGTTGAAGCATTGCCTAAGATGCTTACATAAGAGATGTCAACATGATGTGATTGAATTTCGTGATTATCCAATGTTGGTAACTAATTGACTGAACTTGACTTGTAGGAAAGATCATGTGCCATGACCTACAAGAGACTTGTTCCGAAGAACAAGTGATAGTTTTTCAACAAGAGGACAAGTGATGGATGTGAAGATCCTGTTGATACTCAGTATTTGATAGGGAGCAAGATGCTCAAATGCAGAGGGAGCAGGGCGCTTGAAGACGGATGTTTATAGCATCGGGCGGACATTCATCCAATATTAGCCATGTGACTTGGCTAAGGGTGAATGGTCTGGTAGAAAAACAGTATCTTCTCTCGGACACCCTATGACGGGGTGGGGAGATTGGTCCTTGCATGATGAGTAGTGTTGTGGCACTGGACATTCCCTCAGAGTAGGGCAATGTTTTCTTCCAAACATCCTGTGACAAGGTGGGAAGATTAGTCCCCAGTTGCACACACTATCATCCTAGAGCTTGAGCATCGAGCATTTCCCCAGTGTTGGCCATGAAACTTGGTTAGGGGTGGATCAAGTGTGGACCTAGTACAATCAGTCATATGTGGACCCATAACCCACAAATCCAAAGAATCTCATATGGAGATTGATGGTTGGAAACGGGAGACTTCAACGAATGTTGGTCTCTCTCTACTACAGATGTTCATCCATCCGATGATCGTGAGGAATTGCAGTTAGTAGCAGCTGGTGAGTTCTCTGAAGTTCCTTAGTTACTTCATCATGCTACCTAAGATGTGGGAACCACATAAAGAGCAATTGGCTTCCAATTGGAATCATGGCAAAATCTAGAATTGGTTAGAGCATTACTTGTGTCTAGAATGCTCTAGGACACGAGCTACTCAGTTGACCTCTGAGGAGGTGCAGTATATATATGTTCAGTCAGAGCAGTGGCCCAGGATTCAGCATGTGCATGTGGCACACATTGTTGATATTGATTCCTTAATCGTGACGTTGTTCCCCACAGAGACAGAGAGATTCATTGACAGATACAAAGGGAGTTAGCCTCTAAGTTTGAGATGAAGGACCTTGACCTAATACATTATTACCTTGGATTAGAGGTGTGGCAGACACATGATGAGATCTTCCTGAGGAGATTTGGGATGATGAACTGTAAGTCCATGGCAACACCTATGGTGACGAATCTGAAGAGTTGGTAGATCCTACCATGAATAGACAACTGACTGGGTCATCGACGTATCTAAGTAACAACAGACCAGATATTTGCATTGCAGTCTCGTGAGAAGCTGTGCAGAGCCAATGTTCAGGATGCAGTTCAGATTGGCATCCAGGATTACACCTCGTATAGGCTGACAAACTAGCTAGTGAGCAACTCCAGAGGGAGACTATGGTGCAGAGTTGCACAGGGAGTCTTCTACACAGTTCTAGAGGGAGTCTAGAGTGATATCCAATGACATAGAGAGAGCAAGTGGCTCATTTCAGTAAACTCACTTGATGAAAGATGACACTAATGAATGAGCAACAGTGCAGCTTGCAGTGGTGTGCTATGATGCAGAGATGAGCAGCCCAACTCCTGTATATTCCTACAGATGATCAGATTGTCGACATTCTCTCCCAACCTCTTCTTAAGGCAAAGTTTGTGTACTTCCGAGACAGGCTTGGAGCGATGGAGAATGCCTCCATCACTGAGAGGGAGCATTGATGGTTGCAGCATCGATGTGACATTCTCCCTAGATAGGGAGAATGGTGTGTCTCTCCTTGAATGGGAGAGAAATGAAGTTGCTTGTTCTATGAGATTGTACTCCTCATTGTCCTATGTGGGCTAATTTGAGTTCTGTGTGGACTCCTGAGTTCTGTGTGGACTCCTCGAGTTTTGTGTGAATTCATCAATGTCCTGTGTGGACTGATCTAAGTTCTATGTGGACTCCTGAGTTCTATGGGACTCCTGGAGTTTTGTGTGAACTCGATGTCCTGTGTGGACTGATCTGAGTTCTGTGTGAAATTCTCGAGTTTTGTGTTGAATCCTGAGTTCTGTGTGGACTCCTCAAGTTCTGTGTGAACTCTTCGATGTCCTGTGTGGACTGATCTGAGTTCTATGTGAGCTCCCTCCTCAAGTTCTGTGTGGACTCCTCAAGTTTTGTGTGGACTCCTCGATGTTCTATGTGGACTGATCTGAGTTCTGTGTGGACTCCTCGAGTTACATGTGGGATCCTTGATGGACTAAGTTGAGCTAGTGCATGCTGACTCCCCAATGGACTAGGTTGAGTTGCGGACACTTCTCAATGGACTAAGTTGTGACGCAAGACCTTCCTTATGATATAGAGATGTTCAAGACAATTGTGATGCTTAGATGATATCCAAATGTGTTCCAGTATGATGATGCCTCTTATGGAGTGTTGGTTTTATAGTTGCTTGAGACATCCTCACACCAAGTCGGCCCCAAAAGAAAACATAAAATAATAATTATGATGTCACAAAAGAGAAGTCGGCCCAGATTAGAAGGACAAGTTGGCCCCACCAAACTGAAATGTCAAACAATGAAAAGTATAAATAGAAGGATGCCTTCCCCATTCTCACCTCAAGAAAGTTTGCTCCAACAAGAAGAAATTTCACTCCAACAAGAAGGAAGTCTGCTCAAGCTAGTAGAAGACTAATTTTCCGGGGTTCGCTATCTTTGGAGGAATCTTACTCTTTTGTTCTTCGGGTCTATCTTAGGTAATTGTTATTGTATTCTGGTTACATGCTCATGTATTTTGCATCTTGAACTGATATCTCTATAAGAAGGTTGTTGGGTTTTCTCCCTTGTGGTTTCCCAGGATAAATGCTTTGTGTTATTGTGTTTCCATGCATGGTTGTTCTTTCAGTGATCCTTATTTGATCTATTGCAACTAAAGTTGAAAGAGATGAAAATTATATTGTTATCTTAAAATCTAACAATATATATATATATATATAGAAACACACATCAATGTGAATCCAAACCCTTAGACAAAAGCATGCAAATTTTACTCATGTATACAGCAAGTAAGGATGAATATTACCAAAAAAACATTGAGTGCAATCAATATTTGAACCTCTGCTGCTAGGGAGCGACCCCCCCTCCTTAAAAAGAAAGTGGTGGCTAACAAGGTGCTTGGTTTGTATATGTTGGATGGTTCGCTAGTAAAGGACCCTTCAGAGGTCCAAGACTCCAAATTATGTTTCGTTGTAATATCCCCATTTTTGGATTTCCCTATTTTGCAGTCAGAGGTGACTTTACAAGGAGTAAAAAGAGGATAATAGTAGACTTGGGCGATTTGGAGGAGTTTTACAAGCCCGAGCTAGTTCATTCACCATATATCATCATTAGGATCATTTATGCATAGTTTGCTCTTAGTTCCGCAACATTCCAACAATTTTCGTCATTTTGGGTTATTATTGAGCATACCTTAATTAAATACACAAAAGATATTATTTGGAGCATATTATCTAAGGGAATTCCTTCATGTAATAGCTCACTGGAACTGGAACGAAAAGATCTAAAGGATGGGATGATGAAAAAAGGACTTTTAGCGTCCGAGAATGCCTTATAAGCCAATTAATCACTTTTTGGCATTAAAAAGAGGGAAAAAAGTGAACAAGTTAGTTAATTAATGAATTAACGGAGAAAAAGGGGAAAAGGGTCAATAATTCATTTAATTAATTAATTAATGAAGAGGAAGGGGAAAAAGGTGAATATAAGAGGAAAGTGAACCCTAAAATCTCATTATGGAATAATATTTGTGAATTTGAGATTGGAGAGCTCTCGGAGCTTGATTTTGGTGTTGAGGACGAAAATCTAGACGAACATTGGATTTGATGGTGAAATATCCATCCTAGCCAATCCAGAGGCTAGATCATCTAGATCTACCATTGTGCTTCATCTCCGAGGAAGATTGTTTAGTTTTATAGCGAAGAACCCTTACCAAAGTTTTGATCATCATGCGCACTCTCTGCCCTCCTACCCAGAAGCAATCTCAGTACAATAGTTAAGCAAAGGCTATTCCTTCTAATTTTTTGCTAAATGCACAATCATAGAGTTATCTGAGGGCAGCTTGTGGATGTGGATATTGAGTTGGGTGATGATTCCAAGGTCAAAGTTGTTGGCCTTGGAACAATGTCATTGCAGAGGGAGTTCCACAACCTTTGGTGGTGAGGGAGGCCTTATATGTTTCGGGGTTGGCCAAGAACCTGATTTAAATGTCAGCTATAGAGGATCGAGGATTTGCAGTGATTTTCCGAGATGGATAGGTGCCTATTCACACAAAAGGGTCTGGTTCAAGGGCAACAAAGGTGATTGGAATCAGGTGTGGGAAGCTTTAAAGGCTTATTGTCAACCAATAGGGGAATCGATAAACTGTAGTGGCAATGGTTTGTGCAAGCTTTGGCACAGACGGATGGCACACTTGCATCACGGTGCTCTTACCATACTGAGAGAGATTGTTACAGGACTGCCAACTTTAGAGTAGAGCAGCAAGATGTGTGCAAGGGGTATGCACTTAGAAAATACTCCAAGATAGATTCTCCTAGAAGTGACTGCAAGAGAGTAGAGATATTGGAGTTGATAAACTTAGAAGTCTATGGGCCCATGCCAGCGGTGTCCTTGTGTGGATACGAGTACTATATCACTTTCATAGATGATTTCTCCAGGAAGACATGGATCTACTTGCTGAAGAGCAAGGATGCGGTCTTCGGCAAATTTCAAGAGTTCAAATCTCTTGTGGAGAATCAAGGTGTTGAGATCAGACGAGGGTGAGTATTCCTCCAATGATTTCAAAGACTTTTGTGCATCAGTGGGAATCAAGAGAGAGATAATTGTTCCTTACAACCCTCAGCGAAATGGAGTTGAGGAAAGGAAAAACAAGGCCATAGTTGGGGCTGCGAAAGCCATGTTGCATGACCAGGGTCTACCATTGTTCCTTTGGGAACAAGCATGCAACACTGCAGTATATGTGCAAAACAGGAGCCCACTTCGAGTGTTGGGGAAGAAGACTCCCAAGGAGGCTTTCACTGGCAGAAAGCCTAAGCTGGAGCACTTTCACATGTCCCTTCTGAGAAGAGGACAAAGTTAGAGCCCACGGTAGAGAAGGGGATCTTTGTTGGATATGGTGAGACTTCGAAAGCCTTCAGGATTTATATTCCTGCCATGAGGAAAATAGTGGTTAGGCGGGATGTGAGATTCAAGGAGGAGAGGCATTGAGATCACACAATTCATCTTCTGCAAGGGGGTAGGAGCAACAAGTTCCTATAGCTACAGGTTCACGAGTCCCACAGAATTCACCGATACCACAGGTTATAGGACCCCAGGGCACAGATTCACAAGTTTTGGGGGTTATAGTTTCCCGGATTATAGGTACACCAATCACAAGTGCTCATACTTCAGGATCACAATCTTCAAATGTCAAGGATGAGCAGGAAATACCTGCACCACTGGAGGCTACTTCAGGGAAGAGGAAGCCAAGATGGATTCAATAGACTTTGAAGAATGCACAGGATCATGTGGAGAGTCCCAAGAGGGCTATCAACGAGAGCAAACCACCAAAGAGATTTTGCAGCTATGTGGCTTTGATGAGCAGCATCCGTGAGCAGAAGCCTTCCACTTTTGAGGAGGAAATTGACCAACAGGCATGGAGAGATGCCATGATGGAAGAGTATGCTTCCATCATGAAGAATGATGGCTGGGAGGTTGTTTCGAGACCTGAGCGAAAGTCAGTGGTGACTTCCAAATGGCTCTACAAAATCAAGCATGATGTGGATGGCAGCATTGAGAAGTACAAAGCTCAATTTGTGGCTCAAGGGTTCTCACAAGTAGAGGGAGTAGATAATGAGGAGACCTTGTACCAATTGGGAGGTACACTTCGATCAAGCTATCATGTCCATTGCATCAGAAATGGGTTGGAGTCTTCATCAGATGGAAGTGAACACTACATTTCTAAATGGCATCATAAAAGAGGAAGTGTATATTGAGTAGCCACCAGGCTTTGAGGTGCATGGGAGAGGTTCTCATTGGTGCAAGCTCCTAGAGCTTGGTATGCTACGATTGATAGTTATTTGTTACAGTTGGGCTTTATGAAGAGTGAGGCGGATCTGAATCTATACTACATCCTGGTTGGTGAGGATCCACTTTTCCTTATCTTTTAAGTGGATGACCTCTTAAGGGGTCAAAAAATCACATCAAAGAATGTAAGAGGGATCTAGGCACAAAGTTCGAGATGAAGGATATTGATCTGACGCATCACTTTTAGGGGTTGTAGGTGTGGCAAAGTCTAGGTCATATTTTTCTTGGACATGGTAAGTATGCAATTGTGATCTTGTAGAGATTTGTGACGATAGATTGCAGGCCTATATCGACACCTATGACGACCAACTTGAAGAAGCTTGATGCTTCTGAGTCAGAGTTGGATGAATCAGATTGGGAAAATAGTGCGATTGACAGGAAGAGCACCTCTAGGTTCTGCTTCAGCCTGGGCTCGACAGTAGTGTCGTGGTTCAACAGGAAGCAGAAGTTGATTGCATTGAATTCTACCGAGACAAAGTATATAGCTGCCAATTTGGCAAGTTGTGAGGCCATATAGCTTCGCAAGCTACTTGTTGCTTGTTGGGTTATTTAGTCAAGAGTTGCTTCCGACGGTGATTCATTATGGCAATCGAAGTTGCATTAAACTCTCAAAGAATCCAGTGTTTCATGATCGGTTAAAAGTTAAAACACATTGAGATTAGGTACCACTTCATCCAAGACTATGTTCAAAGAAAGGCAGTTGGTAGTGCGGCTTCCGTACATCTCTACAAATGAGAAGTTGCAAACATCCTCACAAAGGCTTTGGTGAAAGGAAAAATTGTCAAATTCAGAGATAAGTTGGGGGTGGTGCAGAACACCTTCCTCGCTAAGAGGGAGTGTTTGAGTTTTTATACCTCGGATGGTCTTCTACATAGTCTTAGTGTCTAAGCATGTAGAAAGTGACTAAAAGTGACTTTCCTAGACATTAACTTTATTTTTATAAAGTTAAAGTGACTTTTGCTTTATGGTGAGTGAAAATGACTTAAGTTGTGATAAAGTGCAAAAATATCACACCCATTGATCTTGAGACTCCAAGATTTAATCTTGGCCATCCATCTTGGAAGATGAAGAGTCATTTCTCATTTATAAAGAGGCAAAAGGAGTTCTAGGAGAGATATAACCATAAAGTGAAGAGAGAACAAGAGAGCTAAAGAAGAGAGGAGAAGAGAGGAGAAGAGAGCAGCAAAGGGGGGGTGCATTTCCCAAGAGGAGACAGGGCATGATTCCCAAGAAAGCATGTCAACATTTAATGCTCATATAGCTGGTCGGTACAGCTATTTGGGTGGCATGAATTTCGAGGACCTTACAGCAGGAGACAGAGAGCACAAATTTCAAGGAGCCATACAGCAGATTTTTGGCATGAATCCCAAGGATCGTACAACAAAAATCTAGGCACGATTTTAGAGGGCGTACAAGCCATGCTTATTGCTGTGCACAGAAATTGAGGCAGTACAACTGACTGAGCACAAAAATCGAGGTTTGCTAGATTTATTGCTGACCATACAAGTGCATTTAATGTTGATTTTCATTGTTGTCAAACTCAAAAAAATTATGTGAGCTCATTAATAAAATTTCTCTCTTGAACTGGTTTTACCTACAGGGTTTTTCCAAGGGTAATTTACCCAAAAATCTCTATGTCAAATTTATGTGTTCACTGTTCTATTTCGCTACAAGTAGCAAGTTAAAACTCATTGTGTTTTAGTTTCAAATTTTCAGATTTGAATGCATTTGCAGTTTGTGCATTAATCTTGAGAATAAATTTATTGGGTGCTGAAACTGATGTTGGGTTTGAGAAAAATTTACATAAGTGTGAATCTCAAAATAATACAAATACCAAACCAAAACCCTGCTTGCAAACTAGAAAAATCGACCAGCAAAGAGAAAGGCAAAGAAATTGAAAGTAAGAAGCAAAACAATTTCTTATAGCAAAACCCCCTTCTCCGAAAGACACCAAGGCGCACTGGGCAAACTTGTTGCTCGTCCCTAGATGCAAAACACTGGAAAATAGTGCCTCAAACCAACAAATCTAACATATATTCACTCAAAGAGAATGGCAAGGAGTAAAATTCATCAAGAAAACACAAGAATACAAGAGATTTTGACAGTTAAAGCTCTGGTTTTTATTGTTGTAGCAAACCGTCCAAAAGTCCTATACAATGAGCAGCTCACTCTCTTTTATAGAACAAGAGAGGAGCATAATCCCTAGACCATAAGGATGGAGGATTGAGATTAAAACATCCAAAAACTAGCTCAAAGACTGAAATAAATCCCACCTTTTTACATTTTTTAAGAGCAGGAAATGACTGCTAAATGAGGGGAGTGAATTGCCTCTAAGAGCCCATGTACAAAAATTAAATTGCAATGAGATAGCTTAAGAGCTAAGTTGGGGTGACTAGGGAGTCCCTTTGGCATACTTTTCCAATACATAAGAAGTGATAGTTGCTAACAAATTATTTTATTTCACCTAGTGTACCCCCTTGGAGGAGAATGCACCCCACTTGGACATGATAACACGTTAGGCCCACATGCTAAGCCACCTGAGAAAACTAAGACTTGGGTATTATTCGGAAAATGATTTTAATAGGATCTGAGCTGCCACTTTTTTCCACAAGGTTGCCCATTTCTCACTTGACTAATTCACTGCTTGACGTAGAAAGTCTGTTAATAATTTCCATTAATTCCATTATAGGTGAATTCAAGCTCAAACCACTTCAAAATTGCTTAGATGGATTCCTTGATGATTTCACATAATTTACCAATCAAATTCATGCCCAAAACCAATCTGAATTCTTCAGCAAGTTGTTGCTCCAAATAATTAATCTTCAACTTAGACTTTTTAATTATAATCTTCAACTTATACTTTTAACCTCTTTACAAATATTATGTCATCTCAAGCTCTCAAGTGCTGTTAACGTGGCTACTAAGTGATTGATTTGGAAAGTGACTACTAAGATGAGAAATTCCTCGAGAAAGCTCACTCAATATGATCTCCTTGAAAATCACTAAATCTAGAAGGCTCTAGAGGGTGGTTGCATGCTACCAGTAATGTAGCAGACAACAGATCACATCCATTAATCAAAACTAGTTGAAAATGATACTTGGGGGGGGCAATTGGACTCCAATGGCTAAAGCATGATGAAATATGAAACAATGGTGCAAGGACTCAACCAAAGCCTAGTAGAGGGGGGGAAATCACTTACAATGGTCAGTATTGAAAGAGAACTAGAGCGACAAATAATACTTACACAAGTAATACAAGTGATTCCTTACATAGTCTCATTATAGCAAAAATGCATAACATAACATATAGCATGAAGTAACTCTTTTATATGCATGCCAACATGTAATTTACCATCAAGAACATTGCATAGTTCAACCTTCTCTTGGGTGAAGTGGATGGTCAAGATCAAAGGGCTAGTCAATGTGAAGGATTGGTCATGAAAAACTTGAGTAACTCAAGAGAAAGGGGAAAACAGGGGATTTTGTGACATTCATTAGTCAAGCAAACAATAGGGAACATGTGCCTCACAAATGGGTGATGTGCTAGAGGATAATACCCCTTTCACCCTAACACTAAGACTCAACCCCCCTTAAACTTTGACATTAGCTTTTTCAAGCTCCCTCTTGGACTGGTCTTCAAGGACTTGTCTTTGTTTCTTTCTTAGGATTTTCTTGTACTTTTCTTTTATTTTTATTTTTCTAAGAACTAGGCCTTCTTATTTTTCTTTTTAGGCCCATGCAAGTTTAAACTTGCTTATTTTTATTTCTTTTTTTTATTCTTCTTGTTTACTTGGTCTTCATTTCTTTCTTCGTGTAGGTACAAGGAGTCTAGCACTAGGGGATGCCTCATGTGCCATTTTTTAGGCAATAAAGAGGGGAAGAAGCCTTTCATGCTTCAAGACTAGGAAGCATATCTCTAGCAACTAGCCAACCTTAGCTCAAGGCCAAACATCAGGGGTAACTGACGAGAAGCACATGGGGTCAAAAGGTAGTAATCCCAAGCACACGACCAAACATCAGGGGTGACTGACGAGAAGCATAAGGCATCAAAAAACCAACTCTCCTAGGGGACAAGAAGCATAAGACTTCACACATTAGAACCAAGACACCAAGGGATAACATGGAGGCCATCTTAATAGAGAGGTCACAAAGGGGGAAGATTTGAGTCACTCTATCAAATCTAGATCAATGGGTTTGTATAACAAGCAAGGGTGACAATGGATGGAGGATGGTAAGGCCAAGATGAAACTAGGAAAAAGTATGTGATCCATGCAATAATCAAGAGGTCCTACTAGATAATGGTATTTGCATAAAATATAAACTACTTCTAAATACTATGTTATGCATCAATCCTACTCACCATGCTCATCAAAGATTACAAGTGTAAAGTAGAATTTACAAACATCCAATACATTAGTCAATACAAACATATAATCCATAAGCATATCCTTTAGGCATGTATCAAAAATAATAACTGATATGACAAGAATCCATCATAAGAATATATATATATATATATAGATAGATGGCAATTGATACACAAATCTCAGAGATATCATAGGCATCACTACTCTAACACAGTGCCTTGCTCAATACACAAATTTTCCAGCTTTGCTCTGCCCTGCAAAAATGAGGGAATAGCACCCCATGTATCTGGTGGTATAATAAGGCTAAAGAACAAATGCATGGCAATATATGTATTTTGTGATGCTCCTGGTCGAATCAATGAGCTCCTTGATAGAGTAGATTTTGCTATCCTAAAGCATCAAATCAATGCAATGAGCAACACTCATTTCCAAATTACTATAGGGTGGGTGCCTCTCAACTAGTAACTTGTCAATAGCCACATAATTAATAGCATTATATATTACTATCGCACATGTTGAACACCTACTGTTGGACACACCGAGCACACTGAGAGGGGGGGGTGAACAGTATGTATAGCTTTTTATTACTTTTTCAACTTTAACAATTATCGGCAGCTTATTAAATACATCATTCATTAATGCATTATCACATTATCATTATATCATCAGCATTATTAACAATTACAACTCATCATATCATCATCACATAGGAAGCATAGCAAAAACACAGTACACAAGATTTTTACGTGGAGACCCAAGTCCTGGGGGAAAAACCACGGAAGCCTTTATAATAATAATTTACCAGCAACAACTAGAAGGAGGCAACAACCCCCTTTGTTACAAAGACTTCAATTCTCCAGCTACAACTGGAAGGAGGCTACAACCCCCTGGTTTACAGGCTACAACCTGAAGGAAGCCTTAGCTCCCTAAATTTCCTTGCCTCATCCTACCACCTTGATATGAAGATAGATACTGAACTATTGAACCACAAACTGCACCGATCCTGCGAACCTGCTACCCAACACCTGTACCACACTGCTCATCAACTGACCACTACTCATCACAACTGTGCCACATTGTTCATCAACCTGTACAATCAATCTGTCCAATCTAGCTGTACCAATCAAATTGTCTGATCAAGCTGTACCAATCAATCTGTCTGCATAAATCAATCTGTTGTTCACATTATTCGAATCAGTAAATCTGAGTTCAACCAACTATATACCAGACCACCTGGGTCAAACCAACTGCTCATACAACTCAACCAATCTGAATTAGACCAACTGCACATAAGACAGCCTGTGCCAATTCTGCTCAACTGAACCAACTAATACCAAGTTGCTTGTGTACCTTATACCACTTGAATGCTAAAGCAGCCACCGAAAACTTGAAAGATGTAACAGTGAATTTTAAAAGACAGACCTCAAAAAAATTGCTTCAAACCTGCCTTAGTCCACCACCAAAATTTATAGGATAGTCCCCAAAAAAATGTTTCAGTCAAAACCAAAATTCTGAGCTCAGTCAACACCAGTCGAATTTCTGTCTTAGTCAAAATTTCTCCAGTCCGAAATTCTGCAGAGATGAGGCAGCCCAAAAATTTCAAAGGAGCAATCCAAAATATGCTAGAGGCAGCCCCAAAAAAATGAAGAGACAATCCACCAACCAGACCTCTGAATTTGTGAGCAGACCACTGAAAATTGCAAGAGATGGTCTGCAAAAATGAGCCTCAGACCTAATCCGAAAATTTCAGAGCTAATTTTTTTTGGCACATTCCATTTTGAATTGACCAAGGTTCTATTTATATAGGTCATTGAGGATAAAAAATTTTAGGCAGGCCGACCTAGCAACTCAAAAAAAACATTATCTAAGTACCTTTTTAAGACTGAGCCGACCTAGTAATTAGAATTAAATTAAATTTTAAATTTGATTTTAAATTAAAGTTTGGCCGACCTTGCATTAGGAATTTATTTTAATTATTAAGTAAATTTAAATGATTATTTCTTGACAGGCCGACTTCACAAAATACTTATTCACTCAAGATAACTTAATTCATTATTTAATGATTTAAAAAGGGATTTCTTAATCTTGCAAAAGAATACATTAAAGGCTTCAACACTATGTACATTAGGCCACCAAAGGAGGGTAATAGATCCATCAAAATTTGTGGGTCAAGGAGCAAGATCCCCACAACTCCTTTAATATGGGATAGTCACTCATGTCCATAAGGTGTACCAAAGACCCCATAAGTAATGATTTCATCATTATTATAGCAAGGTCTTCAACAATGTCCAAAGGCTCCACATTACCAAACTACATATGTGTGGGTTCAAGGACCAAGCTTCCCGGTATAAGGGCACCATCATTAAGGATTATGGGCTTCTTCAAACTTATGGGCATATGACCAATTTGTGGGCTTTCATCATGATTTCCAAGGGCTTCTTTAATGGCACAAGGTCATCATAGGTGCATTAAAAGCATATGCAATGGTTTCATTACCAAATGGGTTCACAGCCATCAAAACCCCAAGATAAGGGTACTAAGGGCTTCATGACCTCATCAACTTTAAACGACAATAACTCATCAACCGTAAGGAGTTAGGAGACACTCCACTTATCAATCAAAAGGGCTTGACGATGGCTATCACCCTATGAGGATCTTGCTTGCATTGGCGGGGTCCTTCAATTTTGTTTTCTTTAATTAGTGCAGGATCTCTTCAAGGATATCATAAAAAGAAAGACTTTATCATGTAAGCGCACAAGTCAACTGTGTGAGGGTTACATTCATTCAACAATCAATCAAGAGACCATAACAAGTACAAGAAGCATAGAAACCATCAACCAAAAGACAACCAGGAGCAGGGGATATAACAATGGACTCAACTGGGACCAAAATACAACTTAGGGTCACTCAACTAAGTCAATGAGTAACCAGGGATTTTGCCATTGTCCCAAGGACTCCAAGGGCTTCAGTCTTGGGCTTGGACAAGGTCAAAAGGTCTCCTTTGACACAGACAACCATAAACCAAATAATAACCCTTTGGGGCTCCACAAGGGGCACCAAGACCAGGCACTGTTGGCATCAATGACCAGGCACTGTTGGCATCAATGACAACTTAATCAACAATCCCCCCTTTGTCATTGATGACAACACTCAAACTCCTTTTCAAAACAATCTCTCCCTGTCACAGTTTCTTGGTGTTTGATGCTCCTGGTCGAATCAATGAGCTCCTTGATAGAGTAGATTTTGCTATCCTAAAGCATCAAATCAATGCACTGAGCAGCACTCATGTCCAAATTAATATAGGGTGGGTGCCTCTCAACTAGTAACTTGTCAATAGCCACATAATTAATAGCATTATATATTACTATCGCACATGTTGAACACATACCTCTTGGGAAAACTCATCCAACAATTCACACAACGAAGGTGCATCTTTAACATGTGGCAATGCATCTACAAATTTCATAACAATTGCACACCTCAAACAACATACCAAACCAAAAAATTAAAGAGGGTTCTATATTTCTCATACATCCAACCATCAAACATCAATGTGCATCCAGTGGCCTCCTATGTTCATCTTAGGTTCTCCAATTTAGTACAAATATTCTCCTCATAGGTAGGGCCTTTGCTCTCTGGGACAACACCAACAATAGCATCAAACATTGCCTAGAAGTGTGAATTAGTCCTAGCAATGCTCAAAGGTATGTTGCTCCAAAAATGACGCCTCCCCACAACCATGTTTGCTTCTTCTTTCTCCTTTATTTTAACCATTGATATGATTCAAGGTTGTGCCCCATGTCCTATTCTCAAAACAAAGAAAGTTGAGGTCCTCAAGGAAGATGAACCCATGGAGTCCCTCACACCATCCCCAAACTTGGATATGCCTATGTTCTTGAGGGTCTCACTACTCCTCCAACAGCAATTTCAAGTTTGAGAATTGTTTTTCCTTCCTTCTTCTTATCCATTTCATGAATAGCAGCATGTGCAACTCATGATTTCTACACTTGAACTATTAGAAACCTCAACTGCATGCCCTAAGATTCTAGCAAGGCGGTATTTTCAAGCCGATGACCCCTCCTATTATAGATTTCCCACATAACTGGCAATTCAATTTTTGTTGGTTTGTCCCATCTTCAAATTTACCATACTACCAAAATGGGTCCAAAGGATTTTGCATATTGACAAGGCAATGTTCAACTTCAAACTTCAACCCTAGGGCAAAATGAAAAAATGAACATAAAAGAAAGCTGGTAAAAAAATCAAACATATAAAATTGTTTTATGACTCGAGAAAAACCAATAATAAGAGGAAAGAAGTATGCAATTTGCAATCCCTTTTCTAAATCTCGAAAAAAAAAGCTAGGTCCAAGTGGAATTTTAACAAATCCCCAAGAATATGAAAACTGTTGATAGAATTTAATCCCCACTCCAAGAGAAATTGTTTAATGGCAATAAAAACAATTGTTTTGCCCTCCTTCCCGTGGGGGGCAGCTCAAGTGGTAAAGATGAGAAGTTGTAGTCAATTGTAAATGGAAGGTCAAGTGTTCGAATCCCCCCAATCTTACCCGTGTGCCATGGTTCGGGCCCTGTGGATGCACCTAGGGGTATAGTGGTAGCGAGATTGGATCCCTGGACCCCGTGTCACGCGAGTACCAGCCCAACTCCAATTACCAATTTCCCTAGTACAAAAAAAAAAAAAATTGTTTGGCCCTCCTAAGATCAATGGAAGACGATGACAAACAACTTGGCTCTCAATCCCCAAAAGCTGCAAAGACAAATAACCCCAAAAAATCGAATTTCGCCCTTATGTAGGCATCTTCCTCTATGGCCCCACCCAGTGAAATTTTATGGTCGTAGCATGATTTTTATGAAGTCACAATATGACAATTTCTTCTTGGTGATTTTTTGTTTACGGGTTCACATCAAGATGTTGGTGATAAATCACTGATGTTTTCAACTATGGTACCCCACTCTCACTGAAACAAAGGGTCCACTGCCCATGCCATTCCATGTACAAAGGTAATGTCTTAAGGATGCTGTCATAGGGAAGGACTAGGCAAGCCCTACAAAGGATTAAAAAAAATGGGTTTCTACCTTTTTTTCTTTATGAAAGGGCTATTAATCAGCCCTCCAAAATGATAAAGCACCTGAATTAAGCCATCTAATGGATTGCAGTGTCTGAAAATCTTCATTTCTAACATCAATCTGTCCTCTACAACATAGATGGGCACCAAATCAAACTACTGCTATACAAAATCAGACCCATAAAACATTGGATCAATCTGTTGTAACTCAAATCAGCCCTTGAAAGTGCAAAATCAGACCCGTTCAACACTGTACAAACTCTGCCAACAAAATCACTCCCCTACAACTCAAAATTAGACCTTTGCAGTGTGAAATCAGAACCCTGCAACTCAAAATCAGACCTCTGTACTGTGACATCAGAGTCTCAGACCCCTGCATCTTCAAACCAGACTCCTGCAATACTTCTAATCAGAAACAGATCTCTGCATCTCAAGTTAGAATTGCGATTATTTGTCACTGACTTGTTCCATTAACAATAAACTTACAAATTTTGATATATTCTTCAACCTCCCATCAGACCGGACCCCACGTAGAGGATCACAGCATTTTTCAGGGTATTACCTTCAGACCGAGAGACCGACCGATATCAGTACATATCCAGCCTCTAAAATCAGTGAGGATCCGTGGGACTTCACCCCGACCCACGAGATCTCAGCAGCAGATTCATCTCAGACCCCGTCCTAAGAGACGGGCTAGGTCCTCCAGACCTCAGCAACGTACGAACCCCTCCAGGCAACGAGTATGTGGGCAGTCCACACTCTCTACCAGCCCTTCATCAGGACAACAGACTTTGTTGAGTTTTCTTCAGTCCTCTTCATTCAGCCTCGGATGTTAGGAGAGATAGGCCGGATCCTCAGACCTATTCGCTCCTAGATCTTTTCCGCTAGGGCATCTCTGCCCCATTGCAGGTTTCTGGATTTGCGTCTGCAGTCGAAGCTCTCTCATACTTCAGTCCAGTTCATTTTGTTCATTTTTTTCTTTCTTTCTTCATGCATTGTATCTTTTTATAGGAGACCATTTGGTTCTCCCGCTTTGTACGGACATCATTGTAATCAGCAGTCCCTTTGACCTACTTTGTGGTCATTAGTTGGACATTAATATAATTATCTTATCTCATCTTATCTACTCTTCCATATTCCGAATGAAAGGGAAGGCATTGAGGGCATATCCTATGTCCCACACACTGCTGTCCCCTGATAGTTGGGCAGGTCTCTCAAGTCATCCCAGTAACTTGTCCCCCATCCCCCCACCCCTCTTTTCCCAAACCTTGGCAGAAAAAAGTGTAGAATGTTGTATTTAGAAGGTACTAACTGGGATACCCATAATATTTCAACATTTTAAAGGCCTAAAAACTTTACAGAAGTTGATGGTTTATCAAACAAGCATTTTTGCAGACCAAGATTTTAAGACAAAGTCAACATATGCATGCAAATAAGACCTTCAATGTGATGTTTCACGTAATGACTAACCTGAAAAATAGCTTTTGGCAGTTGCGGATGCAAAATCAAAATGTGGCGAGCCTGCTGTTGATTTTGTTGAGCTAGGGCCTGCACTCAGAATGTTTGACGGAAAAAATGGTAATAAATACTTTCACTAGATGCATAGAAGGAAAGCCCTGAACTAACCTCCAATAAATAATACATTACCTTCATCTCATTCAGGAACTCATAAAGCTGGTTCCTGGACATGCTAGCTAAATGAAGAGTAAGAGGATCATTGCCTCCAACATTAGTTTGACCTTGGATGGAACTCTGATTTTGATCCATCACAGATGTCTGTGGCTCTCCAAGAGCTCCTGCCATGACAGATGCTGCAGCTGCTGCAACTGCAAGGCCTATAGGCTGATTAAATGATGGATCTACAGGGATTGCAGGGCCAACAGATGACTTCTGACTATCTGTAGAAAAATATTTATACTATTTAGTAGGTATCAACAAGTTTGAACCAACAGAAGAAAACATAAGCATTGACTAGCATGGGAAAAATGGAACTGTAAGCACTCCAGAAATCTAGTGCCATGATCTTCATTGGGTAAGTACAAAAGATACATGATACTGACCAAAATTTGAGGCCAGACCAGGTCCACCTCGACCCTACACCGCAGACAGAATAATTAGTATTGTAAAACTGTTTAATAATTGTTTGGTAAGGATAGAGATGAAGTTAAATAACATCCTCATGCTAACCCTTTCCCAGACACAAACTTGCCAGAGCAAAAATTTACACCAATGAACAGCAAAATGATGCATTTTATTTTAGGAAAATAGTATGACATATTTTGAACAAAATAATGAAAGAACTCACACTTTTCCATATCAAGAAAAAGTAATCGATCATAACTGTTCTTGTAAGAAGAACGTCAAAAATAAAAGCCAGTGATGCCAGCAATTACACTACAGATTGGCCTCTCATCAGCCTGCTACATTATTTTATATATAACTATAAAAAGAGAAGCTAGCAAGCAATGACAGTACAAATGCATCGTACTATAACTCTAATGGCAAATCAGTGATACATCTATCATACACCCCAAGAGAGAGGACAAAGCATGCCCAATGCCAAACCTCCTGTGCAGCAAAAGTCTCGTATGGTCAGAAACATTTGATGTTCATCACCATTATCCATGTACCTAAAGACACATCATAAATTATCACATTATGCCTTCAACTTGGCATTTTTATCATCACTCATTCATATCAAAAAATGAATATTTTTATAATCGATATTTCCATTGCAAGTGCATATGTCACAATAAAAGGTAACATACAGAGATATATTTCTGGTGTCACTCCTATTAGAGATTATTACATCCCAAACAGTCCCACAATAAGATGTAAACTGTTAAATTGTATCCAAGTGGCCATCCAAAACTGTCTCAAAAATTGCCCTGATACTAAAAGTTTTTGGATTAACATTTTCCATGCATTTTTGGGGGCTATTAGCACAAAAACCAGGAACCCAACTTTATTTACTAATATTCTTTCCAACAAGCTAAATATGACCCAAAATGGAGCACCAAGCAGAAAGTTATGATCCAGGCAAGGCTCCCCATTTTCAGGTCAGCTAAAATTTGTCCAATTCAGCATTCCTGCTCATCCCTAATTTTCCTAGGGATAGTGTTCTTGCATTTTAGGGTTTTTTCTTCAGTTTCCTTGGCATCATAATAAAGTGTAGTCTCAGCCTCTTGTTATGGGGATTTTGCAAATTAGCTAACTATCACATCTCCTCTCAAAGATAAGCTACCACCATTCTAGCTTCTTTGTAGTGCTATGTACAGTGCAATGTTTTTCACCATTTGATTCATTGATAGAATTTGGTTTTCACTGTAATACTCTACTTTCAATACTGTACTTTTGTTCCTCTGCAGTAGTCTTCTTTCAGTTCATGCTTAATCCCATATTGATAAATGGTATTAGAGTATGCTCTCTATTGTTTTTTTGTCCAGGTCTCTAATGGGGTTAGGGTACAATGCGTGGGGCCTCAAACTAACCAAGCTTGGTGAAGACTTCCCTTTCCAACCCCAGCAGCCTCACAAGGAGAAGGAAGTAAAGAACGATGGAGCAGGAGATCCTACCAAGTTGTTGCTCCAGGAAGCCCATGAGTAGCAAAGGAACAAGATAATGGACGATCTTGCCCATATCCTTCTACAACTGCCAACAATGACGAATGCACCTACAACACAGTCATTTCTGAGGAATGACATTCTTCAAGGTACAAGTTAATTTCGATATCCCTCTATTTGAAGGCTAGATAGATACAAAAGCTTTGGAGAGATAGTTAAATCTACTAGAGGGTAACTTCTCTATTCGCAACATTTCCAACAGTGAGAAGATCACTTTTTCTTTGCATATCAAAGATTGGTGAGATACTTACTGTGTGAAACATGCCAAAGATTCATAACTATATGGACAGATCCGACTTTGGGCAAATTTGTCGATGCCCTTAGGGGAAATTTACCTTATGGAAACTATGAAGACCAATGCATGAGAAGGACAATCTTGCACAAAGGTAAAGACCAAAGTATGACAAAGTACACATACACTGCATTCCATGTGTACAAAGAAAACGTATTCAAGACTCTTAGTGTTAGATTTTTGGGTTACTCCGAAAGTATTTACACCATGTTTGGGGGTGCTTCATGAGATTTGGAGTACATGTTCAGCCCCTGAAGAGTCCATGACGGATATGAACAGTTAAGATAGCTTGCTCAATTGATTCCAACCTCGGTGTTCTTCCCTTAGGCATAAAAGTTCTCTTGCTTGACTAGAGGAAGTCGTTCATGATGTCCACAAGAAGGAGCCACTTGTTTAGAGAGTGCCCTACTTGGGATGAGGAGTGTTTTGCATCTGGAGAAGGGCACCAAGACATAGATGGAATGTTGCAACCTGGATTCCTGTTTGGAGGATAGGATAGGAGATAGCTCAGGGAACTTGGTGAGACGAGAAGGTGAGAAGTGTATTCATTAAGCTTTGTCTCATGATTTTCATGAAGAGAAGAAGGCCTTACAAATGCTAGAGACAACAAAGCATCTACAGTGAAGCTAGATCGTGCTCATCAAAGAAGCTAAAGCAAAACCTTCATATGTTGAGCTACCAAAAGGTGAAAGAGGTGTGTTCAATAAACAAGCCAAGTTCTATGTCAATGGTGTAAAGGTTGATTATTCAGCCAACCTCAACTCTCATCTAACTGGTAGTCAATTGTCAAAACAAAAGGTTGGTGACATGATTTGTTCACCAACCTTGTCGGATACAATTCACTACTAGTGGTTGATAGAAGACTTCACTTTGAAGTTGGTTGCAAATGTATGACTTGGTCCAAAGATCATGTTTTTGTTTTAGAACAAGCAACTTTATGTAATATGACCATTATGGGACGACGATAAAAATAATCGTTGCAATTTGACCCAGGCATACTTTAGACATGTAATAAAATAATTATAAATGAGTTAAGGTAAATTTAAATAAATTTATGTAATCATGGCTTGACAAATACTGAGTTAAGAAGCTCGACTGCCCCCCTAGTCATCCCATAGTACCAGATCATGCAGACGAATTCAGTGTGTGGTAGTGTTCTGAGTCATAATATGGAGGTGGATGCAAGCTGGCAGTTCAAATCCAACAAGTGCAAAGGGACTTTGCCTCGAACTGCTTTGGAGAGATATGTTAGCACTGTGAGCTCAGCTTCGAAAGTGAAATCCTTCAAGGAGGTTGAGACCCACTCTACTGAGAGGGGGGCACCTTCCTTGGCGATGACCAATAAGTTCAGTTCCTTGTCCAATCCCTTGTTCCTTGAATGAATCTCTCCCTTTTTTCTTAGAATGTCAGAGGGATAACAACCCTAGGTAGGTAGGAAGCAAGTTGTTCGAGAAGTTCTTCAAAAAATCAAGCCAAAGATAGTCCTTTACAGGAGGCCAAATCAATCAGATTTGAGCTTTGCAACTGCATGAGTTATATTTGGAATGGCCCATTCTGTGCCACGGATCATGATCAAGGAGGAGGAAGGGTGGTGTTAGCGATCTCTTCTTCCTTGTAGAGTTTGGTTACAGCCTCAGGGAATGACCCAAGTAATCAATGTGTGTGGATCATTCTTCTAGTTCAAGAGCGATCACTTGGGTTTTTCTCTATTTATGCACCAAATCTTAGTTCTGAACGTACTCATCTTTGTACATGGTTGGAGACCTCTCTTCCAAATGTTGAATGGATTGTTGGCGGTGACTTTAACATGGTTGAATGGGATTGTGACAGGGGAGGAGGGTTTGGTTGTGTGATCAACATTTCGGAGAAGCATGCTTGGACTAAGTGTAAAGCCTTTCTTCAACTTTTTGACCCGAATTGGGAGAAGAAAGTTATCAACTATGGTGGATGGTTTACTTCGTCCAATTTTAGACAAGGCTCTACCAAAATTCAAGTTATATTGGATCGGATTTATGGCTCGAGAGATTATATCTCCTTTTTTGGTAATATGCGCCCAATTGATGTTTTGATTGCAGCAATAGGTTCGAATCACCTACCCATTATGACCTCTATTTCGATAGGGCATGTGGCGGACTCCAAACCCGCATTCAAGCTTAATGTCTCCCATTTGGAGTCTTCAAATTTTCGTGCTCTAGCGTATACTGTTTGGAACCTTGTTCCTCGACCTCAAGGGGACAATTATTGGATTTAGTGGTGGGAAGCAACTATTCATCATTCTGTGAAGTTCATGAGGAGGTGGGGTTGTATGATCACACATAAGCGTAGGAGGGTTCTTTAGGATGCTCGAAGGCGAATAGAGGAGGTGCGTAATCTTTTAGAGGAATTACATAACATTTCCCTTAGGGAGAATGTAGCTCGATGTGAGATGGTGGTGCATTAGGAGGAGTCAAATACTAGAGGGGCTCGGGTTCATACCAGATTGCATTGGATACAGGAGAATGTTGAAGGGTCCAAGTTCTTCTTCCACTTCCTAAAGAAGAAAGTGGTAGAGGATAGGGTGGTGGGTCTATGTCGCGTGAGTGGGACTCTTGAGGAGAGCACAGTTAAGATCTGAGGTATGTTTAGTACTCATTTTCAAAATATTTTCTCTGATTACTCTTTGTCGAAGTCTATTTTAGCTGCTAGGGATGCCTGCTATAAAGTGGTTATGTCATGTCCCTTCCCGAATAACCTCCATGGAGATGACTTACTAGCCTATCAAGTTCCCGTAGGCTATAGTCGAGAAAGAAGGGAATTAATTAATTATTAAAAGTCACCTAGGCTTAAAAGTATTTTATAAAGTGACACTTAATAATTAATTCTTAAAGTGACTTTATAAAGTCACTTGGATTAAAAGTGATGGAAAAATGTAAAAGGGGGTTCAAAAGGAAAGTAAAATACGAAAAGGTCATTTTCTCCATAAAGTCACTTTTTAAATATTTTAATGAGAGAATTGGTCAAGGGAAGTTGAAGAATCACAAGGGGGTCAATGAGAAAATATAAAAACGACAAGAGAGTTCATTCTCTTCATTCTTGTCATTTGCATTTTCAAAAATAGAGAGCTCTTGAGCTTCAAACTTCTCTTGGAAGAAACCCAAGGAGAAGGAGAATGGTTTCAATAGTGAAACAATCTATCCTAGCCATCCATTGAGGAGGAATCATCTCAGATTTCTCACTTGTGCTTCATTGCAGTGGAGGAAATTTTACCTGCACTCTCAGATCTGCAGTTGATGTTGGCTTGGTTAAGAGGTTCCGGTGTTTATTTTTTAGAAGATAATATTACAAGGTAGCTGCCATTGTTTGTCATTTGGGAGCGCACTCAGTTCTGGGATATTTGGGGTTAAGGAGGGCGCATTTCCTCTTGGGATTCTCAGTTGCTAAGGAAGGACGTGCCCAGGATTATTTCAATCATTTTTGTGGGTAAGAATTAGGGAAGAATCCAGTGAATCACTAGAAGAGGAAGGACGTACCAGTGGTTGAGGGGCTGCTCAGTCCAAGGGGACGCATTTCACAGTGTATTGGTCATAACAGAGGGCGCACTATGTAAGGGAACCGTCATCTAATGCTGAAGGGTCGAACTGCTTTAGTTTGAGGAAAAAGGCATACAACCGCAGTAACATACACTCAGAGAAGAAGGCAATCTCAGTGCATATTTTCAGACACTGCGCTTTCTTCATCCACTCAGATATTTACAGTAGATCTCTCTTCCAGATCTAGAATCATTGTAGGAGGGTGTTGTTGTCATTATATATCTGAGGTGCAAGAGGAAGAGTTGTTCCCTTTTGAAGAGGGCGTGGTAGTTCCCCAAAGTCGTGGTGCCATCAAGTGAAGCTATAAGTGTTCCTTTAATAACATATTAAGGCTGAAGTGATTCTCTATAGCAACCAACTTGTTCTGAGTGGAGGAAATCGTGACGGAAAGGAGTATATTGTTAAATATACAGCATCAGGAGACATTCTCCAAACCAATCTTGTGTAGCCAAGATTGATTCTCCTCTATAGAGGTGAGCACTTTGATTGCCTTCTGTGTAAAGGTTACTCCTCCCGTATAGAGGTAATTGATCAAAGTAATGATGTTGTAAAGTCTTGTTGGACAAGGCTCCGGACTTGTTTGTCAAGTTATGATTCTCATGTGAACCTTCTGTATAAAGGTATCAATGGGATGGACCTCCCATATAGAGGTGGACCTTTCGTATTTAGGTCATGCTTTACTTGTTAAATGCATTTAATGTTGTGTGATGTATTATTAACCATGATCACCAATTGCCATTAAGTCTCCTTTAAAGATTGATTACCTCTACAACTTTAGAATATGATCATTTGGTCTGAATAATATAATATGATCAAAACATCCGATAATTCTTCTTAGTATAATGCAATGTGATGGGTAATTAAAGTTAGCACATATTGACCAGGCAGTAAGAGATAAAGAAATAAAAGATAAAGCATAGAGATCAAGAGAATTCGAAATTGCCCATGCAGACACTTCAAGTAATTAAAGAGAACTCAAATTGTTAAAGCTTCAGTTAAGTATCAATGTATGCCTCAATCAATGCTTCAGTTAAAGCATCAGTTAAAGATATGCCTCAGTTAACTAAAGAACTCACAGTGATCACTTCAAGTAAATCAATCAGCATGATTTTGGTTAACTAAGTGTTAAATAAGAACTAGTTGACTAAAGTGTTTTCACTTTAGTTAAGCTAAAAGACGACACTTCACTAAATCAAGGAGAACTTGAATTGATCACTACAGTGATGTTATCAAGAAAGAATCAGTTAAAGAGCGTTAACTAAGTGACAACAAAGAAGATCTAGTTAACTAAGTGTTATTGCATGACGACACTTATGTTAAACTAAAAGACGACACATGAGTTGCAACACTTGCATGTCAACACTTAAGTTAGCCACCTAACTAAGTGGGCAAACTTTCAGTTAAGAGGCGAGTTCATCCTAAGTGACAGTTCAGTGAGATAAAGCACTGCATGAGAAGTGGGGCACACTTCTTCATTCAAGATTGATACATTCAGTCTGAGGGCGAGTTCATTCAGAAGTTAGAAGAAGTAGATGCTTGAGAAGAATGTATAATTATGTTATACGGGATTGATGAATCCAATGTGAAGCGAATTCTTTTCTCCTTTGAAGGAAAGGCTCTTCTCTTTGTGTGCAGGATATTATTATTGAAGGCAAGGTGCTTCTCCGATTGATTTCTCTTGTCTATTGCTTTTGTATCTTCACCAAGAGTGTTTGGTGATCTCTTATCTTCCGAAAGCAATCTGCTATGTTGTAAAAGAAAGCATTCTCTGCTATCCACTATATTATACTGAGAAGAGTTGCTGGGGTTTTTGTTCTCATTGTTTTGAGGATTTTCCCCAGGGTATATCTTGTGTTATGGTTGTATGAATTTCATGTGATTGAATTATCTCATTGCTTCAAGTTTCGGCATCTAAAAGAATTAAAGATCAAAGCTCAACCAAATATTAACATATATCAGGGAGCACTTGAAGGTGAACTCTCATTCTCATTAAGATGAGCAGTTGGCATCCATTCTGAGTCACATTCACTGTAAAAATCACTCTTGACCAAGTGAGCCACAAGCATCAACGTTCCCATCTCTGGATATACTTGGCAATCTGCTAGTATATGTCTGAAATATCAGTGTTGGGCGTCTTCTTATCAATCTGGGCAGAAATACTCTCAGTGGGCACTGGGCAGCATTATTCTATTGTGGAGTGCTTATTAAAACCAGCCGTCAACTATTTCAGAAATTGAGAGAACTCCACATCTCAAGTTTGCAAATGAGAATCTCCAGGGCATGTGTTTTGACTTTCTTATTTAAATTAAAAAAATATAATTTCCCTTGTATGGTTGATTTTCCTATCATATATTGCTATCTCTTGTGGTATGCAAGTTCAATTTTTGTCAAGCAATCATGAATGGCATGGAAAACTATAAACCAACCCTTGTGTGCACACATTGAAACCACAAGCAAATAGCAAATTTTGGGACAGTTTTCAAATCAGAGGTAGACAAAGAGCAGAAAGCAGTGAGTGGGGGGGTGTTTGACAAGATTATCCACGCAAAAGTACAACCAAACCATATGCTCAGAATCCCACTGACTGCTAGTTCCATCAATCAATTAAGGCAAGGTCATTACAGGTTATGCATAAGGTCCCGCTTAGCGACCGAGACAAGTTGAATAGGGCTTTCACAAAAGAGGAACTCTTTGCTGCGCTCTCATCCATGGTTTATCGATGGTTTACCTTGTGAGTTTTACAAGGTGATGTGGGATATAGTAGGGGATGATTTTTGTAACCTTGCACAGGAGGCTTTTTCTATTGGAAGCCTATAAGAATCTCTTAACCAGGACCTGATCAAGCTTATTCCAAAGAACTCTGCCAGAGATACTAATGGGGGGTGGCATCCAATAACACTGCCGAGTGTTTCCTACAAAATTATGCCAAAGCCTTTGGCCTTGAGAGTCTAGGAGGTGGCCCGGAGAATTGTCCATGGAGAAGAAACTGGTTTTGTGCAGGGTCGATATATTTTCGATATTGTTCTGTCAACTTGGGAGGCCATGGAGTGGGCCAAGGAGACCGATCAGCAAGCCCTCTTTCTGAAAAATGACTTCAACAAAGCCTATGATCGTATTGATTGGGCATTTGTTACAAACATGTTGACCTGCCTTGGCTTTGGACAGCGATGTGTTAATATGATTAGCACTCTCTTTTCTTGTGCCCCCGCTTTTGTTTTGGTGAATAATGTTTTGTCTCCCCGCATACATCATCGTAGATCAATTAGACAAGGATGCCCATTGGCTCCTCACCTTTATGTGTTAGTGGATGATGCTCTTGGGTATTTATTGGAAGCAGACCAGTCTCAGGATCATCTTCAACGTATTTCTTTGTCTCAGGGTGAGAAGATGGTTAATAATCATTTTGCAAATGACTATCTTTTGTCGGTTTCTGCTGAAAAGGAGACGATTGCAACTACTAGGGATTGTCTTGCAACTACTAGGGATTGTCTTTCAATGTTCTGTGAGGCTTCAAGGGCTATTGTTAGTGACAACAAGACAAATTAATGGCTCATTGGTCTTGAGGTTGCACATGAGTGGATTCCAACTACTTGGAGGTTGGTTCAACCGAGGGTTATTGTGAGATACCTTGGTATTCCTTTGGGGATTGACCTTTCTCTGATTGCAATGTGGGATTGGTGTCTAGATAGGTTGCAGCATAAATCACTTATTTGGCAGTGCAAGAATTTTACTTTTGCTGGCAAGCTGACTGTGGTGAGCAGGATTTTGCAGGTCTCCCACATCTATTATGTGTCCCGTTCGCTCCATAACAAGACCCAGTTCCGCCAATTGGAGCAGATTCTTTGATCCTATTCAAGGTTACTTGGAAGCGGGAGCGGGAGCGAAAAGCAAAATTTTCAAAATATTCCAGTTTGGGAGCGTTGCGGGAGCGTTTTTTATATAATATATTTTTTTTTTTATATTTTGATGCATATATGTTAACTAATGCTTGTAGAATGTTGAATTAGTTATGGAAACTCATTGGAAAACATAAAAACATGAAATAAACCATAATACCATATAACATCATTCATCAATCATATAGTAGTGAATTCGTCAACCATAGGTCCAGACTCCAGTATCTATAATATCTACCTTACCGCTTCAAATTTTCAATATATAACATTTGGTGATCACTAAAGTTGTACTTGTAACCAAACTATAGTCTAGACTCTAGAGTCTAACCATGAAATGAAAGTTGAACTTGAAACAATTCACAAAGCATCATATTCATTACCAAAGAGTTATAACTTATCATAATATGTTTTTATGCAGTCAATGACTCAATAATGCAAAGTTGCAAATAGTGAACTTCAAAGGTATGTTCAACTTCAAACTTCAAACTTGAATCGCCATGTAATGTTCACAAAATATGCCATAATAAATATAAAAGAGTCAATAGTGCAGAAACTTGAAACTTGAAAGTACTGTAAACAAGAAAGACAAGAAAAGTAGATTTTATGGATGTTTCCTCTTGCCACGGGAAATTTCTAATTTATTTTCCTGTGGTCTATGAACAATGGGAGTGGGACTATCATCCCCAGTAGCCACCAATGTTGAGCCACGTCCAAGACTTGGAGTTGGTCCTGCACAACCCCCCCTCACTGATGTAGATGGGGGTCGTGAAGTTGAAAACCTCCAGGCAAAGATGGTGCATCTGGAAACAAGGTAGGAGATGGCGGTGGCATCGTTGCTGCTACTACTACTACTGCTGCATGGTCATCCTCATCACCCAAAAGCTCTTCCTCCAAGCGCTCTAAAGCTAAGGCTCCATCCTCCAAGTTATGCTCCTACGGATTGTTGTCCCAAGTGACATATGATCTATCTATTTTGGCCCGCTCACAGTAATGAGTCAACAACCTCAAGTTGTAATGTACAAAAATCAAGCTTTATACCTGATTTTCATTTAATCAGTTTCTTTTCACTAAATGGATGAAGCTATAGGTGCTCCAACACCTTTCTGCAAAGGAACTGTTAACCACCTGTGAAAGCACTTTGATTGCCAATTTATGCAAGCGTGGGCATGATGAGCCATACATGTTCCACCATTCAATAGGAGGCGCCCTATCTCGATCTTTTCTAGCATGCAAAGTACCAAACGGACCAATTTCACTGAGGTATTTGCTTAATTCACTATGCAGTAAGGCACATTCTTCTTCATAGGACCAGCTTGTCTATAGCAGCCATGTACCCAACCTGTACCTCTGGATTTGTGTGGGGCTTTCTCTTAACCCCACCCCCAGATGTTGGTTTGGCCAACCAAGATGGAGAATAATATTTTGGTGTTAATACATATGCTAAGGCGTGCAATGGAACGTTGAGATGTTCCCACCTTTTGACCACATGTTTGTGAATATGGTCATACAGGATGGGATCTTTCGATTCAACAATATCTTTAATTTGGCCCAACATGCTATCCATCTGCTCATGCACCTCCCCAATCACCGGCTTATCTGTATCTGCAAACCGAATCATGTAATAAATGGGCTTTGTGAACTGCAAAATAAACTTGACACTTGCCCAAAATTGACCATCAAGAACGGTGTCCTCCACCTCCTGAAAATCAAGCCTGCCAGATGTGGATGTACCCCTATCTTTCAAGACTTGCCATGATTCACTTGATAACATGCTAACCAATGCCTCTCTTACCTTCAAAAGGCGCCTGAAGTTGAGGTAATAGCTATCAAATCTAGTCTTTGCTATCTTCAATAGCTCTAACTTTGAGTGAGTGCGAAAAATGCCATGGGCATTGCTATGGTTGGTAATAAATCTTATCATGTGCTTGCCCTTTTTGTAGAGTTCACCAATCCATTTGTAATCATTTTCCTCCAACTTAATAATGCCATGCATCAGAAGGTTCAATGTGTGAACCAAACACCCGAACCAAAATATGTTGGGGTATTTATCTTCAATGATTGCTCTCGTTGCCTTACAATTAGCAGCATTATCGATAATGACTTGGATGACATTGTATGGACCAATAACTTCAATGTTTTTGAGTAGGAGTTCTGCAATGTTCATGTCGATCTTGAATTTATCTGAGTAGTCATGGGCTGAAAGGAAGACTGCACCAGTAGCAAACACACCAAGCACATTTATCGATGGCTTGCCTTTTACATTTGTCCAACCCTCTGATACAATTGACACCCCATATTCATTCCAAGCATTTGTGAATTGCCCCAAAGTATTTTGGATCTTGGCTTTTTCCTTGTCAAGCCCCACAGTTCTAGCTTTGTCATGCCTGGGGCTCTTGCATCCTGTTGGGGCAATGCGGATGGCCTCTACCATTTCATGCCAATAAGGTGAGCGAAGAACATTGAATGGTATGCCACATGCATAGATAAACCGAAACACTTTTCAATCCACGTCATCCCTACCACCTTGGTCAAGGAAATCTGATATTGTCGAGCCACGTGACTGCATGGGAGAGAATCCACTGCCTTGGGTGGATGGGCCTGTTATCACATATATAGTAGCCAGGCTACCATACATTATTTTTTTTAATTCCAGTACACTATTCAACCAGTTCCCTTGCATTGAGATGCTGAGATGAGCATCTATATTGGATCACTATCAGATTTTGGACAATATATATATTCCCCATGCCATGACTGAGACTCAGGACACTCAGAGAGATGTAGCTATTATACCATTTGTACATGAGCAATCAGTAGTGCCCAGAGTTACAGCAGCAGTTTCAGAGGATAGATGATGGCTCAGAGGATGAGCATTCAGGTATATGATTCAGCAGGTATATCATGGTGTTGTGGTTATATTGCTTTTATCTTCATTCTTATGGCATGTCTTAGCATTTAGTATCATGATCTGGCGATCATATAGATATGTGGACCTAGTTGATCTTGTTATATATATTATATTGTCCCTACTTAGACTTAGAAGTTCACTATTCATACTCATTGGTTTTACCCTCCTTAGGGAGAATAGAGGTGATCATTCCACCATACCTTGGCTTGCTAGTGTTGGCTCCATTATTCATTGTCTTCATCCATCCATTACCTACCTTTTTAGTCTATCACCCCGACTTACTACTTGACTAGTGGCATGGAGGACTTTTCCCCACTGTAGCCTCTGTATTGGATGAGCTTCCCTGTTTATTGTGTCTCAGCTCTGAGCTGGTGACAAAACTTACCTATGGTGAGTTGGATTTCCTTGAGAAATCCCCCTAGTCACTAAAGTTGTGTTGGCTAAACCTGAAACTTTTAGTGCTGCCATGAATACAAAGTATGGGAAATGAAATGTTATATCTTGTATGATAAGCCCATTCATGCAATGTGTTTCTAAACACACATGAATGAAAGGCAAGCCAAATGAAAATGGCTATGAAATAAAATGTTATATCTTTTGTGAAATGTAAAATACTTAGGTAAACAAGCTGTCTGTGACACACCTAAAAGTGCTCATGTAAACAAGTGCCTTAAAAACACACCTGCAGCAAAAAGCCTAAAATAAATCTAAATCTATGCAATGTGTTTATAAACACACATAGATCAAAGGCTATGGAAACTTTAGGCCCAAAAGCAATGGATCTTAAATGCTATTTCAAAATAATTGCTAGCCTCATTTGTATTATGGATTGTGCGCATCTGTTAAAGATGAATAAACCCTCTTTGAACAACTTATCCATTTGTGAGACACCGCCATTCCCTGTGTTGTTGCTCATTCAATATATGCTATGGTGTGTATTCCCTTTCCCATATCCAAAGTGTCACAATGTTGAGTCAGTAAGTCATCCCTTGGCCTAGCCAGTTAGTTTTAAGCCTTCACCCTTCACTAGCAAATTGATCACAACTATGAAGTGAGTATGGTCTTGAAAGTCTAGTCTGAGTCATAATAATAATTAATGACATTATATATTTGTTGGTAGATCGCCAGTAATGACTACTACTTGTTATAATTGCTACTTGAATGAATTGTAGAGCATGCATTAACCTCTGACACTTTGCAGCAGCTTCCGATGATTGTTGAGTTATATATTTGGTCATGTTGACTTGGTCAAACCCAATTTGACCAATGTCGGCCACAAGACATGAGATGGTTAGACCTTATGATGACAGAGACAGATGATATATGGTCTATGTACATGTACATGATGGTTCTATGCATTAGATACAGGGTTATGATGATGATTTATGGTTTTCAGCATTATTTGATCATTTACAAATTGTTATTATTTCACCTGTGCGGGCATATTGGATATATTATATGATCATGTAGAGATCCATATGGTGTATGAGTACACATCTTGGATAGATTTGGACCTTCTGAGTCCAATGGGACAGTCTACTTTCAGTTCCAGGCAATTACAATGATGATTGAGCCT
This sequence comes from Larix kaempferi, assembly GCA_027924585.1. Taxonomy (NCBI): domain Eukaryota; kingdom Viridiplantae; phylum Streptophyta; class Pinopsida; order Pinales; family Pinaceae; genus Larix; species Larix kaempferi. The sequence continues at coordinate 906,418 of BSBM01000720.1, read as the reverse complement.
CAGTAGGCTATCCTAGTGCAGTTTTGCTCTGTCGGAGACCCTGTTAGAGCAGAGATGGATTTTATTTGGTTCACCTAGGGCGTTGTGCATGGAGGGGGCGGTCCAGCCACTTGATTTTACTATATTACCCCCCTCCCAAACACACTGGTGCCCTCACCTTGACAGCGCAGGCACTCCAGAAGGCAGTTTGGGCAGTTTCACGCTTCCCGAGGCAGTTCAGAATCGGTAGAAATGGCTACAGAGGAATTTGATTTGGGTTACTGAGGCAAAGTTTTGGCATGGGATGATCAATGATGATGAGTGGGATGTCTTCCACACCTTCTCCAACAGTTTCAGCTCCATCGGGACCCACATCCATCACTTATGGCATTTTCTGATGATTTCTGGAGCCTCCTAAGGCTCACGATTTGTCCATAGAGGCTTTGATTTGGTACTTTGATGACTATTTTATTATTATTGTGCTATGGCGATTGACCAAGGGTGTCTAAAATTACCCCTTGGACCCACCATGAGCTAGTTGTTATATTTTGTCATCATGATTTGGTGGGATCCCCTCTCCTATGGCGATTTTGTCCACTTATTGTTATATTTCATTAATGATCCATGTATTTTATTGTTGAGCTCATGTCAACCATTGATTAGATCTTTTGATCTTTTAATCTTAGCCACTCATTCAAAAAGTGGTTAGATTGTGGACTCTCTCCCTCCTATTTAAAGGAGAGAGCTTCTCATTGTAAAGGGGACTTGTGGCTCTGGATTATTGGAATAGAAAATTATTATTGCATCTATCTCCAAGTGTTGTGGTGAATGTCTTTGGTGTTCGTTCGTTGATTCTTCCTTTGCACTGAGTTATTGGAGATATTGTCTTGCCATAGTTTTGTACCATTTTTACATTTACATGTGGAGGCTGAATTCATTCAAGGAGGACGTATTGGTAGGGGAGGACCCTCCCTACTTCTTTGGGTTTCTTCATTGGTAACAAGGAGTATTACTGTCCCAGGACCTTCTATTTCATGTTACTTTTGCACTTCGCTTGTATTTCCTCCATACTTGATCTTTCTGATTGAAATCGCTTTCCTTGGATTGACAGGTAGAGGAGGGCGCACTTGTGGGCTAGGGCATCATTTCGGCAAGCAAATTCAACAATCTCTCATTTGATCTCTGCGGGAGTCTTCCTCAACAACAAGGCATCTCTCTTCATCACTCAGGTATGATCTCAAGGTAATTTCTCTTTCCATGATCTATCCACTTGTCTAAGTTACTTCAAAACCCTAATTAATTAAAACCCCCATTTTACATTTTCTCAGATCTACAAAGATCTAGTGGCTTCTTGGGTAAGACATTTAAAACCCACCTCTATAGTATCTACGGCATCCTGGATCTATAGTTTGGTGAGGATTGGCCTCCATTTGACCCTCTTCCCAAGGCAACTTAGCCTCTCCAAGTGAGGTCGCACTCCTTGGTTTGGGTGAGTTAACCTAGATCTAGTACGTGGGTAGTTGAGATTTCACTTGATCTGCAATCTACATATCCAATAACCTACCCCTAGACTGTCACTTTAGTGATTTCTACCTTGTGGGCCCTATTCCACATTTTAAGGGATTAAACCCCATTTTGGACCACTTGGTATCTTAAAACTCAGATCTAGTAAGATCTAACCCTTGGATTGCCTTGATTCTCTAGATCCACATTGACACTTGCCTAAACTACTTGGATCTAAATTTTGGATGCCATTGGACTTGTCTTGATCCCATTTATCACACTTTTAACCCTCCTTGGGCAAGGTCGCACTTCTTGGGGAGATTGAGTTTGTCCACTTGTAGGACGTGGGTAGTTGAGATTTTGGTGGATTTGGAACAAGCATACCTTTGAAACCTATGTCTAGTAGGTCATTTTGTGAAATCTTGCCTTGGGGATAGCATTCCTTGTTTTAAGGGATTGTGGTCCACTTAGGTCACATCATGAACTATTAGATCTAGATAGATCCATCCATCAAACCTTTAGTAGCCCACTTGTCTTATGTTATAGGGGTCATGATCTACAAGTTAAACACTTTGACTCCATTCATCCCAATTCCCAAGGCACTGATCTTCCTCCAAGCTCATTCGACTTTCCTAGATTGTTGGGTTAGCTTGTGGTTTGATCCTTGTTTGGGTTGCTTGAATCCCTTGATGTTGTCATTACTCATGATCAAGCTTATCTCTTGTACTGGTTAGCCCCAATTCAATCCTTAAACTACCCTGCACTGGACACGATTCCCAGGGCAGTGGATTTTCTCACAATTGACTAGTACTTTAATCCTGGATCTCATTTCAAATACTATAAGTCACTCTCACATCAACAATGAACCAAAGCTATACTCATTGAACCCCTTATTTATCTTGTGACTTCATCCTTAGGTCTAGGGTGCACCATACACCTTACAATACCTCACTTATACTTAACTTGATTTGGTGTTTTGGTTTGATCTCTCCTGTCAAGGGTAGATCTGGGTCTCCCCCTTTGTTGTCTGCGCTAGATAACATAAAGTGAAGGTTGCCTCGATTGGCGTGACAACCATCTATTGGAAGTCGAGGTGATCGTGGTTGCACCTTTTGAGTTTCCCTTTCCTACTGCCATCTATTAATGGATACATCCATAGGGGTAACTACAAGTTAGGTGATAACATTTTGGCGTCGTTGCTGGGGAGGGCAGAGGCTTATCTTGGTTCAACATAGTAGTCATTACTTACTCTCTCCTGCATTTTAAACGACATATATCTTGGTAGAAGAGTTTAAAGTCTACCTGGCGACTCTGAATCGTGACGCCACTGAGGAGTAAGCTCATTTGCATCCTTACAATACTTTTTATTTCGGTGAATTATCTGTGTGGTTCACCTAGCGACTCCACATAAGCAACTCCATGTGATCGATCCTATCATTATCTAGAACCCATGGGGTGCATCATTTTGTTTTCAGGTTCTTGAATTTAAAAATAAATAAATAAATATATAAAAAAAAATAATATAAAAAAAAAAATTATCCATGGCTGCTTTTGAGCAGCCTAGAACTTTCGGTAGTTTGAAAGTTTATGATTTCTCAAAAATTGTTGGGTATCCTCATCATATTCCTCATCAAGCCTGTGAAAGGTTGCCTATTTTCAATGGAAGTTATGAAATCTCTACGAAAGGGCACCTTGAAAGCTTTAGGGAAGTTCTTAACGAGTTATCCGTAACCCATGAGGATGTGTGTATGAAACTATTGGCTTCGTCTTTCAAAGAAAGAGCTGGGCTCTGGCTTTCGAATTTGAAACCCAATAGCATTTCTAGATATGACATGTTTGAAAATAAATTCTTAGAAGAATGGGGAAGTGAATTCGATGATATGTATCTTTCAAATCAAATCCAAGATCAAAACTTTCCCCTTTCCGATCCTATTGTTGAATCATTTAACAATCAAATATCAAGTAATTTGTCAACATCCAGAGATGACCCATCCTGCTCAATTTCTTTTGAGGATAAGTCTTCTACTTTTGAGTCAATCGAAAGTCAAATCTTTAATCATTGTACAAACCATAAGTTTTCCAATTTCTTTTTAGGTAGCCCTAGTCCTGATCCTGAGGAAATTTCTGAGGATGAGCCTTTAGTCAACAGGTCTACTGAAGTTCTTCATTCAGAGGAACTCACTAGTCATTCTAGCTTTAATGATCATTCAACTCCTTATCTCCTCATTGAAGAAGAAGAAAGGGGGGACATTGACCAAGATCCTTTAGTGGTAATTTCACGTGATCACTGTGCAAATAGTCAGGATGTTTTAAATGAACTTGTTAATTTTCCCCCATGACAAATTAAATAAAAATGATCATTTATCCTCATGTGAATTTAATGATGAGTCAATAAAAGGTCAATCTCAAGATGAGGATGAATTAGTGAATCACACTAGATGCTCTAATCTTTGTTCCACTTCTTATAATGAGTCTTCAAATTTTTCCATCCTTAGTCAAGATAACTTCATCCATTTCTTAAAATTTGAATCTTGTCCTCGGTTTGTAAATATTAGATTTAGTGACATGTTTCCATAAGGGTGTGGGTTCCTCTTTGATTTTCTTTCGGTTTTCCTCCTCCTCCTTCTCCTCCTCCTTCTCTCCACGCTATGTGCCACTCCCCACTTCTTCATCCTCTCCTGCATTCCTCCTCTGGTTTCCAATCACCATCATCAAAATAACAAATGGAACCAAGAAAATAAACCACATACCCATCATCATGTTTGATGGAACTAGAGATTTAACCTGTTTCCTGCAATAGAATGAGGGAGGAAGCATGGGAAAGAGTAGGAGAGGAACATCTACAATGTACATTCTAGTGACTAGATTCCAAGCATTCACGATTAAATACATAGATCAAAGTTCAAACACAAAGGAAATCAACAAGAAAGGTTTTAGACCCTACCTCTTTAGCTCTCCAATGGTAGTGACAAGTTCAACCTTAATCAATCTCCAAGGATGGCAGCCTTCTCCTCTCCTATTCTCCTCACCTCCTCTCCTCTTCTCCTCTCCTCCTCTCCTTTTCTCTTCTCCTCTTCTCTCCTCTTCTCTTCTCTTCTATTCTCTTCTCAAGAAAATGAAAGTGAGAATGAAGATGGAGAAGAGGGCTTTATCCCCCAAAGCCCTACTCCTTCCCTCCAAAATCCCATCCGTGGACCCCATCGCTCTTCCTTGGATTTCCTCTTCGCAAGCATCAACCTACAGCATGAGCGTTTTAGGGAGCGTCGCGGAGCTAAGGGGAGAGAAATGTTTTTTATGGGAGAGCGTCTGGGAGCAATGAGGGAGCGATCGGGAGCTACAGCTCCCGATAGCTCCCTCATCGCTCCCGGACAGAGCCAAGGAGTGTTTTATTTTGCCCCAGAGCGCACTCTGCATTTCGCTCTGGCCCAAGAGCGAAAAAGGGAGCGCGCTTCGCGTTAGATCCCACAGCACTCTAGCCAAGAGCGAGTTTCTGGAGCGGAGGCGAGGGTGGGGCAGACGCTTCCCCATAACCTTGATCCTATTTATGGGTAAAGTATGGTGTAGCTCGTGGCCTTCTCATGGTCCCCTGGGATGTTTGCATTATGCCTAAGGATGAGGGTGGCCTTGGTTTGATCGATGTAGTAACTCCATGCAACAGTTTGGCTGCTAAATGGGACCCTACCCTTAGCAAGTTTTGTGGTGGTACAGATTTCTTTCATCCCCCCATGTTGGCAAAATCAAGGGTATATTAGGTTTACATGATGTCATTTCTGCTCCTCATAACTTTCAAATCGTGGGGTCTTTCATCTTTCGGAGTATTTGGCTGCCTAGAAGAGGGTGGCAACTCTAGTTCATTGATAGGTTGGCCCATAGGCCAATTTGGAATTGGAAGCAGGACGTAACTTGTATGTCTAACTTGCCTCGATTTCAAGCAAGAAGGCTTAGCAGAAAGCACAGTTTCCTCTAGAGGGATCTTTGGGACTTCAGTGCTCGTTCTTGGAAAAACTAGCGAACTATTGCTCGAGAGTTGTACTGACCCTCAGTTATGGAAATCAATGGGCTCATTGGGCTTATTCCTTAGGAGGATCTTTTTAAGATGAATATTGATATGGCAAGTCCCTTTTGGAGAGATTGGGAGTGGAGCTTCGAGCATAAACTCTACTCCATCCTACATCAACAACATGAGCTAGGTCCTATTCCTAATGCCTGGTGGGTTCATTGGGATGCTAAGAGTTGATGGATTCGACGGATACATTGTGTCTAGTCAATTAGAGTTTCCTATAAGATCAATGTCTTTGCTTGGTTGGTGATACATCAAGGTCTTCCTTCCAAGGCCCGACTGGCCAAAAGCGAGCTTTCTGATGGTCTTTTCCCTTGTTGCCCGAGGTCTGAGTTAGTGAAGCATATTTTATGGGAATGTTCCTTTGCTCGTTCTTGTTGGGCTCAGGCTCAATCTCGGCTAGCAAACATTCTACAGAGATATTTGCATTGGCATGCAAATTTTGCTAAGCGACTCCATATCGGTGATTTGGAATTCCCTGTATAGTATTTGGCATTGTCTGAGAGTTTCTGCTTTATATACCATTTGGAAGTTACGTTGCAAGTATGTGTTTGATAATGAGGTTAGTTCATTAGATGTCTTTCCTCAATTATGGCATGAAGAGGTGCATATACAACTCATAGCCAAGGGAGCTTTGTTGATTAAGGACACCAAATTGTTACATCCAAACTCTTATTCAGATTTTATAAATGTTTTAGTTGTTGCGCTAAGGAAGAGGATATGAGGATACCTGTATATACCCTTCATTTTTTCTTTTCTCTTCAGCTGATGATCTAAATATTTCATGTATATATAAGAAGTATCGTTTACAACAAAAAAAAGTTATGTAACATACTCCTCCCTATCCTCCTATATATTGAAACATTGGGTCACTAAATAATTATGAAGTCAAGCTATTATTCACTCATTTATTTGTGTGTGTATTTCCTATCTACAATCTTTTGTGTCTTAATCTAACAACGAGAGTAAATGCATCCCACTCAAGCTCTAGATAAGATAAGAAAAATTTATGAATGTCCAACAAATGACCACTGAAGTATGTCAAAGGCAATGTAGGGTACAAAATGATGTCAATACAAAGTGGAAGCATCAAAATGACTCCCAAGAAAAGCAATATGCAGAAAGTAAGGTATGATTCTGATCTAAATCATGGAAACCAACATTGAAAATGGAGAGTCAATATGAGAGGGATGTACAAAGAGAATGATCTAGAATATATGATACAAATGGTATAAGCCTGTCGTGGTCAGTTGGAACCATCTCCCCTAAGATCCAAAGTTGAATGGAGGAATATCAGCATAGGACTATCTAGAGGAAGATCTGGAAGAGGAGATGGACCATGTAATGTATTGTTGTCTAAATGAGGGGCCCTTCTCTGAGGTCTAGATGATATTGATTGGTCATTGGTATGCGATTAGGGTTGGAAATGTCAATTGGGTCTCACAAACGTGGAGGTTGTCCTCGACGTCCTCACAGATCTAGGGTTGGAAACAATATTGCTATTTATCTGCCTTTTTTTGCCCCTACTAGATGGGAACACCATGAAAAAGGAAGTGATCGATTGAGTAGTTGGTATAGGGTGTAAATGTTGCTCAAGGATGAGAAAGCGAAGTCAAGGGACCTCCTACAATTATAAGGCCAAATATCTCTAGTCGAGATACCTAAAGAAACTAGCCAGAGTCTCGACTCTAAAGCTCCTCGACAAGAAGCTCCTAAAACAACAATGGAACCACCCTCAAATCTCATAGTAAATAACGCAACAGGAAATGAAGTGCTCCTCAATCGCAACCTCCTGAAGATGGCACACCTAGATGATCCTATTAGATCAATCAATTTGGTGATCCATCTCCACCCTAAGTCTATGAGAGCTTACCCTGACATGCCTAAGGGATTACAAAGAGAGTGCATAATGCGGCCGAACAATGAGCCTATTTCTCGAATCCATGAAGTGCTTCGCATAGAATGCCATCTTTAGACATAACCCACCCTGAGGGTTGATCTAGTTTACTTGCACAAACTACTTGTAGATATCATCTTGAATGATTATGTTCATCTCCTGCTTGGTGGATAAGAGGTGCCCAAGTTCATCTAGAGAGTATTGAAACAAGGGAAGCCAATCCATTGCAATAGCAATAGAATCCATAAAATCCAAGACCCCTGCATACCAGCAATGAGTACATCCTGAAGGGCTAGCTAAGGCAATGGACTCTAATGAATAGTAATCCAAGTACGTATATCAATATCATCCCTATTCCAAGTCAACAAATCTTTGAATGCAATGTAGGAGTGAGACAAGGTTGAATACAATATCAAGCCAAAATGATCAGGCACCAAACTCTGTAGGCATGATGGGTTGAGGGATTGTTTGCTTGCATTTGATGATGTGACAAAGGAGTAGAGTCTGCACTCTCTTTGTGAGGCCCAAACAAACTCTAGCAAACAACGCCCTAAACCTCTTAACCATATGGGCCGAAAAGGGGTGTCTATGAGAAACATCTTGGACAATATGTCCAAGAGATGGTTTTGAAAACATTGTATCTCGAGAAGAACTGAGGATCTGTAGCGCTTGTTGACTCGAGGCTAAAGGGCATATTGCAAACTAAAACAAGGTCTCGCGAACAATATCCCAAGGTAATTGTAGGAGCTAGTGATCTCAATCTCCTCCCCTCTAAAAAACAAATGGTGATACAAGAGAGTCTTCTTTGACCCATCAAAGATCATGACCTTGGTTTTACCCAAGTTGACCATCAATTAACAAAGATCACGAAAAAGGGCTACGACATCAAACTATCTTTGCAAGACCTCTGGAAATGAGCTCAAGAGAACCACATCATCGACAAAAAGAAGGATAGAAACCAAGACCTAGTGGAGAAGGCACCCATCATTGTCTTGGATGTGCTCATGCAGGAAGGACTCTGACTCGTCAATGTAGATCCCAAATAAAGTGGGAGGTAGGGAGCACCCATTTTTGACCCAAATGGTACTCTTGATAAAGTATGATACCCCAAAGGATGTGTGGAACTGGAGATAACCAAGAACCATCTCATACAAACACATGATGGTAGTCAATAGGGTCTCGAAAATGCCAATGTCTTTGAGCCTCTGGAACAATTCCTCTCTTGGAACATAGTCGAATGCTTTTTGAAAGTCTAAAAAGCAACAATAGACTTTCGAAGCGCAATGTTGCACCTCCTCGATGATGTCTCAAAGTGTAAGAATGTGATCAATGGTCTAGTGTGCTAATTAAAATCATACATGTCCTCTTGCTCTAAGTTGCCTCCACCTAAGCTACCCAGAAAGCTTCACATGGAGAACTATAGAATAGAGTTTTGAGAAAGTGTGGCCAATCATGATCATTATGTAGTTATCAGGGCCTATACTAGAGACTGATCTATGGATCGAGTGAAGATCAAAGTTGCAAGAAACCTATATGAACCACATGGTTAAACAGATTGGCCAACTGAAAATCCAAGGCTTAGAGACCATTCTTGAAAAGTTCTACCTGGAACCTTTTTGTTTTATTGGTGGTATTCATCACCTACATTGCCTCCCAAATATCTTGATAGGAAAATAAGTAGCAATAGGGGGGCAAGAGGGAGAGAGAAGTAATCTAGAATAGGGGCTTCCCTAGGGCATCATAATAGAGGGAAGAGTTATGGGAGAACATGGATTTTGGACCAAGATCAAGCAACAGATTGAAGTGGCGAAGGAAGTTGGTTCATCAAAATTTCTTGGGGGAGTGGATGAGGGAAGCCCTCAACTCCCATCTCTTCTAAAAGATGAAGAGGTCTTGTGGCAAAGGAGACAATGATAAGCCTTAATATCGAGGCACGAGGGGTGATCATGAGTGAAGGTGTGTCAAATATGGATGTGGGGAGCCTTACCATCCTTTTCATACCACCAATTCATGGGGTAGGATCCAATTTTAGGGGAAGAAGAGGTGAACTAGGTGGATTCGGGGTAGGTTTTAAGTGTAGCTTCCCAAATGGTGGAAGAAAGATGTGTATTTGGCAAAGGTAGATTCAAGGGATAAAAAATGGAACTCGGATGGGAGCATCTAGCGGAGGTGGGAAGTGAAGTTGTCAAGGTCCCCCCTAGTCAAAGAGGATAACAGTTCGCAATGGGATAGGTTGGGGAGTAGTCGAAAAGGGGGGTTACCAACCTGATGGGGGGGAGAGAGAAGAGCATGGTCGACCATGTGGATGGGGGTTAGCAAGAAATGACAAATGACGGGGAGTAGGTCCTAACTGGAGAGGACATAATCTACAACACTCATGCCTCCATCGTGAGGTAACCAAGTGAAGAAACAAGACTGAAAGAAGCATGGGAAGCCATTAAAGACTAGTAGCTCATGGGATTCTCTAAGCTGCATAAGGTGCTTGCCATACCCCAAAATAGGTCCCAAAGCATCATCAGATAACCGATGAAATCCCACTGAATCTACATCTATCACCTCAACACAGAGCACATCCTCTAAGTGGTCATGGAGTGGAATCTGAAGAGCTCTGGTGCATGCATTAAAGTTACCTAATAAGATGACTTCCCCCATTGTTAAGTATTGAATGATGCCAGAATACAAATCTAGGTATAGGTCTTCGTCAAAATCGTTGTGAATAGCAAACTAAGATGGGACTAGTGGAAAGTAGTACACTACAATGTAGATATCTCTGCAGAGTGGGGCTCCACCACTGAAACAAATCTATATGAGCCTAGCAAACTTGTCTGAAGCTATCAGAGAAACCTTGCCTCAAAGGGAGTGCCTATTCAAATAGGCCACCCCTCCTAAACCTCGAACCCCACCTAAAGATCTGGTCTCCTGCCGACAAGCAAAAAGCTAGTGATAACCTATTATGTCTAGGAGTGGCTAGATAGGAATTGTGTGGGTCTCATTTATAAAGAGAATGTTAGATGAACTAAGAGCATGATGCCTAGCAATGACCAAAATGATCAATTTTCATTTATCCCATTGAAATAGTCAAGCCAAGTCACATTTTCCAACAGGCTAGTCATAAAGAGAACCGAAGTTAAAAGTACCCAGGGGGAGGAGAGTCCCAAATAATGACCTGAAGATCCCTAATGACCACCCATTTCCCTACCTGTCGTGTTGCTGCTAATAGCTCCCTAACATGTTTTAGCTCTGTAACCTGGCACCTAGTGAGGTTCGCATCTAGAAATATCTTAATGAGTAGGGAGAACAACCTCTACTTGTCTCTAAGAGCCTAGACTCGATCACCTACTAACTTGAACTGGATGGAAAGTGTAGAGTTGGTTCCCATCCAAGCACACTCAAAACTGATGTCCATCAGATCCAATCTGTCATGAAGCAAGGAGGTGCCTATCTGTAGGGAGTCCATCGAGGACATGGTGGAGGGGGGAGCCCATGTACTTAAGTTCCTAGGTGCAACGGAGGTGTTCTTCATTCAGCCTAGTTTGGATCGCCTCCTCGACCTTGGCGACCAAGGGGGTTGTTTCCTCTTCCAAACCACCTACACCCAAGAGTTTAGGTTTTGTTATTGCGTTTTTGTTTCCTATTTAAACAAGGCCTGTTGTGATCTCATGTATTCATGCAGATTTTTTATGTTCATGATTTTGGATTGTAGAGTGGGGAAGTCCATATGTGGCATTTGCATGTGTATATTTTCTTTGTGTTTCATTTCAAAAACCAATTGTTTGAGATCAGTTACCTCGGAATGGAGCTTGTTGTTTTCTATTTTGAGGAATTCCATCCTTCTCAACAAGTTTTTAATATTTGATGTCCAATATGAAAATTTTGACTCCATGACAATATCAATGGGGGGCTGTAAATTGGTCCTAGGTTTCTATTGCAGTTATCAAGGTCCTCACACTGTTATGACTCATGAGGAAACCAATGAACAGATCAGACCAACATATTAGCTCTGAACTTAACAAATCCTGAGACTTCAATACTATAGGCTCAGAAAAAATCCACAGCTTGAACTTGCATAAATCCACTACTTGGCTCTGAACCTAACAATTCCCAAGGAAGTGTGAAATTCATATCGATCTTGTGTCTAATATTATTCCTGTCAGCTCTATGTAAGCTCGGATTGGCTTTGAGATATCTCCCACAAGCCACATCAACTTTCGCTTTTACTTATCCAGACAGTGAACAACGTCTTAATCAAGAGAATACATATTCTTGAAGGTTCTGCTATCACAATTAATCGGGTTGAAAGACAATGTCTAAATCGGGGAAATTGGGGTTTGTAGTTCACTCGAGACTTGGGGCTTAACAAGAAGATCGACAACAAAACCCCAATCCATGTCAATTTTGCACGAATTCCCTTGCTAACCGAGCTAAAAAAATCCACCAAATTCCCTAGAGATAAAATGCTAATGTATCAATCATATTGAACACAAAGACTAACAAGATAAAACATAACTAACAGCAACATGCACATGCCTGAAAATTCAAGCATGGTCAACACCATTTGACATCCATTATATCCATGTTGCAGAAGTCACACATTGTCTTGACTGATTAATCTATGACTCCACCAACATGGCATATTTTGCATCACTTGTATTTAGATAAGACAATTATATGATGCTCAACAAATGACCAAAATGATAGGTCAATGGGACTGAAAAAAGTACAATCAGTGATAAGCATCTACGTAAGCCTACTCCAAAAGCATAAAGTGAGCTAAACTAACAAATACATGAAAGAGCATGATCAAATGATGTCAAAAAAGAGAAGAGTAGAGGCTAGATGTAGCCCCAAGAGTAGCTCAATCGACTAGTGCACTATTACCAGGACATTGCCAATAATCCGGCACACTGTGCAAGTCTCCAGTTCGATTCCCAGTGTTAGGCACCTACAGACTACACCACCCTGTTTACACTGGGTACCATCCTTGAAATGGGGGAAAGTGCTGAAGAGTTCCCTAAAGATTTATTTCGAAGGAAAAAAAGAATTATAGCCCCAAGAGTTAGCTCAATCGATTGGGGCCATTTTTTCTAGGACATTGACAGTAATCTGACATGCTATACAGGTCCCTAATTCGATTCTCAGAAGGTTAGGCGCATTGAGTCTACACTGCCTGCTTTACACTGGGTACCATTTTTCGAATAGGTAAAGTGCTCAAAATTTTCCCAGGGAGTTATTTCCAAGGAAAAATCACAATGAACCCATCGTTCAATATCAACATCATAAATGGAAACACCGATAGAGGCAAAGGGAGGAGATGGGTCACCTTTGTCACCATCCATCACTAACAAGGCCCCTATGTGTAAATCTTTTTGTAGTACCGCAAAATCATGAGTCATATGAGATACTTTCAATTCCATATGTAATCTTATCCCTTCAAAGTTAAGCATTGAAGATACTAGTGATTTTGGAATTTCTCTAGAAATAAAGGATTAAGTGCACAAAAATGAGGGAAGAAGCCAATGATGATAATGGGAATGAAGCCCATTCCACCTCCATATATACTAATCAATCGTCAAGGATTTCTATGTTGACTTTGATCTGAATCCAAACCTTGTGAACCCACTAAAGGTGTATCCATTATAGATGGGCCCACATGACGCATCTAATTCTCTCATACAAAACTCTCTTTGTTTCTAAGAACATATGCTATCAAATATACTAAGGATGCACAAATCTAATTACTTTCACAAGGATCCAGACTTCATGACTATTAACAAAAGTACAAAGCATATTAACAAATCATGCATCTATGTTTCAGTCCACCTACTTCTCATAAAAAAAAATCTTTGTTTCGAGGAACATATGCTATCAAATATATCAAGAATACACAAAGCTAATTATGCTTTCACAAGGATTCAAACTTCTTGGATGTAAATATAGAAGGCATAATTTCTTTAAACGGGAGCACAAAGCATATTAACAAAAATTCATTGCATCTATGCTTGATTCTGTACTGATAAATTTTAGCTCTCCACCCTAGAATTGGGAAAAGGAGGCATTCAAATTTCAGCCCACTACTGATGTTAACGCTCACAATGTGAACGGAACGAAATCAAGTTTGACAAAAAAATGCACACCCAACCCTGCCTTTCCTATCAACATCAATGACCACTAATCCTAGCCCAGGAAGCACCCATTTTAGATCCTCCGAGTTTGTGAGTCCACAATCACAATCATCTATATGACTTAAATTGACAAAGAGAACATCTATTTGATCAAAATTGAAATGCACAGTCTTGGCCATTCCATTAAGTAGAATCATTTGGCCATGTCAATGATGGAGGATTTGATACATTTTCTCTCCAATCGGCAACTTACCTCATCCAATACAGGACCAAAATTAGTGGACCACGAAGTAGGATCAGCATTCTAAGACATAAGTGAGAGAACTCCCAGATAAGCTTGTCCAAGAAAAAAATGACGGCAAAAACGATGATGATGAGGGAGCTATTCATAATATCGTATCAGTACCTGAAGACAGAGGAATGGGGTATCCCCAAAATGTATTCAATTAATCTTGTTTTCAATATGATATATTCTAAGATACCATTGAGGATCGTATGATAATCATGATTCATGAATATGTGTGACAAGTGCTGAATGGAAATTGGTTGCAATGGACAATTCAGGAAAGATGAATGATGAATGATCTTGAGAAATCGGATGGTTCCCATATGCACGATATAGTAATGGTTGGCAAGCTATGTCAAATTCAATGAAATTGATACATCATTTCAGGTATATGGAATTTTGAGCTCAAAAACTATTGTTTTCGGATTTTGCAGTCTGAAACACCAAAATGACGGCAGAAACGATGATGATGAGGGAGCTATGAAGACAGAGGAATGGGGTATCCCCAAAATGTATTCAATTAATCTTGTTTTTCAATATGATATATTCTAAGATACCATTGAGGATCGTATGATAATCATGATTCATGAATATGTGTAACAAGTGCTGAATGGAAATTGGTTGCAATGGACAATTCAGGAAAGATGAATGATGAATGATCTTGAGAAATCGGATGGTTCCCATATGCACGATATAGTAATGGTTAGCAAGCTATGTCAAATTCAAGGAAATTGATACATCTTTTCAGGTATATGGAATTTTGAGCTCCAAAACTATTGTTTTCGGATTTTGCAGTCTGAAACACCAAAATGACAAGCACTAATTTTGCATCTCATAACATCAAGAATGTGTTCTGGCCATGCTGAAACTACTAAAATGCTTAAGAATTATCATTAAAAATATACAAAAAGAAGAAGAAATTCCAATAAAATCACTATAGAACAAATCACTGTCCACAATCTCAAAAACCTCCTGTACAACACTCCAAGCTCATCTAGATTCTACGTATTGTCTAGAATATAATCAACTTCTAGTCTTAAAAAGTTTCTCAATGCACCCAATTTTCTAAAGGAGTGAAAATAACTTTCAAGTTTCAAAAGATGGGCTAAATAGGTTTCAAAACTCTAGAAAAGTTCACGGGTTCAAACAACAGCATTAGCATTACTTCTACTTTGGTGAACCAACAGACGAAACATAATTAAAATTTGCAAGAATTCTAATCTGGAAGTGTAATAATGACTTTAAAGTTTAAACAGAGAAAGCTATAGTAGGATCCAAATCCAGCAAAGTACACGAACCAATTCATGCTATGATACTGCATCGCATGTACACATATAGAAACCACAACACTGCCGATCTAGGCTTTAATAGCAATACACTTATGAATAGAAACAGGCAAGTATAGCCTGAATGACCATAGGTAAAGATCAGAAATGTGTGTACTCAAGGAGTCAAATGTGAGGGAGTTGTAAAAGCACATTTAGGTAGATCAAAAGATTAATCTGGACTCTGAACACTAGGATTGTTCTTGTGAAAAAACTTTGAAATTAAGACAGTACCTGCTCCCTATTTCTGTCCACACTTTTGTCATTTTCAGCATAGTCAACACGTAGCTGCCGACCATTGATCTCATACCCTTGGAGATTTCTACGTGCACTAGCTGCTGTCTCCTCATCTCTATACTCACAAAATCCATAACCCTTAGGTTTCCCAGTTTCTCTGTCAACTACCAAACTGAAACAAGGCAAACATGATTAGGATAAAAGCCACAAATATATAAATAGGCATGATGTTTGTGTACCATATATTTATTTTGTGCTATGTCTAGTCCATACTTACACTAGTCATAAAATGTACATTAATCATGTTTGACAGCAGTCATAGAACAAGCTTCACCCCTTGGAGTAATAGATTATGAAATATAACACCAGTTTGAGGAATTGTACAAGTAAAATGCATTATAAAACATCCCAGACAGAAATGCCAAACACAAAAAATAAAGCAATTTGTACAGTATAATTAACATGTGACCAACAGATTTATAACTAGACTGCCATTTCTGTTCCTCTCGTTCATGCTCAATTTCACCATAACTAAGGGAAATTAAATTTTGACATCTAAAGACAGAATAATATAATAGCAAAACATTGGTATAGTAGTTTTACACCCCAAAGCCTTCATGAGCCAAATTACATTAAATTAACAAAACGAAAGAGGATATTGAGTGCTCTACCTCAAACAAATAGATGGTGGGTGGAATGACTACTCTTGATTAATCAACACAGAATACAATGTAGATAGTGAAGGCTCATCACCAACTCTGACAGCAAATCACTTTAAAAGTGATTCAATGGTAGCAGATTAAGTCCAAACTCACTGTAGACTCAATGGCAACAGGTTAAGCCTACACACAAAATAGAGAAAAGAAAAACAGGTTTATGTGAACCATAAACTATACAAGAAAAATAGACATGAAGGAAGCAATGAGGGATTTTTGAGGACCAAACCATATCCCTCATTCATAATCATTACATTCATTACTATTATACCAGTTTATTATTGCTTTCTAGCCCTCTTTGTCTGCTATATATACATCAAGGAAACTTATTTAAAGGATTATCTTATCTTGTGCATTTAATATCTTGTAATAGGGGGTTTCCCTCTTGAAAGAGGCTTCTTACTCATTCACACTTAAACTTGATTTAGGCATGGCATTATCGAATTGAGACATTGTTATGCTTCTGTGGCTATTCGGTGCATAACATTTGATATCAAAGCAAACGACCCTTAGTTTGACTCCTTAAAATGACAAATTCAGATTTACAACACGTGCAAGATTCACTAGCAGAGCGGACCCCAAATCAAGGATTTACAAGTATTCTGAGGAGAGACCCCAACTTTATAATTTTTTCTCTATATTGCAAAAAGTAGATTTTTTAGGATAGAGACATGTATCTGAGTCTATAAAGAAAGCTAATATCCTTTTGATCATATAGATAACATGAGTGATAAGAAGGAATGACCTATGAATGAATGAATGATGAAGTACTCTTTCCTTCCTCTATATATATGAGAGGAAAGGGAGGCCAACAATACATATGTGAGCCAGTGCCCTTACAAACAACCTATGATAACACAAGTAGGCTCAAACATGTGGAGCACTACACATTGAGGGTATACATGTCAAGCTCCAAGGCTCCAAATGCAAGGGAGCTCCACAAGGTGTATCTAAAGATCCTCCTACAAGCCTCCAAAGAATCCCTCACTCCTCCTAAGCCATGTACTCCATTGAGTCAACTTACCCTACGTGAACATTGTCACAACACAAGCATCCTTAAGTCAAACCCAAGCATCCTTAAGTCAAACCCAAGCTACCATGTCTTGTCTAGGGCCCAATGCCCTCCTCTGAGATGCAAAACTCTCCTCCTAAGTAGGGCATTCTCCTCGCAAGTAAACATCTCCATGTGGAACACCATCAAAGCTATCTAAAGATATCCAACACCTTAGGAATAATATCAAACAAGCACCCAACCAAGATCAAGCAACCACTAAGTAACTCACCTCCAATGTGCAAATCCATCAGAGACCATCCAAGGGTTAATCATACAACATGTACCCCAAATATCATGAAGCATCCCTGTTGCCGCCTAAAACACACTCAACCGTAGAAAAGTCTCCCAACTACTAGGTTTGTTCTTAAGGGGCAACTATGAGTTGTGAACCCACTTTCACCTCGATTCCTAACTCCTCTGTTTAAACCCAACTCTCAAAGGTCGAGGGGGGTCGTCCCTATTTACTAAGTTTAATGAGTTTTGGTTTTAGGATTTCAAATTTAATTATGCTTATTTAAGAGGAAATGACAAGCAGTCATGCAATATGCAAATTATTTAATGACAAGCAAACCTTGGTTTGAAACTTAACAAGATAAAGTTAAAAAAAAGGAACAATCAATTAACCAATGCTTATTTTACTTGGGGGTTATGGAGTCAACAATAAATAAATATTTACTAAATTAATCATACAAGATACACAACAAAATGCCATGATTTGCTTTCCTAAATTTAGAACATTCAAAGATTGCAAGAACTAAAATAAATGATTAACCATGAAATATACTTGAACTTGAAATAACTTGCAATTGAAAGTAAAGAACTTGAAATGAAATAAATGTGAAAATGAGACAAGAAATTAAAATGTTTTGCAAGTGGTCCTGTAAATTTTAAGTGATTTTAAGGTCTCACTTTATCTTAGGGGATTAATGTGTGTTGAGAAAGTGTAAAAATGAAAATTGAATGTCCTAAGCTAATGTGAGTCGTGACTATTTCCAACAATTATCTTTCAATTTGAGAGAAACTGTTGGGTGCTCAACAAGCGAACACAGGGTTCCCTTCTACCTCCACAAGTCGGTTCTCAAAATTGTCGGGTGTTCAACAGGAGGACACAAAGTGCCACAAGGCTCCCAAGAGCCTCTACCCCTCTAACTCCACGGATCAATCATCTTTTTCTCAACTTCTAGATAATTTATTAGAGTGCCTATTATTCTAGCCAATTCAATCTCTTGCCCTTTCTTGTCACCCAGGATTAGAATAACCGGAAAGGGAGTGAATACGGGGCAAAAGCGAGGCAAGCTTTATTACTTAACCCAAAAGAATGTTGTTACTTTAAACAAATTTAGCTAGCCTGCATGATATTGCAGGAGGGAAAAGCCCTTCACATGCAAGGTGTGGGCAAAGTTTATCAACCTTAAACAAAATTAAATAATTTGAACCTTAAGCAAGAACTAGCCAGCAAGATTTTGCAAGGATGGGCAAAGCCACTTCACATGCAAGGTGTGGGCAACAAATTGTATCAAAGCAATGAGAAATAAATTCAATCCTAGCCCTTTCTATTTTGCTTACAAGGGTGTTGTTATCACACAACTTGTAGTTGTCCCAAAAGGTGATCCTATCCAGGATGGTAGAGGTGTTGAACAACTAAAGAGGTGACCCAAGAGAGCCACGATTCCCAAGGATAAATGGTTGTCATGCTAATCGAGGCACTCTTCACTTTAGATCAAGCAAATGCTAGACCAAGGGGGAGACCCTAGCTAACCAAAAGAGGCTAGTGAACCTACTCTAGACCTTCTAGGGAAGTGTGAAGTTGAAAAGAGAAAGAGATCAAGAGTAAGTAGATCTAGATCTAGGGAATATAAGTGGACAATGGAATTAGGGCTTGGTTGAGGAGGCTTATGGAAGGGATAAATGCTCAACCATGAAATGAATATGCCACTTATGAGATTAAAGAAGTAGATCTAGATAGATCTGATGCCAATCTAAAAGACCCAAGTGGGGCCCACCCTTAAATTAAGGAAAATGAGTGAAATGGGGCCCACAAAGTGGAATTGAAGTAGGAATGGCACTAGGAGGGTGGCTAAGCTATAGATCTGAAGTTTAAATGACAAAGTAGCAACACCCAGATGATAGATCTGGAAAATGACTAATAACCCACAAGTGCAACCTCCCTTAAAGACATCCAATGCCTTAGAACGAGGAGTAAATGGAGTCGGATTCAAACCAAATTTGGTCTCTAAGGTTCATTAATTAATTAAGAGGTGAGTTTTAGTTATTAAGCCCAAATTATCACCAGATCTATCAGATCTATAAAACTAGGGTTTTAACAATGAGGGTTTGAAGTGACCAATGGGTAAAATGCATGCAAACCAATACGTACCTTGTAGATCTTACCTCAATCTTGAGGACGCCTTGCAAAATGATAATCTTCCCAAAGTGAGGCAATCAAGAGTGAGATTCAGCTTCCCCAAGTAGAATCGTTATCCTTCCAGAGTGACCAATGCGCCCTTCCCTGCCAAAAACGATCTATAATGAGAATCGATCAAGCATGAAAGCAACTATACGAGAGAAAAGATGAAACAAGTAGCATCAATATGTCCAAAAGATACTCCTTGAGACAAAGGTTTATCCGGGAGAGAGATATGGGGTTTCCCCACAATAGCGCCCTCTTCAATTAGCCCTCCTCTTCTACCACACGGTCTCCTTGCACAAAAACGTTTGTAACAAGCTAAATCCACAATGATAACAAAGAGAAAATATTGTATATTCACTTGCAAGAGCATTCATCAAATCCTGAAGAAGTAGATCTGCAAAATAGTATTTTTATTCCAAGAGTTCAAGAGCTCAAAGGTGGCTTTACAATGAGGGGGTCTCTTCCTTAAATAGGAATGAGAGAGACCAAAACCCTAACCACTTTATGAATGAGTGGTGGAGATAAAAAGATAAAAGTAATACAATCGACAGCTATGATGAGACGGAGCAACAATACATAGATCAACTCAATAAAGAGAGGGTTGTGCACTCACTAAGTGACCCTAGGGGGGTCACACCACATAAAAGATGACTATGACAAGTGTAAGGAGCACATGGTGGGGCTAGGAGGTATTAATGTCCTTCACTAGCATCACCCCATGGCACAATGATAAAAGATATGACTCAATAACATCACAAAGTGACCAAGGGACCAAATTGTGGCCCTCTCAATAGCATCAAAATACATGAAAATAATGCCTTGGAGTTTCTGTGTACCCCATTGAATGATGAAACTATACAGAAAGGTGTGGGATGCATCATGAATGACCTCTAAACAAACCTCATACCAATTCCTTGCCTCTTTAGCCCAAATCAAATTCCTCAATGACCATTTTATCCCATTTTTTTTCCTCGAAAAAACACCTGTAAATCAATAAAATGCCTGTAGCTCTATGCCTGGTGCTCCGGGCACAAATCTAACTGTACCAAAGTGTCTAGGGTATGGCTATATGGTAATAACAAGTGGATGGACCCCATACTCCCTCTGTAGCACCCTAGGAGAACCATATAAAAACTCATATGTGCTGCCAGGCCATTTTATTATGGCAAATCTACATAAAAGTGACAATCAAAGTGAAATCTCATATGGGAGTGCCTGTAATTGAAATCTGAGTGTCCCAATGGACTCAGAAGGTCCAAATGTGTTAGAGATGAGTACCCATACACCCTACGGCAACCTCTAGAATCATCTGTAGTCTCAACCATATCCGGACAATGTAAAAATAATGGTCTGAAAATAATAATAACCATAAAAAATTAAAATATATATCAACCATCACATGAAACCTATGTCCAATGTATGGAACCATCAAAGGTGTATCAAAAGACCATAAATCATCATCCTCGAACATCGCTGGTCCAACTCATCTCAGATCCCCATGGTTGACTTGGTCAAACTAGGTTTGACCAGGTCAAGACTGATTAAAATATGACCCGGGCTAGAAATGCCTGATGCTACAAGTACAAATGGTTAAGGTATGCTCTTTTAATCATTATAATAACAAGACTTAAAGTAGGAAGCATCATTTCACTGGAAGTTAATCAATAATTATATCAAATATAAGTTTAAAATAATCATTTACTCAAAATAGAACCTCAAGAATATACTCATTTTGTAGACGTGAACATTTTGCTAGCAAAGGGTGAGGGTCAAGAATGCAAGGCTAGGATAAGGGGATGACTTGACTGACTCAACATTGTGATACTTCGGATAAGGGAAAGGGAATACACACTTAAGCATATGTCGGATAAATAAACACACAGGGAATGGCAGTGTCTCACAAATGGAATAATTTGCATAGAGAGGTGCTTATTCAACCTTGGCAAATGTCTACAGCTCACATCCAAGTTGAATCCAACTCCGTGAGGATATTTGCTAGAAACGTCGTAACTAGGTGCACAGCTAACCGTAACTTGAGGTTCTAGGAAACACTTAGAATTCGTTGTCCCTTACTCCATCTCACATCCCAACCCGTAGGCTTCGTGAGGTATTAGTCAATAAATTTAATTCATGGCTAGCAGTCTTTGGATTTAGCATACATTTAACCACTGCTTTTTAGGCCTTTAGGACCATTTGGATTTTGCATGTGCTTAGAAGCACAACTAATCGCAGCTTGCATCCAGGGTGCTTTAACATTTCAATTTCCATAGCCCTCTTTCATTGTGCTGAGAAGCACAGTTTTAATTTGTTTCCGTGGGCTTGCACAAAAGATAAGATAATAGTTTCCATATGCATGTAATGATGGTAATACTATTTGCTTCAGATTTAGCCAACACAACTCAAGCAACTAGGGGATTATCCACAATCAGGACCAAACATCGAGGCAACCAACACCAGCGGGTTCTCCTGGCCCAAAAGAATCAAGGCTACGGTAAGTTCTGTTGCCAACTCAGCGCCGAGACACAAACTAACAAGGATGTTATCCAACATAGAGGCAAAAGTGGGGACATCCTCCATATCACAGGTTGAGGTGTAAGTCAGGGTGAAAACCAAAGATGGGAGAGAGAACGGATGGATGGGGAAAGTGAAGGTGATGCCTAATCTAGCAAGCCATAAATGGTGGGAATGATCACGTCCACAATACTAAGAGGGTAAACCAACGAGTATAAACATGAGCTTCTAGTTCTGCGTAATAAGACCATTTAGATAATCATTTACAACCATATCCATATTATATATATATACCGCCAGATCATGACCACTAGATACTAAGTCAGGCTACTAGGATGACCAAAACAACAAGACAATCATAACCAATGCACACTATATACCTGCTGGGCCATTTACATGTACCTTCCATCTGGATCATCAATAACCACTTGATACACTACTGCTAAAACTCTGGGCACTGCACTGCTCTGTATGGAATGAAAATGGTCATCTCGGTCATCAAATATGAGGTCATGAGGCTCAGTCTTGGCATAAGTTTCACTGCTGTCTGATCTGGGGTTGCTTTGATATGTGAGTGATCATCAAAAGTACTCCTCATCATAGGTTGATCTCGTCAAAACTGTGTGAAGGCCTGGCTTAAAAATATACAATGAACTGCTCTGCAATCATGGTAGCCCGGTTATTATGGATGTGATAACAGGTGTGAGAACCCAACTTCCTTTGTAAGCAATAGATGGCAAAGAAAAGCAAATTAACAATTTACCTAGCCACTCAATCCTCTTCCTAGGGAAGAGGTGGGGCAAAAGAATGAAGAAAATGCTGAAAAAATAAACTAAGTACAAATTCTAGCCCCTCTACACTTGCAATGCAAGGGTGGGCAAGCCCAACCTCCTTTGCATGCAAGCGATGGCTGAAAAGAAACTCAAATATATCTTTTGAAATGGACAAGGAATCAAGTTCAAGAGACTCTCTTGAACTTGTTACAACGAAATAAATTTCAGCGCTTAGAAAAAGAAGAAATAGTGAGAGTGAAAAGAGATTTTGACCATTTTCTTGCAAGGTACTGTTATCACACAACTTGTAGTTGTCCCTAAAGGTATCCCATCCAGGATGGTAGAGGAGACGAACAACTAAAGAGGTGACCCAAGAGATGCCACGGTTCCCAATGCAAGCTGGGAGTCACGACAACCGAGGCACTCTTCACTTTAGATCAAGAAGAAATCAAGACCAAGGGGGAGACCCTAGCCAATCAATGAAGTCTAGCTGATGCAAAGGTTCCTAAGGAAATGTGTAAGTTAGGTTACGGAAACCAATGCGTAAGATTAAGTGGACCGATACTCCCTGTCACCAAGATCAACCCAAGAGAGAATATGTGGATCCCTCCAACAATAACCCTCTTCAAATCACCCTCCTCTTCACCAATTCGGCCTCCTTGCAAGAAAACAATGTGTAGCCCCAAAATCCACAATGATACATAAAAGAGAGACTATATATTCAAAGTGCAAAAGAATCCACAAGACAAGAGAAGTATACTCCACAAAGAAGTATTCTATTCCAATATTCAAGAGCTCCAAAGGTGCTTTTACAATAGGGGGTCTCCTCCTTATATAGGATAATAAAGACCAAAACCCTAAACCACAAAACCACTTTACAATACAACAAGTGAGTGGTTGAGATTAAAAAATCTCATAATCTAATCAATGGCTAAAATAAGCCAATACATAAAATCACATGCATCACTCAAAAGAAGCATGACGTCATAGCTAAAAGTGACTAAGTGAGGGTGACGTCATCACTAGGAAGAGGCAAAAGTACATGGACCCACCTCATATGACAAGGACATGACTCAATAAGCTCATGGTGGGGCTAGGAGGCATCAGTCCTTGCTAACTCATCCCCATGGCACAATAATATAAAATAATGTCCAAGATAATACAAATGATCAAATCCTGTCTCCAAAACTGATAGAGACATGCAGTAAATGGCCTCCTGTGGCCACTGTGGACCCCACTAACTGATGCCAACTGACTGGAATATGGGGGGTTCACCCTGGAAGACCTCTATGAAGACCAAGTGCCAAAACCTTGCCTCAATTGCCCAAATCGAATTCCTCAGTGACCCTTTTATTCCATTTTTTATCCGCCTTGGAAGTGTGAAGCTTCTCAAACTGACACCCAGAGTGCCTGCGCTGTCAAACTGAGCCCACCAGGTTGTCTAGAAGGGGGGTGAGATGCTAAAATCAAGTGGCTGGACCACCCCCTCCTCATACAATGCCCTAGGTGAACTGGCCTCTCATGGCCCCTGCTGGACAGGTTGGGAAAACAGCCCCAAATCTGGTCAACAAGTGGATAATTGCATCTATCACTGTCAGAAGTGCCCGGAACAGAATGATAAGTGTCTCATTGGATCCAAAAGACCCAAATCCACTAAGAATGTGTACTCATACACCATGGGTTGACCTGAGGGGTCAATTGTAGGGTCCACCATATGTAGACAGTGCATAATCTGATGATATGAAATAATAATAAAACTATTGAACTGCATCAACCATCATCTGAATCATATGTCCACCATATGGTATCATCAACAAGAGCATGTGGGACCATCAATCATCATCCATAAGTATACATGGTCCACATCATCATAGATCCCAAGAATGACCATGGTCAAATTATGTTTGACTAGGTCAACATACAACCAAGGACAAGACTATATCAATAGACTAAGACATGTTACTCTAATCACACTCACAGCTTAACTTAAAGTACATCATCATTCCATGGCAGTTTAATACATATAAATATTTAATGTTATTTATACTTCACTTGCACAAAAGCTTAAATGACAAACTCACTCATTGGACATGGTCTAACTGCTAGCTAAAGGTGAAGGCTAAGACAAGGTTGGTCAAAGGGGATGACTTGACCAAACTCAACTAGGTGACACTTTGGACGGGGAAAGGGGGAGCTACACTCTATGCCGGACAAATAACACGTGAAAGGGTTGTGCCTCACAAATGGATAAGTTGTTTAGAGAGTGTTTATTCAACTTAGGCATCATGTCTACATCAAGTTGATCCAGGTTCATTAGGATCATTCATTTATTTCATGGCCTTGTTGGCCTACAAAACCCTTCGGATTTCAGATGTGCTAAGAAGCACAACTAGTCGTAGCTTGCATCCAAGGCATGTTTATACATATACAAGGTCAACAATAATAGATATAACTTTGAGTAACCATTGTTTTTTGGACCTTTTTATACTCTTCGAGAAGTATTTTTAGCATTTCATCGCTATAGCCTTTATTCACGTGTGTTAAGAAACACATTCTAGAATTTTTAGTTTCATAGGCTTTCATTTACACATTTTCAATATCAGTACATGAGCTTTCAGTTTTATCCAACGACATCTCAAGTGACTAGGGGGACTTCTGCCAATGCCAAACATCGAGACAACCAACAAGAATGATTTAGGCCTACAATCCAACTCACCAAAGGCAAGTTCTGTCACCAACTCAGAGCCAAGACACTAAACAAACATGGATGTGGTCCAACACAGAAGTAGTAATGGGGAAGTTCTCAGTATCAAGAAGTCGAGAAAAGCAAGTCAAAATGTGAAAGCCAAATAGGGAAGGTCATGGATGGATGGAGTCAAATGAATGTGGTGCCTAAGGTAGCAGACAAGAATGTCAAGGAAGACCATATCTATGCTCATAAGAGGGTAATGAAACCAGTGGGTTTTGTCAGAAAACCTAAGTGTGCAAGTGATACATCCATTTAATAGTTATAACATCATCCAAGATATTCAATTTTAGTTTTAATAGTACTGCCACATCCTGAATCATATACCAAGTTAATGCTATGAAGATGACTAAAACAACAAGATAATAGTCCACAGTCAATAATCAGAAGTCCATAGGTCATATCACAACATAATAATAATCATCAAAATCATCTGAAACACTGCTGCAATAACATCACTAGGCACTGAACTGAAACTGTATGGAACAAAGGGTCACATCGATCATCAAATATGAGCTCTTAAGGCTCAGCCTTGGAACAAGGTGTAACATAAGTCCGATATAATATACTGCTCTAATCATGAGTGATCTGAAACAAGCTCATCATAGCTGATCTCTGTAAAAGCAAAGCTCTGAAATGTGCAGATATCTGCTCAGCAAGAATAGTAGCCCTGCTACTATGGTGTGATAACAGGTACTTCAAATGGCTTCTTTTGGATGTCCTTTGCACTTAGTTGTAGCCAAATTTGAGCAGCATATCCCCTTGTACTGTCATAAACCTACAAAAAACAGCAAGCAACAAATGACAGAAAATGCCCAAAAAACAATCTTGGACACTATTAGTGGTATGGTACAAATAGTATGAAAAATTTCTGAAAATTTTACAAGTAAAATTGCACAATAATAGAGCTTGTAAATGAAATCTAAAACAAGATTTTATTATGAGAATGTATGCAAAAATAAAATGCAGAAATTTTAGAGTGAAGGGAGGAATCTGTGCTCTTTGCTCTTCCAATGCTTGAAGTAGTGGGGTATCCAACCGAGGAATTCCACTCTTCAACTAAAGTTGCTAAAGAAATGTAACTGCGGAAGATATTCTAAATGTATTTGTCTATTGTATTATTGTATTCCTCCTTCGGGAGATGTCAATGATGTAATTAATAATGTAAGAGTCATTGAAAGAGTCAATGTGAAACCCTAACTGATTAGGTCGACCTGGAAAGATCTAGAAAGATTATTTTATTGTAAAAGTACAGGTCGGCCAATTAGGTGAGTTAGAGTTGACCTGATTAGTAAAAGGTCAAGTCGATTGTAAAGTATAAATAGCGGATTGAGTTGCTCATTTTGTAACACTCATCTCACTCACTCAAGGTCGCATAGGAGAGAGAGGAGCTCACACAAGTGAAGGAGAGAAGATGTTTTGTCTTGGGGTTTTTATCTTGTACTTGGTGAATTCTATATTGAGGAAGTTTTGTCAGGGTTTTCTCCCTTGTGGTTTCCCCGAGAGAAATTTTGTGTTCTGTGTTTGTTGTGCTCGTCTTTCTTTCAGTGTTTATATTGTTTAATGTTATTATGCTAAACAAGTAAGAAAAACTAACATGGTATCAGAGCAAGCCTGGAAGAAAACATTGTGAAGCTGTTGCCTAGGGTTTCCATTTCCGGAAACTAGTCATCTTGGCATTTTCACTATAAATCACTTTTGCCGAAGGTTCATGATCTGAAACTTGGACAGGCCGAAGATGAAATATTCATGTACCTTGTCTGCAAGTTTCAGCCTCAGATTCGTTGTACTTTAGGAGATATGATCCATTCAAATTAGGGTTCCAGCCTCCTCCAAAATTCAATTTTAAAAAGGTGACCTAGGGAGAAATGCTATATCTCGATCTACGAAAATCCAAATCGAATTTCGTAAGATGTTCCAGAAAGTGCACGAACTGTAGTTTCTCGGGTGTGAGTTTCAGAACCCGAAGATCAAACAGTGACACGTGGCAGACCGTACAAGTTCGCTATACAGAAACAGTCCATAAACAGGTCATCTTGGGAAACTTACCATAAGTTCCATTTGGTGAATCCAATCCTGCTCTAACCTGTGGGGTTGGATAGAGGACAGATCAGACTATCATAAGACGAAGTTTCGGATCTTGAGGAGCAGAAATTTCGAAGATACATCAGAATTAAGACTTGACAAATCTGTAGTAGAAATTGAAGAAACTAGGGCTTCTTGTTCCGGGATCTCCCTCCACAGATCAAATGAAAAAGATGGTGCATCTAACTCGCCTCACTAGAGCGCATCTTTCTATCGAAGCAGATTTCAATTCTAAGATTTTTCATTTTTGGGTCCCCCACTACAGCCGAGAGAATTAGGGCATCAAGTTTTTGGATCATCTGCTCACAGAATTGGGAGAAGGAGTACTTTGCTCAATTCACCTTGAGGAGGCGAATTTTCTCATCCAATCAGTTTTCCAAAATCCTGAAGTTGGAAAATTAGGGTTTCTCTGACAAACCCTAGGTCAAGGAAGAAGCAATTTTCAGAAGGACAACTTTTCTGGTAAGTCTCAAATCTATTATATTCTCATTTGAAGTACTCATTATATCAAGATGACAAGCAATACAAATCTTGATGAGAAGCTTGAAGGAGCTGAGAACTTCAGGGCATGGAAGTATAGAGTCATGCTCATTCTTGAAGAACATGACCTAGAAGGCTTTATGAAGGAAGGACGTACAGAACCAGAGGGAGATGAAGCCAAAGCAAGGCATAAGAAGAATATGGTCAAGGCAAAGAGGATCATAGTTGATTCCATCAAAGATCACTTGATCCCCCAAGTGTCTTCCAAGAAGACTCCAAAAGAGATGTTAAATGCCCTAACCAACCTATTTGAAGGGAAGAACATTAATAGGAAGATGACCTTGAGAAATCAACTAAAGGGAGTGAAGATCTTGAAGTCTGAGTCCATGCACTCGTACTTCTCTAGGGTGTCCTAGATAAAAGAACAATTAGAAGCTATTGGAGACATGGTAGAAGATACTGAAGCTGTAATGACTACTCTGAATGGTCTCCCCAGAGATTGGGAACCATTTGTTCGTGGCATTTGTGCTAGAAAGGAATTGATCGAGTTCAGACAACTATGGGAAGAGTGTGTGCAAGAGGAAGAAATGAGAGAGGAGAAACTAAACGACAATGAAGATCAAGCTTTGGCAACTCATACCAAAGGTGGAAGGAAAAGGAAGAACAATGTACGTTCTCGTGAAGACTCTTCAAGAAGACCTCAAAAGAAAAGGATGTTCAAGAGAGACCTATCTTCAATTGAATGTTATTCCTGTCACAAAACAAGACACATTGCAAGATATTGTCCACTCAAATCTGGCAATCATAAGAAGCAAAAGAAGAGATTTCATGCTCATGCAGCTGAAGATAGTGAATATAATGATGAAGTCAAAACCAGAGAAGACGAAGAAGAATATGTACTTTAATCCAAACCAGGAAGATGGAAGAACCTCTTATCTATCTCAGCATTACATAAGAAGGGATGCAGTTGTGATTGGAATTGAAGAAGGAGGGACACACAAAGTCTATTCCAATACAAAGAACAAGTGATCTACGGTGTAGAATATTTGCTCAATATTTCCGATCATGAGCAAGAAAGGCACGGGTCCTCAGAATCAGATGATGGAGTGGAGCACACGAGACTAGGATCAAGAGAGATCCTACCAAACAAACAAAGATAAGTATTTGAATTGTTATTTTCTGTATTGTCCAGTTGTGTACATATTTATGTTCCTAGATTTAGGATGTGTATTATGCATGTTAGAGAGTTTGCATTGATGAACAGAATACTAATAATATGCATGTGATGGGTAAGTGGCCTATGGTGCTATACAACATTCCATTGCTACTTATCTAGAATGAAACCTCTTTGTTGACATACTGGGAGCAGTGCACGCTCTTAATAATGTTTTGGTAGAGATGGAAGGCATCTAGAAAGTTACCGTATGAATACGGAATATGGATGAATGTTGTGTTGAAGCATTGGCTAAGATAGTTGCATGACTGTGTGAACTATGCATATGAATTTGTAATTATTAATATGTTTTGGAAACTATGAAATGTTTCTAACCATGCAACTGAATTTGACTTGTAGGAAATATTGCGAACACCTACAAATGAAAAATGATGAGATTTGTTTCGAAGAACAATACCTATGAAGACTCACTACAGAAGTACAAAGCAAGGGTTCTCTCAGAAAGAGGGAGTCGACTATGACGAGATGTTGCTCTAGTGGCCAGAGACACTTCCTCAGTGGTGGATATTACACTAGATAGATGGTGTAATCGAAGTAGAAGATGATATCAAGCAACCTCCAAGAGTGAGGACTCTCTACGGAGAACCACATGTGTGGAGATTAAAGAAGACTTTGTACAGGCTCAGAAGGCACCCATGGGATAGGATGATCACTTGGAGTGATGAGATATCAACCTTTGCTACAAGGTTGAAGATGAGGAGCTCATGGATGAGTGCAAGAGAGAACATGCAATAGAGTTCGAGATCTTGGTATCCAGTGACCTTGAAAGATAACAGATGGATACACAGATGATCATCAGAAGAGAAGGATACTAGTCACTCCAGTGAAGAATGTCCCAATGCAGGGAGTACAAGATGCAAAGGGAGGATAGTGCTCAAGAAAGCTCTACTTTAGAGGGAGTGACTGCTACATGTTCAACTTGTAGCGAAGCAGTGTGGCTTCGCAAGATGTTGGCAAGATTGTTCGATGTAGAGATTGATGCTACGGATATACTCTGTGACAACCAGAGTTGCATCAAGATGATGGAGAATCATGTGTTCCATGATAGATCGAAGCACATCGAGATCAAGTTTCACTATATCTGGGATATGGTGCAGAAGGGAGTTGTGAAGCTCGAGTATGTTCCTACAGAGGAACATGTTGTTGATGGGCTGACTAAGCCTCTGTCTCGCATAAAGTTTGAATACTTTCAAGATAAGCTTAGTTTGGTCCAGAGGGACCTCTCTCGAAAGAGAGACTAATAGAGTTCCTATCCTTAGGGATGGATGTCTGTCCAAGGGTGACAAAAGATCAGTACTTGCCGACTAATAGAGTTCCTATCCTTAGGGGTGGATGCCTGTCCAAGGGTGACGGAAGATCAATACTTGTCGACTGATAGAGTTCCTGTCCTTAGGGATGGATCCTTGTCCAAGGGTGACGGAAGATCAATACTTGCTGACTGATAGAGTTCCTATCCTTAGGGATAGATGCCTTTCCAAGGGTGACGGAAGATCAGTACTTGTCGATTGATAGAGTTCCTATCCTTAGGGATGGATGCATGTCCAAGGGTGACGGAAGATCAATACTTGCCTACTGATAGAGTTCCTATCCTTAGGGATGGATGCCTGTCCAAGGGTGACGGAAGACCAGTACTTGCCGCTTGATAGAGTTCTTATCCTTAGGGATGGATGCTTGTCAAAGGGTGACTGAAGATCAGTACTGGCCGACTGATAGAGTTCCTATCCTTAGGGACGGATGCCTGTCCAAGGGTGACGGAAGATCAATACTTGTCGACTGATAGAGTTCCTATCCTTAGGGATGGATGCCTATCTAAAGGTGACGAAAGATTAGTACTTTCCGACTAATAGAGTTCTTGTCCTTAGGTGACGGATGCATGTCCAGGGGTGACGGTAGATCAGTACTTGCCGACTGATAGAGTCCTTGTCCTTAGGTAGCGAATGCCAGTCCTTGGTGACTGAAGATCAGTACTTGTTGACTGATAGTGTCGTTCTAGTATTTGTTTATTGATGATTGATATTGTTGTTCTAGTATTTAGTTACTGGTGATTGTTGTTGTTGTTCCAATATTCATTTACTAATGATTGTGTTCCAGTATTTAGTTACTAAAGATTGTTGTTGTTGTTCCAGTATTCATTTATTGATGATTATGTTCCAGTATTTAGTTACTGATGATTGTTGTTGTTGTTCCAATATTCATTTACAAATGATTGTGTTCCAGCAGATGATGTTGTTGATAATGATGTGCCAGCAGATGATGTTGTTGATGATGATGTTCCAGCAGATGATGTTGTTGATTATGATGTTCTAGCAGATGATTTTGTTGATGATGTTCCAGCAAAGGATTTTGTTGATGATGATCCAGCAGAGGCTGTTGTTGATGATGACGATGATGATGATGATGAAGATGTTCCAGCAGACGATGATGATGCTGATGATGATGTTCCAGTGTGTGATGTGATACCCCAGACATATGATGATCCAAAACTTCCAACGACATATAGAGATTCACAAGTCAGTTGGACAGTTGTTGATGCTATTGATGTTGCCCACAGAATACCTTCCTAGTTAAGAGGGAGTGTTAAAGAAATGTAACTGCGGAAGATATTCTAAATGTATTTGTCTATTGTATTATTGTATTCCTCCTTCGAGATTGTCATTGATGTAACTAATAATGTAAGTCATTGAAAGAGTCAATGTAAAACCCTAACTGATTAGGTCGGCCTGGAAAGATCTAGAAAGAATATTTTATTGTAAAAGTATAGGTCGGCCCAGTTAGGTGAGTTAGAGCCGACCTAATTAGTAAAAGGTCAAGTCAATTGTAAAGTATAAATAACTGATTGAGTTGCTCATTTTGTAACACTCATCTCACTCACTCAAGGTCGCATAGGAGAGAGAGGAGCTCGCACAAGTGAAGGAGAGAAGTTGTTTTCTCTTGGGGTTTTTATCTTGTACTTGGTGAATTCTATATTGAGAAAGTTTTGTCGGGGTTTTCTCCCTTGTGGTTTCCCCGAGAGAAATTTTGTGTTCTTTGTGTTTGTTGTGCTTGTCTTTCTTTCAGTGATTATATTATTTAATGTTATTATGCTAAACAAGTAAAAAAAACTAACAAAACCAACCTGCAATTTGTGAGATATTTGTTACAAAATTGAAAAGAAGGTGAGATCCATATAATGAGCTAAGAAATCATAAAATTCAACCACGAAAAATATGAAGTTCTTATCTACAAGAATGAAAAACTCACAAAATCAATGGCAAAAAATACCACAAATCTTATCAAAGCAAATAAATTTGCTTGTTTGGCCTCCCCAAACTTGAGTAGCTATGAAGTGTAGAAGCAAACCACCATAGAGCACCAAAGGAAACAAGATCTACTCCAAATAATTTTATTAACAAAGCCAAATGGCTGAAAATTACAATGGCTCACCAAGTGAGAGCAAACTGAGAGCAAAAAAATGAAAGAGCATCAGAGCATGAGAGATTGTAACCCAAATAAGGAGAAGAAGCCTCCTTCAATAGGAAAAGAGAGGGAAGAGACCCCACTTGGATGCTTTCCACTTGTCACATGAGGGAGGGAAGGGCCCATGGAGAGGGGGTTTCCCCCTTAGGGAGACAACTTCAAACTTGAGTTGCACTTGCATGGGGATTCCTCTTTGCTTTCAAAATCACCTTAAGCACATAATATGACATTTGGAAACTTAATTTCCCCTTCCCAAGTGACTTTAGTCACTTTACAAAATTTTCCCATTCTAATTAATGGCCAATTTTCCTAATTTTTTTTACTGACTTAGGAAAATACATCCAAAACAAAACTTAACGGCCTTATCAAAACTTAACAACTATGCTTGAAACTTGGTCTAAGGGTGTAGGGGATCTCATGCCATTGATTTTGAGTACCCATACCCCTATTTATGGGCATTAGGTGCCACTTAACCCTCTTTACATTTCAACTTTTTTATGTTGAGTGACATTTTTTAATTACAAAAAATTAAAAAATCCTAAGTAAAACTTAATGAAATTCCGCAAGACTCTGGATAATGTCTAGCATGGTAATATATAACATTCCTAGGCCTTAATCACCCCATGGACTCGATCATTAGAACGCCTTTCACCACTTTGGAGGAATTTTTGAGTGAAAAACTCAAATAATTAAAATCACTAAAAAGGAATTTTAATTATCCAAGGGAAAAAACACTCGATGAAAGGACTTCCCTAATGATAAAGTCCTAGGCAACTAAGTTTTACAAAAAATTGACTCTCATGTTGACATATCATTACAAAATCCCCCACAGGGAAGCAAAAATTTCATGGAGAAGAGCTAAGAAGAGAAAGAGGAAAAATTGTCTTGCTTGAAAAACTTTGCTAGGTAATCTTTCTCGTCTTCAAAGTACATGGTACATGGTTGTCCACCTAGCTAGCTTGGTGGTCAACATTCTGGCTCCAACTACGAAACGTGTGCTCGATCTGGTCTTCAGGCAAGGAGAGGATATGAGAACTCCAGAATCTTTGGTTCTTATAATCTGTAAAAACATCTCAACTTGACAAGAAAACCTTAGTAGCACAAGTTTTATTAAAAAGCCAATGAACTATAAGTTGCTTTAGCTAACAAAAATGTTATTATTCCTAAGTACATAAAATAATGCAGAAAGTAAATGGTCACTCTAAAGAGCTTATTTTCCTACTCTAAGCATGATAAACGAATATCTTAGGTAAAATCAAATATCCAATGCAACCACCTATGCATTTTACCAACTTTGAAGTTTTTCGTCTTGTCTTTGGTTACTAGCCAAAGCAAGGACACGTTTATTAAGAAATGCAAACCTGCGTGATGATCCAAAATGGGCAAACTGGATGAGGAATCATAGGCATGAATAATGTCATCAAACTACTTCTCAAACTGGTTGGTGCCTGTACAGGCTTCTTCTATCCAAGCTTGGATAGGACTAATATGCATATACACATGATGAGGCAGCTCTACCACTTCATCACACTGCTCCAAAGGGCTTATCTGCTGATGACTTTGTATCTAAGCCCCCAGTTGCTCCAAATCACAAGGAACTTCTGCCTGTGGATACGATGGTTGAGATAAATCTTCAATTAATTGCATTCCATCTGATACTTCACTACACTGCTTCTCTATGTCCTCATTATTGATACTGATATATGGCTCAGACTGATCATAAAGACAAACGACATGCTCCTCCTCCATACAAAGATTTCCCAAGGCCTCAAGATCCATGCTCTCTTCTCTAGCCTCATAGATAGGATCTTCAATAAAGCCATCGAGAGACTCAATACTCCCTCTTTTAGATATGTCATAGATAGGATTAACAATAAAACCTTCAAAGGATTTTGGTTCCTTATTTTCCTCCTTAGACATGTCATAGATTGGAGCTTCCATGAATGTCCAAGAGTCCTCATCAACAACTTTGTCAGACATAAGGGAGTCTCCCTCCCTTGCATCATGCTCAAGGCTATACTTGTCCTCCTCCTGATCACTATCATCTTCTTCAGAAAAAAAGGTCACAAGGCAGTAAACCTTCCAAACTATCATTACATGGAGAACAGGTAGGAGTGCAATCATGCACATTACAGATCTCATCATAAATTTCGTTATAAGCTTCTGTAATGGTTTCTTCTTGAGGTAGATCTGGGGTACAAATGTGATGATCATCACTGAAATAATTATGAAAGCATCCCCAATCTTCAATATTCCTAGTTATGGAGACATGAGGAGGATCTTCAACAATGTTTGGACTTTGATCAACTTCTTTAGTGGGATCATCATGGAGATGTTGCTCAATAGTGGGAATTATGGTTTCTCTCAGCTTTCTCAGTTGGTCAAAGCCTCTTTCTACAGCAGCTACAATATCTTCTTCACCATCATGCCACCTCTCAAAAACTATAGCAAAGAATTTTTCAAGGGAAGTGATGCATTTATCAGGAAGACCACAATACCATATCCAAGCATCCCTCTAGAGAGTATTGACATTATATTATCTTGATGAAGCATGTTGAGATCATTTCCCACCAACGAAAGAAAAGATATGATGTGCCAAACAGCTAAATCACCATTTCCAAAAAATGGTTGGAAGCTGAACATTTCCCTTATTTGAGAGACATGGCTCATGGTTGGCAAAGCCCGGGATGCCTGAGAAGTCAATGGGAGGATATGCACTGGAAATTTGATCTACGGACTCTTCATCATCCATAATGGCTATCAGTAGTATATATATGAATCAATCATGCATTTTGTTCTGAACAATGAGCTTTAAAGACTTTACTATGTTGCATGGGCTCATCTACACACAATTAATCTCAACAATTTTATAAGAAACAGGGTTTTATCCCTTCAGTGGAGTCGCCATGTGAGAAGACAAAATTTGCATTATAAATCTCTCACTAAAAACTATTTTTTTCGTTTCTTTGTAAATTACAAAATACAAAAGTTCAGTGGAGTCACCAGATGAAAAATAAAGATCTACTCTAAACATTCATCAAATAAAGCAAAAACAAAAATCGTACTTCGGGAATAAAAAGACTTGTCCCCAGCATCGGCGCCAAAAATGTTGCCGCCTAAAACACACTTAACCGTAGAAAAGTCTCCCAACTGCTAGGTGTGTTCTTAAGGGGCAACTATGAGTTGTGAACCCACTGTCACCTCGATTCCTAACTCCTCCGTTTAGACCCAACTACCAAAGGTCAAGGGCGGTAGTCCCTATTTACTATAAGTTTAATGAGTTTTGGTTTTAGGAGTTCAAATTTAATTATACTTATTTAAGTGGAAATGACAAGAGTCATCCAATATGCAAATTATTTAATGATAGGCAAACCTTGGTTTGAAACTTAACAAGATAAAGTTAAAAGAAAGAAACAATCAATTAACCAGGTGCCTATTTTACTTGGGTTGTGGAGTCAACTATAAATAAATATCTATTCAATTAATCATACAAGATACACAACAAAATGTCATGATTTGTTTTCCCAAATTTAGACCATTCAAAGATTGCAAGAACTAAAATAAATGATTAACCATGGAATATACTTGAACTTGAAATAAATTGCAAATGAAAGTAAAGAACTTGAAATAAATTGCAAATGAAAGTAAAGAACTTGAAATGAAATAGTGAAAATGAGACAAGAAATTAAAATGTTTTGCAAGTGGTCATGTAAAGTTTAAGTGATTTTAAGGTCTCACTTCAACTTAGGGGATTAATGTGTGTAGAGAAAGTGCAAAAAAAAAATTGAATGTCCTAAGCTAATGTGACTACCTTCAACAATTATCTTCAAATTTGAGAGAAATTGTTGGGTGCTCAACAAGCGAACACAGGGTTCCCTTCTAGCTCCACAAGTCAGTTTCAAAAATTGTCGAGTGTTCAACAGGAGGACACAAAGTGCCACGAGGCTCCCAACAGCCTCTACGCATCTAACTCCAATTATCTTTTTCTCAACTTCTAGAAAATTTATTAGAGTGCCTATTATTCTAGCCAATTCAATCTCTTGCCCTTTCTTGCCACCCAGGATCGGAATAACCGGCAAGGGGAGTGAATACGGGGCAAAAGCGAGGCAAGGTTTATTGTTTAACCCAAAAGAATGTTATTATTTTAAACAAATTTAGCTAGCCGGCACGATTTTGCAAGGATGGGCAAAGCCACTTCACATGCAAAGTGTGGGCAACAAATTGTATCAAAGCAATGAGAAGTAAATTCAATCCTAGCCCTTTCTCTTTTGTTTACAAGGATTGGAGAACCCAAATTCCTTCGTAAGCAATGGATGGCAAAGAAAAGTAAATTAGCAATTTACCTAGCCACTCAATCCTCTTCCTAGTGAAGAGGTGGGGCAAAAGAATGAAGCAAATGCTGAAAAAATAAACTAAGTACAAATTCTAGCCCCTCTACACTTGCAATGCAAAGGTGGGCAAGCCCAACCTCCTTTCCATGCAAGGGATGGTTGAAAAGAAACTCAAATATATCTTTTGAAATGGACAAGGAATCAAGTTCAAGAGACTCTCTTGCACTTGTTACAACGAAAGAAATTTCGGCGCTTAGAAAAAGAAGGAATAGTGAGAGAGAAGAGAGATTTTGACCCTTTTCTTGCAAGGTACTTCAGATGGCTTCTTTTGGATGTCCTTTGCACTTAGTTGTGGCCAAATTTGAGCAGCATATCCCCTTGTACTGTCATAAACCTGCTAAAAACAGCGACCAACAAATGACAGGAAATGCCCAAAAAACAATCTTGGACACTATTAGTGGTATGGTACAAATAGTATGAAAAATTTCTGAAAATTTTACAAATAAAATTGCACAATAATAGAGCTTGTAAATGAATTCTAAAACAAGATTATAATATGAGAATGTATGCAAAAATAAAATGCAGAAATTTTAGAGTGAAGGGAGGAATCTGTGCTCTTTGCTCTTCCAATGCTTGAAGTAGTCGGGTATCCAACTGAGGAATTCCACTCTTCAACTAAAGCAACCTACAACTTGTGAGATGTTTGCTACACAACTGAAAAGAATGTGAGATCCATATAATGAGCTAAGAAATCATAAACTTCAACCAAGAAAAATATGAAGTTATTAACTACAAGAATGAAAAACTCACAAAATCTATGGCAAACAATACCACAAATCTTACCAAAGCAAATAAATTTGCTTGTTTGGCCTCCCCAAACTTGAGTAGCGCTATAAAGTGTAGAAGCAAACCACCATAGAGCACCAAAGGACACAAGATTTCCTCCAAAGAATTTTATTAACAAAGCCAAATGGCTGAAAATTACAATGGCTCACCAAATGAGAGCAGGAAAATGAAAGAGCATGAGAGCATGAGAGATTGTAACTCAAATAAGGAGGAGAGACCTCCTTAAATAGGAAAAGAGAGGGAAGAGACCCCTCTTGCATGCTTTCCGCTTGTCACATGAGGAAGGGAAGGGCCCATGGAGAGGGGTTTCCTCCTTAGGGAGACAACTTCAAACTTGAGTTACACTTGCATGGGGGGGGCCTCTTTGCTTTTAAAATCACCTTAGGCACATAATATGACATTTGGAAACTTAATTTCCGCTCCCCAAGTGACTTTAGTCATTTTAAACCTTATCAAAAACCTTATCAAAACTTAACGGCTTGATTTGAAACTTGGTCTAAGGGTGTAGGGGTCTCATGCCATTGCTCTACCCTATTGCTCTAACTTATTGCTCTACCTTCAATTTGGGTGCTTTGACATGGTCATACCCAGATTGACTTGGTCAACACGTTTCTCGAGGCAGTGTCTACAAAGCTCCAAAGATGTGTTTTGTACCCAGGGGATTGACCCAGCTTCAGTTGGACTTCACCAGATTTCTAAAGATGCTTCGGGCCCCACTACAGTTTATGGTAAGTATCTATTGCAGTTAGGGGAATATCAGGAGCTGTTGATTGTAAATGGTCTTCCCTGTTTTCCAGACTCTCGCTTCTTCACCTGTCGGCCACATGGTGGGGGTGCAAGCATAGTTGATTATGTCCTCCCCAACCAGAACTTGCTCCCTTTTGTTTGTCACCTCACAGTGTCCCCAATCCCTCTTGCTGACCACGCACTTCTTTCCTTCTCTCTCCGATTTGACCCCCCCCCTCCCACCTCATACCCTCCCTCGGGGCCCACCCTGGACCATATTTCGTTTTGACGAAGGAGACCCGGAAATCTTCTCCTCGACCCTAAGCCAGATACTCCCGTCAGAGTCTCAGTTCTCCTCGCTTGACTCTGCTTCCACTAAGTACATATGTCTTTCATCTGTCATTTGGGAAGCAGCACTCAAATCCTTCCCCCACTCCACTCGCCCTACTTCCATCTCCCCAAAAGTTGGATCATGTCCCATGAACAAATGGTACGATGATGATTGCAAGACTCACATCGAGAGCTTCGATCTGCTTCCCACTCTCATCCCTCCTATTCAGAACTCAAAGCTTCCTATCGCCGCCTCCTCCATCGCAAGAAACGACTCTTTGTCTCTCAGAAAAGATGGGAACTATCCGCTCTCCTTACTTATTCCCCCAAACATTTCCGGCGTACCACCCTTCCTAGACACTCCCCTCTCCCATCTGACCTCGATCCTATATCCATGTTTTTCCACACTTCCAATCTTTATGATATTCCCGGACAAGCCCAAATTCAGGTTACCTCTCCACCCCCCTCCTGTTGCTTATTCTCAACCAGGGATATTAGAGAGGCCATTTGGGTGATGAACGGCAACAAAGCAGCAGTTGAGGAAGGATACCAAGCAAAGTTCTTTAACCACGGTTTTCGTGCTTTGGTTGGATACCTGGATGATCTTTTTAACCATGTAGTCCATGAGGGTTTCCCACCGACATGGTCACATCACATCATCCATCCGATTCATAAATCAGGTCCCAGTTCAGATCCCAATAACTACAGAACGATCATGGTGGGCCACAAATTCTCGAAGTTATATGCTATCGTTCTTCATAGGAAGCTCTCCAATGACATTGAGTAGAGACACCTCAAGGCTAGAGAGCAGGCAGGTTTCCGACCAACTCCCCAGACCATTGACCACATCTTCACTCTGCGTGCCGTGATTGAGGAAGCTCGACACCGCTCTTCGAAAGTCTATTGTTGCTTTGTAGATTTTCAGAAAGCTTTTGACTCTGTTCCTAGGGAAGCCCTACTCCAGAGACTCAGAGATATTGGCATATCTACAACCCTATTGATAGATATTATGCACCTATATGAGTCTGTTCTCGGTCGTCTTCGCACAGCCCATGGGATGTCTGATTTCATTCGGAGTACTATTGGGGTCAAACAAGGATGTCCACTATATCCCACCCTGTTTGGGATTTACATTGATGAGTTGGAGGCATTTCTACACAAGCATATCCAAGACATGGATGGTTGTCTTCTTCACCAGCTTTTGATATATATTTTACTCTTTGCTGACGACGTGGTCCTCCTCTCCTCATCAAAGGATTACAAAGGTAGTTGGATGCCTTAGCTCTGTTTTGCGATCTTCGACAGTTGACAGTCAACCTGGGTAAAACCAAGGTTATGATCTTCAATGGAGTGAAGAAAACTTCGGACCTTCACTTCCTATTCAGAGGAAAGGAGATTGAGATCACCAGCACCTATACTTACTTGGGGGTGCAATTCTCAGGCCCTCACTTCAATTTGCGACCTACTCTTCAGCCTCGGATCAACAAAGGGTATGGATCATTATCCCTCCTCGAGAGACAGTGCTTTCGACATCACTTCCAGGACATCTCGTCCAAGATGAGCCTCATGGACACCTTGATCCGTCCCACTGTTCTATATGGCTCGGAGATAAGGGGGCCATCTTTACTCGAGTCAGACTGGGCCTCAGTTGAGAGAGTCCCGACCCTTCTTCTTCGTCGCATTATTAAGATGTAAACAAACAGTACCTCAACACATCATCCTTGCCGAGTTCGGAGCTCAACCCTTCAGGCTCGAGACGATTTTCAGTTTGATCTCATTCTTGCATCGTGTCCGAGGCTTTGCAGACTCGGTGGAGGGCAGAGACCAATACCCTTACCTAGCATACTGCTCTTCTGAGGCTATTGCCCGTTCTACCCATTCGAGTCGGGCTCGATGTTGGTTTACAAGGGTTTCAGATCCCCTAGAGGCAGTGGGTATTCAGGTGGATTGTCTCCCCCCTTTCCGATATTCATTGGATGCTCCTAGACACCTTTTACCCACTAAACAGAAACTGAACAAGATTATCTGGGAAGACATCTAAAGGCAATTCGTCCAGGTCACCTGGGTCAATCCTCCGAGAGGGTTACGCCCAAAGATGGCCTTTTACGCAAAGCACTTCCTGGAGCTGAGAGACAAACTCATTGTCCGACCCCAGTATACGTTTCGTCACTAGATGCATGCTCTTCACATCCCTCTAGGTCAGTTCAGAGTCGGTTCTCATAGACTTCGAGTAGAGACGAACCACCCGATTGATAGACCAGATAGAATCTGTCAAGTATGTCACCTAAAGGAAGTGGAGACCGAGGCGCACTTCATTTTTAGATGCCCCAATTACTACGAGATCAGAGGACGGTTCCATTGTTTGTTTAGAGACTCTCAAACTCTCGCCGAGTTTTTCCGGTACCCCGATCAGAGATGTTTGGCCCTCTACATGTAGGAGGCTCTCAGATTCCAAGCGCATATGCTTCAGCCTCCCATCAGACCGGACCCCACGCAAAAGATCACGTCATTTTTCAGGGTATTACCTTCATATAGGGGCACCAAGAGACCGACCAATATCAATACATATCCAGGCTCTAGATCAATGAGGATCTGTGGGACCTCACCCCGACCCACGAGATCTCAGTAGCAAATTCATCACCGACTCCGTCCTAAGAGACAGGCTAGGTCCTCCAGACCTCAGCAACGTACGAACCCCCACAGGCAACGAGTTTGTGGGCAGTCCGCACTCTCAACAAACTTTGTTGAGTTTTCTTCAGTCCTCTTCTTTCAACCTCGGATGTTAGGAGAGATGGGTCAGATCCTCAGACCCTTTCGCTCCTGGATCTTTTCCGCTAGGACATCTCCGCCCCATTGCGGGTTTTCTAGATTGGCGTCTGCAGTCAAAGCTCTCTCATACTTCAGCTCTGTTCACTTTTGTTCACTCTTTTCTTTCTTTCTCCATGCATTGTATCTTTTTTATAGGAGACCGTTTGGTTCTCCCGCATTGTACGGACATCATTGTATCAACAGTCCCTTTGACCTACTTTGTGGTCATTAGTTGGACATTGATATAATTATCTTATCTTATCTTTATCTAAATTGATTATTTGTGTTCCGACACTCCAACATAACTCTACCAACTTCAGTGTGCAGCAGTTGCTCACAGTTTGTGAGTTATAATGATTATTATTATTTTTACTACAGTGGCCACTTTTTATCTTCAGTAGTGATATCCTATTTTCTCCTAGGGCGCTACAGGATAGATGGGAATATGAGTAGTCATCATTACCATATTCCTATGTCTCTGGATTCATTTGTGCACTCAGTTTGGTGCATTGGACACTTGGCAGTGAGTCATGAGCATTTTTATCTCTCTAGGATGATTGTAGCGATAGTTTTATTCAGGAAAAATGACCATGGTTGTACTAGGAAAATCGATTTGGCTATTGTAGGCAAGGAAATGGCATGGGAATGATTTATGATGATATGTTATGGCTCTAGAGGCATATTACATGGCTTTCCTTCGTCCGGGATAATTTCTTCATGATGACATCTTGTCCTAGAGAGGACGTTTTCTCTCCTTAGGGTTGCACTTCTTGAGTTGATCATTTGTATTATCGTGTCATTATATTGTATCTTTGTAAAAGGTTGAGTCCTAGGGTGATTTATGCCCCTAGTGACCCCTTTATGATGTTAGCCCATGATGTATCATGATGATATATTATTTTGGCCCCTCTTAGGGCGTCCTTGGGCAAAAGTGTGCCCCCCTCTTATGACTTAGTCATTGATCCATGTAATAAAAAAATTAAAATAAATCCACCATTGATGATCTATGATGTATCTTTTAATATCAAACACTCATTCAAAAAGTGGTTAGAGTTTTGGTCTCTCTCGGATCTATTTAAGAGAGAGGACCCCCTCATTGTAAAACAAGACTTTTGGCTCTTGGAAAATTTGAATAAAGATATTTTTGCAGAAATTCTTGGATCTTCTTTGTGGGATGTTCTTGTACTTGTTTGGAAAGTCTATTTCTCTTAGCATTGAGATATTGTTTGTGGATCCAAATATTTTCGTGGAAGATAGCGTTTTATGTTAAGTTTATATGTTGCCATAACTTAGATTCCTACTTCATTAGCATTTAATACATTTTCACAATAACAGCAGCATAAAAAGGATCTCTAAAAGAAACACAATCACAAGGTCCACAATAATTTATCCTGGTAAACCCTCAAGGGGAAGAAAACCCAGCAAGAACTTCCTCAATATAGATTACCAAAGTACAATGCCCAAAGAAATAAGTCTCATAAAGAATAGAGACAAAAACTAACTCTAGGGCCAAGAATAATCCTCCTCCTCCTTCGCAATCTTCCTCTCTCCTCTAATGCACAATGCTTGAGTGATTGAATGGTACAAATGAGAGGAAACACTCTCTATTTATAAATTTACCTTTTACTTGACATTTAACCTAACTAGGTCGGCCTCACTAACTTAACTGAGCCGACCTCTCTAGGGAGACTCAAATAATATTTATATTACATTCTTTTGGGTACTAATGACCAGACTTACAATGGAGGTTTTCCCTCACGACCTTTTACATTAAAGACATCTTCCGAAGGAGGAATAATACAAGTAGAATATTCTTCGAAGTTACATTATTTCAACACTCCCCCTTAACAAGAAGGGTATTCTACTGACATCAACAACAACAGGTGTGGCTCTACACAACATCATCGGAAGGAGGGAGGA
Source organism: Larix kaempferi (assembly GCA_027924585.1). Classification (NCBI taxonomy): domain Eukaryota; kingdom Viridiplantae; phylum Streptophyta; class Pinopsida; order Pinales; family Pinaceae; genus Larix; species Larix kaempferi. Next base: position 862,583 of record BSBM01000720.1, on the reverse strand, counting down.
GGAGGAATCATCAACAACATCATCTGGAACATTGGTTGGTACATCTATAAATCATTGGATGTTCTTCAACAACATCAATATCAGCAACTGAACGGCTTGTTGTAACATCATCAACTGCAGCACGAAGCCGGAACATCATCATCTTCAGTACAGAGCTGAAGTATCATCATCATCATCTTCAATACAGAGCTGAAGTATTATCATCATCAGTATAAGAATACTGGAACAACATCACCAATCATCAGTAAGTGAATACTGAAACAACAACATCAATCAACAGTAAGTAAATACTGAAACAACAACAACAATCAACAACCAACATGATCCTTCCTTTCGAAATTACGGGATCAAGTTCAACAACACTGGTGATCCTTCCTTTTGGAACTAGGGATCATGGACAATCCTTCCTTTCGGAACTAGGGATTTAGTCCAACAACATCTGGTGATCCTTCCTTTCGGAACTAGGGATCATGGACAATCCTTCCTTTCGAAACTAGGGATTCAGTCCAACAACTCTGGTGATCCTTCCTTTCGGAATTACGGGATTCTAGTCCAACAACTCCGGTGATCCTTCCTTTCGAAATTACGGGATCTTGGACAATTCTTCCTTTCAGAATTATGGGGTTCTAGTCCAACAACTCTGGTGATCCTTCCTTTCGAAATTACAGGAAGTTGGACAATCCTTCCTTTCGGAATTACGGGATTCTAGTCCAACAACTCCGGTGATCCTTCCTTTCGGAATTACGAGATCTCGAACAATCCTTCCTTTTGAAATTACAAGATTCTAGTCCAACAACTCTGGTGATCCTTCCTTACGGAATCACGGGATCTTGGACAATCCTTCCTTTCGGAATTACAGGATTCTAGTCCAACAAATCTGGCAATCCTTCCTTTCGGAATTACGGGATCTTGGACAATCCTTCCTTTCGAAACTAGGGATTTTAGTCCATCAACATTGGTGGTACTCAGACAATCCTTCCTTTCGGAATTATGGGACCCAGTCTTTACGAAGCTACCACTACAGCACACTGGACGATCCTTTTCTTTCGGAATTACAAGATCATTGTCCACCACTTACATCTTAGACAATCCTTCCTTTTGAAATTACGGAATTTTAGTCTAAGGATCAACATTTAAGACTATCCTTCTTTTCGGAATTACAGGATCATTGTCTAAGGATGATCAATCCCAACTGCGCCACCATAGTATCATCAACTGACAACACTATTATCACACAACTTGTAGTTGTCTCTAAAGGTATCCCATCCAGGACGTTAGAGGTGTAGACAACTAAAGAGGTGACCCACGAGATGCCATGGTTCCCTATGCAAGATGGGTGTCACGTTAACCGAGGCTCTCTTCACTTTAGATCAAGCCTAAGCAAGACCAAGGGGGAGACCCTAGCTTAGCCAATGAAGGCTAGCGAATTCAACCTATACCTCCTAGGGAAAGGTGATGATGAAAGAAGAGGAGACCAAGATGAAACAAGATCTAGATCTAGAATGATAAGTGGACCCAAGGTGGTAAGGGCTTGGTTGAAACGGCTTAAGGCAAGGACAAATGTTCAACCAAGTGTGAGATAGGGTCACTTATGGATTAGGAATGGTAGATCTAGATAGATCTAATGCCAAGAAAAAGTATCGAAGTGGGGCCCACCCTTAAAAAGTGGAAAATGGTCCAAATGGGGCCCAGAAGGTCAAAGTCAAAGTGAGATGGTACTAGGGTGTATGCTATAGCATGGATCTATGGATTTGAGAAGAAATGAGCAATACCCACGTGTGGGATCTAGCAAAAGACCACTTACCCAAGGAGTGTGACTTGCCTCAAGGAGGACTAGTGCCTTAGATCGGGGGGCAAATGGAGTCGGATGTCCACCAAACTTTAGATCAGGATAGTTAAGATGATTATTAAGGTGAGTTTTAGTTATTAACCCCAAGTGATTGCTAGATATCCATACATCAGAAAAATAAAAAAAAATACTAGGGTTTTGATTTAGGGGTTTTATGACCAATAGGATAGAAGACAAGCGAAATGGATACGTACCTTGTAGATCTTACCTCAAAAGCTTGTGGCTACCTTGCACATAGATGATCCTTGCATTTAGTTACAATTCCAAGCTAGATCCAAGTGATTCCAAGCAAAAACGTCCAAGCCATAGGAGGAAAAACGTCTCACTCAACCTGTAAAACAAACTAGCATAAGTTAGATTTGATCCACAAATAAATGAGATCTAAGCATGCCATATCAAAGGAAGCAAATCAATGGACAAAGCACAATTGAAAAAACTCCCTTCAAGATGAAAATGTCATGCCCAAGGGGGATGTGAGAAGCCCACAATCTTCCCTTCAAGCAATTTTCCCTCCTTGCTCTAGTCAATTCGACCTCCCTCTATAGCTGTCAAAATCACCTATTACAAGCAAAGATGTCTAAAGCAAAAGATGTATAATCATGTACAAGTGCATCCCAATCAAAGCCAAGAAGTAGATCTACAAAATAGTATTTTATTCCATGTTTTCCAAAGCCCAAAAGGTGCCTTTACAATAAGGGGGTCTCTTCCTTAAATAGGATGAGGGAGACCAAAACCCTAAACCACTTTTGAAATGAGTGGTTGAGATCAAAAGATACAACAATATAATCAATCGCTAAGATGAGCCAATACAACATATGACATGGATCACTCACTAGAAAGGATGACGTCATGCCTAAAAATGCCCTGGGGGGGATGGCGCACAACATAAGAGTGGCTAAAGTACAAGAGTGCCACATAAGATGACTAGGACAAGTGACTAGGAGCACATGGTGGGGCTAGGAGGAATTAATCCCCTTCACTAGCATCACCCCATGGCACAATAATATAACATGAGACTCAATGACATGTCCAAGTACACAAATGATCAAATCTTGTCCCCCCAATCTGAGAGAAAAATACATCAAAAGACATCCTGTTGATTGTGTGGACCCCACTGACTGCTGCAAACTGATCTGGAAGGAGTGGGATACACCATAGATGACCTCAAAGCAAACCTCATACCAAAACCTTGCCTCAATTGCCCAAATCGAATTCCTTTATGACCTTTTTATTCCATTTTTTATCCTCCTGAAAAACCATGAAATTGCCCATAATTGACTGTTTGGTGCTTGCGTTGTCAAACTGACTATGCCATCATGTCCGGAAGGGGGGCAATATGGTAATAACAAGTTGTTGGACCACCCCCTTCCCCTGTAGCGCCCTAGGTAACGACTAGCCTCCAATGATCTAGCTGGACAAGCCACATCAACATGGCCAAACTAGTCAACTAGTGGAAAACTGCTCATAACATGCCTGGGAGTGCCTAAAACTGATAGATAAGTATCTCAATGGATCCAAAAGACTCAAATCCCCTAAAGATGAGTACTAATACACCTCCTGATGACCTGTAGGATCATCTGTAGGGTCCACCATACCCGGACAAGTAAAAATATAATGACCTAGAAATAATAATAATCATGAAAAACTGCATCAATCATCATCTAAATCATGTGCCCATCATATGGAATCATCAAAAGGTATATATAAGACCATAGATCAAAATGATACATAAAATGGTCCATCTCATCACGGATCCCAAGGTTGACCTTGGTCAAACTAAGTTTGATCGGTCAAACTGATCAAAATATAACCTTGGTTGAAGAAGCCATGCTACTGCAAGTGCAAATAGTTAAGACATGCTCTCTAAATCATTTACATAGCAAGACTCTAGAGTATTAAGCATCATTTCACTGGCAGTTAATAAGTAGTTATAGGTTAGTTAAATAATTTACTTTCAAGAAGAATCTCAAAAATATACTTGTTTGTAAACATGATCAAATTGCTAGCAAAGGGTGAAAGCTAAGTATGAAAGGCTAGGTTGAATGGGATGACTTGACTGACTTGACACTGTGATACTTTGGATGAGGGACATGGTGTTACACACTTAAGCATGTGTTGGACAAGGAGTACACAAGGAATGGCGGTGTCTCACAAATGGATGAGTTGTTCAGAAAAGTGCTTATTCAACCTTGGCAAAAATGTCTACTGCTAGAACCGCCATGAACTAGGTGTCAGCCTAACCGTAAATTGAGGTTCTAGGGGACACTTAGAATTAGTTGTCCCTTGCTCCATCTCATATCATAGCCCGCAGGCTCAATGAGGAAAGTTTCACATAAGGTCAGCAGTCTTTAGATTTGGCATACATTTAACCACTTCTTTTTAGGACCTTTCATTTCATTGAATTTCATGGCCAACAATCGTTAGATTTAGCATACATTTATCCATTGCTTTTTAGGCCTAATATGACCCCTCTGGGATTTCACATGTGCTTATAAGCACAACTAATCGCAGCTTTCATCCAGGGTGCATTTACATTACATAGCATTTGAATTTCACTTCAATTTCATAGCCCTTTTCATTGGGTTGTACAAGATATAACAATAATTTCCATATGTAGTACAATTTTGCTTCAGGTTTTAGCCAACACAACTCAAGCAACTAGGGGGACTTCCGCAAATGTAAACCACACATCGGGGCAACCGACTAGAATGATAAAGGCATAAAATCCAACTCACCAAGGGAAAGTTTTGTTGCCAACTCAGAGCCGAGACACAACATAAACATGTGTGCAAGTCCAACACAAAGGCAGAAGCGGGGAGATCCTCCATATCACAAGTCAAGGTGTAAGTCAGGGTGAAGATCAATAAATGGGGAAATGACAAATGGATGGATGGAGACAAGTGAAAATGGTGCCTGAGCTAGTAGGTCAAGCAGACATTAAATGATCATGTTCACATTCATATGAAGGTAAAGACCAACAAGTATAAAACAAGAGTTTCCAAATGTCAGTGATACAATCAATACATATAATCCATAACCAATTTCATTTCAATTTTAATACACTGCCAGATCACAATCACTCTATACCAAGTCAACGCTATCAAAATGACCTAAACAGCAAGGTAATAATATCAATACACATCATATATATATACCGGGTCATCAATCAACATCTGTAATCTGGACCAACTATAACCACTGAGAACATTGTATCTGAAGCACTAAAAACTGCACTGCATCTGTATGGAATAAAAGGTCATATTGGTCATCAAATCTGAGGTCTCAAGGCTCAGCCTTGGCATATGGTCTACTAAATGTCTGATACAAAGATGCTCTGATGTGTGAGTGATCATAAAAATGTTGCTCATCATAATTGATCTCACAAAATAAGTGTAAAGGAAAAGCTCTGAAAAGTGCAGATATCTGCTCTGCTGACATGGTAGCCCAGCTACTATGTGTGTGATAACAAGCACTACTCCCCCTTTCGAGGGAAGTCCTTATGGACTATACCAAGCTTGTTGCGGAAGTGCTCAAACTTCACACGAGACAGCGGCTTAGTCAACATATCTGCAACTTGCTCATATGTGCTCACATATTGGAGCTTTACAGCTCTCTTCTGTATAACCGTACAGTCTGAAGTCATGATCAAAGATCATAGTCTACCGTACCTTTTAGGTACCTCATCACAAGCTTTGCAGCTACAAGGTGAACACGTCTGGGTTCAACCAAATATTGACTCAAGGTGTTCACAACAAAGCATATACATCAATGACCCAATAATCTGTCTGTATAGTGTCACGTCCACTAAATCTAACGAAGCATCAGTCAACAACTTCAAATTTGTATCCATGGGTGTGACCATGGCTTTACACTCCGACATATCAAAGATTTCTAGTGCATACTTCCCTTGGTTAAGGAAGATTCCTTCTGGGCTCTGCCATACTTCAAGACCTAGAAAATAATGCATCAAGCCAAGGTATTTCATCTCAAATTTTGCAGCAAGCTTCTTCTTTCATCGGTTCTGCAACTCTAAGAGCTGCATCTTCTTCATATACTTCTTCAAGCTGGCACATGAGGTTCTTTGTAGAGAGTTTTGAATTCTGGAGGTTACTTCTACTTTAATTTCACCATCTGTCTAGTGTAATATACATCATTTGCCACTAAGGCAACGTCTTGTTATAGTCGACTCACTCGCACTTTGTTCATCTGTAGTATGCTTGATTTTATAAGTCTTCTTGAATGTCATCATTCTTTGGAACAAGTCTCATCATTATTCTCTTGTAGGAGATTATACATGATATTTCCTACAAATCAAATTTAGTTTCATGGTTAGAAACATTTCTTAAAATCAATTCTTATGTATAGAGATATAGGCCTCACAATCATGCAACTATCTTAGCCAATGCTTCAAAACAACATTCATCCATATCCTGTATTCATACGATAACTTTCTAGATGCCTTCCATCTCGACCAAAACATTATTAAGAGTGTGCACTACTCCCACTATGTCAGCAAAGAGATTTCACTCTAGATAAGTAGCAATAGAATGTTGTATAATACCATAGGCCACTTACCCATCACATGCATATTAGTAAATTGTTCATTAATGCAACTATGCATACTACACTTCCTAAATCTAGGAATATAGATATGTACACAACTAAACAATATCATTTAAACAATTTGATAAAATGACAATTCAAATACTTATCTTAGTTTGTTTGGTAGGATCTCTTTTGATCATAATCTCCTTGCAGGGATTACTGGAATGTCTGATGGTGAGCTCTACTCCATCATCTGATTCTGAGGTCTCGTGCCTTTCTTACTTATGATCTATAATGTTGATCAAGTCTTATCCTTCATCTTCATCGAAGCCTGTATGTGGCTTCTCCTATTCTCCTACTCAAACTTTCTGAGGAGAGTCCTTTTCTTCAAGATTGGAGAGAGTGCTTTGAAGCACCACTATTATAAGACATATTCTTCAATTTCCTCCTTTGCTAACTTCCTGGGAGGTTCTTCTTCTTCTTCTTCGGCAAAATGAGCATGATGTCTTTGTTATTCTTCTTTTTGTATTCTTCTTTTATGAAGCCTTCTAGGTCATGTTCTTGAATCAAAGCCTGTATGTGGCTTCTCCTATTCTCCTACTGAAACTTTCTGAGGAGAGTCCTTTTCTTCAAGATTGGAGAGAGTGCTTTGAAGCACCACTATTATAAGACATATTCTTCAATTTCCTCCTTTGCTAACTTCCTGGGAGGTTCTTCTTCTTCTTCTTCGGCAAAATGAGCATGATGTCTTTGTTATTCTTCTTTTTGTATTCTTCTTTTATGAAGCCTTCTAGGTCATGCTTTCAAGAATGAGCATGACCTTGTGAAACTGCTTCTCCAAGAACTGCTACTGGCTTGACCTAGGGTTTGACAAAGGAACCCTAATTTGTCAACTTTGATATCTTGATAAACTGATTGGAGGAAAAGAGACACCTCCCCAAGGCGATTTAGGCAAAGTAGTCCTTTTCCCAAATCTGTGGACAAGACTGCAAAATACTTGATGCCCAAGTTTCTTCAATTACTATGCAGATTTGTCGACTCTTAATTCTGGTGTATCTCAAAAATTTCTGCTCCTCAAGGTCTGAAACTTCGTTCTGTGATATTATGATCTTTCCTCTATCCAACCCCATAGGTTAGAGCAGGATTGGATTCACCAAGTGGAACTTATGCTAAGTTTCCCAAGATGACATGTTTATGGATTGTTTCAGTATAACGAACTTTTATGGACTACCACGTGTCACTGTTTCATCTTCGGGTTCTGAAACTCGTACCAGAGAAACTAAAGTCCGTGCACTTTGTGGAACATCTTACGAAATTCGATTTGGATCTTCCTAGCCCGAGATATAGCATTTCTTCTTAGGTCACTTGTTTAAAACTGAATTTCGAAGGAGGCTGGAACCCTGAATTTCATGGATCATATCTCCTAAACTACAACGAATCTGAGGCTAAAACTCACACACAAGGTACATGAACCTTTCATCTTTCGCCTGTCCAAGTTTTAGATCCTGAACCTTAGCCAAAAGTGATTTATAGCGAAAATTCCAAGATGACTAGTTTCCAGAGAAAGAGAGAGAGATTTACCCTAGTGAAAGCTGCTCTTTTCAGTCTAGCTCTGATACCATGTTAAGTTTATATGAGGCAATAACTTAGATTCCTACTTCATTGGCATTTAATACATTTTCACAATAACAGCAGCATAAATAGGATCTCTGAAAAACACACAATCACAAGGTACACAACAATTTATCCTGGTAAACCCTCAAGGGAAAGAAAACCCAGCAAGAACTTCCTCAATATAGATTACCAAAGTACAATGCCCAAAGAAATAAGTCTCATAAAGAATAGAGAGAAAAACAAACTCTAGAGCCAAGAGTAATCCTCCTCCTCCTTCGCAATCTTCCTCTCTCCTCTAATGCGCAATGCTTGAGTGAGTGAATGGTACAAATGAGAGGAAACACTGTCTATTTATACTTTACCTTTTACTTAACATTTAACCTAACTAGGTCGGCCTCACTAACTTAACTGGGCCGACCTCTCTAGGGAGACTCAAATAATATTTATATTACATTCTTTTGGGTCCTAATGGCCCGACTTACAACGGAGGCTTTACCTTGTGACTTTTACATGACCTTTTATATTAAAGACATCTCCCGAAGGAGGAATAATACAAGTAGAATATTCTTCGAAGTTACATTATTTCAAAAATTTAATGCAGGAGGACGACTTCAATTGGCCTTTTTTGTGGGCTTCTCCAACTCGTTTCACTTGAAGATGTTTCGTAATCAGGGGGTTTTCAATAGCATCTTTGATCTTTGATATGCTCTCTATTATTCTTTTTCATTTACAGTTCTTATTTCCTGTGCATCAAATCTTACACACGTAGTTTGCTTGTGCAGGGAAGAGGGGCGCACTACCTCCTTTGGGCAAATCAATTTCACTTGGAGACACTTCCAAATCATCTCAAACTGATCAAGAAGGGATAGATCATCACTTGCAAGGCATCTACAAGATTTCTCGGGTAAGATCTACTCTAGATCTCTTGTTTTAAATTTCTAATCCATTAGTCATACAATTTAACTACTCAAACCCTAACTCCGTAAACTATAAAATTTTATCTGGGTCTCATAACTCAAAATTTTGGCGATTCCTTTCTTGGTTTCTATCTCAAGGCTTAGCCCAAGGTGGGTTCCCTTGGAGGACTCCATCTACCCATTTCCCAAGGTACTGCTCCTCAACCAATTCGCCCTCTTGTAATTTGTCATTCTTTTGGCTAGTTTGTGATCCGGTTTTGGCTTGTGTTTAGACATTGTCATACCAATCATCAAGCTACATCACACAAGTGCTAGGAAGCCCCAATCTCATCTAGATCTACTACCTTGGTCCTTTCCTCAAAGATCTAAGTCACTATTCCCAAGGTAGCAAGAGTTGATCACGTGTGCTAGCACCTAGATCCTAGATCCACACTTGAATTCATAAGTCACTTTAATCAAACACATTGGGTTGACATTTCATCTATCTTAAGCCTCTCAATCCAAACGTAACCTCTATAGTGACTTCATCCCATAGATCTAGGGTTCCATATATCCATCACCTTACGTACTCTAGCCTCCTAGTTTGATTTGGTGATTGGGTTTAGATCTTTCCTGTAGGGATTTGATCAAGGTCTCTCCCTTTGCTACCTTAGGCTTTGGTGGCATAAAGCGAAGAGTGCCTCGATTGGCGTGATAACTAATCCATCCGAGGATCGAGGCTCTCTTAGGTCACCTCTTTAGTTGCCTGGTTCCTCTACCATCCTTTACAGGATCATCCTTTAGGGGCAACTACAAGTTGTGTGATAACAATACCTTGACTCTTCTTAGGAGTTCTATTATAGAAGATTATAGGCAGGAATTCCTAAGGTGATATCTATGGGTGGAAGTCCGTCCCTTAGTGGAGCCACTTCGAGGAGTTCGTTCCCCAATGGAGTTAGATAATGGAGTCGCCAAGTGAAAACGATGTCTTCACCAAAGATATGTCGTTGAAATGTATTATGTAGGCTTATCCTCACCAACAATGGCGCCATAAACATTGTTGAAGACAACATTTTTGGTTGATGGGGTAAGTTATGTCGTGAGATTAACAGGATAAGCTTACCCACCTTAGCAAAGGCGCCATAAATGTTTGTGCACAACCTAACAATCTAAGGATTGGCAAGTAATTGACTGCTAAATCGACACAACTATGGACCTCCTACCTAATGTACCACTATCGGAAGAAGTTCCTCTTTTAGTTTTCCTTTGCTACCTTGGACTTTGGTGGCATAAAGCAAAGAGTGCCTCAATTGGCGTGATCACCGATCCATCTGGGAATCGAGGCCCTCTTAGGTCACCTCTTTAGTTACTTGGTTCCTCTACCATCCTCTACAAGATCATCCTTTAGGGGCAACTACAAGTTGTGTGATAACAATACCTTGACTCTTCTTAGGAGTTCTATTATAGAAGATTATAGGCTGGGATTCCTAAGGTGATATCTATGGGTGGAAGTTCGTCCCTTAGTGGAGCCACTTCGAGGAGTTTGTTCCTCAATGGAGTTAGATAATGGAGTTGCTAGGCGAAGACGATGTCTTCACCAAAGATATGTCATTGAAATGTATTATGTAGGCTTATCCTCACCAGCAATGGCGCCATAAACATTAACAAAACATTTTTGGTTGATGGGGCAAGTTATGTCGTGAGATTAACAGGATAAGCTTACCCACCTTAGCAAAGGCGCCATAAATGTTATGCACAACCTAGCAGTCTAAGGATTGGCAAGTAATTGACTGCTAAATCGGCACAACTATGGACCTCCTACCTAATGTGCCACTATCGGAAGGAGTTCCTCTTTTAGTATTCCTAGGTCAAATAGTAAACGAACCTAAACTAACCAAGAGACTCCATCCAAGCTTTTTCTAAGGCTAACTAGGATAACATAATTTACCACAAATACTAGCCTAGCTCAATTTTTTATGACAATGTGTCTAACTAGGATATTCAGTCAAATAAACAAGACACTTCATTTTCCAGTAAAATACACTATGAGCAAATAAAATATATGATAGAATGAAATGAAAGCATTCACAGTTAAAAGAAGACAATTTGAGCTTCTTGAAATAAATAACCTCCAAAAACCAAAGGCTTGAAAGTTACAGTGTTTATCAAGTTACTATAGCCCTTCTATCCACCTGCGAGATCCATTGATGATGCTCGGCCCAATTTTTGAGAGAACTAACCAAGGATGCTCGACTATACCTTTGGCCACACCACTCGACCTCTCAGATGTGTGAAGAGTAATCTTCCCAAATATTGTGTTTGGTGAGCTATAGTAACAAGTCGCCCAATAGGTTGGTTTCATGATGCCTATAGGGTCCTTGATATACAAAAGGTACGTGGGGTCCAAGTCTGTGCCCTGTTCTGTCTAATGTGATACTGCTCGAAGAAGGGTACTAGACCGGAGTCAAAGGGGATGTCCATCATCTTGCACCTAATGTGGATTCAATGAGACGTGTCTCGTCGATGGTCACTGTCTAGTATGGCTCCCTTCAACCACAATTTTACCCACTGAATGATAGCTCCTAAAAATCTTTAGACATGTTGAAACACGTCTTCTACCCAAGAATTCCAATTTGTTGTTGTGCCAAAATATACGCCCAATAATGCTTCCAATATGAAATTGATCAATGTATCACTTACAATCAACAACTCACAGCATTCATGTAAAACATAACATTAATCAAATATGAACGTAATAACTACTTGAAATAATATCTCATTGAATCCACTTGAACAATATGCAAACACTTAGGATAGTTCAAAAATCTTATTAGTAAATCAAAATATGTCAATCGCTCAAGTCAATGATTATCTAATTATCACAAGGCATTCATGTCATTATTAGTCAAAACACTAAGTATAACATCTCCATGCACGTTCCTGAAAATCAGCACTGCAATTTTTAGGGAGGAGCTCGCCACCTTTTTGGAAATGATTGATTGGAGGCAGTAATGACCAATCTATCTTCATATACCTAGGTAAGTGGCCAAATGGGTATTCAAATATGATTTTACATCTTTAATATATCTTCTACAACTCAAGATATGGATTTGCCACCTTTAAACCCTTAGAGAGTAATACACTAGCTCTACAAACATCTGATATACTAAAAGAAACTAAATGAATTCTCTGTGGTAATGAACAAGATGTATTGGGACCACATTTGTCCTTCGTGGACCAACGACAAAGGTTGACCACATGGAATGACATTGTCCAAGAATTTAACCACATGAGAATGACATTGTCCAAGAATTTAACCAAAGATTCAACAAGATCCTAGAGAACACCCCTAAAGATGTCAAACCCAAGGATCTTACCATTATCATCCATTACCTGAATGTTTTCCAAGGAATCTTTGGGTTTATACTGGAAGAAAAAGATCCCCAAACCCTAGAAGATTCCCAAACCAAAGCAAGACAAATGGAATGAATGTGTCTTCCACAGTAAAAGTTGATCTTCTAGAGTCATCTAAGGCCACTTCTTCTAAATCAGAAGAAACCTAGGATACCCTATCCCACAGGAAAACCTGGCTATGCTTGGAATGCTAGGGGCAAAGAAACTTTTGAACAACCAAGAGCCTCTCCTACACAAGAAACCATCCATTGGTGCTTTCAGTGTGAGGAACCACATGATGATCAATCTTGCCCATGTGGCATAAATTTTGTTTAGGAATGCAACTAGGGAGATGAACCCCAATCTAAGGTCTATAATGTTTACCTATATGATTTGGAACAAATTGAGGAAAGTAGCATCCAGAATTATCTAAATTCCTTGGATGAAGAAGCTAGGGGAAATCTAAAGAAAGAAAAATGGCAATCCTACCAAAGAAGAAAAGTCATGGAGAATCAACCAAAGGACCAAACCAAGAAATTGGGAAGTTCATATCTCCTTATTGTTGGGTATGTTATATCTCTTCACATGGTCGCTGCGTGTACAACACGATCCCTACGGCACCTTGCTTTTTCGCGATTTTCGACCCATTGTACTCTATCTAATTCCGGTAAAAGGAATTAGGGTTGTAACCTAATTCGGGTAAACGAATTAGGGTTTTTAGATGCTGCAGAATACCATTTATTGTATTGTACATGTAAAATAAACATATAATGAAAAAGGAGCTATGCGGCTCTAAGTTTTGCTGGTTTTTCCCGGTTAAGGGTTTCCAGGTGAAAATCTCTGTGTAATGTGTGTGCCATTGTGTATTGTCTGTAAATGCTTAAGAATCGATATATGTTTGTACTTCACTGTTAAGGTTTAAAAACTTACACTTATATCTTAGCCTAGTCAACCTCAACAGTCTAATCCATTCCCCTCTCAAAGTCAATCTACTCAAGGGAAACCCAAAGGCTTTGATTTAGACATTGATGTGGAAGGGGCATTAAGGAAAGTTGTTGTCCTTGTTCCCCTTAAAGAATTAGCTAAGATCCCTTCAGAAAGGGTAAAGATACAAAAAAAAATCAATCTGAATTGGAATGAGGAACTTAAGAATGACCCTCCCATCAACTTACAAACTGCCATTTTAGAAGGGAAGAATGGGGGTCATAAAAAAATTCATCTCACCCTAGTCATTAAAGGGATACATCTTCACAATTGTATGGTGGACTCTGGAGCTGCCACCAATGTCATGCATACCTCTTAAGGTCATGAGAGCAATAGGACTTGAAGTTACTAGACCCTATGGAAATGTATGTGGGATTGATTCCAAGGCAATCAAATCCCATGGTCTTATCAAAAACCTTAGGGTTGATTTGTTTGCTTGACTTGATATATCTACTCTCATGGATGTAGTAGTAATAGACCTCCCTCCAACCTATGACATGTTGTTGTCTAGGAAGTGGTCAGAATCAAATTGATCTGTCATATGCATCCATCCCTAATTCTGAATGGAAAATGGTCAGTATCTATAGGAAACAATTCTTCAAGTGCCATATTGAATAGCATATAGATGGGTTAAACAATACTGTGAAGCAATTTGTGATGAAGCACCTAATAAATGATTTGGATCTCAACCTTGAGGAGAATATGAAAGAAAACACCCAACCTTAAGCTAAGGCAAAACCTCATAAGGGGAAGGAACCTATGTTTGGTGCAGCCCTTACCATATATCAGCCTGGTTCCACAAAAGTATTAAAAGAGTGTGTTGATACTATAGAAGGAAATGATAAGACTATAACCCCTCATGATATTGTAAGGGAAATTCTTCTTCCTCTAGAACCACCTAATCCAAGAGTAAAATGACTATGCCCCTAATCCTATAGGCCCTCAAGAGTTCATGGTTGTCCAATTTACCATCCCTTAGAGTTTTGATCAAGATTATAATTGATGCCAACAATGTGTCACTGAGAGAAATGATGGAAATGGAGGATTTCAGAGATTGATCATCACCACGATGTAGTTTTGGATAATTTCCAAGATAAGGAGTGTATTCCTAAGAGCATAAATAGAAGACAATTCACCTACCAAGATCTTGTCATGGTCGATAACCAAGTCTATAGTTACATGACCCAATTCCATGATCATCTTTGGGTTGGACCTTTTCTGATCAATAGGATAGAGGGTGATACTTATTACCTTGCCACTACCAATGGCATCCAATTTGACACTCCCATGATCAGTAATTTTCTAAAACACTATCATCCTGAGGTTCCTTGATCATTTAAGTTTCTCTTAATTAGATTAGGAATCAATTTTTGCTTTTGCTTTCCTAGATTAAGCAATTTTTAGCATTTGATGTTTCTTTTATTCCCATGTCATTAGATTAAAATTAGATTTTTAAAAATTTGAGCATTTACGTTTATTTTCCTATCTAGTTTATTTCCTCTTTGATGAATCTAAAGAATGGTTTGTGAGAAAGGTAGAAGTGTCCTTGTAGTTACTTAGTTCACTATTGTTGTACTAGAGATGCTAAGGTTCTCAAGTACTCTCTCCCTTAGAGCACTTGTCCCCCATAGAGTCAGATGTTATGCCACGCTTTATGGGGCATACCATTTTTCCAGATAATTTTTTGTTTTTTAGCAAGATGCAATCCAGAGTATTGAGGCCCATCTTTGCTACTCTTGGGCCTCCCCCTTAGAAGGATGAGATGTATGAATGTGATGATCAATGATATGCCAATGTCTTTATTGTTATGCAATGCCATGATGATGAATTAATCAATGATATACTATATGCTACTACAACATTGGTTGATGTATTGACTATCTAATACTTCTGGTGAATCTGTACTTGTTGAGTGGATTATAAGATATATAGTTATACTGATTGCTTCACAAGTTCATAAGCGTTATACGTGGAATGATAAGCTGGTATTTCCTATAAAGTGTTGTCTTAGTGATTGGGTGATGAACTTGATTGAATCATGAAGATTGTAATAGGGTCGATAACTTTGAATTAGTACCTTGTCTCTTTGTCAATTTGCACTCATTCCATACTTGTTTGGTTGCTCACACTATTACAAGGTTTTGTCTTAAAGTATTGAAGGGAAGGTTAAATGATTCATATGACTGATAATCTAATGGCTTGGAAGTTTTAAAATAGTTGATACAATAACTCTTGAACTATTGCCTTATCTCACAAGGTTATTCAAGCTATAAATTGAACTTGTGGTGGAAAACAATCTTTTGCTAGTCAAGTGTATATTGCTTCCTTAGGCTTCTTATAAGTTCTTAAGAACGCTTAATGGTTATCTATCATGCTTGATATATGAATGATATTACATTGGCAACTTAGTGCTTGAGAGATTCTAATTCCTTAAGAAATTGGTGTCTTGGACTAATAATGACATGAGTCCCCTGTGTTAATTAGATAACCATTGACGAGCTATTGATGTATTTTGGTCTGCTAATGACATTTTTAAACTATCCTAAGTGTTTGCATATTGTTCAAGTGGATTTATTGAGATATTATTTCATGTAGTTATTACAACAATGATGTTATGTTTTACATTAAGGCTGTGAGTTATTGATTGTAAGTGATACATTGATCAATTTCATATTGGAAGAATTATTGTGCATATATTTTGGCTCAACGACAAATTGGAATTCTTGGGTAAAAGAAGTGTTTCGACATCTCTAAATATTTTCAGTAGTTGTTGTTCATTCGGTAAAACTACAATAGAAGAGAACCATACTAGGAAGTGACCATCGCTGGAACACGTCTCCTTGCATCCTCGTTAGGTGCAAGATGTTGGACATCCCCTTTGACTCAAGTTCAATAACCTTCTTCAAGTAGTACCCCATTAGACGGCACTGAGCACGAATTTGAACCCCACGTACCTTATGTATATCGGGGACTCCATAGGCATCATGAAACCAACTTATTGGTCGACTTGTTATTATAGTGCACCGAACACAGCATTCGAGAAGATTACTCTTCACGCATCTTAGAGGTCGGGTGGTGTGGCCAAGGGTACGGTCAAGTCTCTTTGGTTAGTTCTTTGAAAGATTGAGCCGAGCATCATCATTGGATGTCGCAGGTAGATAGAAGGGCTATAGTAGCTTGATAATTCCTATGACTTTTAAGCCTTTGGTTTTTGGGGTTATTTATTTCAAGAAGCTCAAATTGTCTACTTTTAACTGTGAATGCTTTCATTTCATTGTATCATATATTTTATTTGCTCATAGTGTATTTTACTGGAAATTGAAGTGTGTCTTGATTATTTGACAGAATATCCTAGTTAAACACATATTCATAAAAGTACAGCTATCCCAATATCTAGGGTTAGTTGTCATCCTAGTTAACCTTAGAAAAAGCTTAACTACGATCTCTCCCTTTGTTAGTCTAGGTTTGTTTACTGTTGGACCTAGGAAACCTAAAAGAGGAACACTTTCCGATAGTTACACATTTGGGAGGAGGTCCATAATTGTGCCAGTTTAATAGTCGATTACCTTGCCAATCCTTAGACCGCTAGGTTGTGCATAAACAGGGAGTAAGCCTAGTCCAATAAAAAAAAATGAAATATGAAAAAAAAGGCTCAAGAACTAGTAACTCATGCTAAGCACTCCCTCGAAAAGAACCAAACAAATTATTCCTAGCTCAAGGAATCTATGTAAAAGCCCTTTTTCACTCATGCTATATGACTATGAAGGCTCATAAAAGTCCCATTTTCCCTAGTACCACATTCACCTCATCATTTATGTCTAACTTAGGTCCTAAGAAACACATCTCACCTAGGAGTTTCACATGTAATTTGGATTATGTCTACACCATGGTAAACTTAGTAAGGGAATAAAAATTAAATGAGACATTGAGCTATTACAAAAGTACCAATTGAAAATCATTAAACATATGTTTTACTTGTTCTAGTTCATGCTTTGGAGGGGTGTCCAAGCTTTGGTAGCAGTTATCTTTTAACAACGTGCACATTATTGTGTCAATTCAATGTTATTAGATGCAGAATGGTCGTGGGATTTCTGAAAAGTGGTTATAATAGAAAATCTGATAAATGTTGAGGAAGTTGGAAATTTCAAAACTATCATTTCAAAAAATCGTACCACATTTTGCCAACACGTGCCACTATGAGGGTGCACCTTACTTGGTTGAAGTTGTTATGTTGGTTAGCCCATTTGATGGAGTTGCTATGGTGGTCAGCCTATATTTGGCAAGACTAACATTATTTAATGCATTGTTGGCTATATCTCACTAGTTAGTTAAGGAGATAAAAGTTCTTTATGGATTCATAAATTAAATCTAGGGTTTTAATCTTGGATATTATTATTTTATTGGAGCTTTTGAGCTTCTTCTCTATATAAGAGAAGCTCTTCCCATTGTAATCTTTGCTATAAGTTGTGGAAAATGACCTCTTTTCTATTTGCTTAGTTCTCTTGGGTTGAAGCTTATGGGTGTTTATTGAAGAGATTTATTTGAGAATTTTGGTACTTGATGCTATGATCATGGGATGTTATCTTCAATTGTTGATCTTGAAATGTAATTAGGTAAGCTCTTTCTCTTTTAATTTTGAAATATTGCCATTTGATTGTTATTAATTAGCATGCTATCTACTCTTATGGCGTGTTACTTCTAGTTTCTCTTGGCAGCTTTCTTTCTTGCAGGATCATTGGAAATCTCTACTCTTGGATTCCCCTTTTGGAAGATTGTAGAAGTTGATCTAGCTATTAAAGACTAGAGTAGAGTTTGAGCACTTCAACTTCTCTTAGATCTCCTTTAGACCCCATTTGTCCATTCCAAATAATTAGGTACGAGTCACAAATTATATGCCATTAAAAACTTTAAATCCACTCTAAATTTTCTGCTCTTAAATCTGAAAATTTCAGTTTGCTTTCATAAGCTAAATCAATCCTAACTTGCTATGAATATCTTATGCAGTTATGTCATTTTTATTCATTTAAATTTCTAGTGTATAACATAAATCTCCTTATTCATCTTTAAGAACAAATCAATGGGTTGATGATTCAACTTAAAAGGACAATTTAATTTTTCAGATTTTCCATTGTGTTACATCTTGAACTAGCATGTGTGATTAAAGCCCCAAAGAACAGGCTAGCCCAACTGCAACCTAGAGGTGTTACCCACTGTCGCCTCAATAACTACCTCTGCACTTTCAATTGGCTCTTCTTCAACTCAAGGGGAGCTTCCCTAGGATAGGATTGCTAGTCTATGGCAAATCCGGGCACAAAGGTGCTTTGAAGAAAAAGCATTAGCAAAACATGAGGTATTCTATTGTAGTATTGGTGATGAGAGGACCATACAAATGACTTAAAACAAATGAAACATTCATGCACAAAACAACAAAGGAATGGAGGAAAACTTCTCTCACAATACTTTCAGCGTGACAGTATTGTCCTTCTATGGGCATAACGACATGTTCTAGTTATTCCATTCATCATTTAGCAACATTAAAAGATGAAAACCAAGAACCACCTACAAATGGAGGAGAAAACCCTTGAATTTCAATTGCTCAATGAAAAGATATAACAATGAGGCTCCAAAATGAGAGAGATCAGAGATCTCAAAATCAAACCATGACAAATGAGTGAGAGAGTCAACCCTTATATAGGTTGCAACTCCATCTCACTTTACAATAAAATATTATGATTTGCTAAATCTAGACTAGGGCTGAGTGAAAACTAACCAACTCCACTAACTTCTAACAAATCCTAACAAACTCCAAACCAAATTTTAAAAAGGTGGTCAAAGCCATAATTATATCAAAGATGTATGAGGTCTTCTTTTGCTTTTCATGTAGAATAAATAAATATATACCCCTTTTTATCTCTTCAACAAAGCTTCCCAAAAGTACTCCATTCACACAAAGCAATGTTCCCCCAAGTTTCTGGGGCAGGGGGACGCGGGAGCAGGGAAACGCACATTCGGGACGCGTGGAGACCACCCCCAAATTTTAGGGAAATTCGAGGGGGACAGGGGGACATCCCTAAAATTATAAAAATAAAATAAAATACCAAAAATAATATTTCATTTGACGTATATTCATGATTGTGCAATGTAAATACTAAATATATTGATTTATTTTCTAAGTAGTACTAAGTAGGGTTTGTAAAAAGTGAAAATAATGGAAAAACATAAAAAAAAAATATTCTCAAGGGCATGGGTGGGGGGAAACGTTTCGTCAGGAGTCCCCCGGAACGCCGGGACACAGGAAACGCGGGAAACGCATCCCCGTGGAACACTAACCCAAAGTAGTACTCCCAAAAGTGGCTAGGTTCACTTTATCTCTCAAGGAAAATAAAAATAAAGTAATGCTTCCTCCTAACCACTTAAATCGATAAGATCAACAATTATAACATATATGTTATCCCCAAAGAAACTTTTAACCAAGCCATTGACCAAAACCCATCGTCCTTAATGACCACATAATCATATGGATAAAGGTGCACCTCCAATAAAGCTCCAAGTCTCATCCAATTAAAACAAAAGGGCAAATACTAAAATATGGTAAAGGGTTCAAATGCCAACGATCCTTCATGATAGGTGCAATGAATTCTTTTGAAAGATGTCTCCATGGTAAATGCTGATCCTTTATAAATTGAGCCATGCTAGATGCGGCTCTTTCACTTGCCTAGTCAACCACCCGTGGGCCGTGACCACCTCCGCCCAGCACATAACACAATCAAAACATGGTCCACAGATTCGGTGGCATGCCCAGCTCAATCCATAAACTTTCACGACCCCACCAAAGAGCATTTAAACTTAATAATTTGCAAGGTCAACCCACCATCGTGACCACTTCTATAATGCATATCCTTGTCTCCGCTTCAACTAACGATTCCATGATTTTGGCATTGCAAATGAGAACAGCATCCATGCAACGTGGCAACCTTTATCCTCCAAATTCATGAGCCCACCGAAGGTAAAGTCTGGTCCATTCGTCTTTGCATTGATGAACTTGATCCCCATATTTATGCACAGGGCCATTCTGAAACAAAACTGCTGATCATTCAAGACTGATGCACTGAGATAAATTTCATTGTTGAGTAGTCCATGGCCAAGAAGAGGCAGCTTTGTCGTAGTAATTAAACAGATGAGACGATCTCCTCACAAAAGAGTAAAATGGCTAGGGTTATTCACTAAAGTAATCAATGCCTCCGCTTTTTGGCAATCCAATTACGACCTTTATTGTGTCAAACGAAAACCATTGCATTGTAAAAACAGTTCCTACAAAGGCATATACGGATTGGGAGACTTCTGGTGGACAAATTAACTGCACCAATGTTCTTTACAGCCTGCAGAATTGTATCTGCCTTTTTCTATACAAGCATGAAACAATATTGTCAGCAGGGGTTGCAAGGACAGTACCAACAGTACCATCCATGTACCCAGCTGTGCATGTTACTGCCAGGACTGTTCCTTAAATGTTACAGGGATAGCGCTGAGAATAGGCTCATGAACATGCTTTCTGATCTGAAATGGTGCACTACCTTCAGACCATAGTTTTGATTTAGATCTGAGATACTGTAAATAGAGATGGCTCCAGAATGCAGCAAACCCTCTGTTTAAGTAATGGCAATTATCACAGTTATCCAGATTTGATCTTTAGATTATACAGTAGGTGCATTGCTTCAAAATACAAGATATCTCACCAACAATACTTCTGTGCACACTGCAGATTTCTGGGTGACCATATATTGAAGAATCTCCTACAGGTCCATTGCCATCACCAGCAGTTGAATCAGGATGTTCATAACAGTGGCCTCGACTGCTGGTCAGCAGAACAGTTTGCAGTGTCCAACACAGGATTTCATTACACACTTGCTTATACCATTTTAGCAATGTTCTGACACCTTCCAAGTGATTCAATCCATGGCCAGAGAAGAATGATCTAGAAATTCGAATGCTGGGACTATTTCTCCCAAATGTCTCTTAGCTTTAGGCAGCTCAAGTAATCTCAATATGCAAGAAGGGCAAGATTTATTTATGAAAGCCTTGGTGCTGTAAGTATTGAAACCTTTGTGATTATGCAAGGGTGCCTTAACAACATATGAACAACTGCTTCAAATCATACCCTGAATTGTCTTTTCTCAAGGTCCCAAGAATATCAACCACAGTGCCATTTGCATGCACAATTTCAAACCCTTATACATTTTCTAACCTAGTCCCCAAGATATCACTTGCATCAACTTTGGATTTCTGATCCAGAATTTCAAACACTGAATTGACAGATGCTTTGACTTTTGAAATATCATGGGCAATCCTCCAAGATACTGACCTGAACCACATATTGCTTTGCTAGCAAACTGGTGATGACTATCAAAATCAAGTCCCAAAATCTGCTATGTAAACCATGAACATAAAGAAAGGAAAAACACACCTTATTTCGAGCAGCAACCTCAATCTAAACCATCTGTCAAGGCTGTCAACATCACTTTCTGCTACATGAATCCTCCAAATCTACTGCCCAGAATTGCCTCAGCTGCCTTCAATAAAGATATAAGGCTACACATGTAATAAAGTCACTTAAGTGACTTAAGTCAAAAGTTAGGTTTTTAAGCATCTTAGGGTTTACATATTAGAGTTAGGGTTTTGGTCACTCACACTCTTTATAAGAGCGAGGACCCTCATTGTAATGTGCACCGTACCATTTCATATTCATGTGGCAATGTGTTTATTTGATGTTCTTGTTGCTTTAGATGTTTGGAAAATTGAAAAAAAATGAATATTTTTGTATTTCTTTAAGTTTGCCAATATATTGCTGATGTTTGCCAACATTTTCACTGACAAATCCGATAATTTATTTTTGGACCCTCAGCGATATATTAGCCAACACAATATTTGTAACATTGGTCCCAACGATCTTATATGCAAAGTTCTGAGCTGATTTTGACCTGTTCTAAATTGCTGTTTTACAGTTGAGAAAAGGGTGCATCTGTTGCTGCCTCATGGCACCATGATTGCTACTCCAAAGAAATTCATACTGCTGGTGAAATCACAGGATTAGAGATGACTGTAGGTGCACCATTTAAAAATACTACTTGCTGCAAGACAAATCAGTCCTCAAAACCCTTTAGCTTCATTCTGAGTCTTCTCTTTTAATGGTGTGATTTAACCCCATGAGTACTGTGACAAAATTGCGGGTCATTGTCCTTTAATTTCAATTTGAAATGCTACAAGAAAGCTGGAAACCACAGGAAATCCTCTGGTAATTCTGTAATTGTTCACAGAAGGTCTGCTTGTCATGCTGAAATGAGTGACATCTCATTATGGTGTTCACAACACATATATTTGACCTGGTACACTTGAAGAACTGTTGTAAATAACCCTAGGTCACCCAAAACTTCCTCAACAAGATGCAATCCCTCGATGAACAAGTGACAAAAGTTACACTTGGACACCCATACAAAATGGGGGTAACAGAGTGAATAATAAATGTTTCTTAACCCTTTTCCTTGACCTGCCTATATACTTTAGCTGAAACCCTAATACAGTTGGCGTTAGTATAAATCACTATTGTGTTAAAACTACACTTCAATAGACTCAACAGCTAATTAAAAGACTCAGTTTATAAATAAAGTGAATTACAAAATAGATTTGACTTGGGCGACTCAAGGCACGTTTGACACTAAAACATGTGCGGGAAGTTCCTGTCTGAGCTACAAATATCAACATCCCCTTCCTTGGAGATCAAGGATAACATTTATACAAGGTTATCAATCACTTAAAATACCTTTCAATCACAAGAAAATTATTTCAGTAACAAACAACAACAATTGTAACCATTTCTGTAACGAAAAACTGTTATTGTCACGACGATTGGACTTCTTACTGATCAAAGCTTGCCTTGACGAAGTCAACTTGTCAAGTCTCAAGTGGAGTTGTTCAGTCAGAAAGTAGAGTCAAGACTCAAACTCAACATGGATATTAAAGTAACTAAGTTGATTGAAGTCACCAAGTTCAGTTAAAGTGAACCTAGTTGTCAACTCACCTTGTCATTGTAGATATCAACCTAGGGACGGAATATAGATTTAGGGTTTTGAAGATTCTTTCAAAGAAAGAAGTTACATATCAAATTCTAAAATTGATATAATTACTGCCACATTTTGTCATCCAGCCACCTACTTCAGGTTGTGCATTAACTCATATCAGTGAAGCCAAACTTAGCAAACCCTCATTGGGAACAGTTTATTATAAAAACTCATAGCACAAGAATCAATAACTCCACTAGTGCAGCTTCAAAAGATACCTTGGTTCTCACTTCTTATATTTCAAGAATTTGTCTAAAAAAAATTCTAGAGGTTCCTTTACTTGACATCATTGTAGTGAAACACTCCAGCAATAAATAATCAATAGAGACTTCAATATTGCAGAAATTAGACAATGCTTACATTATTATATACTATCCTCAACTTGTATCAATAAGATTTCTGATAAACAACTAAATCTTAACTTGAAATAGAGGGTGCTGTCACTGGCAAAAGTAATTCAAGGACCAAAATATACATTTTCAGACCATCTATAAATTTAGAATGCACAAGGCTTATGCAAATAAATTGGAAAACATCACACAAAGGCACCCTTATCTTGTTAATAAACTGACAGCTATTTTATTAGAAAGTGGACAAGGAATCCATCTTTTGAGTGACAAGCAAAACGTAAACTGAAAACAAGTTATCCTTTATAATGCAATTCAACGCACCGAAATGATACAACGGGTCCTACTTCTTCACATATCTGTACCAGTTGTTCTTCTGTCGCATCATATGGTATATTTCCCACTGCAACAAACAGTAAAAGGAAGTTGGACCTTAGGAATACACTAACCAAATATTCTAAAACCCTTTGAAATTTCCAAAGCCGTAAACAACTATATGAACAAGTTAACCCTAAATATTTAGAATCTCTGGAACATTTAAAAATTTATTCATGCAAACCCTGGCTAACAGTTGCTGTAAAAATTGCATTCTTATTGGATGCTGTCTATAGACTATATCAAAACCCAAACCTACGGATAAAGCAACCTCGTTTTTATTATGACCATTTCTAACACTCAACCCCATATTCCATTTACGATCTAAAGTCTGGCTTGCATGTGATTATTTTTAGATTTTCTATAAAATTATTTGAAGCACAAAGGTTTTTTTATTTTCCTTTCTGAATAAAATGTTGCTTCTTGTTACCCTTCAGTTTGCACGAGGACTAGTTCAAGGATTGAAGACAATGGTGGACCAAAGGAGTTGCAGTTGTAAGGCTTCTACAAGCAAACATTAAATCTTCTAGTCATCAATGTATCTGTTTTGTCAATGGTCATATGTAAAATGTTGTAAAATGTGAGATAGCACTTGTAATTGTATGAGAAGGAACAGTCTATAATGTATATCTATAGCCTGACGAGGACAGTTGTACTAGGCAAGTAACTCATGAGTGTGTTTTTTTATTGAGAAAGGTTTAGACCCTTGTAGTTTGAATCTTTCAAAAAATATCACGCAGCAAGCCTCTCCAAAGTTGTGAGCACGTTCTTAGTCATTGAACTTCTTAGCCCTTGGGTATTGTCATTTATCTCACATTGATTCACCATGAACATGTGTCAATTCAGGCTTAGTTAGTCTAGAGCCTTTTATGATTCCCTCTTGCACATGGTCATAATTATTAAGGTGTGTTGGTGGTTTAACATAAATTGGATGGTTAGATGTGCCTTTCCGTAGCTCAAACTTTGGGTTTAATGTCCTTTTTGTCAACCCAATCACACTTTCATCATGTTACACCGTCACCATATTTTTATGCACTCACAATTATCCATCCAAGAGCTACTTGGATACTCTCCTAGCCTAGCACTAGCATTGTTTGACCCAATGTTATCAGAACCAAACTGGTCATCGAACTGGTCAACCCAAAAATCTAAACTAGACCGGGACCAAAAAAAACCGGACCAAAAAACTGGTAAATCAAAAAATATATAAAATACCCAAATTTTGAAAAAAAATATATATATATTCATGTCCATCAATATGAGTCCAAAACATTGTACACAGATATGCAAAGTTTCTCATGTATATAGCCAGTAAGGGTGCATATAAACAAAATAGCACAGAGTGCAATACATCTTTGAACCAAAATACATCAACAAAAGAGCTCTAAATGGCCTCTAGAGTCCAAAAATAAGCATAGTACTAATAAATAACTATAGTCTAGACTCTAGACTCTACAATGATACAATCTGATCATATGTTAAAATCATTAGAATTCTCATCCTCTTTATCCTCAACATGACTAGGCTCTACAATGGGACTCCAACTCGATTCCCCTGGCTCTGAAGGTAATGGTACCCATCCATCATTCAAATCCTTTGGCTGTAGAAGTGGGTCCAAGTTCATCCCATCCAAGTTCATTGTCAAATGATGGTGCTTGACTCTCAACAAACCACTCTAACAAGGATTCAAAGTCATCCAAGACTATGTTACTTAATTCAGAGGTCTTGTTCACCAACTAGTTGCACCTCAACGGTCAACCTAAGGTTGTACTAAACATAAACCGTATCATACAACCGTTTCACTCTAACGAGGATTCAAAGTCATCCAAGACTATCTTACTTAATTCAGAGGTCTTGTTCACCAACTAGTTGCACCTCAACGGTCAACCTAAGGTTGTACTAAACATAAACCGTATCATACAACCATTTTTGTTCCAAACGGTTTTGCTTCTTAGCGTTTATATACTCAAAAACGCTCCAATTACGGTTACACCTAAAAACACTGCATGTCTGGCTCAATATCCAAATTGCGAACTTTTTCAAATGAAGGCACTAGCCACCAAACTATCCCTGCCAACAGGCTACAACAGTTGCATATCAGTTTCCCCTCAGCATTCAATTGGCAATGAACCCATGTTTGGCAATTTTTACACCAACAAACAAAAAAAGCAAATAAAAACCTAGGAACTCTCAATTACCAAGAAAAAAACAGCAACTGTAAAGAGAAGAAGAGAAAAAGAAAAGCAGCCTTAACATACTTTGTCAGGCCTTCCAAACATATAAAAGAATAGAAGCTCCTAACAACAGAAAAAATAGCTCTATAACAGCCCATGAAATTCTGAAAATGAACCCTTGAATCAGCTCCAAAAACAGCCCAAAGATTTTTAAAATAGTCCATTGAGAAAGCTCCAAATCTGCCAGGAAAATTAGCCCAAAAGTCTCCAGCTCAACCCTTCAACCCTAAGCTGCGGGGAATCGCTCTACCCCCCTCCGCTTCGCTCCCAATTCGCGATCCCGGAGGAATCGATGAGGTCGATCCCGAAATCGCGATTCCTCCCAAGATCGATTTCGAAATTCGCGATTACGGGGGTGAAAAAAACAATCCCTGGAATTTCAAGAATCGATCCGGAATCGACGATTCCTCATCGATTCCTGAGCGATTCCGAGCAAAAGAAATCGCTCCTTGACCGATTCCGCGTGCTTGGCGGACTTGATGAGGATTTTTTGCATTTTTGCATTTTTTTTTGTTTTTTAGGGATTGGCTAGGGTTAATTTGGGCAAATAAAGACTATTGGACTCCATTTGGACTCATTCTATTCCTCATTTCATTGATTTCACTTCTCTTGCTAGGGCTTTGAGTGGGTTTGCAAGTTGTTTGAGAGCAAATTTGTGGGAGCTTGGAGGGAAGATTGAAGGGGAGATTGAAGGCTTCTATTTGTGAGAGCTTGGAAGGGAGATTGAAGGCTTCCATAGAGACATTCAACCACCATTGAAGAGCTAAAAGGTAGGCTCTGAAAACCCAATCTTTGTTTGTTTTTGAAAAAATATTTCACTATGTTAAAAAATTTAAACCTTGCAATGTTCTCTTCTCCTACTCTTTCCAATATCTTCTTCTCCATCATTCTATTGCAGGTAACAAGTGACTCTCATCTTGAATCAAGAAACATGATGGGTATGTGGTTTTGGCTTTTGGTTCCACTTCTTCTCATTATGATGGTGTTGGGAAGCAGATATGGTGGTGGTAGTGATGAGGGGGAAGAGGTAGAGAGTGACACATACCATGGAGAAGAGGAGGAAGGGGAAGAGGGTGATGATGATGAGAATGAGAGTGATCAGGGGCAAAAACAAAAAGACACAACACCTTTGTGGAAGTATGTGACAAGGCTTGGGGGAGGGAGAGGGGGTGGAACCACAAAGTTTATATGCCCCCATTGTAATAAAACTTACACAGGTTCATATACCTGGGTGAGAAAGCATTTGTGTGGGATTATGCCATGCGATCAAGGTAAGGCTACTGGAGTCAAAACTTGTGACAAAGTGCCAGCTAAAGAGAGAAACAAATACAAGATGGAAGAGTAGGCTGCTCAAAACAATTCCAAGAGATCAAGGGTTGAATCTGAATCCTCACAGAGAATGTTTGGTAGTTTGGTAGTGGAACTGGATCATCATCGGCTCGATCAGGACCCTCATCTCCCCATGGTAGTGGAATCTTGCCTATGCGAAGAACATTATCGGATTTCCTTGACCAAGGTTGTAGAGATGATGTGGATTCAAAAGTTTATAGGTTTCTCTATGCATGTGGTGTGCCATTCAATGTTCTTTGCTCACCCTATTGGCATGAAATGGTACAAGCCATCAATGGTGCCCCTAAAGGATACAGAAGCCCTAGGTATGACAAAGCTAGAACCGTGGGACTTGACAGGGAAAGAGCCAAAATCAATGGTGCTATTGGAAAGTTTACAAATGATTGGTCCAACTATGGGGTATCCATTGTATCTGATTGGTGGACAAATGTTAAAGGCAAGCCATTGATAAATATTCGTGGCGTTTCTGCTAGCGGTGCGATCTTCCTTTCAGCCCATGACTACTTAGATCGCTACAAGAACAGTATTAATATTGCACAACCTTTACTTAAAACAATTCAGGAGATTGGGCCATACAATGTCATTCAAGTCATCACTGATAATGCTGCTAATTGTAAGGCAGCAAGAGCAATCATTGAGGATAAGTATCCCAACATATTTTGGTCAGGGTGTTTGGTTCACACATTGAACCTTTTGATGCATGATATTGTTAAGATGAAGGACCCTAATTACCGATGGATTGGTTCCTTGTACAAGAGAGGTAAGAAAATGATCAAATTTATTACCAATCATAGCATGGCCCACCATATTTTTCGCAATCACTCTAGGTTGGAGCTATTGAAGATTGCAAAGACTAGATTTGCTAGCTACTACCTCACCTTCAGGAGGCTTTTGAAGGTAAGAAAGGCATTGGCTAGTATGGTCTGAAGTGATCCATGGCAAGAATTAAAAGACAGACCTGCAAGCACAGCTGATAGACATGACTCTGAGGAGGTGGAGGACACCGTTCTTGATGGTCATTTTTGGTCACAGGTTAGGTATGTTCTGCAGTTCACCAAGCCAGTTTATAACATGATTCGTTTTGCAAATACATATCAGCCGGTGATTGGGGAGGTATATGAGCAAATGGATAGCATGCTTGGTCAAATCAAAGACATTCTTGAGCAAAGAGATGCAATCTTGTATGACCATATTCATAAACATGTGGTCAAAAGGTGGGATAATCTAAATGTTCCACTCCATGCCCTTGCATATATCCTTACCCCAAAATACTATTCTCCAATTTGGTTGGCCCAAGCTGCACCTGGGGGTGGAGTTAGGAAAAAACCCCACACATATCCAAAGGGGAAAAATGGGTATATGCTTGCATTAAACAAGTTGGGCCTTGATGAGGATGAGTGTGCTCAAGTACGAAGTGAATTGAGCGAATACATCAGTGAGCATGGAGTCTTTGGTACCCTGCATGCAACCAAAGATCGAGATAGAATGGATCATATCCGTTGGTGGAACATGTATGGCTCTAGAGCCTCATATTTGCATAAATTAGCGATGAGGGTGCTTTCACAGGTTGTTAATAGCTCTTCTGCAGAGAGGTGTTGGAGCACCTACAGCTTCATCCACAGTGTAAAGAGAAACAGTCTAAATGTAGAACGCGCAGAAAGCTTGGTTTATGTGCACTACAACTTGAGGTTGTTGTCCCATTATTGTGAGGCGGCCAAGAATGATAGAACATTTTTGACTTGGGACAACAATCCAGAGGAGGCTAATGTGGAGGATAGAGCCATAGCATTAGAGCGCTTGGAAGCTGAACTATTGGGTGATCATGATGATCCAATTCATACTACAGGTACCCGTACAGAGATGCCACCCCCAAGCAGCAACTTTCTAGATGTAGGAGTTTTGCCTTTAGCTTCACAACGTCCAACAATCCGTGGGGGCCATTCATCTTCTTCTCATGTTCCACGATCACTTCCAGCAGCTCTTATTCCACTTAGACCACGAGAAAAGAAATTGGAAGTTTCTCGTGGCAAGCAAAAAGCTTAGTAGATAGTATCATAGATTCATAGTACTTTGTATTTCATTTTCATGTTTATTTTGGCCTATTTTGTAAACATTATGGCCTAGTTTGATGGCAAATATTATATGTTGAAATTTGAAGGTTTATGGTGCTGATGATTGATGATTGATGATTTGATCATTTAATGACAATGTTATAAGTTATAGCTCCTAGATGATTGTTGTTATATCAATGTGTACTAAATGGTTATATGAATATCTATGTTTTCATGTTTTCTATAGCTAATTTGGCATAATACATGTTTTTTTTAATATATATGCATCAAAATATATTACAATATATATTATATAAAAAACACTCCCAAAACGGAAGCTTTTGAAAATTTCACTTTTCGCTCCCGCTCCCGCTCCGCTCTCCCAACAGCCTTGCTTCAACCAACTCTACAAATATACCCAAGAACATATATTATATAAAAAACACTCCCAAAACGGAAGCTTTTGAAAATTTCACTTTTCGCTCCCGCTCCCGCTCTGCTCTCCCAACAGCCTTGCTTCAACCAACTCTACAAATATACCCAAGAACTTCTTTTAAACATCCCTACAAACAACTCTCTAAAACCGCTCAAGAATTCCTGATAGTTCAAATGAATAGTATGAGTGAAATGGAGGGTGGGACCTCTTTAAATAGCTTTAGTAGGGCCCTAGGGTTAGGTAATGTGGTTGTAGTTTAAGTAAAAAATAATTAATTGAGTTTTGGTGGTCCCTAGCCGCGTCATACAGAACCAACTGATTTGATTTAAGGCCAATGCCATACAAAACGAGCTTTTTTAGTCTTAAACCTCGAATCAAACCAATACAACCCTGAAACCAACCAATTATGCTTGTTATGGTCCAGTTCTAATAACATTGGTTTGACCTTGCAAATGCCATGTAGGGTCTTCCTAACATTCCCTTAACCTTCTAAACCTCAACAATCCTTCACACATGTGGGTCACACCTTCTTCAAACCTCTTTTTTCCCACATGTGTGAGCCATCCCTCCTTTGTCAAAATCGTTTGGTCCTTTTCCATCTCCCAGGAACATCATTTTATGATCTCGTTATGTCTTATCCCTCTTTCTAGCCCACACGTGCCATCCTTTCAAGAGAAATCCCCTCTTCCAAGCAAATCGTCCCTCCTTTGAGCAAGGTGCCCTCTCTCTTTTGACTTTTCTAAGTGTTTGTTGAAACCACCTTATTATCTTATTGATTTTTTACCATGTCAAGAAGAAAAAGTTTACTTTATGTCCTTCTAGAATAGATCTAGGGTTTTAGACAAAGAAATATTTTTTTGATGAGGAAGTTGAGTCTCAAGTCCTATATAAAGAGATAATAGGATAATAAGATAAGATAATTTTATTAATGTCCAACAAATAACCACAAAAGTAGGTCAATGGGACTGTTAAGTACCAAGATGTCAATACTAAGTGGGAGCACTAAGGCAACTCCTATAAAATGAAATGTAGAAAGAAAAGTAAGACTAAAACCTAGATATCGAACTCCAAAGATGGAGAGCCAATTTAGGAGAGAGATGTACAGAGATAGTAGATTCAGGGCCTGTGAAACAAAAAGGCATATATCTGTCATGTTACATTAGAACCATCTCCCCTGACATGGTGTTTGAAGCACTATCTCTCCAGGAGTGCTAAGGATCCATAACTCTTATCGACAGGAGGCTCAAGGGCCTATCAAAGACTGAAAGGTGTCCTGAGAATTGCACCCCCAAGTATGTGTAGGTGCCATATCATCCCCCCTGAATGCCATATCTCTCACTTTAGTATCCAGCGAAATCTCTGGCAGCATTAACCATGCAAAAGAGTTCCAATGGTGGACGAAGCTTCAGTTTAGTGGACGTAACATCAACCTTGGTGAGAAGGGCCTATGGTTGAGGAGGCTTCAAACAATGCTCCAAATCACCTTCTAATGGACAAAAATTGAACAAATCTAAAAGAGTAGATATGGTCCACTTGAGCATAAGCCTTAACCCAGCCAAAAAAAGAGAAGTAAATCAGATGGATCGATTAAAGGTCTTCTTCATTATCAGGGAACTACTCAACTACTAGAAGACGAGTGTTGGAAGCAGCATTTAGTAAAGGAGAAGAGACTTCTACAAGATTATAGTCTTATGAGTCATAAATAAGTTCCTCGTCGTCGCCAATTGTCTACCTAATCACCATAGGAATAATGCTTGAGGAACCACTCGTAGGGCTAAGATGACAACCAACATCATAATGTGAAAAAGAAATATCCACTTAAACATGTTCGAAATCATTTATAAAAATCAATGGGAAAGATTATGGCAAACCATAAAAAGGAACTTCTTCAAAGATAACATCTCCTTGTTCAAACACCTTGTGAGTGGAAGTATCGTATAGACAATATGCCTTGGAAACTTCATTGTATCCCACTAGAATGTTACAATGAATTTTCAATTCTCATTTGTTTCACTTTTTTCTAGGAAATATGGGCCCATGCACTGGATCCAAAAATTTTGAAATGCAAAGCTAACAGTTTGCTTCCATACCATTTGTTAGCCTGCTGGAATGTTATAGTGATTTTCCAATTCTAATTTGTTTCACTTTTTACTAGGAAATATGGGCCCATGCATTGGAACCAAAAATTTTGAAATGCAAAACTAATAGTTTGTTTCCACACCATTTCTCATATACAATCATACCTTGAACAACACAAGTAGGCATCCAATTGAAGATGTGGGTTGCATTAAAAAAAGCTTCTCCTCGAAATTTAAGCTCCATTCATTGGGAGAGAAGCATGCATCAAGCCATCTCCATAATAACCTCTATCATTCCATTTAGTTATGCCATTCTAAAGTGGAGTGTAGGGAACAGTCTTCTACCAATAGATGCCATGAGAAATGAGAAATGTTTTGAAATTATTGTTAGTATATTATCCTCCACCATCAATCCTAATACACATAACCCTTTTCTTGCTTTGATTTTCCACTAATGATTTGAATTATTTGAATTTCCCAAAAGCTTCATCCTTGGATTTAATGGTGTATGTCAAGAAAGTAAGCAAAGTCATTAATGAAAGGGAGGAAATACTTAGCTCCCCCAAGAGAACAAGTGGTCATAGGCTCACCAATATCACTATGAACCAACTCAAGAGGCTAATAAGCTCATTTCGTTTTATTCTAAGGAAAGGACTCTTGATGGTATTTCCCTTGTACCCACCCTTCATACACATCACTAGGTGATTCAAACTATGGAAGACCATCAACCATATGCAAATGACTCATATGTCACAAAGACCCAAAGATTGTATGTTCCAAAACGTCTCAGCATGTTGTGTCGTTGGCATTGGCTACCATAGCAACAAATCCTTTCCATTCAAGGAAAAAGGAGTCTTCCCTGACATGTGCATATGATTGAATTCATCACAACATCCTAAGGCAACAAATTTAAAACCATCACTCGTGTTCTTTACAACACATTGATCTAGCCAAAATTTCACCTATTAGTTGGTATATGTGATGTGGTAAATATAAAGAAGATCCAATCCAACTCCTTGAACATGAAGGACATCTCCAAACTTCGTAGTGTTAATGATGACATCACCACATCCTGAAACTAGTAAAGTTGAGTTTTCAGCCATGACCACTTCCTCTCCACTCTGATGTTGTTGATAATCAAAGAGGCATTGATGCTTAGTCATATTCATGGTAGAGCTATAATTAGCAATCCATTCATATGAAGAGGAGGACCAATAGGTAGAGTGCACAACTAGATGTTGCACTTTGAGAGGATCCAACAATGTCGTCGAGAAGCCTCTTACCCAAATTGTTTGTTTTGCAAACTCTTCAATCTTTTAAAATTGAGAAATGTAAGATATGAAGGTGTGCCTTTCTTTATGATAGAAATTGCATCTAAGTTTCTTCTTCTTTGAGATTTCCCCTTAGCATTCTCAAAAACATGCTTAGAAGGTGCAAAGATAACTTTTGAATGAGTTTGATCTTGGGAGGCAATTCTCCCATATTCCTCAAAGTCACTTGATGTTGGAGAAGGCTAGAGAAAACCTCCTCAAGGGAGGAGGTCTTTAGATAGATAAGATAGATAAGATAAGATAATTTTATTAATGTCCAACAAATGACCACAAAAGTAGGTCAAAATAGATAGAGATTTCTCATAAAAATGATTCTATATGTTGAATCTAATTTCACCTTTCCACTTGATGTAAAAAGGGCAACCAGCAAGTTCTTAAACCTTGTAATATTGTCCTCAACATTGTCAAAGTCACCCATTTCGAGATTAGAAAGCTTGATTTCAAGTATGTTTACTTGAGTGGTATTCATTGTTCCAAAGAGTGTATCAAAGGTATCCCAGATTTCTTTTGCACTTTTGTTGTCCTTGGCGTGATGAATTAGATCTAGCTCAACATATAGAGATTTTAGCCCCGTATTTTTATCCTTCTTTAGATTTATGAGGTCATAGGTAGAATCGATGGTTGGAGGAAAGGGGTTTCTCCAAGTACATCCTCAAACCATTCCTTTGAAGAAGGAAATGATTTGATCTGCCCAAATATTATAATTAGCCCCATTTAATTGTGCAAGCATCCACTTTGAGTCTATTAGAGTTCATCGGCTTCTTCCAAAAGCAAATCCCTATTGCACTACTTCTTGCTGAAAAAAAAATAAAGAAAGAGTGCGTTGACCTTGAAGGAGAGTTTAAACCTATGAAACCCTACAAAAATAGATGATCCAAAAACCCTAGTTTGTGGTGGCAAAAAAGCCTTAAGTGATGCCACTAATCAAAAATCTTTCAATCAACTATTAAATTGAGTAAATTAGAATCTCAACCGCTCTTATACCATCTTGTGAATTGAACAAATTCAACATAAACCCTAATTATGCAATAAAGAGAAAAATAAACCAACATTGGAGCAACACAACACTATGTAAATTCCAAACCCGAAGTAAGTGTAGTACTTATGTTATCAACCAAACAAGTATGTTATTTAATTGCAGAAACATAATTTCTTTACATAGCAACAATCACACAATACCTAGAAAATAAGTAGTGGATGCGTAAAATAATTATACACAAACATGAAATTTCTCCTTAAAATCATCTTATCAAAGTTTACAAGGCAACCTCCACAATTGCTAAAACTAGTAGCTTCAAGGTAAACAAAATCACCTCAACCTGAGGTGTACAACCTCCTAAAGAGAAGAATGCCTAAATGAAAATTGAGGAATTGTTGTATAGTTCTTGTACGACCCTGTAGTGACATATCTGTACAAATTGTATTGTACGTTGTCCATGATATGACTTTATAGACTTGCTTATGTAGTATACTATCTTCAACCTGCAATCGCTATTGGTTGATCCTCTTCCTCCTATCGCTGCTTTCTCTCCTCTCTTCTGATAGCTGTCCCTGTTCAACCTATATGAACTCTCTATCTTGACCTGTCTTTATACTTGTGATGAAACCCTAATCTACTGAAACCTTAATCTCTTAGTGAGATGTATGTTTGAGACTAATCTAAATCACTAATATATTAAATACACTTTCTTAGCCTCGAGAGCTAAATATTAGACTTTCAATTTTTCCTAAAGTGAGTTACAAAATATAATTATCTCGAACTACTTCAACTATGTTCATATTGAAGTTGTGCGGAAGTTCTTGTCCAAGCTACATTCTTGAACATGCAATCCAAGCTACATTCTTGAACATGCAATTAAAGGGAAAGTGCACTAGAGAGAAAAAGAAACCCAAGCACAAGAGACAGTGCAACACTTGATGATGACCTTAGGCAAATCAATTTATTAAGAATGAAATGAATCACTTAATATGATAAAATACAAATGAGAGTTGGGTATTTATACACAACTCAAGAGTGGGCACTTTCCCAATAGGGTTTTTGACACTAAGTATTCAAGGTCAGCCCTAGCCAAGCCTACACACATAATAACGATACAACATATGGTCAGTCATGACGAAAAATGAAGATTAGAAACCTATGAAAAATTGGCTAATTTATCACTTAATAATGATTTGTTTGTGGCAACTTCAGGAATCATATAAACTAGTCAAAAAGAGCCAATGAAAAAGCTTCAAAGTGATCCAAATTGGAAAACAATACATGGCACAAGCTTGTGGGTAGGTTGGCATGGGAAAAGGGGAGTCTATAATTGTCAACCTATTGGGGAAATTGGCACCCAAAATGAACTATGTATAGATGTCAAATTTCTCATGTGGGATACCTTGTCATTGGTCATTAATTCTAAAATTTGGCTAATTTAACACGTAATAATGATTTGTTTGTGGCAACTTCAGGAACCATAAAAACTAGTCAAAAAGAGCCAATGAAAAAGCTTCAAAGTGATCCAGATTGGAAAACAATACATGGCACAAGCTTGTAGGTAGGTTGGCATGGGAAAAGGGGAGTCTATAATTGTCAACCTATTGGGGAAATTGGCACCCAAAATGAACTGTGTATAGATGTCAAATTTCTCATGTGGGATACCTTGTCATTACACAGTAATGGTTGTTGTTAGAGCCACGAAGAGTGGATTCGTGCAATTGAAGGGGTTTAGTTAGCTACAAGGTAAAATTATTGTGTCTTAGCATTGAAAAGTCATTCCTATTCTTGAGAGTAACTCACTAAACTTCTAAGGGAAGAACGTTCTATTCGTGCCATCATTGTAATTTTCAGGGCATTGCATCAAAGCATATACCACTATAGGTTCGACGCTGGGCCAAGTTTAAGTTGATTACAAAGATAGAATATTACATTAAAAACAAAAGCTTCAATCTAAATACCCCAAATGTAGCTTCAGTTACTCCTTGTAAGTTATACCTCAAGGCTCAAAGCATATACCACTATAGGTTCAACGTTGGGCCAAGTTTAAGTTGATTAAAAAGATGGAATATTACATTAAAAACAAAAGCTTCAATCAAAATGCCCCAAATGGTTACTTGTTGTAAGTTATGCCTTCTCTATTGTTCATTTGAAGCAAGTTCAGATCTATATGACCAATTTCCTTCATATGAAATTATACAAATTTTTGGAACGTTACAACAAATTTCAAGGATACAAAAGCATATCTTGGAAATGTATGGAGCAATCCCCTAAATTTATAGGGGCATCACAAGGGAGGATAGGGAAATTGGAAATTATACAATTTGGAAATCGGTATTCAAAATAGGAGAATTGATGTATTTCTCATAATATGACCATCAAAGCCAAAATCAAAATGAAATACAACAATACATCATATAATTACATCCAATACCATTTAATTCGTAAGAATCCAAATTGTTGTAACAAAAAATTATGGAACAAGGTTCAAGCCACTAATTGTGCTCAATCAACCTTTGCTTTGTCCTTTGAATCTATGTACTGCGGGAAACTATCAACATCATCCATGGGAATGTAAGGATATTTGGTCATTAGTTCAAATCTAGCTGATGTTCTATTTTTTCAGCTAAAGACATGATAAAAGATTGATGTTTTTCCAAGTTTTTGCTAAAAGAATGCTAATTGGAGCTGAAAATTTGGAATATGGTAGAAAACCCCTATTGTCCACACTTGTCTTCCTTTAAAATCCTGTTGTACACAAAAACCCAA
Organism: Larix kaempferi; assembly: GCA_027924585.1. Classification (NCBI taxonomy): domain Eukaryota; kingdom Viridiplantae; phylum Streptophyta; class Pinopsida; order Pinales; family Pinaceae; genus Larix; species Larix kaempferi. Next base: position 825,237 of record BSBM01000720.1, on the reverse strand, counting down.
CTCCAACCTCCTTAATACACTCAAACAAGTGTGTTGTAGGTGAGAGACAACAAAAGCTTAGATTTATGAGGGTAGGTCTGTGAGGGTTCTATATAGAATAACAAGCAAACTGAAGGTGGTGGAGCCCTCACCTTGTTTTGAAAAAAATATTGATGTTCTTTTATTTGTTTTAAGTGTTTCTGTGCAGATGCTCCCATACGTGGCATCCTTGGGTAATCCCCAAGCATTGGGGCATACCATATCTGCAAAGGACATCCCCAGTGAAGTCCCCAAGTATCGGGGTATAAAAAGGATGACAAGGGACATCCTTGGTGAAGTCCCCACATACGAGGAGCATAGGGATATGTCCACAAGCCTGAAGCGACCCTATGGAACATTCATATTGATCTATGAGCTAAATCTTGGGATATCATATGGCCTAATTATGCATACACAATGGGATTTTAGTAATGGTTTTGATATTTAAGCATGGAAGTTACCCATAAGTAGCAGGGAAGGGAGACAATAGATGTTCTAGAAGCAAAGATTTATGGAAAGAGGAAATTTGAATAACACGCAGTTTCTTCTTCAAAGAAAATAACATGATAGATAACTGTTATATGTCATACATGGCAAGTGCAAGTGTACCCTAACACCGTGTCAAACCCTAGGTTGCTGACGAGTCGCCCTAACACCATGTCAAGCCCTAAGTTGTTGGCTATGGAGTGGTGTAAGACGGTTGAAATCCATTTAGGAGTACTGCATACATTGTGTCTATGGTTCAAAGATGTGACTTTGTTCAACTATACTTAGAGCTGATAATCATCAAATTGTGCGGCAGCATGCCAACAGGGCATCGATTCGTTCGTTGGATTAATTTGAATACTGGGCGGGCGGCCAACATTGTTTCCATCATCGCTATCGTCTTTCCCACCTGAATGGCATGAGCTTCAAAGAGATGATGCCTGATGCAAGTCCCCAGAAAAATATAAAATAAAACTTAATCAGAGGTAACGGTCATAGGCTTGCACTGGTAATTGTTATATGGCTGAGTAGTCACTAACATGAAAGCGAGAGAAAATTGTTAGGTATGTCCTAGTTCAAAAGGGTATAATCCTAAAAGAAATGGAAGGATTGTCTTTTCCTAGTGTTATCTACCCAGTTTTGAAATATTTATGTTTTATCCCACTACACAATTGAATCTCTGTAGTTTCCCTGATTTCACAAAAAACGACCATGAAAACAAATACTTGCTTGTAATTGGGGATTATACATTGAATTTTATTAGAAGAGAGGAATACCATTTCAAGAATGGAATTCTAATGTGCTGCTACAGCAAACAATCAAAAAAAAAGTTTTTTGATGAAGAAGAAGGGTGTAACTAACCGAAGACACAGCGGTGTTGTGGGGTGGCCATGATTAAAAGCGTCTCTGCCAAACCATCAAAAGATATAAGATTGTTAGTGCATTTTCACCGGATTGACAACCTAATCTGCCTAACCAAAATATCCCTTTGCCTGCCCCCCGTGGAATAAAAAATGAATGCAACTGCTATGGATGCCGGCTTTCTATCTTGCCTTCGAACTGCAACTGATGAATCAACTGGTTCACGAGCAACTGCGGAGGCTGCTACGGGTGCTTCAGCATCTAAAACTGGCTGTGATTTATGGCTCTGTTCACCACGGGATGGACGTAAGTATTAAGTAACATCGGATTGTAGCATGAGGATTTTATCCCCAGGATGAAGAATTTATCAACAACTATTGACACCGGAGGGTAATCGTACCTGGGCCAACCGCCGCCTTACAGGTTTGCCTTACAACTGCTGCAGCATTTCATAACTGTCACTCTCTCCGTTTCGCCATGCCGGCATCCAAATGATTCGATGAATGCCGTGCCAAAAATCAAACGCTCCCTCGAATCTATAAATACCTCGAAGATTTTCCATATTGCTGCTCGAAATCCTATTTCAATACCGAATTAATTTACCTTTTATCAGATTTTATTGTGAATTTTTTTTCAACTGTAAAATACAAATATGGATTCGTGGTTTCATGAAGCAAAAGAAAGAAATTATTGAGATTTAAACTTTGGGTAAGCAAAAGAAAGAAATTAGTGAGATTTAAACCACCTAACCAATTAATCTAGATATATTTATATATTTATTAGTTGGTTATGTTGATTTTTTAAATAACTAGCATTTGCCCCTTTTAAGGGGCAAAAATGAACGTCGGTAGGAAAAGAAGAAAGTTAGAAGGAAGAAAAACATAGGCACAGGGAGCACTTAGGTCTATTAACCAATGCAATGTATATCAAAATAATCAATATTGGATCAAAAGACTATATTGCGAATAAACTAACCCAAATCTACATTAAGGCATAAATGTCACTGTCATTCAATTATTCGATTAATGAAAATGTAAGAGACAATCCAAGGGCAAATAATTCATTCACCAATAAAATATCAACCAAGTGTAGCACCAAATTGCAAATAGATATAGCAAGTAGATATGCAAAGATCCTTCATTAAATATCAACAATTAGCTTGAAAGGATCATGGCAATAAAAGTCAGCACTATTCAATATTTTACCAACATCAACATATAACTTTCAGATATGTATGTAATCCCAGTTGATCGATTTTATAGCAAAAGTAGAGAGTGAGCAAAAATTGCGATAATTTGTGTCCTTCACCAATAAAGTAGTATTATTTGTAAACAGACCCTTCCTTCTCCATGATTTGTTATGAACCAGTTCAAGTAGCTGAAGTAAATACTGGAAACCATCAATTTGTATCATTCAGTTTGATTTAGCATAGAATCTTCAAAAATGAAGCTTTAAAACCAAAGAGAAATAACTTAGGATCTTGCAAATCTAAATAGTAACTTGTTGATATGTATGAAATATTTATGGGTTGAGTTTATGTTGCCAACTAGCACAAAAATGAATTAATAGTGCATATAATATAGCTTGCTGAATATAAATTATTAGTTTTGTTTGTTGGTCGCCAGAACCGATCGACATATCCCAACTGGTCGACACAGCTTGTCGACATACATTGCAAATTGTCAAGTGGAGGGCCTAGTCGACAAGCTGACCTAGGCTCCTCCAACATCTCCCCCACCTCAAAATCTTTCTTCATCCCGAAGAAAGGAGGAGACGTGAAATAACTGAACAAAAGATGGATGATTCTGCAAAATTGATAGATGTAGCTGGTACTGTTTATTTATGACTGGAACTGGTCGTTGCTTCTTGTTGTGCACAGACCTGAACAATTGCTTCAGGTGAGACAGATAGATGGTGCTGGAAGTTTTCCCAATGGCGCAGCGAGTTTTGGATGTCAATGGTAAGTGTTGTCAGACTTGATAAATCAGTCATCTTTTCCTTTGTTGTCTTGCCCTGCACATGAATTAAGTCGAGACCAAATAGCTCAATTTTCTTATTGGCAGCTGTAAGCAGGGTTCGAAGATGTGGTTGAAGTTGTTCCATTTTGAAGAGGTTGTTTCGGGCTTGGCTCAACCACTGCTCTTCACTTTTTTCTAATTTCTCCAATTTGCTATTTTTCTATCAGAATTTGATCTTCAATGGTTCTGCTCATGGTGTCGTCAGCTACTCGGCGTCGCTAATGAAGTTTATCAATCAAGTCACTTGTCGTCTACATTTCTGTGAATACATTGACATAGTGTTTGTACCAATTGCGGAGAACATCAATGGCAGTAGCTGCTTGGTGATTATACTGGTTGAGCTGATCATATGATGAATTAAATGCTTCATATTGTACCGACATCAGGGATGTTGTTATTGTGGCATGTTCTTGTCAGTCCCTGATGAGTTCCTCGCACAATGTCGACACGAATGTTTGGAATAACTGAAGAGCTTTATCAAGTGTGGTAGTCGTGTTGGAGCTGGCTAGCAGAGGGACGACTTGTTGCGCTAAGTCCTGGCACTTAGCCAAAAATACATTTTGGTCCTCCTGTAATCGGTGAATGCGGTCTTCAGCTTCTAGTCATTACTCTCGATTCATTGCATCAGCCAGTAAGTCGAGCTCTGCTTGTGTTTCTTCTTGTGGCTTGTATGTCGAGATGGGCCCGAATTGGTCGAGATGTACAGATAATCGACCCAGCTGAGAGATATGATCCAGATGTTGTTGTTGTTGCTAAAGATCTCTATCCTGGCGTCGTTTGTCTTTACGCTGCTTTTTCTTGGACTTCCCTTGATAATTTGGAGGCTCTACTTGTTGTTCTGAGTCTTTGTGTGTCTCGGCTGCTTCGCCTAAGTGTTGTGCTTTGTCAATGTTTTGTTCTGCTTGTATTGAGCTACTTGGTACGGCTGTTGTATTTGTCGAGAGTGCTTTTGCGATGACTGTTTGATTGTCTTCTTCTGCTAGTTTGATGGCTGCTTCAGTGATTTGTGTTGTTGGTTCGACTGTTGCTTCCAATATTTCTTAAGTTGGTGCTTCTTGTTCTTGAATTACTTCAGATGGAGTAGTGGTTTCGTCAGTAGGGATAGGGAACAACACATTAATAGCTAGTGTGTCTTCGAGTCGGGGAGGAGGGATGGAAAGGGAGCTGCCAGATGGTTCCGGACTGACGACAGGAGACAAGACTTTTAGTATGAATGGTTCGACTGAATTCAAAACTTCAAGGTCAGAGGGTTGTTCTGGTGGATTGACGACAGGTCGGGGAGGTGAATGGGATTGCACTAATGGGCTCACTGGAAAAGGGATAAACTATGAATTTTCCTCGGAAAAAATGGGACCGGTGGGGTCTAGATTATGCTGAAGATGTGTATGATGCATACCAATTGCTTCCAATGCTGAAGTATTCGGAGGGTTCAATAGTTTAGTTGGGTCAGCACCAAGAGGGGCGGAATCAGTCAATGGGTTATTGTCGATGAAGACAGGTTTCTTGGTCACTAAATCTCACCAGTGTGGGAACATAGTGGGAAGATTGGTTATGAACTGCGTCAAGTCTTGTTTAGTTTGAAATGTTTCACGAAGAGGGAGAGGAAGGGATTGTACAACATTTAAAAACTGAGGTAATGCTAAAGGTACAAGTGGAGTACTTACAGGTGTAGAGAAAATAGTGTCTTCCGTCACAATAGTCAGAGACATTGGGGGTGAACTTACAGTCAAGTCAATAGAATTCTTGATCATAAGCTGAACTTTCTTTTTGGGTTGTGGTCGGCTACGAGCTTGCTCAGCTTCCAAAAATCTCTTAAACTCCTCGTCGACTGGTACTTTATTTTTAGCTGCATCCTCGAGAATTTTTGTTGCATTGTCGAACAGTTCTACCTCGTCTTCCTCAGTCAGCTCCTGTATGATCATTTTTCTTTTGCCCTTCCCATGCAATTGTACATTTCGTGTTTGTCGAGCTTCTGCTAACTCGTTGGCCAGCTGTTGAATGTTGTCGCTCGTCAAAGCATATTCTCGGTTGTTGGAGTGAGTTTGTTCATCTGAATGTTTGGCTGTATCTGGAGGGTCTTCATGTGGTGTAAGAGTAAGTGCTAGAGGTTCTGGTGCGACTGTAGATTCAGCTTCAAATACAAAGGTGTTCATATATAGGCGGCCTTCATACTCTTCCTCTTTTTTTGCATATGTTAGAGGTTCAACTACGGGGACGCTAACCTCTCGTGCCTTAGCAGGAATTGTCAGTATTGTATTGGATTGTCTACTGAGCTCATTGAAGATTTCGTCGACTGAAGGGTAAAAGTTGAGAGCTTCCGTGGCGCCATCTATGCCTTGCAGCTGCCAGACCGATGTGTGATCCAGCTCAAGTTGGATGTGTGCCGACAGAGTTAGACTTCATCGAACATTTTGAGGTACTCTCCATCTAGTCGACACAGTTTTTAGGTTTTGAAACCAAAGTTCTAGCCAAATTTTCATTGTTGAGGGGCCTAGCCGATTTCCTCCAAATGTAAAACACTTGAAATTTTGCATTAACATTGGTCTTTCTAGAGCAAAGTCTTTACTTCCTGATGGTCTCAAATGCGTCATGGCAATCCAAATAATTAGAGATGGGTACCGAATGGCCGCTCCATCATTTTGACATTTGAATCATATCGTCTTGATAATGTCGGCTAAGTAGTTCGCCTAGTTATATTGTTTGCCACTTGCTTCCATGTTCAGTACTGCCTCTCGCATTTCAGTTTTTAAATCCGAACTGCGACCGGAAGTTGATAAAGCGGTCAAAACGATTCGGGCAGCTATCTTAAAATTTTCATATTTCATCTGAATTACCACTAACCCTCAAGAATTTTTTCCACTCGGGTGCTCTATAAATTCTTCAATCAACTCTGGCTTATGTCGAACGGGTACCTCTTCGCCTTTATTTGACAATCCTGTAATCTTGTAAATAAGTGCACCATTTATTTCAACCGGGGTATCAAAATAAAATTTCCCATTATGAAATCTGCTAACTATGAATTGAGCAATAATATCCTTCAGTCCGCCAAATGATTCAAGCAGAGGTGCTTGCATGTACTGCAGAACTGTAGCAGCCCACAATTTTTGAGCTTTATCTCTCCAATGGCCTTCTGAATCTTTTCCCCAAATTAGAATGTCTTTCCAAGTTCATCGCCAATGTGACTCCTGTACCTTAGCATTTCGAACCTGCTGCAAGCGGGTTTGCAACGATGATTGGGCTTTCTCTAACTCACGGACTTTAGCTGCGACTGAACAAGTGGTTGTCTGAACCCTCTTGGGCGTCATGGCTTCTATGCAATTCTAAAGATCGCAAAGGTTTTCTGGTATTCCTGAAGTCCGGTTTTCCAGTTCTTGTTAGAAGAGTATCCAGGAATCCTCGACTTAAGGATTTAAAGAAGACGAGCTTGGCACGTGTGACTGTGAAGTAGATGGCTGTAATAAAGACTGATTTAACGACGGAGTTAATTTTGATTGATACGCGATCCGTGCCTCATTAAGTGCGTGTTGGTTCCGCTCATCTACTGGTCGGTCGTCCCGACTACTTTTTGCATTTATGTTGGAAGGTTGTCGCCTCCTATCTTTTGTCTGATCATGTCGGCTATGGCTAAGCTGTCGATTCTGAGGAATATGGTGATTCCGACTTGTACACGTGGCGACTTAGAAACTCCCATCTTGAAAGCCTTGGTATGGTCGACGCATAGGGTTGATATAAAATTTGGTCGACCTCCGACGAGTTACACATGTGGTTGACCTCCGACGAGTTACAGATTTGGTCGACCTTATTTTACATCTCTTGAAGTCGGGGTTGCTGCTCAATATGGGAGAATAATGGAACTATTGGTGAAACACCATCGACGTGAAATGACCATCAAAATTGCTTGTCGACTTGGTATTCCGGCATTTGCTATTTAACCGATTGGTGCTTTGACAGTTAGTCCGTCGACCTGAAAAGTTACACCAAATAAAGGGACAGGAGGTCGAGCCCTATTTTTTTTTACCATATATACTGCGATCATGAAGTTTGAAGTTTGCTACAAAGTGGATGGTGACAAATTACCTTTTTTTATATACATTTTTGTAATCGATGTAAGTGACTTAATATATGTTACTTGTTGATATAAGTATCATGGTCGGACTCAAAACTTTAGTTGGTCCATGCCGACGAGAATTTATGGTCGATGACTAATTTCACTTTATATTATTTATATGGTCGTTGTGGGTGGTGTCACTATCCTTTTCTATATTTGTGGTCCAAGTGTATTTGTAAAGGTCTGGTCGATGTTATAATTGGTCGAGTCACTAAAAGTAGTGAATGCTAATTTTGGTCAAATAAAGGTTGTGGTCGGGGTTCGACTAGTGAATTTTCATCGGGCTTCGACCATATATGGTGAGTAAAAGTGGTCATTTTGTTGTAAAAGAAGTCGAGTCTTTACTTCTGCCAGTCGTCCTTCTCCATATTGCACACTTCATCGATCTCATTTTACTTATGTTGAAGTCGGGGTTGTTGATCGACGTGGGAGAATAATGGATCCATTGGTTAAACACCACCGACACGAAATGACCATCAAAATTGCTTTTCGACTTGGTATTCCGGCACTTGTCACTTAACCGACTGGTGTTTTTTTCAGTTAGTTCGTCGACCTGAATAGTTACTTCAAATAAAGGGATAGGAGGCCGAGGCCTATTTTTTTCAACCATATATACTGCAATCATCAAGTTTGAAGTTGTCTACAAAGTGGATGGTGACAAATTACTTTTTTTTATATACATTTTGTAATCGATGTAAGTGTGTTAATATATTTTACTAGTTGATATAAGTATCTTCGTCGCACTCAAAACTTTAGTTGGTCGACGCTGACGAGAATTTATGGTCGATGACTAATTTCACCTAATAATATTTATATGGTTGATGTGGGTTGTGTCACTATGCTTTTCTATATTTGTTGAGCCAAGTGTGTTTGTAAAGGTCTAGTCGATGTTGTAATTGATCGACGGGTTTTGAGTTCGGCACACCAAGATCGATCTCAAGTCTTGACGATCGTTTCTGGTCCCACAACGCTCTGAATTCGACAATCTTTGACAAGTCTTGACTTAAACAATCCCGACAGTTTCCAGTTGTAATCTTCTCGTTGCTGGAGGTGCATTGGTGTCTGAGCACATTTAACCATTGTTGTATTGAAATATTGTAACGTCCCCAGTTTGGCCCCATGGCATTAACATTATAAACGATGTAATATTGTTAGGAAATCATGGTGAGGAGCTCAAGGCCAAGGCCCCGCCATCGATTTCGTGATGCATATGGTTTGCGTGCTAGCAATGCACAGTGGAAATTCAAATAGCATGTAATATGCATTTTAATAAAAAAATACCCACAGCTAGCTATGCAATGCAACAAAGAGATGGGGGCATGATTTCACAAGGAATTGGGAGGGAAAACATTCAAACCCTTGAGCCAATAGAGTCAAGCCAAGTGTCCATGAGAAAACCCATCAAACCCTTAGCTACCCATGTTGACTTTTGTACCCAACCATTGAATTCTCCCAAGAGTTGGTTGGGGAAATTAATGCCTTGGGAATGGGGAGGTATGGCTGTCCAAAATCGGGTATGGGCAAGCCACCCTCCATGGAAAAACGTGTTGGCCTCTTGGGGCAGGAATAGAGCCACGAAATGTCTGCCTAAGCCATTATTATTCAGCATGGCCTTGCTCTCTCACGCAGCTCTAGCTACCTGGGCATTTTCCTCCCTCGTTTTTCGGTGTTTCTCTTCATCCTTTAGCTGGGAAGGGGCGTTTTTGTGCTGGTTACCAGTGGGGAAAGAGGGCAGAACGTTTTGGATCTTCCTGGAGGTCGTTTAGGCCATTGGAAGGGATCCTAACCCGTGGAGAGAAATCGGTTTTGCTCCCTGGGGTTGAAATCGAAATTCCACAGTTCATTGGGTGAACCACGAGCTGGGAGAACCAATGTGGACCCTGTTCCGTGAACACCTCTGTTGTAAATGTGTAACCCTGTCAATAGTCGTTTTGTTGCGAGAAGAAGGAGTATGTTGGGGTTTGGGTGATGGGTAATCCATTATTCTGGCTTGGCTGAGAAAAAAAGGGGTTATTGGGCAGTGGTTGAGCTGGAATGTTCCCTTTTCCTTGTGAGAATCATGCCCAGCTCGGGGGTGGCCTTCGGACGGACTCAGTATAAGCTGTCGAAGAGCCTACGGTTGGGTGGAACGTTGCAGCGACATAGCTAGTTGCTTGGGACTACTCTGTTAAAGATAAGTATTCTCTGGTGCCATCTTTCAATTATTTAATTGATGAATATCTTGAATGTATGGCAAATGTGTAAATGAAATTACTTCTGCTGTGTAATGTAAATATTTATGCCTCTTCATATGTATTGAATGCTTACTTAATTGGTATATGGGGCTGGATGCCCGGTTTTAGCCTCACGATCCCCTCCATTGCACTGGTATGATGGGTGGGGACGTGACTAATATATTCTCCTATCTCCACAAGATAGAATGTCCAGTGTTAGCACCAGTTTTGTCTTGAGGATTAGACCCCTGAATGATGGACTCGATTTTGATATCATAAGACCCAAGGTAGGCCAAGAAGGAACTATGGGCATATAGTTACAAGTGGAGAATGAAAATATGTTGAGGCCCTAAGTTTTAAAACATTATCGAAAGGATTAAAAATGTGCAAAAGCCTGGCTTTGGTTAAACGACGGCATAAATGGAAGGCAGAGATCCACGGCAATGGAGATCAATAGATGAGAAGCAATCTCGTGAGAGAAGTAACAGGTGTTTTAAGCGGAGGCATATTATTTAGCTCGCGAGCAGCTTGGAGGACCAATTGACGGATGAAGAGACAGATCGATGCCCCTGGTGTACTTCGTCGATTTGACAAGCGCGAAGAATCGACGTTTTCATATTCGCGAAGTTTTGGTAGAGGCCGTGGGATTAAACGGTTGCGATCTGGGTGAGAACTGGATCTACGGTTAGCAGCTACTTCGCTGAAACAACATGCCCAAGACATCGACGAAACTCAAATCCGCAAACCTGGTAGTGGCCACGCCGTTCGACGGTCTGGATGCGTATCAGATCAGAATCGGTGCTGTTGAATCAAGCATGGGAATGGACGGTCGAAAAGCATCTCGGCTGCAATCAAATGATAACCCGGGGGAGAAAAGCCATGTCAGAGCCATCGTATGTTTTTCACCCAACGCAAAACTCCCATCGAATCTGTTTGGCACAAATCCAGATTACAGTCATCATTTCTCGCCCATGTGGAAAGGCCAGTTGGATTTGCGTAAAATGCACATCAGATGTTACTGAATTAGTCATCTTGATTACATGCGTTTGATAATCATCGATCATATTTTACAGTTCGACCAAAAATAAGTATTGACCCTGAGTAGTCAACCAAATACAATATAGATAAACTCACTTTGTAGTGGACTTGACCAAAATTGCCTCGACCAAACTTGAGGATTGACCAAAGTGGTCGACCACATACATCACTTATATTTGATCAAATTTGATAAGTATCATCAACCATATATTATCGAGACGGCCATGAAAAGACTCTGTCGACCATTTTTCAAATTCGACCAGACTCAACTTTAACATATACTATGCCACATGTATCGACCAAAACTCTCTTTTGGTCGCATATTCTCAAATAAAATGACTTATCACTTGACCAAATAACATATAATATTTTTTTACCGACCATATGATGTATCGACTCAAACTACATGTCCCGACAATGTTACATCGACCATATTTTAAAATAATTACCTAACCATATTTTACAAACTCAACCAATTAATGCATAAGATGCACATCAAATGCGACTGAATTAGTCATCTTGATTACATGCCTTTCATAGCCATTGATCATATTTTACAATTCGACCAAAAATAAGTATTGACCCGGAGTAGTCGACCAAATACAATATAGATAAAGTCACTTTGTAGTGGTCTCGACCAAACTTGCTTCGACCAAACTTGAGGATCGACCAAAGTGGTCGACCACATACATCACTTATATCATATGAGTGAGGAATCTAGCCGACGTGGATGCTCATGCTTCTCATCTGTGAACCATAGTTTGCGAATAGACTGCTTGGTATATGTCATTATCGACGCAAAGAGAGTATGAATATGTTGTGTTTATATTTAAAGGAACAATCTTTACATATCGAAAGCAAGAGACTCGTTGCAGCAGGAGCACAAGAAATGAGTGGTCGATGCAAGAATGCCAAAACTTCTCCTAAGTTTGGCTCATGTGTAGAATCATTATCCATTGAACCTAATAATTGAGCAGGTGTTTTATAATTTGTCGGTGGTATAAATATAGTTTTCATTTCATTTATTAATATTAATTTTTTGTTTTAAAATAAAGTCAACCTTCATTATATTGATTTTAAAACTAAAATAAAAATTCATAGGAAAAAACACACATTAAATGTGCATTATCACGGAAGCAACCCAGTTACATAATAGCATGAACAACTAAAAATAAAATGATAGTATAAAAATTTGTTTCAATATGGGGAATTACAAATTAAAATAAGTTCATATTAGTACAAAGTAGATGGGGCAGCTACCAAGAAATAAATAAAATATATTTTATTTGGCCCTCTTTTTGGTCCTCATGAAAAAACGCATTTTTATTTCCATATAGAATTTAAACATCTTCGTCGAAGTTGGAAGGCATCCAATCGGCACTTGTAACAGCCTTGGAAGAGCGGTCATTAATTGTCAACCTGACCGACTCTTATTTGCCTGCCTGTAGAACACGGTGTGAGCAACCTTGGTCGGCGACTTCTTTTGATGGGAGAACATCTTGGTGTCTTTAGGATTGGTCAACTGGCTTCTACAATTGGCATCCCATACGATGATAGGACCTGTAGCCTCTACCTATTCTTGCCAAACCAACTCCACGATTTAATTTGGATTTAATTCTTTAATTTAATCTATTCTTATAAACCAACTTCCTCTTGTTTAGCTTCCTCTCTACCTTTGAAGTGCTTCCAAACTCCTTTCATTTCAACACTTCACTTCCCAGGGCTACTGTTGAATAGTTACAAAGATATTAAATCATAGATCTTACTGCTATTACAGTCTGGTAGGCTACGTTGGTAATACACCTTTAAGAAGTTAGATTTGAAAAAACATTTGTGCATAAGCTAAAGGCATGAAAAAATGCCCAAACAATGATGGTTTGCAAGCCCCAGATAGGCATGAATTAGCACCTTCTGTGTCACTCTGCAAACGAAGCGAAAAGGAAAAACCTGTTAAGTAAATAACTGCCCGACTGAGGGAAGCATACCTTCCAAGTGAGACCGGTTTACCTTAGAAACCACCATGGATACCCTTTCTTTTAAAGCATGAGTGAAAGCAGTATAGGGTTAACTTGTAAAATTAAATAATATTAAAGCACAAAGTTAAACCTTCAACGTCAAACCACTACGGCGTGCTTAGCTTATAAGAGAAGAAATGAACATAGTAAATCTCGATGACAACGGTTGCATATCGACGCTACAAGCGATGTCATGAAACTGTCGAAAGTAGCCAAACCTGTCGAAGTGCAGTGCATGTGTCAAATTCAGAAGCTGTCGAGGTCATGTCGAACCTAGAACCTGTCGGGGTTGAGTTGTCGAAGGCGAGCCACGACTGGTCGAAGAGGAACCTGTCGATTTTGTTGGATTGTCGAAGTTGAATCTAGACTTGTCGAAGGTGAACCTATCGAGTTTGCAAGTTGTTGGAGCCAGAAACGACTAGGTCATTGAGGTTTTGACAATTAAATTGAAGAAAGGGAAAATAAAAGGGAATTTATTTGCACAAAGAAGAATTTTTGCTCGAGATTAATTCTGCACTTGAATGAACATAACACTGGAAATACTTCGAAGAAGAAGCTATTGATCTGGCAGATTGTCGTGGAATGAAGGAGATTTGCGATTTCCCACGGTGGGAGACAATTTTTAGAGTTATGTCAGACTCTAGACGGTATGGGAATCATCATCAAAATGAAAAGATATATATGGGAAACGATGAAAACCCTACCGGGAGTGTCAAAGACATCACGAGTTAAATTTAATTGCACGGGAAGCTTATGGGGAATGTTAGAAATCAATCACTGTATGATTGATTTTTGAAGCCCCTCGTCCAGGTGAAGAAAGCATGCTTTTGTTGACCTGAATGTGAAGCCGACCTGGGCACTAACGAGACAAATTTACCGTCTAAAGAATCTGTTATGTCAGCCAGAACATGTTTCATCAGCATAATCTATCGATCTTCGACAATAGTCTGCTGAACACTCTTCACCGACTTGTGTAGTTTCCTGTCGGCGCCCGACCACTTCCTTAGCAGCTGACCACTTCAGTCGAATTAAATCCGACCAGTCCATTCGACACGTCTCATGGGAGTCACAGCTTCAAAAGATACTCCTGAACTATGACAACCTCACTGAAACTCACAACCATTTCTATGGAACATATATATTGTTATGAAACGACAAAGCAAGTCAATTTTCCAAACACAAAAATAAAGAGAACCTTTAAGTTATTTTATAGGTGGCAGGCGGATCATGACAAAACTCCATTAAATTGCTTTTCCCACATCTAGTTGTCAACTGAGATAGTCGGTGTTCGATCGTGGCAGTCGGCACAAGGTTCTGTGAAACAATAACATAGTCGGTGTTCGATCGTGGCAGTCGGCACAAGGTTTTGGAAGGAAGTTCGATCGGTTCTCATAGTCATCTTTCTATCTACCAATCTCAAAAAAAAAAATATTATTCTCGTCGGTGGACATCTTGGTCATTGTAGTCATCGGCGTTAATGGGCTAATGACTGCTATAGTCGCTCAGACCTCTTTGAGTTGACAGATTACTTGTGTTGATGAAATAACGGGTTCCAGTGGAGGAGGCGTAGTGAGGGAGGAGCTGCGTGGGCGTGATAACACAGGGAGGTTGGTCGGCGTATGGGCTGAGAGGGAGTCGAGGAGATTGCTGGAGAGGTAGCGCAGGTCGCGGGCCTGTGGGAGACTTGGAAGTAGAGGCGTGGGCCGAGCTTCAGATCAACAGAAATAGAAAAAGGTGAAACCCCATCGCAACTTCCTTCTGTACGCGCATTTAAACTCGTCAGTACGACATCTGAAGTGAAACACTGTATTCCCATCACCATATGTTGTAACTACGGGCTGGGAACATCCACGTGGCAGGATTCCATTTTCTCTATGAGCGAGGAATCTAGCCGATGTGGATGCTAATGCTTCTCCGCGGTGAAATGCCTACGGCGTAATTATAAACTTTATTACAAATTAATTTTGGAATTGTTTTTTACATTATAAATATTTTTATAAGAAAATGTTTTTACGACATAATTTTTTTCGTCAAATAATGAAAAGTATGATATGGAGATCATGAATAGGTTTTTACTTTTTAGAATTATGATATATAGATTATTGTGTTATATATGTTTAGAAGATAATTGTTGGTTAATTGAGTTCAAAATAGTTGTTTCTCAATTAAGTTTAACTTAGATTATTAAGAATTGAACTTGTTATATTTTTTTTTAGGTTTAAATTTCACTTGTGATATGTTTATATATTTTTGGGTTGATTGGGGCTTGTAATGTACCAATGATCTCATTCTCACTTGAGTGATTGAGGGCACAATGAGGTGTTTCCAAACATTTTCAAGTTTCAAGGATCAACTCAATCAATACAACCATCCACCTAAGGCATGTTGTTGATAGGAAGGTCATAGGTTATAAGTTCAATTCCACTGTAATCCCTCAAAGTAAAATAAATGATGCTCATGCTTTAATTAAAATTAAAATGGAAGAAAACTTAATTTTAAGGAAATACCAACATTTTAATTATAAGTAATCTCAAGATATTGAATGAAGTAAAGATGTTAATATTTTGATGTGAAAGCTTTAACGTGTCGACTAATCACATTGGTCGTGATATTGAATGGATTAAAGGTGTTAACATTTTGATGTGAAGGTGTTAACATGTTGACTAATCACATTGGTCATATGATTGATGATAATAGACACACTTATATGAATGGTAAGTACATAGAATTTTGTTTGGTTAGGGAGTTAGATGAGAGTCAAACTCTGGCCAAACCCGAGTTGTTGTCGTCATTGAGTGTTTAGGCTTCCGACCATGGATCTGGATCCACAAAGGGGTTTCCCTCTCCCTCCTGATTCATATGTGATTGTCTTTCATGCCCTTGTCTAGTCTATAAGGAAATTGAATAAAAAATATCAACCCTCCAAGTTTGTGAGGAAGATAGATCAAATTCTTGAAGTAAATCCTTGTTTTGTTTCTTCTCAACACATAACTCTAGCATTGGCTGAAAAAGTTCTCGTAGGGAAATTCACTAGCATTTGGTCGTGGCCCAGATCAATGGATATTTGGATACAAAAAAATTAGATAACCATGATCAAAATGAAGTTGACTTATTACTTCTATGAAAGAAGTTGCTAAGACTTCCTTCTTTTAATTTAATTATGGATGTTTTCATAGTGAGTAATCATTATGAAGAAATTTCTAGAAATACATGGGAAGATTATAAACTATCAATACGGTGTATTTCCAAAAATTTCTTCATAATAATTTTTTTTTTGAAGCCAAAGAAGACCAATATATTATTTTCTTAAATGGTCTATACTTTTTTGGACCTAGGGGAATGTATCACTAGTACAATTTAGCAAATAAATGACTATGTGACCACAAAAGTTAGTCAACATAGTTTTTATAAGCTAAATACTACCAAATTTGAGCAATTTCAAGTGAGACGACTAAAAATGACTAACCTAAACTACTGATTTAGTTAAGGGATAAATAAATACCACTAGATAACAACTATCTTACTACAAATTAGTAGTATTTCTCACTTAAATGTACAAATTGAGTTTTAATGTAGTCATTTTAGCATGCTAATTAATTTATCATGTGCATCATTAGTATTTTTAATGTTGAATTTAGTTTTGCATTATCCTCTAGTGACGTGTTGGCCCATCATGCTTAAATATCCAAAATGATGTTTATGATTCATTCCAGAGAGTTTGGATGGTAATGCAGGGGCATCATGACAACTTGGCGGGCAACTCAACAAGTTGGCTTGATGGAAGTTAAAAATATTATTTTTTACTAAAGGGAGTGGGATCCCTTAACGGAATTTCCAGTGATTTAGGCTAGTGATAATAAATTAGGAGTTTTTGAGTTCATTTTGCATTGTAAATCTCCAAATGACAACGAGTTAGTTGCTGGCGGTTTGTTGGAGTTTAATTAGGGATAGAATTTCTAAATATGGATCTTGTTTCCTTCCTTTAAGGAACATATGAGTGAAAGCTCTATTGTATATGTTTTGAAACATTTTTCTTGTAATAGTTAGATTCAGTGTGTGAAGGGCTATGGGAAAAAAGAAAGAGAGGAGCCTTCTTGTGTAAAAACACAGGTATTCATCGATTTTTCTTATGGTTTCGAATACTTGTGTATGAAATGAAATTTCTGTGTAAAAGCATCAAGAATATGCATAGCTCCTTCTTGTTAAAACTATGGACCCTGTTGGATTCTTGAAACCTCGAGTTGGCATTTGAGAACCAAAACATTGTTTTTGTGAGTTTGGCTACACAAATTCATAGGTTTTATTTATTTTTCCTTACACATGGGTATTGAATGGACCACATAATCTGTTTATTGGTGGAATGCATGAATTTTGGCACTTGTGGATGTGTGTCCTTTGACTTGGAATGAAGAATTCGTTTGATGGACTCTGTAGAGATTGTTTCTTATGTTTAAGAGTGTTAAATGAAATTGAGGAGCTATTTCCCGATTTAATACATGAGTTTGAGTGTTTCTGAGTGTGGGTTATCAAATCTAAATTAAAGAATAAGAGCTTAATAAGTTTGGTAACAGTTTTCCTTGTTGAAACGAAATTTGGTGTAACAAATCACTGTTGATACCGGTGGTCGTTTTCTCTCAAGAAGTAAGCAATTGGAACTCCATTTACCCATTATCCATTCGTGTTAGTTTTCCCCAACGTTTATGGGAAAAGAGTGAGGGTGATTTGGAAGTTTACGGGCAGAAAATTAAAAAAACAGAGTGTTCATGTGTTCTTTGTGTTCCTCATTATAGGCTCGGTGAATGCCTGTAACTCTGGTTAAATTTTCTTTTATTTTTAAAATTGGTTGTTAGCATATGTTTGGCAGAAGTTGAGGATTCTATACCAGTCATTGACAGAGAATGGAATCATTGGTTATCACAGTGAATTATGAACTTTGTTTTGAAATTGATAATTTTTGGCATGTTCCTCCCGAAGCTTGCACCAATTTTGGTATCAGAGCACAACCAAATAAATTGTTTGGAATTGACATTACACGCATAAAGAGGTTGAAGGTAAAAAAAAATTGAAGTTTGTCTGGTTGTTATAAGTTTGACATCACAGAAAGGATAAGAGCATTTCTTTGAAATGGCACTTAGAATTGGTGGTGGAGGAGGTTGTGGTAGAGTTCAAGGTAGACCAGCTGCAAATGCGGAGATAATGGAGGAGTTACGAAATCTCCGTGCAGAAATGTAAGCCATGAGAGGCACCAGACGAAGGGATCTTGAAGTAGGTGATGTCAGTGAAGCAGAGCAAGAGACTTCAGCAAAAGAGGAACAAGAAGAATACCTCGGTGTCAAGTTACTAAAAGCAGTAGTGGGATTTAGTTCAACATCAAAGGCAGAGGTGGCCACTTACAATGGGAGCTTGAGCCCTGAAGAGCTGGTGGATTGGATAAATGCCATGGACAAGCATTTCGACTATGCATAAGTTCTAGAGAATAAGAAGGTGAAATTTGCCATGACAAAGTTAAGAGGTCATGCAAGTTTATGGTGGGATGGTATGCAGTCTAAAAGAAGGAAGAAAGGAAATCAGCCAATCAAAAGTTGGGATAGGATGGTGGAAAATCTTAGGGGTAAGTTTCTTCCAAAATATTATCAACTTTCTTTGTATAGGGAGTTGCAAAATCTAAGACAAAGATTGCTAACTGTTAGAGAGTATACTGAAGAGTTTTACAAGGTGAATATTAGGGCAGGTTATGTTGAAGATAGCCTGGAGAAGACTGCTAGGTATATCAATGGCCCTAGGCTTGATATACAGGATGAGATAAATTTTTTATCTCTAAGAAGAATTGAGGAGGCATACCAATGTGCTTTGAAAGTGGAAAAGAAGCTAAATAGGAAGAAAAATTCGGGGAAAGGTAAAGCTTTAGCCTATAAAGGCAAAGAACAAGAAGCTGGAAGGAGTAAACCTTCAGCTCAAAAGGATGAAGCTTATGACTCGAATCAACGAGATAAGTCATCTAGAGAAGATGATTCAAGAGGAAGAGCATCTTTCTCAAGAGGAATAGGCAAAGGTAGAATTTGAGAGGTTAAATGTTATACTTGTGGAAAATTGGGACATAAGTCATGGGAATTCCCAGAGCATGATACTCCAGGACAGAGAGGTACTCATATTGTTCAAGGTGAAGAATAAAAAATGCAGACACCTACAACAGAGGATTTACCTGAGACAGGTGAAGTTTGTTGCTGAAGAAAAATTTGTTGAAACCAGCAAAGGAGGTGAATGAGCTAGTGCAGAGAAGGGAATTATTCAGGACAACTTGCAAGGCAAGAGGTAAGTGTTGCAAAGTTGTGATTGATAGTGGGAGTACGAATAATCTAATTTCTGTAGAAATGGTAGAAAAGTTGGGTTTGGAAAAGATGGTGCATCTAGCACCATACAAAGTCTCTTGGCTGCATAAAGATCATCAACTCTTGGTAATTGAACAGTGTAGAGTAAAGTTTCAGATTGGTGGATATGAGGATGAAGTGTTGTGTGATATGATACCCATGGATGTTTGTCATGTATTATTGGGAAGGTCTTGGAAGTATGATAGGAAGGCAGTTCATGATGGGCAGAGAAACCCTTATGCTTTTAAGGTGGGTGCAGTGAATCACATACTTATACCATTGAAAACTAAAATAATTAAGACTGGAAATCAAGCATTGATAATGAATGATAAGGAGTTCCTAAGTGTTGAGATAATGGGTGATAGATCGGCTGATCAAATGTTAAAGGTAAGAGAATCATTTCCTGAGAAACAAGCTCAATCAAATGATTTTGAAAGTATGATGACTAATGATTTGTTTGATGAGTGGGTTTTAATGAAAAGAGCAGATCAACTAGCGTTAACTACAACTGAAGTTGTCATGAAAGAATAAATTTCTATAAATGAACAGCAGCTTGGTGTAGGACAGGGTATGGTTTCCAAGGTGGATGAAAAGCTCTTGGCGGAAGACTATTCAAAACCTGTTGAAAAAAGTAAGCAAAAAGTGATGGAAGAACATTGTTATAATCAAATAATCCAAAAGATAGTCCTTTTTAGTATGCCTGACCTATGTACAGGGGAAGAAATTGAGAAAGATATTCTTCAGCAAAGAGATCCAGAACTGAAGAATCTTGCACAAAAATCTAAAAATGAATTTAAAAATGAAATAGTTCAAGGTTTGAGACTGTTTCCAATGGCAGAATGTTTCCAAGTTGAAGAGATTTTGGACAAAAAGATGATGAAAGGAGCAAGGAGCAAAAAGTGTTTTGAATATTTAATCCAGTGGAAAAATCATCCTATAGAAAGCTCTATTGGGATTCATGTTGCAAGTTTACTGAAAGTAACAGTGCTGTGGAAAGTTCCATGAGCAGGAGATCATAAATTTTTGTTCCCTGGGAGTCTGATGCAGGGGCATCATGACAACTTAGCGGGCAATTCAACAAATTGGCTTCGTGGAAGTTAAAAATCTTAATTTTTACTAAAGGGAGTGGGATCCCTTAACCGAATTTCCAGTTATTTAGGATAGTGATAATAAATTAGGAGTTTTTGAGTTCATTTTGCATTGTAAATCTCCAAATGACAGTGAGTTAGTTGTTGGCGATTTGTTGGAGTTTAATTGGGGATAGAATTTCTAAATATGGATCTTATTTCCTTCCTTTAAGGAACAGATGAGCGAAATATCTATTGTATATATTTTGAAACCTTTTTCTTGCAATAGTTAGATTTAGTGTGTGAAGAGCTATGGTAAAAAAGAAACAGAGGAGTCTTCTTGTGTAAAAACGCAGGTATTCAACGATTTTTCTTGTGGTTTTGAATACTTGTCTATGAAATGAAATTATTGTGTAAAAGCATCAAGAATATGTAGAGCTCCTTCTTGTTAAAACTATGTGAATGGACCCTAATGGATTCTTAAAACCTCGACTTGGCATTTGAGAACCAAAACATTGTTTTATGTGAGTTTGGCTACACAAATTCATAGGTTTTTTTTCCTTACACCTGGGTATTGAACAGACCCCAGAATCTGTTTATTGGTGGAACGCATGGATTTTGGAAATTGTGGATGTGTGTCATCTGACTTGGAATGAAGAATACGTTTGATGGACTCTCTAGAGATTGTTTCTTTTGTTTAAGAGTGTTAAATGAAATTGAGGAGCTATATTCGCGATTTAATACATGAGCTTGAGTGTTTCTGAGTGTGGGTTACCAAATCTAAATTAAAGAATAAGAGCTTAATAAGTCTGGTAACAATTTTCCTTGTTTAAATGAAATTTGTTGTAACAAATCACTGTTGATAACAGTGGATGTTTTCTCTCAAGAAGTAAGCAATTGGATCTCCATTTACCCATGATCAAGTCGTGTAAGTTTTCCCCAACATTTTTGGGAAAAGAGTGAGGGTGATTTGGAGGTTTACGAGCTTAAAATCGAAAACATAGTGTTCTTGCGTTCTCCGTGTTCCTCATTACAGGCTCAGTGAATGCCTGTAACTCTTGTTAATTTTTCTTTATTTTTAAAATTGGTTGTTAGCATATGCCTGGTAGAAGTCGAGGATTCTATACCAGTCATTGATGGAGAAGGGAATAGTTGGTTATCACATTGAAGTCTGAACTTTGTTTTGAAATTAATAATTTGTGGCATGTTCCTCCCAAAGCTTGCACCGGATGGTAATTTCACACCTCACGTCTCATCCAAGAGCTATAAAGGCATCATAAAATCCCTAAGAATTAAGCTTGTTTCCATTGGCAATGATGATGATATGATCTTGTGATGATGGCGTTGACATCAATGGTGTGTTGATGTATATGTAACTTCAGAATGTATTTCATATATATTTATTGTACCCTTATTAGAGATGTGTTATTCCTCTATAAGGAAGTGTCGTCATGTGGATTGAAAAGTGTCGCAAGTGTGTGTACTTGCCGATGGGTTATTAGACCACCATGTGTGGGGTCAGCCCTGAAATATATATATTATTGTGGATGTATCTAGATAGACAAGTCGGCCCCATAGTGTAATTAGGCAAATAGGTTAGTATAAATAGAGATCGGGAGATCTCTATTTTTATCATTCGGAAAGTCACACTTCTCTCACTCAGAAAGTGGCGCACTAGTGAGGAGGAGGATCATCTGCTACTAGGAGACTATCTCAAGTGTATTTTGGTTGTACTTTGGTTGAGCCGTTGCTCTCTCTATCTCTGAGGAAGTTGTGGGGTTTTTCACCTTAGGGTTTTCCCCACGGAAACTCGGTGTCTCTTGTCTCTCATGCTTTTGATTCTTGTGATGATTGACATGTTTGTTATGATTGATATGCATTGATATACTGTACATGTTATTCTCTTAGTGAAGATCCTAGAGTATTGTGAATTAATTCTCAAAATTTAACATGGTATCAGAGCTAACCTGAGAAGAAGACATTTTGTAGTGACGGAAACTTGAGTTTCTTGTTTATTGGGTTTCTCTTCATAGATTTTGGAAAAGTAGTATAGTAGATTGACTCTACTCATCAAGGAGAATCCATCTGTCCAATCATAATTCAATTCTGAGCATTTTCAGATTTGGCCCTAAAAATTAGGGTTTCCACAAAAATAGGAATTTCTGAAATCTGAAGACATAGCTGGAAGCTCCTTGCAAATATCTAAGTTTAGAGCTTTGGATCAAGATTTTTGGCTAGGTAGATCTCCGGGAAACTCAAACCCTAATTTAGGGCTCTCCCTAGTGAACTCGGGAGGACAAAAAGGAAAATCTGAAGGGTAAAGCTTTGCTGATCTCAAATTCTGAATACACCAGGCTGATCAGCTCATCAAGGCGCATCTTTCTATCCTTTTAGAAAGTTGAAATTTACATTTTGAATTTTTAGGGTTTTTCCGACAAACCCTAATCCGGGACCAGATCCACTTTTCAGCATTTCAAGTGGTAAGACCTAAATCTTTTCTATTTCCATTTGAAGTACTCTTTAAGATGTCTCACCACACCAAGCTTGAGGATAAGCTTGAAGGGGATGATAACTTCCGGGCTTGGAAGTATAGGATTGGGTTAATCCTGGAAGAGAATGAGTTGGACTCATATATAAAAGAAGACATCCCTATCCCAAAGGATGAAGAGGCTAAAGTATTGCATAAGAAGAACTTGGTCAAGGCAAAGAGAATCATTGCTGATTCTATCAAAGACCATCTCATACCTCATGTGTCTTCTCTAAAGACACCCAAAGAGATGTTTGACTCTTTGACCAAGCTATTTGAAGGGAAGAACATAAATCAGAAGATGACCTTGCGGAACCAATTGAAAGGAGTAAAGTTTCAGAATGGAGAAACCATTCAATCTTATTTTTCAAGGGT
This sequence comes from Larix kaempferi, assembly GCA_027924585.1. Classification (NCBI taxonomy): domain Eukaryota; kingdom Viridiplantae; phylum Streptophyta; class Pinopsida; order Pinales; family Pinaceae; genus Larix; species Larix kaempferi. Next base: position 802,143 of record BSBM01000720.1, on the reverse strand, counting down.
CTCCCAGATCAAGGAACAACTAGAAGTAGTGGATGAAATGGTGGAGAATGGTGAAGTTGTCATGACCACTCTGAATGGCTTACCTAGGTCATGGGACTCCTTCATTCAAGGAATCTATGCAAGAAAGAAGTTGATTTCCTTCAGTAGACTACGGGAAGAATGCTCACAAGAAGAAGCAAGGCTTGTGGCATGAGAAGAAAAGATGGGGAATGAAGATCAAGCTCTCACAGCTCACACCGAGAAAGGGAAGTCCAAGAGAGAGCCATCTCACTCCAAGAAATCTTCACATCACTTCAAAGAAAGAAGAATATGCTTCACCTATAATGAGAAAGGACATATTGCCATAAATTGTCCCAAGAACAAGAAGGACAACAACAACTTCAACAAGAAGAAGAAGGGCAACAAAAGCAGGTTTCATGCTCATGCTGTCGAGGATGATGAACCACCAAGAAGAAGGCTAGGGCAGAAAGTGATGATAGTAATGATGACTCATCAAGTGAAGAAGAGTATGTTCTGATCTCTGCTCTCACGGGTACTATCTCCCATGGTTGTAATGATTGGTTCATTGATAGTGGGGCTTCCAAACACATGACTGGGTTTAAGGAATCTTTTGTGAACCTATCTGAACATGAATCACCCCATAAGGTGAAACTTGGGGATGATTATCAATACCCAATCAAACGAAGTGGTGAAGCCTCCTACAACCTAGATTCTGGAAAATATTTGAAGATGAAAGAAGTCCTTTATGTACCTGGGCTCAAGAAGAACTTACTCTCCATCTCTGCATTGGATGCAAAAGGTATGAGGGTTGCATTTGTGGATGGCCAAGTCCTAATGTGGCCAAAAGGAAAGACCATAGATGATGCAGTAGTGATTGGAGAGCAAGAGGGAGGTTTGTATAAATTGAAGGGACAACTTGAACATGCCATGGTGCATGAATCCATGGAGCCAAGTGAACTTTGGCATAGAAGACTTGCTCATATGCACTATAGGGCACTTCCAATTACAAGCAAGGCTGTAGAGGGTCTTCCTGAAATCAAGACCAAACATGAAGGTGTTTGCAAAGGATGTGCAAAAGGTAAGAACATTAAGAAGGATCCCAAGCAGTGAAAGCAAGGCAAAGGATATCCTGGAAATCATCCACTCAGATGTATGTGGTCCTATGTCATCCAGTTCTCTAAGTGGTTATGTTTACTATGTCTCGTTTATTGATGACTTCTCCAGGAAGACTTGGGTATACTTCTTGAAGAACAAAGATGAGGTGTTTGATAAGTTCAAGGAATTCAAAACCTTGATGGAGAATCAAACTAACAAGAAGATCAAAACATTCAGATCCGACAATGGTGGAGAATTCATCTCAAGTGACTTCAAGAAGCTTTGCAGTGATTCAGGGATTAAGAGGGAGTTGACTGCTCCTTACAATCCACAACAGAATGGAGTTGCAGAAAGGAAGAACATAACAATCATGGAAGCAGCAAGAGCAATGCTACATGACCATGATCTACCTATGCATCTATGGGCAGAAGTAGCCAGAACAGCTGTATATGTGCATAACAGAACACCCCACAAGATATTGGACAACAAGACACCATAAGAGGTCTTTTCTGGTAAGAAACCTGAAGTCAGCCATCTCAGAATATTTGGTTGTCCAGTATTCACTCATGTCCTAAAGGAAAAGAGGACCAAACTAGATGCTTCAGGAAAGAAGGGTATCTTTGTGAGTTACAGTGAAAGCTCAAAGGCTTACAAAATATACTTTCCAGGGTTCAAGAAGATTGATGGCAGCAATGATGAATATAAGTTCAAGGACAGGTAATCCAAGAAGCAAAGATCAAGAGGGATCACACTCCAGCAGCTCCTGCAAGGATGCAAATTTTCAGAGGGAGGTGACCATCTTCCTACATTCCACAACAGAAAGGTGTATAAGAAGCTACTTCAGTAGCTCCTGCCAGGAAGCAAAGACTCAGAGGGATTCCACCCAACAAACAAACAAAGATAAGTATTTCAATTATCATTTCTTGCCTATTTTTGTTTAAATAATATTATGCTTATGTTCCTAGACTTAGGAGGTGTATTGTGCATATTAGAATGATTGCATTAATGAACAGTATACTACTAATATGCATGTGATGGGTAAGTGTCCTGTGGCACTGTATAACATTCCAGTGCTACTTATCTAGAATGAAACCTCTTTGCTGACATGTTGGGAGTAGTGCAAACTCTTAACAATGTTCTGGTAGAGACTGGAAGGCATCTAGAAAGTTGTGGAATATGGATAAATGTTGTATTGAAGCATTGGCTAAGATAACTGCATGACTGCATGACATATTTCTTTATGTGTAAAGAATTTGTTCTGAAAATTATGAGATGTTTCTAATCATGCAATTTAACTTATTTTGTAGGAAAGACCGTATATCTTCACCTACAAAAGAAGGACTACAACATTTGTTCCAGCAACAAAGATATCTATTGAAGATATTGAAGTTCCCAGGATCTGGGATGAAGAAATGGAATGCCATGATCCATCGATCATGAAGATGATGTTTGGGATGCAGTCCCAAGACCTGACAGGGAGTCACATGTGTGCAGATTGAAGAAAGCCTTGTATGGCTTGTAGCAAGCTCCCAGAACTTGGTGTGATACAAAGAGGAAGCTTGCTGCTGAGTTCGATATGAAAGATTTGGGAATGATGCATTATTTCCTAGGTATGGAGGTGTGGCAGAGTGCAGGTGGGATCTTCCTTGGTCAAGGGAAGTACACAGTAGATATCCTGAAGAGATTTGGGATGATGGATTGCAAGGCCATGGCCACACCTATGGCATCGAATCTGAAGCTTCTATGTGATGCTTCATCTGAGCCGGTTGATGTCTCTATGTATCGTCAGATGATTGGGTCCTTGATGTACCTGATGAACACGAGACCAGATATTTGCTTTGCTGTGAACACATTGAGCCAGTTCCTAACAGATCCGAGGAGTGTTCACCTGGTTGCAGTAAAGCATGTTCTGAGGTACCTGAAGGGTACAGTGGATTATGGGATCAAGTATGAAGCAAATCAAAAGTTTAACCTGCAGGGTTATGTTGATTCAGATTGGGATGGCAGTGCTACAGATAGGAAGAGCACATCTGGATGCTGCTTCAGTATGGGATCAGGTGTGATCTCTTGGTTTAGCAGGAAGCAGTCCTGTGTAGCACTGAGTACAGCTGAGGTAGAGTATGTTGCAGCCTGTTCAGCTAGTTGTGAGGCAGTATGGCTACGGAAGCTACTGTTTGAGTTATTTGATCTCCCATTGGATGCTACTGGTATATTCTGTGATAACCAGAGTTGTGTGAAGCTGTCTGAGAACCTAGTGTTTCATGACAGGTTGAAACACATATAGATCAAATATCACTATATCAGGGATATGGTGCAGAGAGGAGCTGTGAAGATCCTGTATGTTGCGACGGACGAGCAGATTGCAGATGTGCTGACGAAGCCACTAGCCAGGGTGAAGTTCGAGTACTTCAGGGAGAGGCTTGGTGTTTTTCAGATCGAGGACACTTCGAGGAAGAAGTGATGGACACATTTGCTGAAGCCATTCTAAGCATGTTGGAAGGAGGATCCTTCACATGGCTGTGGATGTAAGCGCTGGATGATGAGCATCAGGATGATGTTCTAGTTTCTGCTTTGTATGATCAGTTGGATCATTTATATGTATATGTATGTACGCATCATGTTGGATGCTGGATATGATCAATTGGATCATTTATATGTATGTACGCATCATGTTGGATGCTGGATATGATCGGTTGGATCATTTGTATGTATTTTGTATATGCATCATGTTGGATGCTTGGACCATGTATCTATATATGTATCAGGTGGATACATTGTATGATCAGGTAGATCATGTATGTTGATATGTATCAGGTATGATCAGGTAGATCATGTATGTTGATGGATACATTGTGTGGATCATGTATCTATGTATCAGGTGGATACACTGTGTATGGTGATATGTATTAGGTAGATACTTGGTGTGCATCAGATGGATGCATTGTATGATCAGGGTGATCGTGGATGACGAGCTTCTCCAGATGACATGCCGCAGGATGTTGCAGTGATGATGATCAGAATGATCATGTGTACATCAGGATGATGTATGGTGAGTATCGGATGATACTTTGTGGCCGTGGATCAGGTTGTGCAGATGAGCATGTCTGGGAGATCCTATAGGTCGGAGTTGCATACCCATAACAGCCTGGGATGCTCTTTCGAGACATTGCTCTGGGAGGACATGTAATTTGTGCCATGGGAGATCTTCAGGTCGGAGTTGTGTACCCGTAACATCCTGAGATGCTCTTGCGAGGTTTTGTCCTATGGCATGTAATTTGCTCCTGGGAGATCTGGACAGGATGAAAAAGGCCTCAGATGCTTCAGCCAGGTTTTGCCATGACCACATGTAATTTGGTCCTGGGAGATCTGGACAGGATGAAAAAGGCCTCAGATACTTCAGCCAGGTTTTGTGGTGGATCACATGTAATTTGCTCCTGGGAGATCTGGACAGGATGAAAAAGGCCTCAGATGCTTCAGCCAGGTTTTGTGGTGAGATCACATGTAATGTGCTCCTGGGAGATCCGACAGGTAGAGTTGTGTGCTCGTAACAGCCTGGGATGCTTCAGCCAGTTTTTGTGATGGGTCACATGTAATGTGCTCCTGGGAGATCCTATAGGTAGAGCTGTGTGCTCGTAATAGCCTGGGATGCTGCAGCCAGGTTTTGTGACACACGTAATAAGTCCTGAGGATTCCACAGTATGGCCAGTGATGATGAAGACCTGCAGGTGGTGGGCCTACATCCAGTATGAAAAAGGACTGGATCTGTAGAACTTCCTATGACGAGTAGAGTCAGAGATTGGTTGAGATAGCAACAACAGTGATGATGATGACGACGATGCATCGATGACGATGATCCCGAGAAGAAAACTTGTCTAGCAGAACTGTGTCGAGAAATACCTTCCTAGTTAAGAGGGAGTGTTGATGTATATGTAACTTCGGAATGTATTTCATCTATGTATTTCATATATATTTATTGTACCCTTATTAGAGATGTGTTATTCCTCTATAAGGAAGTGTCGTCATGTGGATTGACAAGTGTCGCAAGTGTGTGTACTTGCCGATGGGTTATTAGTCCACCATGTGTGGGGTCGGCCTTGAAATATATATATTATTGTGGATGTATCTAGATAGACAAGTCGGCCCCATAGTGTAACTAGGCAAACAGGTTAGTATAAATAGAGATCGGGAGATCGCTATTTTTATCATTCGGAAAGTCACACTTTTCTCACTCAGAAAGTGGCGCACTAGTGAGGAGGAGGATCATCTGCTACTAGGAGACTATCTCAAGTGTATTTTGGTTGTACTTTGGTTGAGCCATTACTCTCTCTATCTCTGAGGAAGTTGTGGGGTTTTTCACCTTAGGGTTTTCCCCACGGAAACTCTGTGCCTCTTGTCTCTCATGCTTTTGATTCTTGTGATGATTGACATGCTTGTTATGATTGATATGCATTGATATACTGTACATGTTATTCTCTTAGTGAAGATCCTAGAGTATTGTGAATTAATGCTCAAAATTTAACATGGTGATGATATGATCTTGTGATGATGGAGTTGACATCAATGGTGATGGTATGATTATGTGATAATGGTAATGGCGATGGCAATGATGATGTGTTGTTGATGATGATGATAATGATATTGATGACTATAGTGATCATCTTGACAATGATACTGACTATAGTGATCGTCATGACGATGATGACAATGACGACGATTATCATCATCACCACCATCATTTGCTCGATGAGGACTCCACATAAGCCTTTGAGATCAAAGAAGCTCCTTTATGTATGACAAGACCATTGAGAAACACTACCTCTGAGAAACCTTCACCAAGTATTTACTGCATCAACCAATGCTACGTTGCAACACTTAGATTACATGCACTATGTCGTGTGTCTAATGTCATGGGCTACTGCAATATTATCCACTGCCCATGTTTATTCGATGATCACCCACTGTGGACTATTGTATTTCATTATTAATTTATGCTTAATGATATTTATATTTGCTTCATGTCAACTTACCCGAAATTGAATTTAATATTTTTAACCCAATTTTAACTTTCTAATTTTTAAATTTCAACTTTTATTTTTTTAATATAATAATTTCATGTTTTAAAATTTGTAATATTTTAAACTTTTAATTATTAATACTTTTAATATTATTTTAATTTTCTAAACTTTTAATCTTTTAAAATTATGTCTTGGTTTAATATATCTTTCAATTTTTTATTTTTTATTTCTAATACTTTTAATATTATTTTAATGTTGTAAACTTTTAATTTTTATAGTGTCTAATTTTTTAATATTATATTTTTTCTTATTAGATTAGTTTTTTTATTTGTTTTATCTTTAAGGTGATATTTAATATTATTAGTTTTTAGAAAATACTGGGTTTTTTTTAATTGGAAAAAGACAAATGAGACAAAATGAATTTAAAAAAAAAACCTATTAAAGGAAGGTTAATTTTTAAGGATTATAAAATTATACTTAAGTAGAGTATTCTAGGCAATTATTGTTGATTAAAAAAAACATATATAAGATTGGTAGGCAAATATTAAATATTTAATATACAATTTACTACTAAATCTTGTAAATTTTGGCCAATATTATGATAAAAAAACATATTTTATGTAAATATAGGCGATATTAGAGACTAAAAATGATCAAATAATGAATTTATTTTTTGAAAAAAACCCCAAAATATAATCAATTGGCTAAATTTTGCCCCTAAAATTTTCTCTACCCTACTCACCTTCTTCATAAAAATCTAAGGGGAAAAGAAATACAGCTGCTACAGATTTTGATCTTTCAAAACAAATGAATGATCAGGTATAGGTATATCTTTAGTGTCCATGTTTTTTATTCAAATTCAACTCGTCATTCACTACCTGTTGTTGTTGGATTTAATTTTGAAAAGGATAGAACTTGGTATTTCGTTGGTGGATGATTACAAAAATTACAGGATGGAAACCTTATTTCAGGGAAGATAGTATTCACAGTGCACACTATTTTTTTGTTGACATCTTATATGGCCAAGTAAAAGCCAAAGGAACAAATGCAAAGTGACATAGGCATGGAATGAGAGGTTAAGGTTAATACCCGCAATCTCCTCTTTCTTCGGGTAGAGTATTTATGTTGCCAAAGTCTGGTTTGAAATTTGAAAAAATGTTTTAGAATATTTCTTGCTTAACCCATTGACGTCTGCTAATCTTAGTTCTTTACACCAAATTCGATAAGGTCGCGTTGTTATTGTTGTTGTTTTTGCTTAACATAAACCCTCCTATTGTTTTTTCGCCTGGAATGGAATCCTCGACATATCGTTTTAGGGATTATCATATAGATCCATGCAAAATGCATCTGGCCCAGTGGTCAATTTATTATGGTATTTCTTTAACATAACCCCCCTCCCCCATTTTTTTCTTTTTGGTTGGAATGGGTTCTTGGGATATATTGTTTAATAGATTCTCACATATCGACACATGGTCCATCCTCTCTCCCTGATGTACCTTCCATTCAATATTCTTCCACACCGTCCCCGCCTTCGTAGTAATGCGGAGAACAAGATGAATGTGCAGTAGCTTCCCTGGCGAGCCCAACCCCTACACGCATAAGGCTGAGCAACGGGGTCTTGTCACTCTTTTTCCCTTTTCTCCTGCTTCTGGAACTGCATATGAATTTGGAACGACATTTGGAATTGAATATGGGGTTGAAACTAAAGACTCTATCATTGGGTACGAAATCAAATCTATAAGTTTTGGACCTGTGTCTAAATCTGCACCTGTAACTGGATCAACTCCAATTGTAAATGCGTCTGTATCTCTATAAAATGCAATCAATTGTTCATGGATTAGAGAAATTGATTCAACAACAACTGGTGGAATAACGAAGTCAACAACAACCGGGACCGATAAACAAGGTGATCTGGTCCAAGTCTTGGTTAACTAATGATAGATCAATCGATAAATGACATGGCCAATGATGACCTAAACCATTGAAGTGACCCTACTACATAACGATATTTCCTATCAAGTATTAGCGATGGACACCTCGGGTCATTGTTATAATACCCACTCAACTTACATCCCTTTTATCACGAGGTAGCAGGAAAGGATCTCTGACACTCAAGCACGATACAATAGTAAGTATAGGATCGAAGCATCGGAAAACAACTTCAAAAATGGGCATTTTGCCAAGTTTTGGATCCATTAGAAGCATTGACAAGTAGTTCCATGCCAAATGACAACAAATACATGAAGGCTTCTTACCCATGTTCCATGAAGGCGAAAACACATTCACATGTTCCCACTTAAAAACAAAGTTTCCAACAGTTAAACACTAAAAATCATCATAGATTTTGAAGGCAAGTAGAATAAATAGATATTGCAAAGAACAATGAATTTGTGAGAATAAATATGCTTACCTAGGTTAGTTAAATTCTCCTTATCTAGTTGGGTGCATCTATTCAATATGCCAATATTTTTACATGGCTTACGACATCAATACTAACCAATTGAGTTGTTTTGTTGTTAAGATTTTTTAATATGAGTTGGGTCGCTACCAAAGGCCTTTTTACTCCTCACCTGTTGTGATATGATGGTTTGAATGCAAGGCTAACATGAAGGTAGTCCCGAGGAGGAGCTTGGCACAATTGTACACTGCTAAAGTTATAATAACTTTTCATGTTTTGGGGAGTTGGCATATGTGAGATTTATTCAATCCTCTACCATTCCCATTCTGACGTTTGCCTGAATTTGGAAAGGGTTTCTTATATCTATGTTTTGTTCTTATATTATTAAATATTAGTTGAATAGGTACAACAAACCACTCGAAGCTTATATCCAAGCTATAACTAATGGTTCTCTCTGGGCTTTGAAAAGAGAGGATTTTCGTGGGGTTCTTTTAACAAGGTTTGCCAATCCTTCCATGTTAAATGTGATATGGTTTGTAGATGTGCTTGCAAAGTTAACTCTATTATAGCTTATCGTTTAGCAAGTTCATTATTGGAAGTTTAATTTAGGGATGGAAAGAGAATAGTTGATAAGGTAAGTGGAAGATATAATGTTTTTCTTAGAGAAATTTGCTTTTTGGTACTGTTCAAAGTTCAAATTTGACTAGTTGTGACGAGGTGCCCTATTTCTCATTTGTGGAATGATTTTGGTTATAATGATTGAGGTTTGGATTTAGTTTGTGTTTTGAGTCAGATATAGATGAACCACTGAGGGAACGTGGAAGATACCTAGCAGTATAGTTTTCTACTTGTACATATGTGTATTATAGTATTTAAGGCTTCTTAATTTCATGTTGAAATGAAGTAATATTTTTATCTTCCCTAGAACCTTGAATGCGAATGATATCTCAAATCACAAGTTGCATGAAGCTATCTTACATTGTTCTTGTCATAAATCTTGGTCTTATAGCTTTTCAATATGCCTTATAGCCTTGCATTAACAATAAAGTTTTTAGGACCCTATAGTTGGATGGTATAGTGCAATGATTGTTTGTGAGTATTTGTATCAAGTGCATTGGATTTCCCTCTGCCAAATTTAAAGTTGTAATTTTATCTTCTTGCATTCCCTAAATGTGTGTATTTGAATTATTTGCACCTTCACTCAAAACAAGGTTTATGTGCATCTATATTATGGTGAACGCTATGTTTGGGCATTGCTTTAATTGTAAGATCTTACAATTAACGCCAGTACACTTAGATTATGACATTTTTTCCCACGGAAAACCTTCTCAGTACTTCCTCATGATCCACAAATAGTAATTGGGGTAAACCTTTGGTGCCTAATTTCCAAGCAACTAACCTGACGGGGATCAAGAGAGTTGAACCCTTGAAGCCCCCAACTTTGGGGGAGATATCACACTTACCTCGTGAGTGCTTGAGCTAACCCTCTGGGTTAGCTCATGATGAGTGCTTGAGCTAACCCTCTGGGCTAGCTCATGATGAGTGCTTGAGCTAGATTAGGATGTTTCTTACTACCAATAATCAAGGTTATCATTATTTGTGAATATGGATAAAGTATGCCATTTTTGAAAACTGGGTTTGTTAGGTTGCACTTGTGCAGAACATGTGTATGTATTATATGTCATAGTTATATTCAATACATAAAAGTTTAGAAAGTGGATCTAAAAAGATGTAAAGACAATAAAACATCAAACTCGAAAAACATATGATTATTGATATCATTTATCAAATAATGATTTATAAATTGAAATTCTAATTATACAAGATTCATGACATCAATTGAAAATTCTATATAACATAAATAGTTATAATCTTATCTTATGTTATTTATTAAGTGACCATCAAAATGTTATAGAAAAATGGGTATGAAATCCTTCATCATATTTTTTTCTTTCAAAAGCCATAAATGCTAGCAAGTCATTTTTGGTTTGTATAAACCACATTAGTAGTACCTCTCTGCATCATAGTCTCTCTATACAATGTGCAATTTCCTTTTACAACCATCACTGATTTTTCTCCAAATTTTACATACCAATATGGAGAGAAACATTGCATTCTCCAAGTTGTGTTTTTTACTACTCAATTACAACCACCCCAATGTAAACATAAACATATCTATAGTATTTGTAATACTAGGAAACAATGTCAAACATGAGTGTTATTACTCATGTCATCGCTTGAATGTGTATTGAAAATGAGATGAACAAAGATATTTATTCATGTTAATGAGTTCATCTCGAGAAGCACTACAAGGGAAATACCATGTAGTAGAGGTTTTTAGTGTTACAATATTGGTCAAAATTGTCAAAAAACCTCGTCTACAACCTTTGCCAATGGTACCGGACGGGTTGGCAAAGATTTTTACAGAAATTTATTATAACTAAAAAAACTCAGCGGCTAGAGGCTTTAGCGAATGAATATTTTTGGTGCACTTTATTGAAATGAATGCATTGGTGCATGCTAATTTGAAAATTACACAGATGCATTTTAATATAAACAAGCACCGGTGCGTACAACTATCTTAATGGCATCGATGCTCTAGAACGTTATGTGCACTGGTGCTTTATAAACAACATTACATTGATGTTTATGTACTTTAATAATGTATCGGTTGTGACAGGGAAGGAAAATGCACTGGTGAAATTGAGTGGGACGTTGACGTTTGTTGCATTTTTACATTACGATTTGATTACAATATATCGTCGCCCTAGCGCACTTTTACATTGAAAGCACCTGTGTGTACATGTAACAAAAATGCATCGGGGCATACAACTACCACTTTGTTGCACCCTTGTGATGGTATTTTAAAAGCACTAATGCTTACATTTAATCATTAACTACACCGATGTGACTTTTACTTAAACGCATCGGTGCGATTGAAATGATTAAAAGCACAAGTAGTCATTTTCTCATTGGTGACAAGTGACTGGTGATTATTATAAAAATTGCAATGCACTGTTATATCTATATTTTATTTATATTTTTTAATTCCATTATTCATTAAAAAATGAAATAATTTTTATAATAGTATTCATATAATTTTAATTTTAATTATTGCATTTGGATATGATGCTTGGGTTAATATTTTATATTATCAAATTTCATATATGTTCATTGTAATATTTAATCAGCCATATATTTAATCAAAGATGTAACATTTCACAATGACATGGTACAATGCAATAGAATAAGAAATTAATTTATTATATATGAATAAGAGGCCATTTGTCATACAAAATGGAACAACATAAAGGTCCACAATAATCAAAATGTCTTATATAATTGTTACATTTATTGGTAATCCGTTGTCTTCCAATTGGGACACTATGTCTAGTACATTATACCAAGTGTTTGATTTTCACAAACAATTATTTCAAAACATACAACAACTCGCATTAACATCCAATTAAATTGATTGTCATTTTTCAATGGAATTGTTATTTAGTGCTCGAGATACTTGCATGACTTGGGTTATTCGGTCGAATGTTTTGTTGATTGCCTTGATTGTGTTCCTCCTCTTTAGCTTCCAACTACAAACATAAAAATAAAGTGTAATGGGTGTATCTACATTGGCAAGCATAATGCAAAAATAGACAATTTACACGATTATGTAAATCAAAAAGCATACCATAGCAAGAATTTAGTCATAAACAATACACATTCTTTCAAAGTCATGTCTCATGTCTTCTCTCAACGACTCTTCTATCGGCTCCACTCCATACTTTGTTTCTTGCAAGTTTTATACCCCATCACAAATCATGGATTTATTATAAATGTTTTTTGTTGTTCCATTAATTATAAAACGAGACGTAAAACAACATATATACTTATAAATTCCACAATTAATTTTTGAGGCGTCAACATATACTCACAACCCATACTTAACCCAATGCCAATCAATTATTTTGATAGTTCTTCTTTGTATTTAAGAATATGTTTGAAGACATCCAAGGATGGGTGTAAAAAAAATTAAAATATAAAGAATACAACCAATATGAAATCTTAAGTTGTAAGGACAATTCACAATTACTCACAAACTTTGCTATCAACTATTTTCTTCCTTGTCATCCTATCTTATGTGTTGAAAGGGTTCCATTTTGTTTTCTTTTCTGCAACAAAACAATTGAAAACTAATTTTAATGTGAAATTAATTAATTATATGCACATAAAAGAAAAAATCAGTGATTATATACATTTGAAGCACGATGTTGTTGAGATGGCTCCTCCTACGATGCAATTATGTCCATTTCTTTGGCCATCTCCTTGTACACGTTTTTCGACATTCCTATTGCCATTTTTCAGATAACATCTCATTCGTCCTTTGGGATTTTCATAACATTCCTAAACAATTAAAATGACATTAAATTATTTTATATTGATATGAAAACTAAATATAGAAGAATTAATATTAATAAATGAATGCTTTGTAGTAGTATATACATATTCTAGAAAAACATGTTTGCAAATATTGCTTTCTCAATGATTCTTTTTTGTTGTCGTATGTTTTTTCTATTGCAAATCTGATAGGTCTCATTGACCATTTCTCTGGAAATACTTTGAGTGATTTAAATATAACATGATTCTTGGAGTCATTGGTTTGATTTTTATATTGTAAGTGGAAAGTGCGTCTATATGTTATTTCCATTATATCTCTCATACCCCCCCTTCATTAACTTCCAACACCACTCCATATGAGCTAAGTACCAATTCATCATCATTTATATCTTCCATAATTTTATTTTCATAGGACAACATTCCCTTCCCTTGTTGTCGATCCCTGTATAACATTCAACATATGTGAAATAGATTGTTTGAAACATATTAGCAAATACTCTTAAGTACATTATTACTGAAAATTCAAAGAAAAAACATATTGATTACTTTTTCATTCACTTGATTCAATCCTCTGCAACTTTTCCATCAAGGTTTTATGCTCTTCTGCACTTAGATTGCAAAGAATCTTATCGAGTTTCCTCATTTATTGGCTCTGTATGACACCCATTAACAAATACACATTAGTTAAACTTCAATATAATTCACACATATTAATTTTGTATTGAAATTACAAAGAACTTGCCTTCTTCAATTTTTTGGATGTGCTCCCATTGTGTTGATTATAATTATTGTTCCTTGAACTCTTACCACACATTTTTTTTCAACTAACAATCTGCACCATTAAATAGAGAAGCTATTAAATATGTCCTACAAATAAATTACATAAGGTTTAGTTTAAAAATACTCTGGCATATTGGTGCGCTTTATGAATAAAAATGCCTCGGTCCATCTACAATATATATGCATCGATGCAACATAATTCTTTATACACCAATAAAAAAAAAATAAAAAAATTTAAGTTACAACTTTATCGGTGTGACATATTTATTCAACAACACCGGTGCATTTTGATACCCATAGCGCACTAGAAATTCCCTATTTTTTTTTTTAATTATAGCCATACAGTGTGCTTTTATTAAAAGTGCACCAGTACTTTCTACGAGACTGTTTGCATTGAAAACTGCGAAAGTATTTTTTATAACAAAAACACTAACAAGGATAGGGTTTGGAATTCGATGTAATAAGTGGTCCCATTGCATCGTATTCCCAACGCCTTATATACAGAACCACAAACCCATTAAATATAAAGTGCCTAAAAAGAAAAACCCTAATTGTGAAATAATAGAAGGAGTTAAACCCCGATGTTAAATTTTGTAACCACATAAAACAAAAGGAAACAACAAGAAAGCGAGGGTTCCACATTGAAGGTAACTATGAAAATATTTTATTTATTCAGTATTTACTCTAAATATTAAAAGGAACATAAATAAATCATGCATTGAGATCAAAAGTAACAATTTACATAATTGAACTTTCTACTATGAATAGTTTTTTGTGATTCACCATGCCTTACAAATTTCGATCTTCAGAAAAATCTGGTTGCTCTAAACTCCTCCTTGGTAAATCTCTCTTGCAAAACTCTCCCCTTGAAATTTCAACAAAATAATGAAATACTGATTAAGTTTTCCTTTTTAAAACACTTTATCAGACTAGTTTTTTGAAAAAATAAATTCCCGCTCTTTTTCAACTTCATCATACTTTTTCGTATAAACGGTGTGCCTGTGAGATACAATTGCATTAATCCGCTATAGGTTTTAAAGCACATTATATGGGCATAAAAAAGAAAAATAAACATGTAAAAAAGGTATTTTCATGTTGGGATATTAGACAACTGCTGCACTCATAATATATGTGGGCATCGATGCACTTGTGATATATGGGAGCACCTATGTGATATAATTTGCAAAGAGCACCAAGTAGACATAAAATACTTAAAATTGATAATTTTGTATCGTGTTTTTCCGATATTCAGTGCATTTTAAATATGTAAGTGCACCGGTGCGCTATAATATAATAAGCGCATTGATGGTGATAATATTGAAAAATGCATATATAAATATCTGCTATCAAACAAAGTGGATATTTTCTTTTGCGGATGTCAAGCGCCAGTGTGTGTGTATATTTATTATGCACCAATCCATTTATTGGTTTAAAACGCATTGGTGCGCTATGTTTAGTAAAGTGCACTAAATTCATTAAAAACCATATGATTGCATGTTCAAACTTAAAATGGTATATTTATCTCAAATGCTCAAAATTTATTTTAGGAACGTAGACACGTATTGATTACTGATTTGGCTCAAATGTAAGGAGAAAGAGTTATAATGTCAAATGATTAATTCTTCAAATTCTAGCTCATTCCATATTCTTCAAAGTTCATCAAGTCCTCCCTTTCCATCTAGAATAAGTTCATATTTTATTCATATTTTGATTATCTAATAGAATTTATGTTATTTATCCATGTGAATATGGAAAACAATGCATTCAATTTTGTAGGACCCTAATTCAGGATTGAGTTCGGATGCACAAGATATTCCATTGGTTGAAGAATGTTGCAAGCTCTTATTAGGAGCAAGATACCACATGCAATTGGTAGATGAAAATGGACAACATCTTTGCCCCACCAATTGTAACATTCCATCTTCCAGCCACAATCATGGGTCATCGATGGTAATTCATTATGAGTCGGGTCTATTTTATGACACCCTAGTAGTATGTGGTTGTTCAAAATGTCAAGGGTTGAAGGAGAAACCTAAGTGTGTCACACTCACCCATTATATTAATGATCCACTACCCAATGCTGATGGTCGTATACCTCCTACCACAGTAAAATATCTAATAGGTGATATAGAACAGACACGTAGGAACACTTCTTTATGTTCATTTTTTGAAAAGTTGGAAGCTAAGACAATTATGTTTCATCCTAAATTGGCTAACCCATATTCTTCCATTCAATCAATAGAAAGTTCCAGTGATCCAAAGTATGATATCACTACCACCCAAAACATCTCTACTAGGAGATCCAAAAAGTTGTATGAGTTGAGGGAAAAAATATTCGAATACACACCAAGGTTGGTCCAATTGTTGGAGGGTAGTGATGAATTCTCTCTTCCTATGTATTTTCAAAGTAAATACCAAACTTGTTACAACCGCGCTTTGTATGGAACTTGACCATCTTCTCTACCTGTATCCGATGTTGGAACCAAATTCTCTTTTTATGGTAATGATTTTATTATTTCCAAGTGTAAGATAGATGCTGCAAATCTTGGGTTGTTTATCCTTTCACATGTACTCATTCCTCCCAAACAATCAATAGCACTTATGTCATTTTGTGGTCCTCTTTATTGTCAATCTGATTATTTAAATATTGTTAAATACAAACATAGCATTTCCATGTATAGTATGTGCATGAATGGTTATGCTTTTGGAAACTTTAACATGAAGAATCTGTTGCATCTCGATGGTCGTCCATGCACTCATGGGAACTATGTAGGGTTCATAAATAATTCTAGGTGCTCTTTATTTTCTACAAATTGTTCATATGAGAAACACTCCAATGACCTAGAGTTCTTTGTATAAAGGAAAGCGTCTAGATTTTTTGTTGTGCATGCAATACGTAGTTTGTCTCCTGATGATGAGTTGTTAATAAACTATAAATTTCATAGACCACCAACCACTCGTCAAAGACACCTTGCATTGGGACTACTTTTAGACATCCATTTTGGGGGTAAGACAAAAATCATTAATTAATTGTATTTTGTTATTTTCATCGAGATTAATGTAAATGTATTGCTCCATGTGAAATTTTGTTTTATATAATGCTTGTAGTTGGACATTTACTATGGAAAAATATTCTTATGCTTCTATAATAATTGTTTGGTATAATGTTTGAACAAAATGATTGCACTGTGCTTACTAATACCATCTATGTAATGTTCAATATTTTTGAAATTAGGATTCTAATGATGAGTGACCTGTCTACCATCTTCCACTACACCCCACTACAATGTCAAATTGAGAGAAGGCTGCAAAAAGAGCGCAACTCAAAGAGGAAGCATATCAAGCATGGTTGAATCAACCAATCATTCAATTCCCACTATGTCCAAATTCACCAATGTCTATAGTGACACTAGTTCTTCACATGTTGACAATGAATGTAATGAAATAGAGGTTGGGTATGGATGATTTCTTGAAAGATACGAGTTCCATGGATGTGATGTTGTTATATGCATTCTAGGACAATGAGCTAGGGGATGATGCTCATATCACTGATACCTTTTTCAAAAGCTTGAAATCTGCTTCCACCAACCCTCTATTTGGACCTGGCCAGTCAAAGTCTACCCAGTTAGGGACAAAAATGTTACTCTACAACTTGAAATCAATGTATGGTATGCCAAACACATATTTCTCGACAGTTTTGAGGTACTGACAATAAAGTTCCTTATATTTTGAGGAATCTTATCACACATTCAACATTGAAAACGGTTGATTTTATGAACATTAAATGACATTGTACATTTCTATTGCCCACTAACTGCAGGTTATTCAAAGGTAAGGTACTTCCAAGTGATAATGTCTTGCTTGGAAACTGTGAACAAGTAAAGAAAATGTTGGGTGTTGAGTACATATCATATCATGCATGTTCGATTGATTATATTCTTTATAGAGAAGAATATGCAGACAAAGAGATATGTCCAAAGTACGGGCATGACAGGTACCATAAATCAATAAACAAGGGTAAAGCACATGGTTCTCCTCATAAGATATTGAAGCACATGCTTATAATCCCAAGGATTCAAAGGCTCTTCCATTGCAAAGAATTAGCTATATTGCACGGATAGCATGCCTCACATAGAAGTGAGTCGAGAGTTATGTGAATCTCAACAAATTAAATAGCCATGAAACATATAGAGGATACATGGCTCGATAAATTCAAAGACGAAGTATGAAGCTTTCGATTGAGCATAACCATGGATGGCGTTAACCCATATTCCTTCCAAAAACCAACTATTTTTTCTGGCCAATAGTAGTGATCAATAACAATACCCCCCGTGGTTGTCTATGAAGAATGAAAATCTTATTTTGGGTCTTATAGCCCCTGGTAGAAGACAGGTGAAGAATATGAATGTTTACCTACAACCATTAATCGATGAATTGAACGAATTATGGGAAGAGATAGAAGTATATGATGTATCAAGACCCATCCCAACAAAGGGGAATTTTACATTGTATGGAATATGTGCGTACACCACACATGATTAACCAAGATTAGGATTTTGATTTGGTAAACATGTTGTAAAAATATTCTTTGGCAAAGTAATTTGGTGTGATTGTCTTGATCTTCAATGCTAACATACTCTGTATACAATAACATCACATGTCTTGTAATGAAAGGGTATCGTGGATGTAAATGTTGTGGACCTTATGCGAAGGCTAGGTGGTTCAGCCACCTATAGAAGTTAGTATACGACTTCCTCAAGGTATTCCTCCCAAAATACCACCGTTATAAAAGAGAAACATCTGCTTTCAATGGTAAACCAGAGAGAACCCAAAGGCCTAAAATAATGACACGAATTGAATAGCTTAGGGTATATGTCAGAGATAAGGAGAAGGGAATTTGATTGAAATGGGGAACCAATGTTCGATGATCCTGAATTCTTTGACACCTATGTTGAGAAAATGCCCATTGGGATAAATAGGAAATCGGCGTTTTATGAGCTCCCATATTGGGAGCATCTTAAGATTTCCCACTTACTAGATCCTACACATATATTTCAAAATGTTGCATCTTCTTTATGGAGGCACACATCGTCAAAACAAAGTGACACATTGGCCGTCGGAAGAGATGTTACTTTTCAAATACTAAAAAGAAACATTGGCCAAAGAAAGAAAATATAGGAGAAGTTGGTCCCTCTTAGTCTTTTAAAGAAGGTGATGTCCCATGGATTTTGAAGAAATATGATGCTTCTTTGGTGAAGGAAGTTATATTGGGTGTGAAGGTTCCTTCTTTATATGGGTGTACTCTACAATGCTACTTTACTTTAGAAGTACATTTGTTGGGGTTCAAGTCACATGACCATCTAAACCTTCTAATGGTACGTATGTCAAAAACATATTTTTTTTACATTGCAAGTTAAACACAATTAATTTTGTATGTGTTTACTTTGTAGTGTCATTATCCTTTTCTTGTGGGTGGGTATGTGAACCATGACTTCACCGAGGACTTGCATCATTCCATATCTAAATTATCTACATTTGTATGTTGGATCACATCAAAGGATATTTGTATGGATAGGATTCCACGGTGGCATTAGGAGATGGCTAAGATTGATTGTATGTTTGAGAAGGAATTGCTAACAAGTTTCATGGAATTGCAGGTTCATCTTCTAATTCACCTAGTTGATGAGGTTGAATTAGTTGGTGTGGTCTCATGTCGTTGGATGTTCTTATTATAGAGGTACATGAAAAAATTGAAGGGATTTGTTTGACAAAGGGAAAAACTCAAGAGGACTATGGTGGAGGGGTACATAATATATGGTTCGTTCTATTATGCTAGTGAGTACATCAAGAAAATTGAAGACACACTAGGCATAGTGATTTGGGATGACCAAAGGGATGAGAAAAAAAGGGAAGGGGAGATACTCCAAACGAACGAAAAAAAGGCGCATGATAAAGAGTAAGTCACTTATCTTTTGTCAAATTTCTATAGAGTAACTATTCACACTAAACTTCTTAATGTATATTTGATCTCAGACATACTATATGTTGGTTTGATTTCACAAATACATCAATGAATTCAGAAATTGATGCCATCAATAAATTAATTCTTTACAAAGTGGAGGCAACACAACAGTGGGTTGCATTGAATGAAGAGAAGAGGAGGAAATGGGACAATGACATGAAATAATTCAAACGATTGAATGGTAGAAGCATGCATTATCTTGATCATTTAAAAGAAAATATGCCAATGATCTATCCTAATAGTTGGGTTGTTGACCAAGTCAAAGAGCAATACAGTGCATTTGGTCGCTACCTTCCTGTTCAAGAGGATGCACAAAACACAGGGATCAGGTGCAACAACTTGGTAATAATCTCTTTGTGTACATTTTAACTTTATAATGCACCTTTGAATTATAACATATATATTTTATATATTAATGGTAGGGTTATTAGAAATATGACATCGACATTTGTTCACATTTTTACAGGTGCATTTATTCCCATCTATGTGGGCATATGGGCATCATTTTCACACCGAGGATGTTGATGATGGATTTGTCGCACAAGGTTGTGGAGTGGAAGTCAAGTTCGACCAATCTAGTTGTGCTAGCCACTGCAATAAGATCATAATAGGGGGGAAGTTAGGTTACGTTGAAAAGATACAAGAGATCATTCAAGTGGACTTCTCATCTCTCTAATGTCTTAATTTTATGTGCAAGTGTTGGGACAACTTATACTGAAGCAATGCAAGGGAATATCATGATAGTGGGATGATATGTATCAAATCTAGTAAGACGTCGGATGAAAGTAAGGAGCCTTGTGTTTTCACAAAACACTGCAACCAAGTGTTTTTTTACCCAGACGTGTTAGATAGGGATTGGTGGTTTGGATTAAGACACGACCCTAGATCAAAACATATGTTTGAGAACAACAGTGTTATCATGCCAAGCAAGGAAGATAACTAGGGTGATGGAAACATAGTGTGATATGTACATATTTCATCATTTGTGGTGTTGATGTATCATTTTATTATTGTTATATTTAATTCACGAATCATATTGTTTTTTATTCATTTTATGACAGTGGAAATGGAAAGTTAGTTACAACCAATTTTTAAACAATTTTAGATGGTTAACAATCAATTTGAAGCATAAAGTATGAAAATGTTACAGAATGTGGTGACATTTTTTTTCTTCAAAAAGACCGACAGTGTGTATGTTAACAATAAGTGCATCGAGTTCTCCTAGGTTTTATCATTTGGTTGATATGGAAGGAACGAAACCAAAGAATTTTCAAAGGTGGAAATTGGAAGTTTGCTAAGCTATGGAGAACCCTTCAATACAATATCCATGAAACCTTATGTCATACCTCTTGGACCTCAGAGGATATGAATTGCGATCTCCAGGAGCAGAGCATCTAGACCAACTGGAATCCAACTATCACTACGACGCCTGCTTCCTTCAAAAATAGAAATATTCAAATCCAAATCCCAAAGGACTGGGTCGCGCTCCTAGAAGGTTTCAACAAACTCAAGTTCAACGGGGCTTAATGAGGTAATCCAGGTCCAACGAGATATAGAGCAGTTATGACGAAGGAACTAGGGAAAATTCAACGCGTCTATGCAGTGTCACTCAGCATAGAAAAAAATAACATGGTGGAATGACAAGCTCTACTTTCAGGAATCCATATGGCTCTAGCTAAAAATCATCGCAAGATAATCATTGAAGGAGAATCACGAATTCTCATCTCAGTAGTTAGAAAAATCCTGCATGGCATGAAGGTAGCTAAACTATCCGGAAGTTGGTGTCTCATGTACGGCGTGGAAGATCTAGCAAGGATTCTTCCAAAACTCCATATTGTAATGGCTTACCACATTAGACACCAAGGCAACCAACTGGTAGATTTGCTGGCAAACAACGACATTGACATCGAAGGAAATGAAATCAAGTTAGATGAGTCAGAAATCCAAAACCTTCCATGGGGTAAGGAATGCCACAATATAATCAACAAGGATAGAAAGCAGCATATAATCAACAAGGATAGAAAGCAACACCTGCCCACATTGATGACTCAGTCTCATCATAACACCATCCATATGCATATCACTCCACGTTGCATCAATGCACAGATGGGGGATGATCTAAATCCTATGGTGGAAGGTGTGCTCAGTGCAGACCATCCTACGAACACCCCCACTCAATAGAATGACAACACAATTAAGACAAGTCATGTCGATCATTACATGCGATGCCATCTAGGGAAAGAGGACGAACAACTAACTATGCATGAGGTGAGCTCGACCAATAGAAGGGATGATTTATCTGCCCGCCAACTTTTTTGATCATAACTCCGAGTATGAGTGATTTTTCATGCATGTTACCTCTGCTCCAATGAAAGCGCAATCTCCCTTGTTATGTACTTTTTAATAAAGATCATTAATAAGCATTCAATACTGGAAGTGCTCGTCCAAGTAATGATCCTGACAAATCTCATGTAAATCATCAACAAGATGTTAATGCAACCCAAATTCCTCAGTATAAAGAGGAAAGTGAATTTGGAGGAGATGCACCCTTGAGAAATGGCTATTCATAGGTTTGATACTCTAATGTTGTGGAACAGAGAGATATTGAGAGAAATTTGGCTAATTGTTACTTTTGTTTTGCTTTGGAATATGCCGAACAAGGAGAAGCATCAAGACTCTGTCAAAGACGGAAATGAGATGTTTTGGTCTGAGGGAGGCCCCTCCCAAAACATAAGAATAATCCATAATCCTGACAACAACTCTTATGGACTGGATAAGTCTAGAGATTGCAAAAGAGCTTGTCATACGACACAATTTTACAGAGAGAATATTACAGATAAATTGAAGAAGAAAATGGATAACCTGGAGGAAGAAATAAGAGCATAAAAGGAAAATATCTTAGGAAATCATATGCATACTAGTTTCGAAGACTAGATAATAGACCCAGAACACTCAAGAAGCAAATGAACATGTTCAACCTAATGTTGTATCTTTAATGGTCAGTCACAACGCTCCTAGGGAAATGTATGGAGGAAAAGAGGGGAAATTTAAGAGATCTTTGAAGCCAGTTGGGGGAAATCAACTATCGTCTAAAAGGGCTGGAGGGTGTTCTGTTCAATCTGAAAGTAATCGAGGCTAAGCAAAACCTTATAACCAAGTCTATGGGTTACATATTTGAGGTCACTAGAGTGGCAGAGGAGAATAAGGTTTAGCAGCAGGAGAAAAGACAAGTCCGAGAATCCCACCAGATTATCATCTTGGATGACAAAGATGAAGAAGGAGAAACTCCAATGGATGAAGTTGGATGCGCCCAACGGATCTTCGGGTAGCTTCACATTTTTCTCGGTGCTCTCTTTTTAAATGGTCACTGTCCAGTTTTGTTAATACTCTGTTAAACTTACTTTATATTTCAACTTGTCATACTCTAGTTTTGTTTAGGTTTGGCCTCTTATTAGTGTATGTTATAGCAATATTTTTCAAACTCTTAGTTCTCTTTCTAGCATCAGTTATGTAAGCAGACATTCTTAGACTTTTAAAACTTCCGATGATCTAAGTTTAAGCTCTCTGGTGCTCTGTTTTCCCTAAGGAGGGGCACCGAACAACAAGTTCTTTTTTGTACTCTATGTAACAATTTGTATTACTAATAGAATAGAAGGTACTATATTGCTTACAAAAAACAATAAGTGCACTGAAGAAACGATGTACTTATTGCACATTACCGTTGATGCAAGTTAAAATATTACAGAATGTGGTGACTTCTTTTTGAAAAGATAGGACAACACATATGTTAATAATAAGCCGATTGGAAAAACAATGCGCTTTTTGCATATTACGACCGATGCATGTTAATTACAATTACACATAGTATGTGGTGCAACATCATAATTCACATGCACTGGACTACATGGTGAATTTTTTTCTTATTTAAGCACCACAGTTCGTCTGTTAACATGTATCACACCAATATGACCAGCGAAATGATGAGCATTTTACACATTACTTCCAGTGCATGTTAATTTTGATTACACACCATATACAGTGTGAGCTTATAATTAACACACACCATACTATATGGTGTCATAGTTTTTATTTAGTTAGCAATGCATCCGTTAATATGGAGCACATCGTCATACGTGTCATAGTTTTTATTTAGTACTAGCAATGCATCCGTTAATACGGAGTGCACTAGTATGATGGTGCGGTATGCAGTCATAATTTTTGACCGCCCCATGAGTGGTGCACCCTATAAATTTACAGGGAGCACCACAATGTGCAATGTGGGCCCAACATTTCGAGCGCACCACACATAATTTTTATTTTTATTTTTTAATGACAAATTCTAGGTGAATTTCAATTTTTAATTCACTAAAAATTTAAATGATAAGGTAAGAAATACATTACATGGATAGTTGCATGTCGAGGAGGCATGGTTGACATGTACACAAAAGAATGAAATTTTCCCAATGCTTGAAAAAATTCCAAAGCCACGTAGGAATCAATAGATAGGAGAAATCCAACCACATGGAGCGCTAATGGCAAGGTGCTTCATCAACTCAAATGTAGCATTGGTGCTTAGGTGGTGTATAGCACTGAAGTTTGGTAAAAATGATTTTTTCGTGTGGTGTATATTTTGTATTATCTTACCTTGCTTCGATGTGCCCAATTACCCAATGCAACAGTGTGTTTGTAAGACATAAATGCACTGTTACTGAATATAAAAATAAAAATAGTATTATGTCATGTTTTTAATTATACCCTACTCATATCTCGAGGCTTCAAAAACTGCTCGATGGCTCTGCAACCTGCCAATCGACGCACCGGTGGCAAGCATCCACCTGAACCTTGTCGATCGCAGCTAGGGCTCGACCCTCCTGAACTCTCTGACGGAACTCCTCAACGCCCTGTTCATCATGTAGAAGCTACCATAGCCTTCGGCTAGGTATCGATCCTCGAGATCTATGCCCCTCAACATGGCCTCTGATGGGGACGCTATCCCCCCTCCCCGTCCACTTGAACTCAGTGACTTCATGAATCTCATCTCAGCACAAGGAAATAAGAAATTGTCAACCTCTCAGAAAATTTTTGTGAAAAAGCTTTCTGAAATACCCACGGTAGCACTTCCGACTGACCAAAATTGCAAAATTTCCCTTAACATCTCGGAATGAGGTTTAATTGGCCAATTCACAGGCCTATGGCCCTCTCCTAGAACTACTGAAACATGGGTCCAAAAAAATTGGAGGCCCTTAATCTCGAAGGAAGTAAACTCTTATCTTCTAGGAAAGGGATTTTTCGCATTTGTCTTTGAAAGCAAGCAAGATCGAGAGTTAATCTTCAAGAACAAGCCGTATTTCATGGGACCACAAGGGCTTTACCTGAACAAATGGAATCCATACTTTGATCCGACCCAAGATGTTCCTTCTACAATTCTGCTGGAATCCTGAATCATTAGAATCCATTGGGAATGCCCTCGAAAAATACATAGACAAAGCAGATAGAAAGGATCAATACTCATGTGCAAGGATTTGTGTTGAAGTCGATCTAGAACATGGACTCCCATAAGCCATAAATCTCATTGTGGCAGGATGGTCTTACATCCAGGAACTAGATTACGAACAAATCCCATTCAAATGCAGGTACTACCATGAATACGACATTTCGCTTTATACTAAAAAAAAAAACCCGCAGATCTGGACTCAGAAGGGAAAAAAGACCAATGGACATCCATTCAAAAAAATTCTAAATCTGGACCAAAAATCCTCTCAAAAGAAAGTCAAGGCACGAGGAATCCCCAGCATAAAAAATCTCTAGCTACCAACAATGGGAATAGATTCAAAACTCTTGAAATTTTAGAAACTCAGGAAACCCCTGAAGCCCCAGAAAAGGAGAAATTCCCGAATATCAAGATTCCCAAGAGGCCCCCCATAGTGAATCCCCAAAGGAACCCCATCCCCAGATAATACCGAGCCCTAAAAAATCTATCCCTGACAAAGAAACGCTCTCCCCTTCTTACGTAAACATTACCAAATCCAAATCTATGGTCTCCCCTACCTCTTTGGAAGACCTGGTAGACAAATCATCTAAAAATTTAGGGTGGAAATCAAGTAAAGATATAAGAGAGGAATAAGCCGAACGTGAAAAGACACAAGGATCTCAGGAAACAATAGACATGGCCTTCAGCAAAAACACCAGATCTAGGATAATAGGGAGGAAAACAGGAGACACGCCAGGGGGAGGCCCCTCCTCTACTTACAATAGTAGATAATGAAGCTAGTTTCTTGGAACTGCAGAGGACTAGGTACCCCCAGCGAAATAGAAGTTGTCAAATATCTCCAAAAAATCGACATGCCAGACATCCCCATGCTCCAAGAAACCAAACTCGATGAAAATACTATCCTCACAATTGGAAAGGAAAAGTGGAAAAATAATATTGGCATGGCTGTCAACGCTAGAGGAGCCTCCGGTGGTCTAGAAACCCTATGGTCTTCAGACAATTTTCAGCTAAGTAATTCCTTCGCCACTCAACATTGGATATTTACAGAACTCATCAATATTCAAAGCAATATTCAGTTCACACTCTTCAATTTGTATGTCCCTAACCTCTACTTTGAAAAAAAATATTGCTGGAAGCTTCTGGAAGATTTCCTTGATGCATAGGCGCCTCAAAATCTTATTCTCGCAAGTGATATGAACATAACCCTCTTTAGGTCTGAAAAAAAGGGAGGCACTATTGGAAGGGACACTCTTAAACCTCAAGTTGAAGCCATAATTCAGACTTGGGATCTACTAGATATCAAACCTAAAAAAGGTAAATTCACATGGTCCAACAAGCGACTAGGAAATGAGAACATCATAGCTTGGCTTGATATATTCTTAGTTCAATGAAGCCTTATGGTCGAGGGGCAAATCATTTCTTCAAAAAATATGCCAAATATGGCTTTGGATCACAAACCGATCCTGCTCCAATTTCAGAAGGAAGAAAATCTCGGACCACCCCCTTCAGATTCAACCCACAATGGCTAAACCATGAAGGATTTTGGGATATCTTAGATAAAGCTTGGAAAATTCCTATCTCGGGCTCCCCTGGATTTGTTTGGGATCAGAAGCTCCTCACCATGAAGAAAGCGTTAAAAAACTGGGCCAAAGTCAACTGCCCCCCACCTTCCACCTCTAGGAAGAAGGCTATAGAAAAGTTGGAGTCCCTCCAAACCTCCCTGGATGAAATCCCAATTGATAGCTCATCGCTTTAGGAAGAAGAAAATCAACAGGTTAAAGTCCACCAAGCCTTTAGAAAAGAAGAAGAGTTCTGGAGACTGAAATCACGTAGCACTTGGCTCAAAGTCGGCGACAATAATACATCCTTGTTCCACAAACAAACTAAACTCAGGAAAACGATCAATCACATCTTGGAAATTGGAACAGAAAATGGATCATTTGCCAGAGGACATGAGAACATCAAAGAAGCGGCGTATGACCATTTATCAAACTTATTCATGGAGGATGACTGCATTGGAAAAGAAGGAGAGCAAATCCTCCTTAAGCATATACCAAATAACATCACGATGGAAAATAACATAGAGCTCCTCAAACCGTTCACTGAGCAAGAAGTTATCAACACAATTTGGTCTTTTGACCCTGACAAAGCCCTAGGACTGGACATATACTCAATCCACTTCTACAAAGCCTGCTGGCAGTACATAAGGAAAGATTATATGAGAATGATCAGAAATTTTCACTCCAAGGAAAATATCGGAGGCTGCACCAACTCCACATTCCTTGCACTTATACCTAAAGAAACAAATCCCAACTCCTTTGGCCGATTCCGACCAATATCCCTGTGCAACTCTTCTTATAAGATATTATCCAAAATGTTGGCTAACATAATGAAGCCTCTCCTCACAAACATCATTTCTGACAATCAAGGCAAATTCTTAAAAGGGAGACAAATCCTTGACAACGTGATTCTCGTCCAAGAAGCCATCCACTCCATCAAGAACCACAAGGAAAAAGGTATGTTAATCAAAATCGACATGGCTAATGCTTTCGTCCATGTCAAGCATTCCTTCCTCTTTAAACTTATGGAAAAATTCGGGTTTGAGAATTATTTCACAAAGTGGATCTCAGCATGCATAAGCGGGCCATGGATTGCCCCATTAGTTAATGGACGCCCCACAAAATTCTTCGAAGCATCGCATGGAATTCGACAAGGATGCCCCCTGTCTTCCTTTTTGTACATTATTCTGGAAGACTCTCTAAGTCAGAAGCTGAACTCCGATATTAGAATTGGCGACCTCCCAGGTCTCAATCTATACCCCACCTCCATGCCCCTAAACCACTCTCTCTTTGTCGGTGACTCTCTCTTACTGGGAGGAGGATCCTCTATTATTGCTCGAAAATTCAAATAGAATATGACCTGGTACTGCAATGCCTCTGGAGGCATTATCAATGTCCGCAAGAGTGTCGTCTATAGCTGGAATCTAAAAAAAAAGTATGCAACCAACATTGGTCATATTCTCGGAATGAAAGTCCATAAGAATTGGGACAACTTCAAATATTTAGGCCTCCCTATAGCACAAGGCCGCATAAAATTAGGATCTTGGGATGAAACTATAAGCATAATCAAATCCAAAATTAGAAATTGGGGAGGATATTGGCTCAACAAAGCCGAGAAATTAATTCTGATAAAAGTTGTCCTTTCAACCCTCCCAATTTACCAGCCATCCCTCCTTTTGGCTCCCAAAGAGGTTTCAAATCAAATTAGTAAACTTATAAGAGATTTCCTAGGACAAGAGGCAAAAACAATGAAAACAAGCTGCACTTGGTGAACTGGAGCATAATAAAACAACCAAAAATCTCTGGTGGCCTCCAAATACAGGATCCTCACCATGCTAACATAACAATGGGAGGTAAAATCCTTAGGTAAATTCTCTCCAATAAACAACACCGAGTCAGTCAATTGCTTAGGAAGAAATACTTAACAGGCACGAAGCTCAAATGCCTCAACATCAAGCCCACCTCCAGAGGCTCCTCGATATGGTCACTTTGTAAAGCAGCATGGGATCTCTTCTCTCAGAAGCTTTACTGGACTCCTAGGAGTGGAAGGAATATAAACATATTCTCTGACAGAATCATGGGGAATCCCCCTCTTCAGGAAAAGAATGAGCTCCAAGGCATAGCCCATTGGCTATCTCACAACAAGATTAGAACGCTGAAAGATCTAAGCTCTTGGGACTCCAATGATGCATGGAAAGGCTAGAATATATCAGCAATCCCAGCTAAACTCGATCCCTCCAGAACTCTCCTCATGGAAAATTTGGCTAGCTGTACTCCTACCCATTTGCAGGACAAATACGACCGTGGTTGGGGCCCAATTGGAAAGTATACGGCTTCTCTAGGTTTCAGCACATTTCAAAATCACAACACTTCAATGAAAAGCTTATGGGAAATGGTTTGGAACCCTTTTGGACTCCCCAAAGTAAATTTCTTCACCTGGACACTAGCTCATAGGAAAGTGCTCACTGGAGACAATCTTATCAAAAGAGGTATCATAGGGCCTCACTGGTGCATATTATGTCGAAAAAATTATGAATCAATAGACCATTTATTTTTAGAATGCTAATTCACAAAATATGTCTGGAAACACATGCTTCATTGTCTTGATGTCACTATGTTGATCTTCAAATCCATCACTTTCCTTCTTAAAGATTGGAAGTCCACCTACCCTTCCCACCTCTCAAAAAAAAATTTTTGGTCCCTCATATGGCTGACGATTCCAAAATTCACATGCTGGAATATATGGCTAGCAAGGAATAAATCCATATTCCATTATTCCTATATCTCCCCCTTGCAAGTGCTTGGTCAGGCCAAAGGCCTACTTATCGAATGCGCGCAATCTTCTAACATCAAGACAGATATAATTCTCAGTGTAAATGAGCTACATTGGCTTGGGACCCCCCTTCCCAATCCCATAAAAGATGCAAGTTTACGACCACAGAACCTACCATATTGGCAAATCAGACTCACCAACTCCGAGTTTTAGAACTAGAGAAATAAGCAGACTCTGGACAACTTAAACTTCGATGGCGCGTCCAAAAGAAATCTCGAAGCGGCTGGAGCAGGAGGAGTTTTATTTTCTATAGGAGGAACAATGGAAATCAGATACAGGTGGGGACTAGGATCATGCTCCAACAATTTAGCAAAATACCTGGCTCTCCTAAAAGGATGCCAGATTGCCAAAAATCATAAAATTGAGAATCTACAAGTATTTGGAGATTCCCTTCTAATCATCAAATCCTTCAACACGCATACAAAACTCAATGATTTGGTAATAAAACAGATCATCCATCGCAACCAAAAAATCGTGAATTCCTTCATCCATTTCAAAGATTTCCATATTATGAGAGATTTAAACTATGAAGCCGAGAGAGAGGCAAAAACCGGATCTATCCTTGAGTATGGAAAATTTGAACTCTCGAACGGGGAGACTTTCCATCACCATATCCCTTAACGCACCAAGTTTGACAGATCGTGAGCAGACCGAGGAAAGGCATATTTACAAAGATTATAACTGATTCGACTGAGAGGATTACTATGCGGACTTTGCATGTCCATCTTAAGGCAACATTCGCCAACCTTGTACCAACCCTGATGCAGCCTGTGGAGATTTGAAACCACAGTACTGCAGTTTGTGGAGATTTGAATTCACGTTATGTCCACCATCAGACGCAGGAAGTGGAAACCATATTAATTCTTTTGCAGCATGAATAAGCATGACTGGAATTTCATAATTGAAAATGAAATTGAGTACTGTATTGAGCCGATTTGGCTTAGCCACGGTTCTCCATCAAAAGTCTTTTTTAATACAATTAACCGTATTAGTTATAAAAAAATACCCTACTCCGGTGCTCGTAATTAAACAACACATAGTATGTCCACGAGAACTAAATCCATCTCTTCTAAATATAAAAATAGTATTCCATTCAGTTTTTTAATTATACCCTACACTAGTGCTCTTGATTAAACAACGCACCAATGTGTCCAAAAGAAAGAAACACACCACTGATCGATATAAAAAATATAAAAATAATATTTCATCTTATTTTTTTTATTATACCCTACTTCGGTGCTCTCAAATAAAAGATGCAATGGTGCATCCAAAAGGAAGAAACACATCGCAAATCAATATAAAAAATATATAAAAAGTATTTTGTATGGATTTTTAACTATAACCTACTTTGGTGCTCTCAATTAAATGCCACACTGAAGCGTCCAAAAGAAAGAAATGCATCATTAGTGTTGCAGGTGGAAATTAAAAAAAAATCTTCTACACTAAATGAGGATTTCCGATATCGGTGTGTTGTGTCATTGTATGCACTGGTGCATCTATATAAAGTGTGCATCGGTGCACTTGGTAGGTACAAAAGCACCATAAGAAACCTTTCACTAAAACCTCTGCCCATTCGCCTCCATTTTAAATGGATATTTGGGCTCCTTTTAGAGGAGCATCCTTAGAAATATTTACTAGAAGGTTTTTTTCTTGTAGTGAAGCTTGATCTCAAAGTTGCTTATGATATCCTTCTATAATAAGGAAGGGCATCCCCTCAAAAACCTCAAGGGGCAATTTCTACACCGAGAGGCTCGAATTTCTAGTAGTAGTGTGGAAGGAAATTTATTTTTGATAGTTTTTGTATATGGCCCAAACGGGGGCATATAAAGGGTTAAATGTATATGAAATGAAGTACATGTATATGTAATAGTGGTTAGCCTAATGAAGGGCTCACATGTGTAATGAGTGAATAGGTATATATATAGAGGTCATGTAGTCATTATTGAGGAGGACATGTGAATTGGACATGTATTGGGGTATTTAGAGGAGGTTCTCCTATTTGTTAAGGAGTTGTTGTATAACTCATCCCTCTTATCTATCTTGGAGTTTTTCTCCATGTTACATTTGATGTACATGGTCTGTACTCTAGTTTATTATGTTATTCTAAGGCTTTGGTTCATAACTTAAGATAGCATAATATATCTAAGTACACACCATGTACATCAAATGTAAACGTGGAACACAACTCCAAGATAGATAAGAGAGATGAGTTACACAATAACTTCTTAAGGAATAGGAGAACATCCTCCAATCATGGCAATAGATTCATATATCCAATTCCCATGTTCTCCTCAACAATGACTACATGACCTCTATATATTCCTATTCACTCATTGCACATGTGGGCCCTTCGTTAGGCTCGCCACTATTTGTTTTTTACAGAAACGGTTTAGGCGCTTTGTATTATATAAAAAAATGGAATTACATAGATCTAGGGAAGGACTCTTCCCATAGTAAGTCTGCATCCAAAACTGTTTGTTCGTCCTTTACAATTCTGTAGCTATTAGGAAACTTTCATAATCTATGAAAACTATAACTCCGAACAAACTGTCCTAGTAGGAGAAGGAAAAAGCAAAACATTTCTGTAGGAGATGAATTAACCTACAATCCGGGTTTATTGCAGATTTACAATCATTTATAACAAGTTTACACAAAACTGCTCCTAAATAGAGACAAGGTAAAACTGCGAGACTTGACCAGAGGGAACCCATTACAAAAACCAGAAAACAGAGGTACTAAGTCTGGCGATTGAGGTCCATTTGTTTGAATATGCTTCCAGCCGAAGGGTCCGTCGTTCCTCCTATCTTCATGCCATTGTTTTCTTTCATTTCCAGGAAATTGTGCCCAATCTCTGTTCTCATGACATCTATTTTTCCATCCACCTCAAATATCTTTCCGTTGACAACATCTGTTTTGGAGTCCATATTTGCAATACAAGAAACAACATTGTTAAATTTATCTGCTAGATTGGCAACCCTCCCATTCATCTGACTACTGCTCGCTCAAACTTCATAATGCGTGGCTTGATCTAAGGAGAAGAGACGAGTTATGGCCCTTTTAAATTCCAAATTCTCGCTTCTAAGAATATGAACTTGATCTTCTAGGTCTTGAATACTACCCTCCTCCGTGACTCGTTGCCTTTTAAACACCTGCTGTGTACAGAAGCTTCCACAATCACGCTTTTCCAGAGAAGAGATCAGGATCTTATCCGTTTCCTGGAATTCAACTTGACAATGGGCTTGGGAATGTTCCAAAAGTCCTTCTTTCGTAGGGCATGTCTTCGTCGTGTCCCAGCTGGAATTTGGGATTGACTGGGCCACACTGTGAACACTGAAACAAGGGAGAAGCCGAGTCACCATCCAAAAATGTAGACAGAGCGGGGTTGTAGAAGCCCATATTGTTGACAAACCAACACCAGATTTTTCTCTTGAAATGCCAAACGAAGCCGAGGTTATTGTGCTTGCCTCTCCAGGCACAAATATTTAAGCTGACACTTGCCCTGCTGCCCGCCATACAATTTCCACGCATGGATACCATCTGTCTCATGCGTGAAACCCACCCCCCTATAATAAATGCAGCGTGGGGGGAAATCCCCAAATACCGAACTTGGATCTTGGTCATTAATCCACCCCGACTTAGGATAGGAAATGGAGTTGTGGTAGAGTAAAAACGGATTTGAAAGCCGAGTCTGACCAGAGAATGGAAATCCTTGATATTCCAAGAGTTTCGAGGAACGAAAAGGCTTACAAAATGAGACTCTAAGTTATGTAATCCAGCCACTTTCAAAAACATCATGGTCACTTACTAAAACCCCGCAGTTTAGACCAACTCCTATGTTTTCCATAACATCCGCCTGCGAGTTATTGGATCTCAGCACATGAAGGAAGTTTATTGCTTTGAATTCATTGACAATGCACTTTAGGAGGTAGTGCATTTTGGAGGACAGAAGCTTGCGATTCTTTGTCAAGTTCCTCGCTTCTCTTATGACCATTAGAGAGTCACTAGAGGCGATCATTTCCTCGATGCCAATATTTCTTACTATCTCTAATCCTTTGATTAAGGCTAACCATTCCGCACCGTTGTTAGTCTTTTTGTCGATACCCCAAGCATACTCCTTCTTCTTGTTCCCCTTGGAGTCATGAATGACTCCACTCGCTCCTGCCAACCCAGTTTAGGCTCACCACTATTACATGTACATTTAATCCCATATATGCCCCCCTTGGGTCATAACATTTGGAGATCTCTTGCCTGGATGGTGGACACACTTCGTGATGGTCACATGGAGGATTCACTTGGTGGGAGAATTTCCTATAGATGATGTGGAGTGTTATTCATTATGGAGGAGGGATTCTATCCCTATATGGCATGCGGTAACTTGGATTCGTATTCAAATATTGTAGATGGATCAGGGATTCCTATGGATTTGACAAAGTTATTGCCCGGTGAAGTAATTTGCTTTGGAGGATATATGGAGTCCGTGGAGGCTTGAGATGGAGTGGTGTTAACTTTCCTTGTGTAGCTACATCATCTTGGAGTCCTTATTGTGCACAAGATCATCATTGGGGCATGACACTTGTACTCTAGAGTAGATGTCTCACTTGTGTAGCCTACAACAACTCATATAGGTTCTTATAAGGACTTGTTCCTGCATAGTATTGTTGGCCTCCCCTTTCTCTCGTATCTATATAGGAAGGATAAAGTCTTCCATTAACATGACTTTGTGTTCATTATTACTCACTCTTGTGTAAAGATGCGACCTATAAGAGGAGCACACTTGTCCTCTCTCTCTCTCTCTAGGCCTTCACCTGTACTTGTTTCTCTCTCTACATATCTAACTTGGGTGCTAAGTTTCTTGGTATCTTTGGAGTTTCTTGGAGGATATTGGAGTTCTAGAGTTAGGGTTTTACCCTTGGAGAATGGAGAGCAAGGTTTTGAGCAAAAACCCTATGGTGGAATCGTGAAGAAGAAAAGAAGAGGAGGACACATCGTCTTGGAGATATTTTTGGAGGGATTATTTCACTTGTTCTTCTTAGTGCAACTAGTGTTTGATGATTTACCCTATCTAGGGCATTATGCATGATTGGATTTTTTATCCTTGAGAGAGGCTATGGTATGTACTTCATCATTGAGCTTATATATGAAGTTTCTATCCATACATATCTTCTTTCAATTTCACATTTGATTTTAAGCTAGATGTGTTCATCATATGTTTTCTATTTACATCTATTTGTGATCTTGTAGGTTAGATATAAGTAAAGGGATAAATTGTTAAGTAATTTGATATCTAAAGAAGAAGATAAAGGAGTTGATTTTACTGCTATTATTTGTGCTATCAAAGTACATTTTCATATATCATATTGACTGATGAAGAAGAAAAGAAGAGGAGGACACATCGTCTTGGAGATATTTTTGGAGGGATTATTTCACTTGTTCTTCTTAGTGCAACTAGTGTTTGATGCTTTACCCTAGCCAAGGCATTATGCATGATTGGATTTTTTATCCTTGAGAGAGGCTATGGTATGTACTTCATCATTGAGCTTATATATGAAGTTTCTATCCATACATATCTTCTTTCAATTTCACATTTGATTTTAAGCTAGATGTGTTCATCATATGTTTTCTATTTACATCTATTTGTGATCTTGTAGGTTAGATATAAGTAAAGGGGTAAATTGTTAAGTAATTTGATATCTAAAGAAGAAGATAAAGGAGTTGATTTTACTGCTATTATTTGTGCTATCAAAGTACATTTTCATATATCATATTGACTGATAAGTTTCCCTAGAAGGACTGGAAAATATATTTCATTAGTTGGTGTCCTTTATTCTTAATTTATGAGAATTTCAGGGCTATATGAAAGTGAATTATTTTACTTCTTCTGCTGTTGTTTTGTACTTTAATTTACAATGGTCCTAGGATATATAATTTTGGGGTTAAGATCCAAGTAACCTTATATAAAGAAGGTGAACATTTTATGAATTGCATTGATGTGTCATTCCAGTGAAATTTCCAACACATGCCCATCATCTTGGACCTCCTTCAAATATTTGGGATGTCAATCTGATTAGGTAATCTCACCTTAATTGTCTGACAAGGAATAATTTCCAAAATCAAATTTAGATTGCAACAAGGGGGATCTCAATGGTTGAATCAAGTATACACAATGGTTATTATCAAGTCAATTTTGTCATCTCTTCTAATCTTCCAGTGTTCAACTATGTTGGATCACATCGGAATAATGCAATAGATAGTGAAATAAATCTACAAATCTAAGTGCCAATGTGGGAAAACTAACACCAAAAAGTTTCAACTAATCCCCTGGACCATTGTTATATCCCAAAGATACAATGATGGCCTAGGAATGAAAGATGCAACACTAATGAACATTACATTGGGAGCCAAGGTACTATGGTGTCTTGTAATTAGGCAATTAGAGTGGTGGAAACAAGGCCTATACAAGAAATACTTTCAAGGAATCATAAAAAAATGTCTATACCACCACTTGGTTGGTGGAAAAGGATCCCTAATTTGGAAATTATGTAAAGCGGTAGCATCCCTAATTCAATCCAAGTTAACTTAGGTCATGGGAAATGACAAGGTGATAAAAATATGGTATGATGGAATCATGGGGAAGCTTCCTCTTATGCATAATCAAGAATCTTTGGGGCTAAGAGAATGGATGTATTCTCAAATAATTAAAACCGTTTATGACATGTCACTTTGAGATGAGCAAGACATAAGTAGTGGATAGGTTGGATGATGCTCTCTCCCCCGAGTCATCTTGTTCCCTATGTATCCATCTTTCTTTCTCTTCTATAGGATTGCACTCCCATGGATAAATCAACTTCAAATGGTAGGATTTGGGGTCCCAATGGAAATGATTATATGGTTAAGATGGGATATAAATCTCAAATTATGGATTTTCCTCACATTTTCCTTTACCTCCTTGTTCTAGGATCTGGAAAAAAAATTTGGAATGGTGATGGGCTGCCAAAAATCAACATCTTCTACAATATTATGACTCGTGGGATATTGTTAATAGTTTGAGAATATTAAAAAATTTGGTATCCAAGGGCCCGAAAGGTGTGCCTTGTTTACCGCAATGGATGAAAGACAACAACACCGCTTTTTTTAGTGTATAATCATAAAATAGGTATGGACGTTTGCATTTGAAGAAATTGAGCACAAAATGGTCCTCTCTATTTCTTAGAAGGAAATGTTCACAAATTGGCATGAAAATATGTCGGATCATTCTTGAACAAGCCCATCCTTAATAGAGCTTGGCTGGAATTGCAAAAAAAATTCTACTGAAAAATATAGCTTGCATGAAACAAAACCACATTTCAACAATAAATGCATCTCCCATGACTATTGTTGTTAAACTTGTGGCCTTCCAATTGAGGCAATCCATATAAAGGGGGTGAAAGTGCAAATATTTTGATGTTGAAGTAAGAGGAAAATGATTGGCCCAAAGAGCTTTTCACGGGAGATGTTTCCTAGCCCAGATGCATTATTTTTATCGTTTGTCCAATATAGCCTCTCGTCTAAAAGGTGGAGCATTAAGAACAAAGAGGGGGTTATCCTTCTCCCCAATTCCTTATATTATTTTCAATGAATCACCCAAATTTTTTCATGCCATCAATAATTCAAGGCAAGTGATAGGGCAAAATTATTATGGGAGAATGAATACCAAAGGCCATGATACCATTTGTACCATTACACACTTTGATTTTAATGGAGGACCAACAATTTCAAATTGATTTTGTTATGACTTTGAGTGCATGTGCGTTGAATGGTGAGATTTAATGGAGGAGTGGTTGCCAACTTTTTTGGTTTTACTTAGAGCCCCTGTCTGAAAGGGGTCACTTTAAATTGGGTTTTGGATACATCTTGGGTTTTGGAAATTATGAATCAATCCTTAGCATTTCCAATTGTGGAGGTGAGTTATATTGATTTTGTGAGTAACGATGTAGCTTTTGATTGTTTCTTTGTGCTCTTTGATATTGGGTTGGTGTGGAGTTTCGATTGGGTCTTAGCGTAGTTTGAAGGTGCCACAGATGGAAATTGAGAGTCATTTTTTTTTTCTTTGGATAATTGACAACATGGGAAGTCATCCCCATCCAAACCATTTCCGATTATGTGAAATTCTCAATATTCATCACATCTTGCAAAGGCAAGAGGACCTTATAGTAGATAACAAGACTTTAATTTTCTATGTTATACGAGAATTCATGCTTAAGAGGAAAATCACAATGATGGGTATGTGATTTTAATGGAGACCCTGCTACAATAGAGGAGAAAAATTTAAGCCTTGGAGGCTGAGTGCAATATGTTATTCCATTCAGTTTCAAACATAGCTAGGGGTTCATAG
Organism: Larix kaempferi; assembly: GCA_027924585.1. Lineage (NCBI taxonomy): Eukaryota > Viridiplantae > Streptophyta > Pinopsida > Pinales > Pinaceae > Larix > Larix kaempferi. The sequence continues at coordinate 764,184 of BSBM01000720.1, read as the reverse complement.
TCCATTTCCTTTAATTACATAATGGAAGTAGGTTTAGGTCCAGTGGATTTTGAAGAAGAGGTCATTGTTCATTACTTGCCTAGAGATGTGGACATGGTTAACATCAATTAGGATTCCCAACCTTCACCCATGGAACATGAGGAAGCTCGCATCAAACATGTTTTTCATTAATCTTAGGTTCTATCATGTTTTGGAAAATAAGTCTAGGTTCTATCATGTTTTGGAAAATAAGTAAGTATGAGGTGTCTTTTTCAAGCTTTATATTAGTAAAAAAAAATTAACATTCTTTACAAAACATAACAATATTTTTTTTTAGACATTTTAAAGTTTTTGGATAATTCAAAAGAATAATCATAGACTATGGGACAATCCTACTATTTTTGTAATAATATGTTGACCAGCGAGGATGCACCAACTCTCTAATAAAAAATTAACCATTTTTGTTAAAAACAAAGATACAAAGAATTTTGTCCTTTTTTAATGTTGCGAAGATGTGTGAATAAGTGCTTAATTGGATACCATGAATCTAAATATTAGATTAGAGAGATAGTACAAAGACCCACTACTTTATTTGCAATCAATTTAACCAACATATCCTTGATGTGGGTGTAAGAAAATGTTGAAAAGAATTTGACACAATGCATTTTTTAATGCATTATTGGATGAATTTCTTGAAGATCAATAAATAGATAATATTTCATATTTTATATGATTTTTATTTTTTTCTATAAATCTAAATCCAAAGTTATACTTGATATTCAAAGTGAATCAAAGTATACATATTTTGTCGAAGTTCATGCTATCTCATCAAAACAAGCAGTTACATCTCCATAAAAAAAAGAGATGACGAAAACATACTAGTAACTAGTCTTAACTTTTGAGCAGCCCAATAACAAAACAAAACTGTGATTTTCTATCACCAAAGAAAACATAAAAAAGGAGCATACAGTGAGAGGATCGTGGAAAGAAAAATACTGTAACATCAAGGCAATGCTATAAAGAAATTAACCCAGATTAAAGAAAGGGAGATCGCCCCTGGATATGATCTGACCATCTAGATATTCTTCAAAAATTAGCATTCCTTCATCACAGCTTAGGGCTCGCTTGGATAAGGAGTCCGCTTCAATATTGAAATCCCGGTAAACATGGTTGAAGCTAATCTGTTGAAGGGAGGAAATCAAGGCTTTGACCTTTTATTTCCACCAGAAGACATTGAGAACATTTAGGCAACCCATTTTTTTGCTCATTGGATTATAATATTTTAGTCGCCCAACACCTGTAAAGTGGAGATGTTTTTGGATCGAGCATAATAGAGCAGACCCGCCATAGCAATGAGTTCATTACGAGAATTGGTGCCTTTCCTGCAACATAACCAACATTTGTAATAGTTTCTCTGGTTTAAGGTTAAGATCATCCCAACACCTGAAATGTTCCCTCTTGTTGAGATGCTCCGTCAAATAAGCCAAAGGGCAGAGAAAGATCAATAACGGGCTCCTGTAATGCACAGATTTTTGACTGTGGCAGCAAGTCATTTGATTCTCGAAAGGATGCCACTGCCTTCACCGCCCCCAACTGATGTTTAAATTTTTTCTTGGAATATAATTTGATTTCTCTGATTCATACCGACCAAGCCACAAAAATCAGAAGAGCCGCCATCATATTCGCTGGGTGTATCCAATGGTAGAAAGACTGATCAAAGGATCCAGAATCCCACCTCATATTACATTTTAGGAGTATTTTTACCTCTTCCTATATCTTCTTTGTCACCCTGCACTTTCACATCCAGTGATCACTGTTTCCTCTACATGTGAACACATAACATAAATCCCAGGTCTGCGCCATCCCCTTTTTTTAGGTTATCCCATGTCAGGATTTTCCTTTCTAAAAGAATCCAGGCAAAACATTTTAATTTTGGTGGGCATTTCCACTTCCAGAGGATACAATGCCACCATTTTACATTACCTTCCCATTTGCTTTCTTGCAGTGCTTCATAAGTTGCCTTGACCGTGAACTTTGTGATTCCTTGACCAACATAAAGCATCGTCTTCGTTAGTGAGATAAATTCCAATGTGATGTAGGCCAGGTATGTAATGCGTCCATTAAGTATATTTATATTAGTTGCATTTTTCCATTATGGAGGTGTTATTGCACCCCCCGCCTCATAAACCTGAGGTAATAAGGCGATACCTTTGGAGCACAGGTCTTGAACCAAATCCAGTGACACAAAGGTGAAATCTGCTCCCCCAATTATCGGGCCAGTGCCCACTTTAATTTTTAGACCGTTTCCTGGATTCCAGACAAGCCAGTCCTTGACAAGGGAGATGGATTTGGCCATGCACAACCAAGAGTTTGAGATATTTGTAGAGATGGTCTGAGGATTGCATAACCAGTCCACTAGTTGGACATTTCTTAGATACTTGGCCCTTATGTTGTGTCTCCACAATCCCTCTCCAAATAATGATCTCCAAATACTTTTTGCAGCCAAGGCCTTCCCAAAACCAAATACGTTCTTGAGGTCCCACTCCCCGAATTCCTTTGGTTTTTCCAGCATCTCCCACCGAGCAAGACGAAACCAGGATTTTGTCTAACCACCCATCCACAGAAAGGAGAAGCATTTTTGACAAACCTGGTTGAGTACATATGCAAGGATGTTTTCCAACGACTGCCAATACATTGGAATGTTTTCCAATACCGCCTTAGCCAAGGTGAGTCGACCTCCCAAACATAACCAACGATGTGTCCAGTTGTTTAATTTTTTGTCAATTTTTTTTAATAACCAACTCTAGTCACTATGTAGATAGTGATTTGGTTTGGGGTTGAGGCTCCATACCCAACGGCTGGTCCAGATGGTCCCTACGCCAGAGACCAGGGTTCTACTCCTGCTCCCTCCACGGTTCAATCGCAGGACTCGTCCTTGTCACCTCTGAACGTGCTATACCTTCCCAGACGGTGGTGAACTGGTTCCAATATTGGGGCTGACCCCGGCCCGAGGTTTGTAAACTGGCCTGCTCAGCTGACGGAGCTCAGAAGGGAGGATCCAATTAGTTCCTCGGTTATAAAAAAAAATATAGTGATTTGGTTTTAAGTGATAACCTAAATAAACCAGGGCTTTGTCCAAGGGATCTACTCCATAAGGAAGAATTGATTTGAGACACTCAATAAAATCATCATTGACCCCTGCAACAAGGAAAGCGATTTTTTCATGGTTTGTTTCCATCCCCGATGCCTGTGAGAAGGAATTGAGGCAATCTGGAAAACACTACCAATCACCAATGACTCCTTTGCCAAAAATGAGGACGTCATCCATGAAGATAAGGTGGGTTATATGAATAAGATCTGTGACTTTTAGACCCAAGAATGCTCTAGAAGCCATCTTGCTAAAAACTTAGTCCTTCGATTATCAGAATGAAAATCCATAGCGATAAAGGACAACCTAGGTTGAAATTTTTGTATAGATTTTCCAGATCCAACAGACCCCAAACACTGAGCTACTACAATTAATGCTCTGCAGCTCAGTGATTAGTTCTCGCCCTAATCTATTATATTTTAACCAAATTAAAAAGTACAAAACAACATACAAATAAATCTTAAGTTTTTATATACACCAATCCTGAGCGTTAAGTGGAAGGAATATAAGTATTATTCTTATTTCAAGAAAGACTCATTCTCCCTAAGCTCACCCTTTATTCAATCCACCTCTTTTCTAAAAGAAGCAAATGAATGGGTGGGAATAATTGAGAATATTTCAACAAATTGTTTTAACGGTGTTCGACTTGGGTGTTGAAAGAAGGCATTCACTTTACCTTTATTTCGGCGTGTACATATGTTGTTTGAAGGATTTGCTTTTGTAAATACTATATAACATTGAACTAATTCATATCTTTTGAGAATATAATTTCTTATTGGGATATGAATGTAAATACTATATAACATTGAATGTAAATATTTCGCGGGAAAAAAAACATTGAATGTAAATACTATATAACATTGAAGGATTGGCTTTTGAGAATATAATTTCTTATTGGGATGATAGATGCATTAGCAAATTATACAAAGTAAGTTTATATTACAAATGAATAGAGGAAAATCAATTTAGAAAATATAAAGTTACAAGTTTTAAAGATTGGTTCAAGTAATCATGAGTTAGACTTAGATTCTTTTTTAAAAATTTCCAAAATTATGATTGGATTTCACTCAATGATAGCTTTATTTTTATTAGTCCCTTCCATGTAAGGAATATATAAATTAGGTGGTCGTTAAAATTGAGTTGAGTTTTTAATAATTTTTTCCAATTTAAAGTTAATTTCTAATGTTTTCATAAAATGCTTATTAATTTTATTTCATTATGTCTGTGAAATTTATTGTCGGCTTGGCTTGATTAATCCATCTGTACAAATGGTGTGGGTTGCACGGTGCAAGGTTGAACCGTTGGTTTTTATTTTCGTATTATTGTGGAATTTTTTTATTTGAGTGGGGATTGATGGACAGAGAAAGAGCACAAGCCTTGGGATTTGGAGAGGGGCTATGCCACTGTCATGTCCCTAGTCACCTCGGTGCCCTTTAGAGGTGATGGGGGAGCTCCTTAGAATAACAACCTGATAATTTTTCTTGCTGTGAACACTCTGTCACGTTCCCTCCCATCGATCTGACTCCGAAGGGAATATGAGCAACATAGGATAGGCGCTAATTTTCGCCCCTAGTATCACATTATGAAATTATTCACAACTAAATATGTGTGCAATGCATAATAAACATACACAACGGAATTAAACCATATTAACACACACAGAATGCATTTACCAACATTTCATCATAGGCATAATAACAACATAATGCATAAGCATTCAGTTCCATTATCCAGCTGGATCAATCTATGCATTTTGACATAAACAAATAATCATTCATGTATATAAAATTGGCATAATCAGAGGCAACATGAAACACTTATCTTTTAATTTAAATCACCAAGCAACTGGCTATGGACTGCAACGTTCCAACCCAACCGTAGGTCTTTAGCCAACCTATATTCTTTTAGCACTCAGAGACCACCCCTGAGCTGGGGCTATGTATCCACTAAGGAGGAACTACTCAGGTTCACTCACAGCTTTAGGCACAATCATTCAGGCTCATCCAGCACACAGCTGGCTTTGTCAAGCAAGTGGGGGGACAAGGAAGGAGTTTCTAAGCCAATGAGCTCAACCATAGAGCTACAGGAATATCCAATTGGCTTCAGACAGGCCAGGTACCCCCATCACCTCCACTCTCAGCCTAAATAAGGTCCCCTTCTCTGCTACATAGTTCCTCGGGCGTCCCTTACCTCTACGTTGACCTGGGCAGGTATGGTTGGTCTCGACTTCTAAACCAAAGATAATTGAGCCTTCGTTGGCTCTACCATGAAATTTGACCCCCTGGTCTCTCTCCCACTGCGATCCACTCTTGGATCTTCCTCAATTCCTGCCCACGTGAATCGCATTCACGGATTTTAGCTTTCGTGCCCTAAAAAATGGGTTCTCCCATGAATTTCGGGGCTCTTTACACTCTCAAACTCACTCTAGGGTTTATATGTATGGATTCCCACCAAATTTCACTTCCCACACAAACTCGTGGGTGATTTCTGCACTTCAAAATGTAGCTTCTTTCCAAGTTGCGATTTCTGGTTTTTCCACAGCTGGGAATGCATAGCATCCTCATAATAGCAGTCTGGTTGTTTCACATTGAAATGGGGATGAGGAAAAACGTCCTCCCATGAGGTAGAGTGATTTGTGGGTCATGTAAATAGAGCCCATACTTTTCCATACGAATTTATGGGCTGCCCATACTCCATCAATCTCATGAGATGATTTTTGAAGTACTTCCTTACAACAGAAATAAATGACAACAAGGAAAGTCAAGTGGGTTCTCAAGGTGACATTTGGCAGCATAGGTTCAATCCCACAACCTCCTCAACTCTCCCTAGTGGACAAATATAGCCCCCTCATTTTAGTTGCATCCATAGCCAACCCCTTGATATTTTATTTGCTTTATAATTATTTACATGCTTTTACAATTTACCCATGGCTTACTAGCACATAGATAACACAATATAAAATACCATCCCTTTAAGGCTGAACATTCACCAGCGGGGCCTTGGACTTGAGCTCCACGCTAGGAATCATACATCACATATGCACAATATTTACATATCGAGTTGATACATTCTAAGGGCCCAAATGGGGGTATTACATTCCCCTCCCCCTTAGAATAACATTGTCCTCGGTGTTCCAACACTTAGGAATACTTACACATTGTTTACACATGTCCAAAATTCACAAAATGTGGTAGGTTTGTCCTGCATTTAATCTTTTACTTTGGGTTTTCAGGACCAAGTCCTTTGGCTTCTACAGGATGCTCCTGTTGGCTTTGACATTCCAGCTCCACATGTGGGCATTGCTCCACAACAATCCCTTCCTTTTCTTTACCTTCCAGCTGATCCACAAGTCTGGAAACTTTATGGCTACTATCTTTTTTGCTTTTCTTTGTTGGGAAGTTACGGAGACAATGATTCCTCCACATTCCAACAGTTCAGTGGCTGCTTTTTCTTTACTTGCCCAATTTCTTTTGAGTCTTCCAGCCTTGATCGTTTCTTAATGGACTGATTGGATGAATGCCTCTTCATGGACCCACTGTCCTTTCCACTACTGATAGCTTACAAAATGTCTTTTACCTAATTTTGCAAACAAATAGAGTCCTGTGTGAGGCACTTGCAACAATTAATTAATATGAATATGTGAAATAGCAGAAATGACAGAACTCAAAATCACTTTTATACTGATCACAGGCCACTTCGAGGGGGCAACCTCCTATGAGCAAGCTCAATACAAATAACTTCACCTTGCCTTCATAGGTCTCAACACACACTTATATACTAATTCTAGGCGCCAATACTATGGGTCGAAACCATGGGCTGTTACAAACTATGGATCAACAATACTACGGGCGACTTACAAAGCATATGCGCCAACAACAATAACACAAACTATTGATCAACAAATACTACGGGACGACTTACAAAGCATATGCGTCCAACAACAACATACTAACAAAGTAAAGACATGGGTTCCTAACATCCCCTCCCCCTTAAAAAAAGCTTTGTCCTCAAAGCTTTAGTTGTGGAAATTGTTGTTGAATCTGGAGGAGTGGTTCCCATGTAGCATCCTCTGGTTGCATGCCATGCCACTGAATTAAGACCTCTGTGATAGAGCGAGAGCGAAGCTGACGCGTGCGCCGATTGAGGATGGCCTCTGGCTCCAAAAGGATGGATCCTTCATTATCCAGTTCGGGTAAAATCGTTTGTCCGCTGATGTTGGTGCCAAGAACTTTCTTCAGACAAGAGACATGAAAGACTGGATGAATGCGGGAAGAAGGAGGAAGTTCCAATTTATAAGCAACGGACCCAATCTTCTGAAGAATCCGATAGGGCCCATAGAACTTTGGAGCAAGCTTATGACGCCCTTTGAGTTTCAAGGAGGATTGTTTGTACGGCTGGAGACGAAGAAAAACCATATTGTTGACTTGAAAAGTGTGCTCCGAACGGTGCTGATCAGCTTGTTGCTTCATGTGATTTCTTGCCATGTGAAGATTGTCCCGCAAAATGCGAAGAATCTGATCGCGGTTTCGAAGGACCGTGTCAACTTCCTGAACTGGTGAACTGGTGGGGGTGTATGGAAGAAGAGCTGGAGGTGCCTGACCATAGACTGCTTCATATGGGGTCATTTTAGAGGCAGTGTGGTAAGAGGTATTGTACCACCATTCAGCGAGAGGGAGCCACTTTGCCCACTGATGTTGTTGTTCCGAGGTGAAGCAACGAAGATCCAACTTGGAGAAAAAGTGAGCCCCATGAAGCTCATCAAGAAGCTCATCAACAACAGGAATTGGAAGCTTATCCTTGATGGTGAGGTGATTAAGTGCTCGGAAGTCAATGCAGAGGCGCCATGACCCATCTTTTTTGCGGACAAGAATAACTGGAGAAGAAAAGGAACTAGTGCTGGGGCGAATAATACCTTGCTTCAATAAGTCCCGAACGAGCATTTCAATCTCCGTTTTTTGGTGAAATGGGTAGTGATAGGGCCTAATGTTGGGAGGAACGCTGCCAGGAAGGAGCTGAATACGATGGTCTTCTGGCCTGGAAGGTGGCAATCCCACTGGTTCAGCAAAGACACCTGTATATCGATCTAGAATTTTTTGTAGATCCAAAGGAGTAGTAGAGACCGCTGATGGTTGCATCTGGATGGAATGGATCTGAGCGATGACACCATGTGAATTCTTCTTGAGGAGTTTTTCCATGCGATGTGAACTGATGATGCTGAGAGAACCTGGTTGTAATCCTGTCAATGTGTGTTTTTGTCCATTGAGGGAAAACTGCATCCAAAGTTCAGCAAAATCCCATAAGATAGGGCCAAGTGTGCGTAGCCATTGAGCGCCCAAAACCACATCACATCCACCTAAGGGCAAGGCAAACATGTCAGAGTGCAAGGTATAATCTCCCATAGAGATACGCACATTTCGACACTTCCCTTTGCAAGGTAAGGTGCCCCCATTGGAAACCATGACTTCAAAGTTGGAGCAAGGATGGATAAAACAATCAGCTTGTTTGGCGATCCAAGGGTCAATGAAATTATGAGTGCTACCAGAATCAATGAGTATTGTAAGAGGAAGCTTCTTGAAGTAACCCCTGAACCGCATTGTTTGGGGGGTGGTGATTCCAGCTAAAGCATGGAGAGATATCTCTGGCTAGTCATCCTGAGACGGAGGGTTAATAGGCGGTTCCTGAATGTCGACCGGAGCATCCAGTGTTTCTGGATCTTTGTCACCAATTTCAGAGGCAGGCAGAGACTCCACATCCAAGAGATAGAGCTTTTGCTGAACACATCTATGTCCTCGAGTGAATTTCTCATCACAATTATAGCAAAGCCCCTTTTCTCTGCGTGCTTGCATCTCTATTTCAGACAAACGCTTGATAGGAGTCGGTTGAGGAGCCTGCGGTATAGGTGGTCGCTGAGAACCCATATTTCGGAAGGGAACAAAAGTGGGCTTGGAGCGTTGTTGGGCTGCAATCTTGTCTTCTGCCAACTTAGCCAACCCTAGGGCTTCCATCATTGTGTTGGGACAGAACATTTTGACCTCAGAGCGGATGGCATCCTTTAGACCACTGATAAAACAACTCTGGTAAAAGTCATCAGACAATCCTTTGGTGTGGTTGGCTAGATTTTCAAATTCAGTTTGATACTCTCTCACCGTGCCAATTTGGCGAAGTTTAGTGAGGGCTCCTGTGAAGTCATCAAAAGCACTAGGACCAAATCGTTGCAAAAGGAGCTGGCAAAAGTCTGGCCATTTGGGCTTTGGATGAGCCTTGATGTACCAACGATACCATTGAAAAGCTTCCTATTCCAAGTGAAAGGATGCCAGCGGAACTTTGTTGACATCAAAAGTATTATGCAGACTGAAATACTGTTCTGCACGATAGATCCATCCAGTTGGATCAGTACCATTGAAGCGAGGAAAATCAAGCTTTGGACCACGGAAATTGCTGGAAGAGGAGAACCCATTGTCTGATGAAGACTCGGACTGCCGTTTGTTGTTCAAAGCTGAATGTTCAAGATGGAGGCCGAGAAATTTTTCATCCAGATCCTGGAGTTTGGCTTGGATGGCTGCAAGTGCTTCCTCCATGGTTTTTGCTCCTGCACGGGTGACAACCATAACCAAGATTTTTTTTTTTCTTTTTTCGGTTGACTGGGTAGGAAAACAAAAACAGAAACTACTTCAGTAAGGGAAAATCTGGACTAGGGAAAAAATCTGAAGGGTAATTGGGGTTTGACTAGGTTTTGGACACTGTTGAATAGACAGGGGAACAAAAATGAGGATTCCAGAAGCGGGGTGAAAGAATGGGAAAATTTGGCAGAGGGGAACAAAGAAGCAGAATTCAGAAATGAACTCTGTGGTAAAATTTGAGGGTGATTGGGTGAAATCTGAGGAAGTTATGGCAAACCCTAAAAATAGGCAAATGTGGGATTTCGGGCTTTGGAAAGGGGAATTGTGGATAGGGTCCTCAGGAGTGAAATATGCAGAATGGAGTGACAGGGGTTCCCCAAAAATTTCAAGGGAAACAAAGTGGAGCGGCTACGGCTCGAAAGGGATCTGAAACGACGTCGACTGGATTGAAAATGGCTGGATCTGGAACGGCTTGCAAAATGGATCTGAACGACTGGATGTAAAACGGTGCAGCAACGATCGACGACAGTTCAGCTGAAATTAGATATGGACCCCAGGTATGTGCGGCTTCCTAATAGTTCAATGGTTTCACTTTGCCACCAATGCTGTCTGACGGCTTGCGTATTGGGGCAGTATCCCTCACTCCACGGCTCAGGTAAAACTGATAACCACTTTGCCACAAACGACAGCTCTTGGTTTACCTCACGGGTGGGAACTAGTCAATCAGGTAGGGTTTGTTGCCCTTTTCGCTGGCAGGTCCTCTCAATGGGCTAGCTACTTCGGGGTTCTCGTGGTACTCCTCACAATGAGTTTTAGGGCTTATGCCCAAGTACTTCCCATAGTTAAGCGGATAGGGATTATTCCCAATCCGAACCTGCAACAGATGCGAATTTTTTTTTTTGGCAGAAATTTCACCCAGCGAGCCCAAGAAAGTGCTCTGATACCAGATGTGAGGCACCTGCAACAATTAATTAATATGAATATGCGAAATAGCAGAAATGACAGAACTCAGAATCACTTTTATACTGATCACAGGCCACTTCGAGGGGGCAACCTCCTATGAGCAAGCTCAATACAAATAACTTCACCGTGCCTTCATAGGTCTCAACACACACTTATATACTAATTCTAGGCGCCAATACTATGGGTCGAAACCATGGGCCGTTACAAACTATGGATCAACAATACTACGGGCAACTTACAAAGCATATGCGCCAACAACAATAACACAAACTATTGATCAACAAATACTACGGGACGACTTACAAAGCATATGCGTCCAACAACAACATACTAACAAAGTAAAGACATGGGTTCCTAACATCCTACAAAACCTTATGGTTCATCTCATTCTGTTGCTTTTGTAGCTTGATCATTTCCTCAAGATTTTCTTGGGTCTTGGCAATTGTTTGAAGAAAATTTTCAGCCAACTCAAATAGCTTTTGGTCTACTGCCATGGTCAATGTGCACAAATGCCCACACTTTGCTTACTAGCAACACTTGCCTTGTAATAGCTGCAACTAATTGGTTTAATTTTCACCTATGAAATTCATCATTGCAAATCTTGTTAGGCCAAGCATAATGTAAGCATTAAGATCAGTCAATTACTTACCCAATTGACATGGAAAGTTCATGCTTTATCCATGATACTTCCACACATTTCATGCTTGTCCAACATACAAATGAACTAATTCATGTTCATCATTTCACATGGAATTAACTAATTTAACATTCACAATTTATTTCAAGCAAACTAAACACAATCAACTTTCAACCATAATATGCATTCTACAATTTTTTGTTTCTAAAATGCATCAATCAAAAAGGAAAGAGAAGAGTAAGAGTTTCCCCCTCTTAATCTTATTCCATTCCAGAGCCCCAGCACAACTATGGTTCAATGCTCCTTGGTCTCTTTCACTTCAAACATGAATGCTTGACTCGCCTTTTCCTTATTTTGGCGATGACACTTGGTGTCTAAGGTCTGTCCAAGGCTTCTCAACCAGGGAACCCCTCCCCATGGTTTTCCTATAGAAACTTTGGCTGCTAGGACCCACACAAGTCCACTAGCACCATTTTCCATTGCTACTCATACTGATCTTTCTAGGACAGTCACATGTTCAAATGCATCCTTAGGATGCCTTCAAGGTTCTTGCTTTCCGCAATTACCTGGGTTTCAACAAAGAAACAACAGTGTATCAACTTGGTTGTTATAAGACTTGTACATGAAATTTTTCATTATTCGGAATAAGAAATAGATGATAATTAAATACTTATCTATATTGGACGTCTTCACGTTATTCCACATGCTCCTTCTTTGCTTTAAAATCCTTGGATCACCTGTGGATACAATAACGAATGTTTGTCCAGCACGCAGGATGCTCCACAGCATTCCATGCCCAACCAATGCACCGATTGGATTTACCAAGCGTTTAACGAATGTTTGGCCAGCACGCAGGCTGCTCCACAACATTCAATGCTCAACCAGTACACCGACTATATTTACCAAGCATTTATGGTGCCAAACCAGTCCCATACCTGGTTTTCCCTCTCCACTTCCAAGCCAACACTTCCGTTTGGGTCAACATGCCATTGGAAGTAAACTGCACCATAACCATTTCCAAATCAGGGCTCTACTACGGAGCCATAGGCATCTCAATGGGTTCCATCCAGTCTCGACACCCACCTCACCTCCACTCATAACCCAAGTAAGTTACCCTTCTCTGCTGCACAGCCCCTCGGGATCCCCTCCCTCAGCGCTGTCCTGGGTAGGTGCAAGAGGTCCTTACTGCTGAACCAATAGAGATTTTATGCCTTGACAAATATCGCCACATTCCAAGTCACAATGCCTAACCAACATACTGACTGATTTATTAGGCAATGGAACAACCACTCACACACATAAGGATGGTACCCCTTCTTCACTTTGCTTATTTAGTATGCATCACCAATTGCATGTGTAATACCCGACAACACAAGATGGGTAGGAAAGCTCATCAGTATCGCTTATATAAATTTGTAAACATATTTCATAAAAATCCACTCTCTAATATTGAAACACCAGGAATGCACCCATCCCTTATGGTGTAGTCAATATTGACAACCATAACACAACACAACACCCGAGAGGTGTAAACTCCTCTCCGATGTGAGCCATGTAGGCCATGATCACAACTCAAGCAATCTGAAATAAAAACATGCTCTACATATTAATTCCAGTAATTAGACATGCATATTTTCAGCAAGGGTTACAAAATACTTATATGTTTTACAGATGTATTTTCTCTTCCTTTCGCGAGGAATGGGGCTCCCTTCTCTAAGTTAACAATCCCTTGGGCTCCCTTCATTGACCTAACAGTACCTCGGGTTTGTTACCCCAATCACTTTCATGTTTCATAAACAACACATGCCCTATTAGCGTAATTTCACCATCTCACCCGCGTTGTTTACCAACATGCAGTTCATATGAGACATTATCAAAATTTACAATGGCATTTCACCCGAAACCCATTTTCAAAGCATGGGATCCTTCCCATGGAGTTTGGCTTCTGCAGGCCATAACACATGACTTCCTGCAATGTATCCTCCTGACACACTTCTCAAATATCCAAACAGTCAGCAACATTAGCAATCAAATTCAAATCTAAATTTCATAACCAGTCATTAGTCATTTGGTAGTCATGAGACTCTTCTCATAGTATTCAGATTCTGTCCATAGTATATTCCAGTCTTTATTATGGACTTACTCCCCCATTGCCATATCCAAGACAATTCTACCCGGAATCTGATCAGTTGGTCTCCTGCAAAGGATTACACCATCCTTCCACCAACCTCGTGACCATAGATTTGTTGCACCAACCTTTCTTCATAAGGTTGTTGGTCACATGCAACAACATCATCAACATCTTTAGCCATGCTTCTGTTGTCTTTGGTCCTACAACCAATACCTACACCAATAGTGATTATCAACCACAATAATTATCTTAAGTGGCTCATTGCATATGTAAAACTTTGCTAGCTTTACCAACATGCAACATCATATACATGCACACATATATTCACATGCACTATGCAATATCTATTAATATGCCCACTAGTGCATATTCACTTCATCCATCTAATCTCTTGCATTTTTGGCATTCCTATGCCAAACTTTCTATACATAAAACTTGAAAATATAATCATATCAGCAAGAGAAGAGTTAGGGAATTATCCCTTTCCAATCTCTCATCATAGCATGGAATTCCTCTTCCACATCATAGCTGATCCAATTTCATGGCCTCTCTAGCAAGCACACAAGGGATCATTAGCTATGCTTTTCTCACCAAGCATCAATTCAATACACATACTCATGTATAACATTCTTATTTGCTACCTTCCAAGCGTGCAATTCTTATGTTATAAACAAAAATAGTTTAAGGTGAGAAATTTTCCTCTTTATCAACATTGCCTTACTGCTCCAATTGCTTTCAGAAATTATGGCCAAGTTCAACTTGACATTTCTTAACTTACCTGCACTTATCAACACTGCAATTGATTCAATATCAAATCCATAAGGAGTCTTTGCAAGGTCCATTATATGCCCTTGCACTTTATTCAACTATGATACCTTCTTTTATTTCTCATAGAAATATTTTCTATAATTCTGAACCACATACTTGATGCACACATGGGAATGCCCCATTCCTTAATTAGCAGCCTTTGCATGGCCACCATGTCACTACCATGAGCCGCATGCCAATTACACATATTGGGATGTATTATTCCTATGAATGGAAACTTTTGGGAAAATGAATTGCCTTACCCATTCTCATTACTTACTCATAAGTTACTGACTCATATCTTGTAACTTCTCTTTGTCCCCCTCATGTAATTATGGAAATTGCCCATATTGACAACAATTGTTTGTCAAAACATCCAATGGCACTTTTCTACTCTAAATATCTATGATATATGAAAACCTCATTCAAATTCTAGTTATGCACCACTGTTACCTGCTAGATAAGATTTCCAATGCCTATCTACATGCTTCATTCCGACTTTGGGTGTGGAAATTACATTACTTCAAGAATGACAATTTTTACCAAAATTTCTGCACTTTTGCATAGCTGCAATTTCTTTTGAAAATCCAACTTCAGTCCGCAATCCGCAAGCCACAGTCAGGAGTCGAAATGATAAACTTGAATCAAAGTATCAGATCAATTCCCGACTTCTGCAATCCACAAACCACAATGCGAGAGTCGGAAGTCGGCGTTGCCGAGCAGACTCCATCAAATTTTACCCCGACTTTCCCAATCTGCAATACGCAATGTGGGTTCAGAAAGTCGACACCCCAATGCACAACTTCGAGAAATCACACGTCCGAATTCCACAATCCGCAATCCGCAATGCGGGTTCGGAAAGTCGGCACCCCAAAGGCACCCTTTCGAGAAATTACGTCCCTGACTTCCGCAATCCACAATCAGCAATGTGGGTTAGGAAAGTCGTCACCCCAAAGGCACAAATTCGCGAAATTACACCTCCGACTTCTGCAATCTGCAATTCGCAATGCGGGTTCGGAAAGTCGACACCTCAAAGGCACAAATTTGAGAAATTACGCCCCCGAATTCTGCAATGCGGGTTCAGAAAGTTGGCACCCCAAAGGAACAACTTCGAGAAATTACGCCTCCGACTTCTGCAATCCACAATCCGCAATGTGGGTTCAAAAAGTCGGCACCCCAAAGGCACAGCTTCGAGAAATTATGTCTCCGACTTCCGCAATTTGTAATCCTTAATGCGGGTTCAGAAAATCGGCACCCCAAAGGCAAAACTTCTAGAAATTACGCCTCTGACTTCCGCAATCCGCAATCCGCAATGCGGGTTCGGAAAGTTGGAAGTCGGCCATATGCTCCTGTCATTGCCAACTTCTCAGGCCGATATCCTTCTCATCCTAAGTCCATTTTTGGCAAACTTGGTATCGTTGGAAAGCTTTCGGTGAGCCCTATGCAACGGTGTGATCCTCTGCCACACCTGAGAACTTTGATTTTTTCATTCTTCCAATCAAAATGTTTTCCAAACTTCATCAATACCTCTTTTAAATATTCTGATTATCTGCTTGTAAGCTCATACTTTGGCCCAAGCAACCCTGGTGTTGCAACCTTGGGCTCCGATACCACTCTATCATGTCCCTAGTCACCTCGGTGCCCTTTGGAGGTGATGGGGGAGATCCTTGGAATAATGATCTGATAATTTTTCTTGCTCTAAACACTCTGTCACGTTCCCTCCCATCGATCTGACTCCGAAGGGAATATGAGCAACATAGGAGGGGTGCTAATTTTCGCCCCCAATATCACATTATGAAATTATTTACAACTAAATATGTGTACAATGCATAATAAACATACACAACGAAATTAAACCATATTAACACACAAAAAGAATGCATTTACCAGCATTTCATCATAGGCATAATGCCAACATAATGCACAGGCATTCAGTTCCATTATTCACCTAGATCAATCTATGCATTTTGACATAAACAAACAATCATTCATGTATATAAAATTAGCATAATCAGAGGCAACATGAAACACTTATATCTTAATTGACATCACCAAGCAACTGGCTATGGACTGCAACGTTCCAACCCAATCGTAGGTCTCTTCCTAGCCTATATTCTTTTAGCACTCAGAGACCACCCTCGAGCTAGGGCTATGTATCCGTTAAGGATGAACTACTAAGGTTCACTCACAGCCTTAGGCACAATCATTCAGGCTCAACCAGAACACAGTTGGCTCTGTCAAGCAAGTGGGGGGGACATGGAAGGAGTTTCTAAGCCATTGAGCTCAACCACAGAGCTACATGCATATCCAATTGGCTTTAGACAACCCAGGTACCCCCATCACCTCCACTCTCAGCCTAAATAAGGTCCTCTTATCTGCTACAAAGTCCCTTGGGCGCCCCTTACCTAAGTGCTGACCTGGGCAGGTATGGTTGGTACCGAATTATAAACCAAAGATAATTGAGCCTTTGCTGTCTCTACCATGAAATTTGACCCCCTGGTCTCTCTCTCACTGCGATCCACTCTTGGATCTTCCTCAATTCCTTCCCACGTGAATATCATTCATGGATTTCAACTTTTGGGCCCCAAAAAATGGGTGCTCCCATGAATTTCAGGGCTCTTTACACTCTCAAACTCACTCCAGGGTTTATATTTATGGATTCTCCACCGAATTTCACTTCCCACACAAACTCGTGGGTGATTTCTGCACCTCAAAATGTAGCTTCTTTCCAAGTTGTGATTTTTGGTTTTTCCACAGCTGGGAATGCATATCATCCTCATAATAGCAGTTTGGTTGTTTCACAATGGAATGGGGATGAGGGAAAACGTCCTCCCATGAGGTATAGTGACTTGTGGGTCAAGTAAACAAAGCCCATACTTTTCCATACAAATTTCTGGGCTGCCCATACTCCATCAATCTCATGAGCTGATTTTGAAGTACTTCCTTACAACAAAAATAAATGATAGCAAGGAAAGTCAAAGTGGGTTCTCAAGGTGACATTTGGCAGCATAGGTTCAATCCCACAACCCCCTCACCTCTCCCTAGTGGATACACATAGCCCCCTCATTTTAGTTGCATCCATAGCCAATCCCTTGGTATTTTATTTGATTATAATTATTTACATGCTGTTACAATTTCCCTATGGATTACTAGCACATGGATAACACAATATAAAATACCAGCCATTTAAGGCTGAGCATTCACTAGCGGGGCCTTGGCCTTGAGATCCATGCTAGGAATCATACATCACATATGCACAATATTTACATGTCGAGTTGATACATTCTAAGGGACAAAATGGGGGTATTCCAGTCATTGAGATGACATCCATGCTCTAACGTGTCCATGCATTGGTATTTGCGTGGAGCTGCATGGCACCAAGTGGTGGCCTTGCTTGGAGGTAGTTGTTCTATCTTTGTTGTGCATGTGGTAAGGGATTTACACGGCTGGTGTGGAGCTCGGGGCATTTGCTTTCTCGGCTGCTGTGGTGTGCTATTGTGTTCTTGCTGCGACAGGGATTGGTTTCTAACGGGGGTTTTTCTAGACATGAGTTATTGTAGAGGGTGCTATTATAATGCGTTTTAATGCAGGAAGGGGAGGGTTTTTGGGTTGTTTTCGGTTGTGTTCTCATTGGTTTTGGTGGATAGTTATAGATTTGGCTTTGGTGGGTGAGACCTACACTGAATTGGTGAGTTCTTGGTTTGTGGCTCAAGAGTTGGTTGCACCTTGGTTTTGTTTTCGTGGTGAAGGAATATTTCCGTGGATTCTTCTAGAGACCTACGGTCGGGGCGTTGTTCAAAAGGGTGGAGATCAGGTTGCAACTAGGAGTTGGGATCATGGACGAGGTGGCAGTGGTGATATTGAGGTAAATATTGTCGGTTGTGCTTTTCATATGGAGATTGTTTATAGAGCATTGTGTTCGTTGTTTATGCTGATTTCTTATGGGGAAAATATGAAGCCTGAGTTTGTCGGTTGACCTTTGTGTAATTTTATTGTTCGATACTGGGTTAATTTGTAAATATTTTTGTCTAAATATTCCCCATATTCTGTATTTTTGTCTAAATTGCTAAGTTATAGATATTGGTTAGTCTCCTGTTATGCTTGTGGACATTTTGTTGTTTTGGGTGTGGGCCTTCAGCTCTAGATGACTGTAATTAATATTCAAAGTCCGATGAATTTAGTTAAGACTATATTCGATTTGCGGTGAAGATTTTATTTAGTCTTATGTTATGTTTTTGGACATTTAAATGTTTGTGGGTGTGGGCCTTCAACTCTAAATGGTTGTTATTAATGTTCAAACTATGGTGAATCTAGTTAAGACTATATTTGATTTCTTAGTTAAGCCTATATCGGATTTGTGGTGAATCTATTCATTGAGGCTATTTATAAAAGAACATTAGGACTAAAACCCTAAATCTATTTACTATATTTGTATGCTTTCTTTTTATGTTCCAATGGCCAGTTTGCTTAATTGTATCCTTCTTGCGTTGACTCGGTTCGAACTTGAAAACTCTAGTTGTTTGGACTCATAGGCTATTTTGGCTAAATATGCTTATTTGGAATGGGCTTGCTTGTGTTTAATATTTTTTGTGGAAATCCGTAGAGGGCATTTATAATGTGGTTGTTATGGTGCTCATAATACATCAATGGTTCTTCTTGATGGGTGGCAAATACCGCTCGACGTATGAATAAGATTCTTGTTTCTATGGCATTTACTGCTTACTGGGTTGTTAGGCTTATGTCCATCGATTGGAATTCTCACCCATAAACAAGAGCCAATATGCTTAATTGTATCGTTCTTTCCTTGTCTCTCTTTGAATTTCCAAACCCTAAATGTTTGTCATCGAAGGATGCAAGAAATTTTGATGCAGGGGACTCGTAAGCTATTTTGTGTCCAGTGCTTTTTGTATCGAGTGCCTTGTTTAAAATTTGAGGAAGGGTTTGTGCATGGAGGGGTGTAAGAGTTTAAATTTTGTAGTGATTTGGCTTTGTGCATACTGGTGAATTGTTGTTATGCATGTAGCTTTTTAGAGGGTTTATGGATTAAGATATTGTTGAGGGTTTTCAAATTATGCTCGAACTAAGAGCCTAGGATGCTGTGGACAAAATGGCATCTGCAACTGGATGTTTGATATTGTTGGGGGTTCTGTGCACATTGGACATGGTTGTTGCTTTGTATAAGGTTTTTTTTGCTAATATAATATATATGGATTTGCATTGTCTCTTTGATGATTTTAGGGGAAAAAATTCTTGTGTTCAACGGGAGATTCATCCACTGTATTAGTCTTCTAGAAGATTGCTTGTCGTTGTCCAATGCATGGAATAATGCCTTTAGCCTCTGTTATGGACTTTGGAAAAAACAATTTGCAATTGATTCTTTGTTTGTCTCCGTTGACTTTTGCAGCAAAAAATGGTATGTTCCTGGACATATTATGTAGGCCCGCGACAACAAAATTTAGTTGTAGCATGAAGGAAGTTATCTAGTACAGTCTATCTATTTCACTATGTATACTTGTTTACTAAAATGTTGTGTTGTGTCTTTTGTTAATGCGTCATTAGCATTCTTGTGAGCTATTATAAATTTATCTAGTAAATCTTAAAATGATTGGCTATAAAAAACATAATTGTTCGGTAGGTCAATTTAAGGTGCTTGGTCATAATGCCTTTGTAACTCAATCAATTTGTAAAATTCGAGTGTTTTTTTTCAAGCCGAAAACAAATATAACTTGTTATTCATGGTGAATCAAAGTTACATAAGGTTCTATGACTCATAGATTAAGTACAGTCATTCCCCCTTACCCCCAGAACACCTTCCTAATACAGTAAGCCGATACAAGAATATTTCCATACAAAAACAAAAGCATTCTAGAAAAATCCAAGACCATCCAGAGCTCAAAAACAATATACATAATCAAAGTCCAGTCTATACATAAAGAGAGGAAAATTAGGACAGTTTGTAGACACCCTTATCCAGAGTGACACCATCAATAAGTTCCTCAAAATGGATTGGCCCGTCCATCATACCGACAACTTCCTTTGAAAGGGAATCAACATCTTAACTGAAGTCTCTGTAAATGTGCTTGAAGGAAATGTGTGTGAAATCACCCTTAAGGTCCAAAATGCGGTTCATCCTATGAGTAAGATGAAGAACATTAAGCTTCGAGTGTTTATATGGCACATAGGATATGAATGCATATCCTAGGGTATGTCTCGATTTCTTTTGTGATCTTATCTATCATTTTTTTCATATACAAAGTCATTTCCAATAGCCAAGAAAAAAAACAATTTGTAAATCTGAGTACTTATGTGGCAATGAGGCGACCAATGCAAATCCCAAAGTATGCCTCTAACTTTTTTGGCATCATAATTATCCTTTTCTATCACACATAAATTCATTGCAAACAACTAAGGAAAAAAATTGAATAAGATTTGTAGAAAATGTTGTACTGCTTGATTGTGTTGAGCCTGCGCATTTTTGTTTTATTGGTCTTCATCTTAGACTGATGCAACTTGATGGGTAAATCTGTTGTAAATTCAAGTGACTTGTTCATTGCTTCTGGTCTTCCAGATTGCATTGGAAAATATATATAGCCTTCTATGCCATTTTGGCCACCATGCTTGGATACAAAGTTTGTTGGACTGTGATATGCCTGTTGTTCAAAATTTGTTGTTCATGTGGCTTATTGTGCATATTGCCAATGGTGCTTCGTTGTCTAGAGATTACAGGGCTCCTAGTTCTAGCAGCGATTTATAGTATTGTGCGTTTCATATCATGTATCATGTGCAAAGAATTAGAACCTTGTATGGCCTGATGGTTGATTTCAATGATATATTTTCTATCCAAGAAAGAAAGTCTGTCTTTCCCATGTTGGTTACTTTTTTTATATTTTGATGGCGAGCATTAATGTCATTGACATGTAACTAGTGATAGGAAACAAAAATACTATATCTATGAAACTTTTTCCTCCTAGCCTTTGGTTTTTTCTTGGGATGTGCCCTATGAGATTGTCAGGGCCTACCAATGTTGAAGCATTGAATAAGCTTCGCGGCTAGTTCGAAGAACGAGTCCATAGACCAAGGTCTATGCAATTTCCTCCAGTTGAGGTCTTCACACAATTTGTTTATGCAGGTAATGCAACCTTCTTTGAGGTAAGTTGGCAGAGGCTTCACTGAGGTCGGTGTGGTCATGTGTCTCCTCTTTGTTCTATATAAGTAAGTTGAGTGATTGTGTATTGTCTTCAATTGTAAGAGTTTGGGAATTTGGCCATTGATTTGAAACAATGTTATTTAGAATGGTGGCATTTTGTATTTTGGAGGACTTTGCTTTTTCCATTGGAAGGCAAAAAAGAACATTGTGCTTACTTAATTGCAATGTGTGGTTGAGCTAAAAATGGTTAGGGTTTAGTAGAAATAATATTTTGCCTCTATTGTGAAAGCATTGCCTTTGTTTCACTGTGTTCCATGTCTAGATGAACAAATTTTGCTGGTTGATTTGTCATTGTCGGATTTGTGGAGTTTTATCAAAAGTTAATAGGACTGTTCCAGTGAGATTGTAACATTGTCAATGGTTCTGTTGTGACAGATTTATGGAATTTCCTCCAAAGTCTTATGGAAACCTTTAGACATGTGTCTTTCATCCAATATTTGCTAAATTTAATAGTTTGGATGCAAATTCTGCACTTAAATTGTAGAAGCATTTTATTTACCTCATGGTCTAGGTCTGTGAAATTTTATTTCTCGTGGACTTTTGATGATGCAACTTGGTACTTAGATTGGTTATAGAATCCATAGATTTTTTCCTTTGGCATTGGCTCTGTCATTTGGTCTTATGATATTTTATCCATTTGCATTAATGCATGATTAATATGTGATTAGCAATGACTTGTTTCTATTGTTCTAAAAGCATTTCATCTTCTTTTCTATGTTGAGTGACTAGATGAACAAAGTTTGCTAGTAGATTTGTCACTACAAGATTTGTCAAGCTTTATGGAAACTTGACATGTCTATAGCAGTCAAATTGCAAGATTGTGGATGCTTTTCTAAGTCTTTTCAAAAGCATTAGATGCATGTCTTTTATGCAAAAAACTTGTGGAAATTAATGATTCGAATGCAAATTTTGTATTAAATTATAGTAGCATTTTTACTACCCCTCATTGCCTAGATTTTTGGTATTTTATGGCTTTGAGCTATGTTTTGGTCAAATTTCTATTTAGATTTATTGTATAGAGCTCATCCATTGTTGCAAATTTCTATTTATCTTAGCCGTGTGGTCATTGAACTTGATTTTATAATTCAACATTTTTTTCTTTTTTTGGCATTGACCATGTGGATTGCATTATGAAATATGAAAAAAAAAAACTTAGGGCTATTTCCATGTTTTTTGCCGGTACAAAGCATAGAACTTTGAGTTGTATCCAAAATAGAAGGCAATTAAAATCCTTTGTACTAATCAATAAATATAGTTGTAGAAGCCAACAAATAGTTGAAAATAGGGAGCTTAGACAAAACTGCACACATCTTGTTTGAGAATTGCAAAAATAAGCATTACTTGCAGTTGACAATTTGTCTCTTTCCATGGATGGCCTCAGATATATTTTTTTTTGTAAGTTGCAGACCGAAATTTAAATAACAGAAACCAAATATACATCTAGAGCCGAAGAGAGTTTTGTAGATTGGGGAGGCCTCAAGTGATGAAGCCACCATCCCAATTACTCAAAAATATTGTAATGACTGACATAATACATAATGAAGACCCCCTGAGTGTGGTCTGCCCATGAAAAAATTGGTACTTTCATCAAAATTAAAGACTCATACTGTCTGACTGTGTTAAAAACTAGACTGTGCAAAAAATAAAAACAAAAAAGCTGATAATCACAGAGATGACCGGGATCTATGGCAGCCCAATTATCATTTTGCAGGTGGTTCTTCTAGTTCTTCCTCGACGATGGGACAAGTAGCATAAAAATATTCAAAGTTCCCCGGAGGGGGCAGAGTTGGAGAAGGAGAACCTAGAGTGTGCATGCCATCCAGAGCGGCGTCATGATCAATGGTTGCAGGAGCCAAGCCTTTGTTCTTTCTGAGTTTGGACTTCTTCTTTGCAGACCCGGTGTTTAGGGTTGCCAATGCAGATTCGTCTTCATTATTTTCCTGTACAACAGGTTCTGAATTGATTCCAAGGGAGAAAATGTCCTAGGTCATGTTGGCATCTAGGGTATTGGAGTGGTCCACGATCTCTTTCAGACCGGCCTTGACATTTCTGATAATGCTAGAGCTGGCTTTCCAGCTAGCTTCCATCTCTTCAATTAGGGTGCTCATCATGTTTTTGAGCAGCCAATAATGCTTTATGGCGCCACCATTTATGCCAGAGGCAAGGAGTGCCGCCACCCTACGAGCTTACCACCCATCAATAAGACTACGAGTTCGCGCAAAGATGCCTTCTGCATAGCCGTCCATCACCGTCCAGTCTATGGCTACCTTGGGTCGTCGGCTGGAACTCTTGTGGCCACTACCACGACAAGATAGCCCCCTGTTACGAATTGTCATAGCAGTGAGAGCCACAAGAGAAACCACACAGAGATTTACAGACTCAGCAGCATAAACCACAGAGAAAAACTAGGGCTCGATGGTAGGTTTATCATTCATGTCGACGGAAGGCTTTAAAGGGATAAGGTAATAAATATTACAGTATGTCCTTCTCATTGAAGGTGGCGATAATGAATGAAGGTCATGAAGCCGAGAGGAGACGTCATTCTAGACACGCGCGAGAGAGGTCATGATTAACACCCTCGTCCTCCAACCTTAAATAATTGTCGGCATCCAGGTTGTTACTCTATTCATTGTTTTCAATGGACAGGTGTGTGGCTTCTATCAACCCAACAACAGGCTCGTGCATGTGAGGGCCATCGCCACGTACAACTGGGAAAGGTGGCGGCATTTCCAGTTGTGCAGTGGCCGAGGTGGAAGGAGGTTGATCACCCACATCCGGGATATAGAGATCTTTCTTTGCAAGGTTGCGACATTTTTTTATGCAGATCTCTATCATCCATCGTGGCTGCAGTGTCAATGGTAAGCAGAGAGGCATCTTCTACACCTTTGTTGGAAAGTATGTCAGAAACTGAATTTGCTTTACGTTTGACATGCTGGAAGGAGATTGTTCGGAAGTCCATAAGCAATATAGAAAGCTCATGGAGGCGTTGTTCCAGTCTCCATCTAGGGGAGACTTTCTTAACATTAGTGCCATGGAAGAGTTTTCTTGCCAAGGATAAGATGATTTGAGATTCTCCCTTAATGATCAGTGGGATGTAGTTATTGGAAATGGTTATTTTTATTCCTTCAATCAACCCTGAAAGTTCAGCTGCATTATTGGTGTCGTAGCCTAGTGAGCCATGGAAGAGACATGTGATGGTTCCTGAGGAATCGCGGAAGACTCCTCCAAATCCTACAGCCCCCGGGTTTCCTTTTGAAGCCCCATCAAAGTTTAGCTTGATGAAGTCAGATGGTGGTTTACTCCAGGAGTCAGGGCTAGTAGTTCTGGGCACCGATGGATGACAAGGGTGAGTAGGAAGAGGGATACAGAGTTCCCATCTGATCAGAATAATCTTTTCATCAGGTGTAGCAGGGAGATCTGCGGTACTCCAACTTGAGATGCCAAGAGTTTCCTGTAGATTGGTTTTCAAGAAATGCCAAATCTCTGGGAATCCTTTGAGTTTACCTTCAAAGATTCTTCGGTTTCTTTCCTTCAAGATGTTCCAGGTGACCAATCCTGGAGTAAGTTCCCAAATGCGGTTGATCATGTTGCTTTGAAAAGGGTGGCGATCCCAAATGGAGATGGTGTTGACAATGTCTCCCGGTGTTTTGTTGGTGCGTTGGAACTTATCAGTAATAAGATTCCATAGATTATCCACCATGTCACATGAATCCAGAAGATGATCAGTGTCTTCAGCATGGGAGTTGCACATAATGCACCACGAGGGTCCTTGGAAGCCTCTTTTTAGGAGATTCTCCCAGGTGAGGATTTTATGATGGGCAAGGAGCCAGAGAAAGGTAGCAACTTTGGGCTAGAAGTTCGAACTACAGATTCTTTTCTAGATAGGATCAACAGGGTCATTATTTTCTTGAGTTTTGACCTAGTAGGCCTCCTTGATTGTGAAGGTGCCTTTAGTAGAATGCCCCCATCTAAGAATATCATGATTTTCATTAACCTTCTGATGTCAGGTCTGAAGTTTTGTCCAAATAATCTCCTCACTGTTTGGGGGTATCTGTGGGTCCCAGGTTTTAGGATCTTTCCAGATTCTATTTCCAGAGTGTCCATCCTGGTGCCAGTAATTTTTTATAGTTGTTTTGTCGTTTTCTTGAAGATGCTGATCTAGGCCCAAGTGTGCAGTGATAGAGTGGAGGCTGGGCCTTTGCTGCCAGGAATCATTCCAAAAAAGAGCCTGATCACCTGCACGAACTTCCTAGAAACTGTGCTGCTGAATAAGATCTCGTTGATTGTTAGCTTCCCGCCAAATAATTGAGCCAGGGTGGTCCATATTGTAACAGATTCTTTGCTGAGGGGCCCAGTCTCTAGCATATTTAATGTTCCAGAGTAGGGTCCAGGTGGCTTTATCAACTGTAACCCAATTCCACCAGATCTTGGTAGAGAGAACTTGATTGTTGATTTCCGGCTCTCTGAGACCTAGACCACCTAAATTTTTTGGCCTGCAGATGGTTTTCCAGCTGACAAGAGCCCATTTGCGGTTGTCATGATTGCCTCCCCAAAGGAAAGAACGTTGAATATTTTTCATAGATTTGAGGACCCATTTGGGAGCGGCTAGCACCGAAAAAGGTAAAGGGGCATAGATTGCAAAACAACTTTAAGCAGGATGAGATGGTCGAGTAGATTTAGGGTTCTAAAGGTCCAATAGGAAATTCTGGATTCGAGTTTATCGAGGAGTTCTCTCCAGGAGGAGTGCTTAATAGCCATTTCGAATAGCGGAGCACCCAGGTATTGTGAAGGTAGAGTGGAGACCTGGAATCCAAGAATGCGCGCAATATTTCTTTGAGTGATGACATTGGTGTTGAAGAAGAAGATATGATATTTTTCAAGGTTGATAGTGGTTCCTGAGGCTGCTGAGAAGGTTTCAAGAGCTTTTTTCAGGGTGTGGGATTCCTGAACAGAGGGGTGTCCAAAGAGAAGGTTTCCATCTACAAATTGTTGATGAGTGATGGGAGGGCAGCCATGGGGAGTGAGTCCCTTGAGAGTGTTAGTGGAGACCAAGGTTTTGAGCATGTGGCTTAGGCCTTCCATCATAAGGATAAAGAGAAAGGGTGAGAGGGGATCACCCTGACGAATGCCTCTGGAGGGAGAGAAGGTGGAAGCCGGATAGCCATTAATCAGGACAGAGAAAAAAGATGAGGAGGTGAGGGTGAGAATCCATTGAATCCACTCGTTGCAGAAGCCGTAGGCTTGAAGCATTTTTTGTATAAAATCCCAACTGAGCTTATCAAAAGCTTTGGAAAGATCCAGTTTGACAAGCATGCCAGGTGTTTTAGCAATTTTTATGGAGTGAATCACCTCATGGGATAGAATGATTCCATCCAGGATTTGACGACCTTCAACATACCCGGTTTGCTCAGGAGAGATGAGGATAGGTAGAAGGGCCTTCAACCTATTAGCGATCACTTTAGTTATGATTTTATAAATGACATTGCAGAGGGATATAGGTCGGAAATTACCAGGGAAGGTGGTTCCCACATCTTTGGGTATCAGTGTGAGGAAAGTAGATTTCAAGGCTGGGAGGACCTAGCGTTTCCTTCTGGATTAGTCCACGAGTTCAAGAATGTCTTGCTTGAGAAAACCTCAGCAGTGCTTGAAGAAATTGATCGTGAATCCATCTGGTCCTGGAGATTTTCCTTCTACCATTTGCATTACCACCATTTCGATTTCCTGAAGAGTGATTACTTTCATAAGAGAGGCATTGTGCTCAATAGTCACGATTTTGGGAATATGGCTTGTGACTTTATTTATAGCCTCAATCCTGTTGTGAGTGTATTTAGTGAGAAGGTTGTGGAAGTGAGTGGTGAGCTCTTGTTCAATATCATTTTGCGTCCTTAGTAGGCTGCCATGCTCATATTTGATGGCAGAGATACGGTTGGACATCCTGTGCTGAATCGTAGTCCTGTGGAAGAAAGCAGTGTTTTTTTCTCCCTCCTTCAGCAAGTTGTTGCGGGACTTTTGCTTCCAAAGAATCTCCTCCTGATTGCATCTTTCATCCAGCTGTATTTGGAGGTTTTGTTCTTTTTCCTTGAGTGTATCAGAGTACCTTGCTTCCATTATGTCTTTTTGGATTTGCTCAAGCTCTTTCTCCAGAGCTTTTTCTTTGAATATGTTGCCAAAGGAAGTTTGATTCCAGATCTTTAGCTTCGCCCTCAGGAGTTTGAGTTTTTGGTGCATTATTGCCATTTTTGAGCACCCTTCAACCCTAGTATTGGCCCACCAGGAGCTTGCCATGTCCATAAAGGTGGGATGAGTTAGCCGAAAAATTTCAAATCTGAAAGGACAAAATTTGAGATTACCTGAGTTTTTCCATGCAAGGGAAATGGGCCAGTGATAAGATTTGACAGAAGTGAGAACAACAGTTGTGATGTTACCGGGAGCTTCAATGATATTCTGGGAGATAAGGAAGCGATCAAGCCTGGAAGAGATTTGATTGTTTCCTCCTGTTTTGTTGTTCCAGGTCATGAATCCTTCGGAGGGAAGAATGTCAATGAGATTGCAGTCTTTAATGCAGTCTTTGAAGCTGGTGTCCTCAGTGGAGAGAAAGCGCTTGCCACCTTTTTTGTCCTGCAGAGAGGTTATCATATTGAAGTCACCTCCAATGATCAGCCTATCATCCGAGTGAATTTGAGAAAACCAGGTTATGTGATTGAGAAGTTGAGCTTTTAAGGCGGGGATTTGAGGTCCATATACATTCATAAGAAAACCAAAGACGTCAGTGCCTTCCAAGTGAAAAGAGGCAGAGAGGGAATGAGCAGTAGAGGCAAATTCATTGAGCTGAATCAGGGAGGGGTTCCAGGCTATTTCCAGGCCGCCAGAAGCTCCTTTAGCATCGATTTCCATTGTTTGAAAACCTCTCCAGATGTTCCTTTGGAAGAGGTTTTGGAGAGTAATGTCAGAACATTTGGTCTCCTGAAGAAATATGATTGTAGGCTTGTCTTGCATTATTTTCCTTTTCAGCATACGGTGTTTCGAGGCATCGTTCAGACCTCTTACATTCCAAGAGATTAGCTGCATTGAGAACTAGAATTAAAAGTAGGAAAGAATTCCGTGAGCTGGGTGTATTCCCTTGACTCGATTAATCTTGTGCCCAATTGACTGATTCTCTGTAGATCTGTTTTTCTGCCCCTTTTCTTGTTGTCCCTTTGAAGCTTTTGTTTGTCTTTTTGTGGAAGATTCATAATTCCCAACTTATTATTCTTGACTTTTTTTAGGACTTCTGACAGGAGCTAGATTTGTTTAGGCGAGATGGAGTTAAAGGCTTTCTTGGAACATGCATCTTCCAAGCCCAGAATGTCTAGATCTCATATTTCCAGGTCCAACATGGAATCATCCATAGGTGCTTCAAGGTTTGGATATTCATTGGTTTCCTGAGCTTTGGCCGCCTCATGTTCTGAGGATTTCAGAACGTTTTCCTGGGGCAGAGAGGTTTCCCCCTGGAGGGTTTCGGATAAATTCTGCTTCATATTATCAAGATTCTTGGGGTTTTCAATAGATATTTCCATCTTTTCAAGTTCAACGGAGGGATTCTCCGGTTGAACATTAAGAGCGTCGAAACTATTGTTGTTGTTGGGTTTGTGCAATTTTTTTCCTTCTTGCTGGGGTTTGCGATTCTGCTTTCTTCTACGGCCGATTTTTTGGAAACCATCTTCGTCTTTCTTCGTTTCTGGAGCCGTTTACCCTAATGGGAAATCTATGTCGTGATGTCCATGCTCATGGCATCTCCTGCAGCAGAAGGGTATGTGCTCATAATCTAAAGGTTGTATCCATTCAAAGTCATCATGAATGAGACTGATGGAGTCTGGTAACGCTTTAGCTATATCCATGTAAACACAAATTCTGGCATAAGAGGTATACCTATTGTATTCAGTTTGTTCTGCTACTTTGACAAAACTTCCCAATGAGTTACCAATGTCCCGGAGGGTGTCTTTGTCCCAGTACTCTTGTGGGAGCGAGTACATGCGGATCCAGACTGGAGCCCATGTAAAGTCCTCCTTCTCGGGACTGAATCTTTTTGTCTAGTTCTTCGGATATAGACTAGCTGAGTTGAAGAAGTAAGGTCCACCTTCTTCGACCCTAGCTTTGTCATCGAGCCTTTCAAAGATGATTGTGAAAAATCCCTTGGATCCAAGCCGCAAGTCGAAGTGCACTTTGGGTTTCCATTTGGATACGATCCATACTCTGAGGGCCTATTCAGTGGACCAGAATCCCATGAAATTACCAATGAGGGCGTTCTCTTTCATGTGCTGAGCTCTAGAATTTATTCGTTCTGCTGGGAGACAAAGGGTTGGTTGTTCTGTGGTTTTGGCAATGCAGGTCGTGGTACTTTTTGCTACTGGAATAATTTTTGAAGCTTCCTAATCTGTCCGTGGGTTTCCTCCATTTCCCAAAGGTACCTTCGAGGACCCAATCCATATGGTCTCGTTGTTGGGTGGAATGTTGGATTGCTGATTTATTTGAGTTGATTGGTGGGAAGGGCCGGGTGCCCCTCTCGGGGGGACTTCCATGGGAGCAGCCGAGAGTGGCAGTTCGGTGGCCATCGCACTCAGCAGGGAGATCCGAAGGGTGACCAGAGAAACCCTAACTCACGCATTAACCAAACCCTAGCAAAGCGCTTTTTCGATTCCAAATGACAGTTGTTTTTGGATGGCCTCAGATATTGCTCTTCATTGTAATGCAATTTGAATAGTGGCATTTTCTAACAAGGAATAAGTTCCAGTAAAGAATTCCCTCAAAAAGAAAATCGGAGAGGCTGCATAAAGAGGTTTGTTTTGTTGGTTTTCTTACCTTCCAACCATCCAACTATTACCAAGTCATTTTGCCATAAGAAGCAAGCTTAGGAAAAAGACATGTAGGTCTCACTACAGTCTCACTACAAAGAAATATTGTACATGGGAAAATCCAATAGAATGAATCCTCTAGGTCTTGGTTGTGCTACAGAACTTTGATTCAGAAACTGCGATGGACTATGACATTGAAGAAACAAATGATCGAGGAATATAAATAAAGGGACAGGACATTACGAACGATTTTAGGGGAATAAATCATCAGGTCCTGATCAACCCAATAAGATCCTTATAAACCATTATAATGGAAATCCAACCCTATTGATATGATTCTTAGAAACCTTTATATAAACAAACCCTCCATTGGCCTCTTTTATTCATTGCATTGGGAAACTTCAATTGAAAAATCCTTTAATATTTCAATAAGTATACAATGGCTATCGATATACGTAGAGATATAAAACCTTGATCTAGTTTCTCTTTTGAAATAAATAGACCATGGTATCGCTATAAGTAGTGTTGAACTGTTCAAACTTTGTTTGCAAAGCACTGTGAATATTCTTGCTGAAAGTTTCAAAGTGCAAATTACTATGTGGCTAAGGATTCTTTTATTAACAAAAAAAGCAAGTATCAATAAATTTTTCCCATCTTAGTTTTATCATTCAAGGGGTAAGCAAAAGTGAGAACTAGTGTAGAATGTTCTTGCATATAATATTTTGGTTGTTTAGCAAATTCTTTAGGACACATTGGTTTTTTAGTAATATGGCAACTTTTGCCTAGTGCCTTCTTGTTTGCAAAGAGCTATAAAAAACATAGCAACAATTGCTTCAATCTGTTATGCTAATTGTTATGGACTCCTTGATCTATGATTTAAAATCCCTTTACTAGTGTTATCTTCGTGCAATTAACAAGTTGTGTCTTCCTGAAAATATCTTCATACCTTGTCTTGTCAGGTGCAATGGGCTCTGGAAATTGATATTAGATACAATTCAATGCAATGTATTGAATTGAATCATTGTTTGATATTTTTGGAAGATATGTAGTGCCCACTGACATTGGTGCATAGTTGTTGTCTGTCTCCACTAGATTCCATGTGAAGAAAAAACTAAAGAAAAAAAAAGGAAGAAAGACCATGATATTGCTAGAGGCATTGGTGAGCTATAGTATAGCTATTTATGCATGATGTCTTCTTCTTTGCGAAAGGCTATACAAACATAGTGGTGATTGATCAAAGCTATTGCAATAAATTTTCTTGACTTAGTATTATATTTTTGTTAAGGCCTTCACTCCAGCATTTGCACAATTGACAATTTGTATCTCTCTAGCAATGTCTTGCTACCTTGTCTTCCTGATTGTAATGGAATATGAAAATTGATATTGGATACAAGTCAATAGAATGTAATGATTGAATAACTCTTTTAGATTGTAGCAAATATGTAGTTCTCCTAGACATGGGTGTATCATATTTGTTTGCCTACACTTGATTCTTTGTCAAGGAAGAAAAAAAAACACCATCATATTGCTAAAGGCATTGGTTAACTATTGAGGCTTTGTCTACAAAGTGCAATGGAAATTGTTATGCAACCTTGTAACGAGAATTCTTGCATTTTTTTCGATCTTTTCTTTGTCTTCATTCCTTGCTTCTTGCATGTGTATGCTTCAATTGTTGGCTATGAATTGTTCTCAATTATACCGAAAGCTATGCGACTGTATCCACTTTTAACTTGCACATTTCATTATTTCCAGGAAATGCTGGAGCTCAATGCATCTTCCATGAATTGATATAGTTCATATAGGAACAAGTGCCATCTTCTATTGCTCTTTTTTTACAGGTCCAATTTTCAATTGGTATAGAGAATGTGTAGTATTTAATGCTTATGCAATTTAAAAATGGTTTGTATCGATCAAGAGATTAAAAAAATTGCATAAAGGAGCTTTCCTTAATGGAATAAATGATTTTGAAATTAAAGAATCAGATATGTAGGGGATCGAATTTCTATTGGCCAGACATAATCCAGTTCACTTGTAAAATTTCCACTATCATCCAAGAGATTGTTTGTTTGATGCACTTGTAGTCTTGATACATTTCCATTATTCGTCTATTGAAATAAGACATGGAATCCTAAATCACTTTAGGAAAAAATTGGATTTCCACGACCCTAAAGCTCTTTATTCAATGGGAACGAAATTTAGCAATGATTTCCTACAATAATTGCATGGCGTAGAAGATACAAATGCATTTTTTCATACAAAGTTTCTATTTGCCACTAACTGGGAAAATCCTTCAGAACCTAGCCTTTGGGGTGATATTTTATGTTTCAAATGGTTTTCAAAATGGCTAGATGTTCCAGTCTCTATGTGGTCATTTGTGAATAGAACAAAATATTTATGTTTCAATAGTAATACCAATGTATATGAACAAAACATGTTGTTCCATGACTAGCCCGGATCATATGGGCACTTTGAGCCATTGTTGTCATATAAATCAAGACCAAATATTGAGCTTGTGTCGAAAGCACCGATTCTATGTCCATTTGGAAATGATGCTATAACAATTCATGTAGACATGTTGTCAATTGGACAAGTGTTGTCGAAACAAAGCCTTTATCTAATTGGTTTTATTTCCAACGATTGTCATGACTCATTATTTGAATCAATTCGCACATTGTTAAGACATTTTGATGTGTCTTCTTTGCGAAAGACAATTGCACAAAATTTTGCTTCAATAGTGCAGAAAACATTGTGCTTATCCCGGGTTGTAGCAATGTCGACAATAACAAAAACATTCGGCATTGCATGGGTGTGGAGCATATATCTAAGCATTGAAGAAAAAGTATGCACAAATAAATTGCAACATGTAAGAGAACAAAGCACATAATTACACGATTTCCCATAAGCAAATAACGAACCGACAAAAACTAAACTCCACAAATTGCATGGAACTGGGATTACAAGATTGCGGCACTTAAAACAAAAAAATACAAATAGAATGACATCTTGCGGCAATTAGAAAAAATAGACATGCAACAACTTTAACTGCTTTGAAAGCATATTTGGACATTATTCAAGACACACCAACGCATGCATGCGTTATTTGTGAATAGATGCAATTCCAAAGACATGGACACGATTGATAACATCATCATGCAAAAGTATGCATCTTTAACAATGGAATAGGGCTCAAAGAGAATTGAAATCAGTTAAGAAATATGCAAAAAATGCAAAAAGGCTCTATACAATGAAGAAATACCATCATTTGCAGTACCTTCACAGATTTAGTGTTAAATTTTCAGAATTTACTTCAATCTGATCTAGGATCTTAACTGAAAGAACAACGTGTACATCAAATCTACAGCATATCAATCATGGACACAATAATGCAAGCACACAAGAGACACAGAATTTACTCGGGGAAAACCATAAAGGTGAAAAACCCCAATAACTTCCTCAGAGATAGATAGAGCAATGATACAAGCAGAATACAAGAGGTAGTCTTCCCCTAATTGCAGAGCCTCCTCCTCCACAAGTGCGCCACTCTCCACAGTGTGAGTGAGAGAATAGAATGATGAAATAGAGATCTCCCAATCCCTATTTATACTAGACTTGACTTGCCTAATAATCTTTACTAGGTCGGCCTTAACTTAACCACATAACATAATGCTGACTGGGTCGACCCCCACTAGGGTGGTCTAATAACCCTTTGACCCACATGGCCGACCCCCAATAGGGTGGTCTAATAAACCTTTGACCCACATGACTTATACAGGGCCGACCCCAACAAGGTGGTCTAATAACCCATCAAGTATAAGTTACGGCACTTACAATATAAATGACGACACTTCCGTATAGAGGAATAATAACATCTCTATAGGAATACAATATACATATATGAAATACATTCCGAAGTTACATATACATCAACACTCCATCTTAACTAGGAAGGTATTTCTCAACACAGATCTGCTAGCACAAGTCTTCTTCTCTGGATCATCATCAGTGAATCATCATCCTCGAATCATCGTCATCGTCACTGCTGCTGTTATCTCAATCAATCTCCGAATCTACTCGTCATAGGAAGTTTTACAGAGCCAGTCCTTTTTCATACTGGATGTAGGCCCACCACCTGCAGGTCTTCATCATCACTGGCCATACTGTGGAAATCTCGGGACTTATTACATGCATCACAAAACCTGGTGGTAGCATCCCAGGCTGTTACGAGCACATAGCTCTACCTGTCGGATCTCCCAGGAGCACATTACATGTGACCCATCACAAAACTTGGCTGAAACATCCCAGGCTGTTATAAGCACACAGCTCTACCTGTCGGATCTCCCAGGAGCACATTACATGTGATCTCACCACAAAACCTGGCTGAAGCATCCCAGGCTGTTACGAGCACACAGCTCTACCTGTTAGATCTCCCAGGAGCACATTACATGTGGTCCACCACAAAACCTGGATGAAGCATCTGAGGCCTTTTTCATCCTGTCCAGATCTCCCAGGAGCAAATTACATGTGGTCATGGCAAAACCTGGCTAAATCATTTGAGGCCTTTTTCATCCTATCCAGATCTCCCAGGAGCAAATTACATGCCGTAGGACAAAACCTCGCAAGAGCACTCAGGATATTACGGGTACACAACTCCGACCTGAAGATCTCCCAGGGCACAAATTACATGTCCTCCTAAATCAATGTCTCGAAAGAGCATCCCATGCTGTTATGGGTACACAACTCCGACCTATAGGATCTCCCAGACATGCTCATCTGCACAACCTGATACACGGCCACAAAGTATCGTCCTGATACTCACCATACATGATCCTGATGTACACATGATCATCCTGATCATCATCACTACATCGTCTTGATGCATGTCATCTAGAGAAGCTCGTCATCCATGATCATCCTGATCATACAATGCATCCACCTGATGCATACCAAGTATCTACCTGATACATATCAACATATACAATGTATCTACCTGATACATACAAAGATACATGTTCCACACAATGTATCCATCAGCATCCAACATGATGCGTACATACATAAATGATCCAACTGATCATATCTAGCATCCAAGATGATGCATACATACAAAAATGATCCAACGGATCATATAGAGCAGAAACTAGAACATCATCCTGATGCTCATCATCCATGATCCTCCTGATCATCATAGCATCGTCCTCTTCAGATCATCTCATCGTCAACGAAGCACAACCTAGATGCACATCATCTAGCACTTACACCATCGACATGAGAGAACACATCTACCACCATTCGGGGAAGGCTCCAGCCCCTACTTTTTCACCATGGGAGAACACATCTACCACCATTCGGGGAAGGCTCCAGCCCTTACTTTTTCACCATGGGAGAACACATCTACCACCATGTGAAAAATGGCTCAGCAATTACATCACGACCAAGGGAGAACACATCAACCATGTCAAAAAATCTCATGTGGATCTGC
Organism: Larix kaempferi; assembly: GCA_027924585.1. Lineage (NCBI taxonomy): Eukaryota > Viridiplantae > Streptophyta > Pinopsida > Pinales > Pinaceae > Larix > Larix kaempferi. Next base: position 728,382 of record BSBM01000720.1, on the reverse strand, counting down.
ATCTTCCGGACTCATCACTTCCTTTTGGAAGGAACCTCGATCTGAAGTGCACCAAGCCTCTCTCAGAAGTACTCAAACTGCACTCTGGCCAACGGATTGGTCAATACATCTGCAACCTGCTCATCCGTCGCAACATACTCTGCTTCGACTGTACTCAGTGCTACGCAGGACTGCTTCCTGCTAAACCAAGAGATCACACTCGATCCTATCTGCAGCACTACCTGCCCAATCTGAATCAACATAACCCTGCAGGTTAAACTTTTTATTCGCATCATACTTGAGCCCATAATCAACTATACCCTTCAGGTACCTCAGAATATGCTTTACAGCAACCAGGTGAACACTCCTCGGATCCGTCAGGAACTAGCTCAATGTGCTCACCGTAAAGCAAATATCTGGTCTCGTGTTCGTCAGGTACATCAAGGACCCAATCATCTGACGATACATAGTGACATCAACCGACTCATATGAAGCATCACACAGAAGCTTCAGGTTTGATGCCATAGGTGTGGCTATGTCCTTGTAGTCCATCATCCTGAACCTCTTCAGGATCTCTACTGCATACTTCCCTTGTCCAAGGAAGATTCCATCTGCACTCTGTCACACCCCCATGCCTAGAAAGTAGTGCATCATCCACAAGTTCTTCATCTCGAACTTGGCAGCAAGCTTCTGCTGCGTGTCGGCAATCAATCTATCTTCACCTGTAACAAATAGGTTATCCGCATACAAAAGTAGTATCACTGGATTGCCTTCCTCAACCTTGTAGTAAAGGTTGGAATCCGCTTTACTCTTGGTAAAGCCCAAACTGGATAGAAAGTTGTTTATCCTACCATACCAAGTTCTAGACATATATGACTCCATGTCAGGTGTCTCAGAACCAAGTGGCTTCTCCACATACACTTCTTCTTCAACTACACCATTCAAGAGGGTTGTCTTGAAATCCATCTGGTGTATCTTCCACTTCATCACTGCAGCCAGAGCAAGTACTGATCTAATGGAAGTGTATCTGGCTACAGGAGCAAAAGTCTCTATGCTACCACCTGCAACATGCTTGATCTTGTAGATCCTCTTGGAAGTCACTACAGAATACCCTTTGGGAATGCATCCCAAACATCTTCATGATCGACTGGTACTCCTCGATCATGGCATTCTTCCCAGATCCTGGGATCTTCAATATTTTCAATAGATAACTTTGTTGCTGAACAAATGTTGTATTCCTTCTTTTGTAGGTGATGGTATACGATCTTTCCTACACAACAAGTTAAATTGCATGATTAGAAAACATCTCATAGTTTTCAGAACAAATTCTTACATAAAGAAATATGTCATACAGTCATGCAATTATCTTAGCCAATGCCTCAATACAACATTTATCCATATTCCGTAACTTTCTAGATGCCTTCCAATCTCTACCAGAACATTGTTAAGAGTGTGCACAACTCCTAACATGTCAGCAAAGAGGTTTCATTCTAGATAAGTAGCAATGGAATGTTGTACAGTGCCATAGACCACTTACCCATGTATATTAGTAGTATACTGTTCATCAATGCAACTATTCTAATATGCATAATACACAACCTAATTCTAGGAACATAAGCATATACATCATTGAATAACATTATGTAAGAAATGACAATTCAAATACTTATCTTTGTTTGGTTGCTGGGTGGACTCCCTCTGAATCTTTGCAACTCCATTTTGATATGGATTGTGAGAAGTGGTCAACTCCTCTGAATATCTGCATCCTTGTAGAAACTACTGAAGTGTGCTCCTTTTCTTTCTTGCAGGAACAACTGGAGTAAGCTCCCTCTTGATCTTTTCTTCCTGGATTACCTGTCTTTGAACTTATATCCATCCTTAATCACTATGCATGCTTATTAGTATCATCATTGTGTTATCCTTGAGGTCTCATACATAATCACACATTTATTAGTATAATCTTAATACTATCAAATCACAATAATCTTAAACATGTATAGTCATGATCATTCTTAGATAATAAACATTACTATTCAAGGTTTCAGGGAAGTCTTCTTTTACTCATGCATATTCTTATTTGATCATAGGACTCTTCTGATTAGTTAAATCATCAATGCATAAACCTGTGATTACTCAAACCTATACCTTCATGATTCTTTTGGTTAGTCATATCATCAATTATGGTAAGAAACATAATATGCATACAACCATGACTATTCAAACCTATGACTTCATGAATAATCATTATCAAAAACACAACAATATAAGATCCTAACACAAGGTAGGATTCTAGCTTGATATAGGAAAAACATACCTGGATTAGCATGCTAGCTAGTTATGTCTAACATACCCGCATAATGTCTTCTGGTTCTTTTCAGTGACTTGTGCTAGTAACCTGCATGTCTCATAAGTTAACCATTGTAGAACCAAGTTATACATACCTCGAAAGTAGATCTTCTATGTGATCCATGACAATGGATGAATCTTTGTCTTCATGTCACCATGATCATATGTTCTTGAAGTAGAACATGATTTGACTTTCTTGGTGTACCTTTTATGTTAGCGAACAACATAAACCTCATACAACATCACAATGCATTAGTACAATCATAAGTGTCAAAACCTTAATCAATGAATATCTTCTATTAAGGTGATACGACAAGTCTAGTAATTAATCAGGATTGTACTGTAATGATATGAAGACAAACATATTATAAACTTAACCATGAATAGAATTCGAAACATACCTGTAAGCCATACCTGTCAAGATTGCTTGTAATCTTCTTATGGAAGGCCTTAGCCTCATCTCCCTCTGAGACAAGAACTTCTTCACTTATGCAGGTGACCAATCCATCTTCTTCTAGGATTAACCCAATCCACTTGATTTGCAAGAACTAGACCTGGAGCTGGATTAGGGTTTGTCAGAGAAACCCCAAAAATTCAAAATTTGAATTTAAAACTTCCGAAAGGATAGAAATATGCGCCTTGATGAGTTGATCAAGCTGGTATATTCAGAATTTGAAAACTGCAAAGTTTCACTCCTCAATTTTGCCTTTGAAACTTTCGGATTCACTGGACGTGACCCCGAACTAGGGTTTGATGAAGCCCACTCATCTTCCCAATCAAAAGGTTTGATACAAAGCTCTAAGCTTCTATTTTTCTGAGGAGCTTCTAGCCGTGGTCACAGATTTCAAAAATTCCCATTTTTGCAGAAGCCCTAATTTTCCACTTTTCCAATCAAAGTCCCGAACTAGGGTATGATCAAGCCCGGTCTTCTGCCCAACCAAAAATTCTGATCTTGGTCTCTAAATTTCTATTTTGATGAGTGGCATTCATCCGTAGTCTCCGATTACAAAAATTCCAACTTTCTCTGAAACCCTAAATTCTGGAAGCCATGAATGAAGGTGCTAAAAAATAATTATGTTATGACAGAAATATGTACCTGATTGTTTCTGGTGTAACTCTGAACTTTTTGATCCAAAGGGTCTGAAAATTTTTCTTGAGATATCTCGACCTATTATATTTCCATCTCGACAGGTCTGACCTCAATTGGATTCTCTGAGAGAGAGTTATGCCAAGTGTCATAACATGACCTGTTTATGGGATAAAACAGGAGAGTGAACTTGTACGGCGTGCCACGTGTCACTGGTTCAACTTCGGCCTCTGAAAAAGTTTCCTGAGATAGTATAGTCTATGTACTACCTGAAACTTTTTATGAAATTTCATTTGGAGCTTCCTAGCCCAAGTTATGACCTTTTATTTCAAGATCACTTGTTTATGACTGAGATCTGGAAGAGGCAGAAACCCTATATTGTACAGATCATAAATCACAAAGTACAACGAATTAGAAGTTCTACTTTGGACACAAGGTATATGGGGATATGATATTCGACCTATAAAAGTTTCAGATCCGAAAACTTCGCCAAAATGGATTTATAGAGAAAGTTCTACGATAACTGGTTTTTGATATATCAAGCCCTAGCATCGTAAGTGCAACAAGTGTCATACATGCCATATCATGCCTTCTTTCAGGATAGCTCTGATACCATGTTAAATTTGCAGAATTTACTTCAATCTGATCTAGGATCTTAATTGAGAGAACAACATGTACAGCAAATCTACAGCATATCAATCATGGACACAATAATGCAAGCACACAAGAGACACATAATTTACTTGGGGAAAACCATAAAGGTGAAAAACCCCAATAACTTCCTCAGAGATAGATAGAGCAATGATACAACCATAATACAAGAGATAGTCTTCTCCTAACAGCAAAGCCTCCTCCTCCACAAGTGCGCCACTCTCTATAGTGTGAGTGAGAGAATAGAATGATGAAATAGAGATCTCCCGATCTCTATTTATACTAGACTTGACTTGCCTAATAACCTTTACTAGGTCGGCCTTAACTTAACCACATAACATAATGCTGACTAGGCTGACCCCCACTAGGGTGGTCTAATAACCCTTTGACCCACATGGCCGACCCCCAATAGGGTGGTCTAATAACCCTTTGACCCACATGACTTATACAGGGCCGACCCCAACAAGGTGGTCTAATAATCCATCAAGTATAAGTTACGACACTTACAATATAAATGACGACACTTCCGTATAGAGGAATAATAACATCTCTATAGGAATACAATATACATATATGAAATACATTCCGAAGTTACATATACATCAACATTTATCGCAATAAAAAACTAGACAATGTAGCAGACTTGACACCTTTGGAGGAAATATTTGTTTTTCCAATAATGGCCTTTTCTCAAACAAGACAATTAGGCTATTAAAGATTTCAAGTTGCGCTTACAGGAACAATTATAAATGTCCCTGCAGAATTGGATAGAGTACAAAAGGCATTTCCTAGAAGCCTAACAGATTCAAGGATAGTTGCAGTGATGTTGAAAAGAAAGTTGGAATACAAAAATGCTTATCTATCTGGAAATGTTCAGCCACATAGTTTTATGCTTGCTTTACATGAACTATGCAATACTCCACTTTATAGATATGAGGGCGTAGTTATTGATGACAAATGGGAATAAATTTTCAACAAAGACATTGAAAGAAATAACAATGCTTTATTGAATATAAAGTCAATTGATTCTAGTGATAAGGAGGAAGAGATGGAACTTAGTTATGAAACAATGATACATGGATATGGACAAGCTCATTTAATAGATGATTTGGACAATGAAAACATACAAATTGCACATTCTGAAGGGTTTCGACCTTTAGTGGTTTTCCAGGACAAGTTTTTCTAATGAACTCAACTTCCCCGCACTATTTTTTGGATCTAGCTAACCCGGTGACTCTACAAATTGATTTACTTACCAACAAATATCACAATGGGAATTGCTCCAAGATTCACAAGACTTTACAACACACACCACAAATATTTTCTTTAAGGAATCCCACATTCTCATCAACCATGTTTTAAATTCTACGTGGATTTCAATTCGAAAAGGAGAGCTAAAAGACAAAACCCTTGTTGCAAAAGATGTAAAATATAAAAAAAAATATTGAAATCTCAATTCCACATTGTAATATATAATAAAGAAAATAATTATGTAATAACCTTGCAAAGCTCACCTAGACATTTTCTTTTGTTTATGCTGCTTTCTATCCTCATTTCTTATCAACCAAAAAACACATGCATTATTGTTTCTATGATTTGTCAATGGACTAAAAATCATGAAACATATATTTGCATGTTGTAGGTACATGGAACCTTGAAAAAAAAATGTATTCTCACCTCCATTTCAAAGACTTGCAACAAGTGCAACCAGCCAATGCTCCATAACTCATATGATTGCGCAGCTTGTAAACATATCACATCATACAAATATGAGCATTTCTTGGAATGTCGTTTGGAAACAGAAGATGGAACAATGGATTGCATGATGAATAGTCCACAACTACAACAATGCTGCCAACAGTTGCAGCCATTTCTTATGACAATTATACAAAGAGCATTTGTCCATAGTTTTCCACCTATGAAAACTCTATGTACAGACTGAATTTACACTGATAGTAGATAATGTCATCGTTGAAATCAGGAATCTCCAATGACTCAATCTATTTTCAATTTTTGTAATTTTGCACATCAACATGTTATTGATAGATGCAAAGCTTCTTCTAGAATTTGTTAAGAGTCTACCATTCCAAAAACTTTTGGAGATTGTTTTCTTTTCACCGCAACAAAGTCTCCCTTTTTGTCTGTTTTGAACTTGGCAATTGCAATAACATCATGCAGTGAATAGAATATATAATCTGGATACAGTAAATCTAATTTTGCTCTACAAAGTCTTGAATTGTTCTGTCGTCAAGATATATATAGAGATGTTTATATGCCTTAGAAACTGCTTTGTTTATTATTGCTTTTGTGGAGCCTCGTTCTTTGATTTCTTGTACTAGAGTTTAACATGGGTAGTGGATGTGGCAAATAGTTTTTTGTAGTCCCTCTCTTGTCATTTATCACCTATGTGACTATCATTGTCATGTTTGGGCATCTTGTTCTTTTGTTTCAACTTTCATTTGCTATTAATATTGCCTACGACTGCATCTTGTGCATCTTGCTTGTCTTGCTCGCTGGACTCATTGTTATGTGATTTTTTTTGGAGTTGGTAGTCATTTTCCTTGGAGGACTCATGCTAGGAAATATTAAGCTATGGGAGTGTCAAGCTGCAAAATATGGTTGAGAGTTAGAAACTATTGATGTGGTGGCAATATAGATAAACAAATTGTTGCATTTGTCAATGTCAGTGTAGCAGAACAGGTCAGTGCCAATCAACATTGACTTTGCTAAATATATTCTTTGGGTTAGGGTTATAATATAATACTATATATTTGTACACAAATCTCTCTGTATGAATGCATTTCACCTTAAATGCTTACAGAAAATTTCAATTGTTTGTTAAACATTTAAGCCCCACTTTGTAGGATTCTATCTGGGTAGACGTTGAAATTCTCACAATTCTGCATGCATTGATATCAAAACTCATGGTCGCAACATGATTTTCCTATTTGAAATCGACAATAGACTTTAGGCATCAAGACATAAATATTGATAATCCTTGATTCTCCGACAAATGTAATTTCCCAGTTCTGAATTTCTTGGTTCTATGCTCTGTTAATTCTAGAATCTTTTGGTAAATGTATTTATGAGGTTAAGGTTATAATATAAGACTACATATTTGCACTCAAATTTCTCTGCATCAATGCATTTTACCTTAAATGCCTAAACACCATTTTAATTGTCTAATAGGCATTTAAGCTCTGCTAAGTATAATTATGTGTTGGTAGATGTTGAAATTATGGTAATTCTGCATGGTTTGCAATCATAACTCATGGTTTCAAAATGACTTTTCTCTTTGGAATCGACTAGTGTTGAATCCTACAAAGGTCGACCAGTCTAAAGATATGTAGCCTAATGTTTAATATAGTTGTAAGTTGACTAGTCTAATGTTTAATTTAGTTGTAGCTTAATGCTAATTCTACCAAGTAGTTGTAGCTTAATGCTAATTCTACCAAGTAGTTGTAGAATTAGCATTAAAAATCCAAAATAGAATTGGGGAGGCATGATCTAGAATGCAAACTCAACCAAGCTCTATCTTTCATATTGCATCAATTTTCATCCTATAAGCAACATTTTCATCAAGCTTATTTTATTCATGTATATCATTTGTTACCAATTCTAAAGCCCCTAGTCAATCCTTCAATTGCTATTTCATTTAAGAACCCCATGAAACATGGGTTTCAATTGTGGTCTTCCCAAAATGACATTGAAGTTGCAATTCCTCATCCACAAACAACAATACACATGCTTAGTGACATTATTCTTATGTTAACAAACTTCAAATTACCATACCCTGAACCTTTTTTCATTGAAACATACAAGAGGTCTTGACTCATAGCATTCATAAACTATATTATGCTGAGAGATTTTTGAAATCATTCTTATCTTGAATTTTATGCAACAATGCCTATTTAATATTTGAGGCAGACTTGCTACATGAAAGAGTGTAAACCCCAAAATTATTATAGTACTTTTCCTTTATGCATTACCAAATGTATATTTCTGAATTCTTTCTGATCGAGGAGAATCTTTCTAATCGATCCAGAATGAAGTCTTCAAATGCTTAATAGAAGGACACCATCACATAGAGCTCATCGAGATATTTTAAGTGATGCTTGATTTATCTCATATGGACTCCATATGACTGAGATATCGCCTTATGAAGTTTCATCCAAATAGGTGAAAAGTGCAAAAGGGGTGCCATGTGGCACCATTGAAAGAGTTCCACGTGGCATGTATGATGCTAACATGGCAACACCATGAGTTCCCATGTGGTAGATTGCAGGAGATGTGGCACTGTTGAGTTGACATACATGTGGAATTACCGGGTTTTGACATGTGGCACTTGATGGCACAACTATTTGACAAGTGGGCCAACTTAAGACTGCCATGTGGCAGTGCCGATCAACGCTTTACATTTCTATCTACCAAAAAAAATGGCAATTCTGGCTGATCGAACCTCGGAGCTCTACCATTGCGCTCTCTTTGTTCTTTATTTACTATTGGTTAAATGTTCTATTCAAAGTTATATGTGATCCAATTTTCGGGGGAAAGGGGCTGAAGGATTAGCCCATGGTCCCATAGTATATGTGTACAATGTTGGAGCCATATCGCATAACCTCGAGCGAAGTATCATATATATATATATATATATATATAAAGAGAGAGAGAGAGAGAGAGAGAGAGAGAGAGAGAGAGAGAGAGAGAGAGATGTTACATGTATACTATACCAAATTTCACGAGCTATGTATATAAGTATGGTTTATTTGTGTACAAAAATGGAACCTGCGGATTTGATCCCGGGACCCCTTATCCATAGTTACAATATGTTACCAATGGGCCAATGCCCTATGTGTTGGTCCATAACCATATAAAACATTTTTAATTGTGTAATCCGATCTCATACCCAAATGGGCGTGTCGTCCACGGGGCTCAAAACTGTGGTTTTACACTATTTAAACCATAGATTCTTTTACCAATGAGGAACGGTACAATACACAATTCAAATTTTGAAGTTTGTAGAAGTAAGGTACAAGCACGAATCCCAAGGCGAGATTATATAGTATGCAAGTAATTTGTCTTGTTTTGCATGCCAGGGGGGTCCTTGTGCATCTGGTCGAAGTATAAGCAAGTTTATATTCTTTTTTTCTCAAAATTTTGTGAGGATCACAGTGGCAGTGTCAGTTTTTGCATCTAAATAGTGGATTTTGAAGGTTTTCTCATAACTCATGTACTTTCAAGCTTTTGAAGATTAATGGATCGGTCTCATATTGAAAGTGGACCCGAAGATGTAGCCCATTCAGGGTGAACTCTGTTATCAAATATTTGTCTCAATTTTATGATTTGGTTCTCTTATTTTGTTGCTCTTCAGTTATTTAAGTCCTCTTTAGAAGATTATTTATTAAATCCTTTTTCAAGTTAACAGTTTAAGTTATTTCACATGCAATTCAAGCATTATTTTTAGATCACTTGCTACACGTCTACTTTTTTAAAGAACACATGAATTTAGTGTTTATTAAAAGTTTCCAAACTTTGCATAGAATAATAACCCTACATAATGTAGACAAAAAAATGGCATTTGCAACTCGGTGTTGATATTTTCCACAATGTTGTACACATTACAAATAGTTACTGTTTCATATAACGTTTTCTTGATAATATGTTACATATGAAATTATATTGTGTATAACGATTTTATACCCATCAGATTCTTGTCTTGAATAGAAAATTCATCTACTAGAATTCTCTTTTTCCATATGCCTTGTCATTAGCTACTCCAAAGAACAATGCCTTCAACAATCACGAAGTTCTATGTCATCCCTTTGTGTATGTCTCAATGGCATTCAGGTAATTTGCAGCTTGGGTGACTACTATGCATTACCCTAGCCCTATATTAGAAGGGCATTCATTCCTTATCTTTATAGGTATCAACGAATTTCGTGTATGCTTTGTGTATTATCATTTTGCAAAAGAATTTGGTGGGCAGAGGCCAAATAATACTTGACCTCTTCTATTACTAGTGATGGTTTAAGTGCATGGGTACACTATTGCCTCTATTATTGTAGCTTGTATATAGCAGGGGCTGGGTTGTGAGGCTTGAACATCTATCCCTATCTTATCCAATAAATTGTCCAAGCCTTGAACTCACACTCTTTTATCCTAAACTTGTTACCTTTGGATTTGTGTGTAAATCAGCATCAAAAGCAAAAAATTCCTTGTCATTTTGATTTCTCTAGGTGAATCCATGAAGATGAGTAACACTTTTTGGCCAAAAGTGATGGTAAACATTCAATTTTTTACTCATTTATTAAAGCAAAGCCTTCAAAACTCATATATGCCTTGTGAATTCCAACACGCAAGAAAAAAACAAATTGTAGGGAATTATGTTGTCTTTCCACTTATATTCAAAAAATAAATAAAAATATTATTTAATATGTCAAAATTGTATTTAATGATAGGTGTGTTCTTGTAAATTTCAGGAAAAGTTAACAAGTGGTTTGTGTGTACAAAAATAACTTAGTGATAAATGTATAATTTTTGAAAAAAATATGAACATAATCTACACAAAGTGCACTGGGGCGCTCATATATATTTTTTAAATTTATGTTAAAAAGTTATCTTTTTTATCAATTTTCGAAACTAGCCATTGAAAATTTTAATTGCATTTTGTACATGCGTGTGCACACAATTTTTTTTTACTGGTTAGAAAAATTGTAAACAAAAAATTCCCTTTCGAAGAGCACGCGTTGGTCTAGGGCGTATATAATTTTTGAAATTTTTTGGTTGTGTACTTTTTATGTTATTGACTTTTATTTGTGTTGATTCGAATTTGTGGGCATGGATTTGTAAGTGTAAGTTTGAAATGAAAATTAAAAAAAAAATATCATATGAACTAAGAAACCTATAAATTATATGCTAATGGATAGGCGATTAGTTGACGAATCTATTGGTATGAAGTCCACCACCTAAGGTCATCATAGGACATAGTTTAGGTAGGGTAAAGAGGGAAGTAAAATTAAAATTGTAGAAAAGAGGGTTAAAAGCTTGTTTTTAAAGCCGTTGATCAAGGTGTCAAAAATATCAAGGTTTTGGGAGGATTTTTAAATACCTTGATCGAGGGTTTAAGTGTGGTTAAATTGAAAGCTCAATCGAGCTCTCATGAAATAAAAATTCGAAAAAAAAGCATGTGGGTTATTTCGAGTTAAGGAGGTTGGTTAATCTTAAAAGCTCGATCTAGCTTTTAAAATCCAGATCGAGCTTTTAAAAGCTAGATTGAGCTTTTTAAAAAGCTAGATCGAGCTTTTAAAATCTAGATCGAGGGTTAAGAAAACCCTCGATCGAGCTATCTAGCTCAATCGAGAATTTTTTCAACCCTCGATCAAGCTTCTAAAAATAGATTGATTGAGCGCATTGTGAAGCCCTCGATCAAGCTTTCAAAAGATTGATTGGGGGCTTAACAAAATCTCGATTGAGTTCCTTTTTTTACCATTCTCACGCCCTCTGCTTGCCAAAAAGTGTTATCCATCTTCATGGGAAAACCCCTCTATGTTTTGAAACCCAGAGTTGAAGCCCAAACTCAAATAGCACTGCCCATAAAAAAATGTTTCGTTTCATGTGCATGGATTGAATGAATATGATTAAATGGTTTTCATCCAATAATTGATAGTATTGGTATTTGCATAGAATGATTTCTTAATCTTGAAGTGAACCATTGTAAAACTTCGCTCTTTCCAGCAAAGCTGGGGACATGACAAGATTGGTTTGAATACTTAATGCTTGTGAATGATAATAGTCATATAATTCCAAATGTTGCATGTGTTTGATAATAGATATTAGATACAAATCATATGGTTTATTTACTTGAACAACTAAACCTTGGCCCAATTTACTATTTGTGTACATGCTTGGTTGATGTTTGTGATGGTTCAACCCACATAAGGTGGTTGTATTACAATCCTTTCACTAGTTTGAGACCTAATAAGACTGCACATCAAATTTCACATGCATCAATGCTTGCTATACATGGTTTTTTTGTACATACTTGCAACAAAATTGGTTGGAGAAAGCTATATGTACAATATTCTCTTTTATGCTAGCATCCACTACCGACCATAATGGTAGCACAATATGTGTGTGTGTGTGTGTTGGAGGTAGAGGAATTTAACTATCATCCTTGTGCTAGAAAGACACGTGTCATATCACTAAAGCTCCAACAAAAGTCATACTTACAATGCAAGGAAATACAAAAGTCTTTTTACAATAGGCTTTGTTTCTAGTGCACTTGTCCCAACACTATTAATCAAATGGACATGCATCTTGGTCAGTACCCGGTAGTGTCTTGTGTCCACAAAAGTCTACTTGCATTTTCATTTGACCATGTTGAAATTTAGATCTTCATTACCACTCCAGTACTTTGCATTATGTTATAATACAATTATGCTACAATCAAATTTATGTTCAATCTGAAAGTTTATTGGAGTCTGCCGACCTCTTAAATATGATTATGTTTTATTAATATTGATCTATGTCACATAGCATTAGACACAACGATGTCGAGATAAGTCTCAATAGATCATCTAGTTAATTATGGGAATCTAAGTTCCTATAACAATGTTGAAGCTCAATATCACTTTGTAATTAAGCAAATTGATTAACTGTAGGACCCCGGTCCTAAATTCCAGAGTTTATAATATGAAAACCATGTTTACTAGGTTTTATACTGTTTCAAGTTTTGGCTATAAAATATAGCATTTACATTTACAGATTTGAACATTTATAATCCTGTTTTATCTACTTCTAACAATTTATTGTTTGTTTGTGCAGGTAGCAGATATAATAACAGTATATAAACTTTTGAAATTAAATTAAAACAGAATTTTCCAAGGTAGAAACGATAAACATACCTGCTGGAAAATACCTCTAGATAGCTAGTAGATCCACAGGCTTTAGGCTGTTCCTATTTGTTGTATGCCTTGCTGACAACCTTTGCTTTTCCTGCAACCAAAACCTTCCCCATAGTTCTGAAACTCAACCAACCCAAAACAGTCTTGCCACCCTGCCAACTGGCGAGGTCTCGCCGACCACCCAGCTCCAAAGGTACCCCTTTGGACCCCCGATCCCAAACCGAGTACAAACCCAAGCTGTTGTATCCCTTCCAAAAAAAACAATCTCCAACAAGAACCCTCCTTTTCAGCTTTGCTCTCCCAATTCTGCTCTCCAAAACTCCCAAGTGAAAGATCCTCCCCTCTCCTTCCTCCCTTCTCCATCTTATCCCCTTCGTTCCTGCCGACTCGAGCCCTCAACTTGGACTCTTATTAATAATTTAAATTAATATTAAAATGTGTTGGTTGGGGTCACTTCTCAACCATAACTTCCAATTCAATTAAATTTAATCCTTTTATTTCATATAATAATTTTAAACATTTCCTTACTCATATTTCAATATTTAACCATTTAATTAATATTTTAATTAATTAATCCAAACACATTTTTATAACTTGTTAAATAATGGTATATGGCATTGTTCGTAATTTACATCATTGTTATAAACAACTATGACATAATTATAATAAATTAGTAATACATATAAATTAAACCTTATCCCTATATTTCAATTAATTAATTATCATCGTTTGATACTTAATTGGTATTACCCTTCCAAGTTTACTATTATCCTTACTAAAATTACAAACCCTTTTAACATTTAACCCTTGGTATATATATTTTTTTCCTAATCAACTCATTAACATTCAATTAAACATTACTAACCGATTGCATTATTTACTTACTTAAGCTAACTATAACTTGTTTATTAATAAACATTAATCAATCATTAATGGACAATAATTAATCATCAGTCAACCTTATTAACCCTAATCATCATTGTTAACGTTAATCGACTTTATTTAATCGTTAATTTATATTATTTACAGGAATCATCACTATTAACTTTAATCGACATCATTAACACTGGTCAACAATAATTAACTGTTAATCGACAATAACTAAAACTATTATTCAACAATATTTCACACGATTTATAAATATGTAGGTGAGTTATGTAAGCGTAGCTACTGCTTACATACCTCGCGTAAGTACACTAACAGTAATAATTCACATACATCAATCATAGTCAAGGAACTTATTATTTACTGACACATGTTTTAACATAGTTTGCAAGGTACAATCCATTAGCTTACTGAAATCCAAGTTACGACAATTCATACATCACTGATTTACGACACATACTAATCAAGGGTTTTACACACCTACAGTTAGATCTTGTTTTCACCCCTACTTCACGCTACACCTATCTACCTACATCATCACTAACTTCCACATCCTATCCTGCCCTCTGCTGGACTACCCTGAAATGTCAAGTCATGACCGGTTCCAGCTAGAACCCGTAAGCGGAAGTGTCGACTACATCGACCAAGCTTCCCCAACAGGAAACCACCAGTCATCATCACACACCTTGGGGAGCGTGCCGTAGCACAGCCCTCCCATGACTCTGGGTTTCGGGGATAAATGGTGGGTAAAGCCTCCACCCCCCTAATGGAACAAGGGACTATGTCTACTCAACATAACAACAGCGTTGCACTTGTACTCGGTCTGTCATCGTATAACCAATCTGGGCGGTTGAGTTTCCTGAAACCCTACCCCACCCATTTCATAACATACATCATAATAAACAGCATAATAACCACACAAAAGTAAATAATGCATCACTCACATACCATTTTATCTTTCGAAGTCCATGTCCCCGAGGTCCTCCCACCTCGTAGGATCCAGCTATCACTTAGCCGTTTCAACCTGTAAGTCAGTCCTCAACATACAATATAGAATATTGTGCATAAATCCTCGATATGTACACATATATTTCATCATAACGTAACAACAATAAACTCATTCATTCGCCATGCACCTGGCATAACATTCATTATTTCAACATATAACTGTAACAGTATCCACGTACCCATCATTCAGTAATTCCCATATACTTGACATAATTAACACATGATACATATCTAAACATGACTACTGATCATAATACTATCATCACACACACACATATATATATATTGGCAAAATAATAGAACCATATGTCCACAGTGTCATCAAACCGACGAGGTCTCACAATCAAACAAATACAACATATAATAGTAGTTCAGGTAGTAATGTCAAAACGGGGTGTTACATACACCCACCATTAAGGAAACTTCATCCCGAAGTTATGATCAAAATAATGTGGGATAATCACGACGCATAGTCTCTGCGTCCTCCCACGTAGCAGAACCTGGGCTATATCGGTCCCACTGGACCTTAACTTGGTCCACCAAACGGTGCTTTAACTGTTTAACCCTGCGGTCCAATATAAGTAATGGTTCGACCCTGATGGTTCCCTCATCCGAAACCTGCAGTTCCTTCCAATTTATTTTATGTGACTCATCAGCTACATAATGTCGTAAAACAGATACATGAAAAACATTATGAGTTTTGTGCAAATGGGGTGGCAGCGCAAGACGATACGCGACGGGTCCAACCTTTTCTAAAATTTCAAAGGGTCCTATAAATCGTGGCAACAACTTTGTCCCTTTCCCAAACCTGATGGTACTTTTGTTAGGCCTGATGCGGACGAACACTGCATCGCCAACCTTATAGCTTTGGTCAACCCTATGCGCATCGGCATAGCTCTTCTGTCTATCCTGTGCTTCCTTTAACCGCTATCTAATCTGAACAACCTGCTCTTCCATCTCCTGAATCAAATCAGGTCCTATAATTACTCGATCCTCTAACCTTTCCCAACTCAATGGTGTCCTGCATGGCCTTCCATATAAAGCTTCATATGGAGGCATCCCAATTGAGCTATGGTAACTGTTGTTGTAAGCAAACTCTACCAAAGGTAAGTGCTTTTCCCAATGAGTTTGTTGATCCATGACATACATTCTAAGCATGTCCTCCATCACCTGATTCACTCTTTCTATTTTCCCATCCGTCTCTGGATGGTAAGCAATGCTTATGTTCAACTGAGTACCCAACGCTGAATGCAAACTCATCCAAAACCTGGATGTAAACCTGGAATCTCTATCCGATATAATCTTCTTGGGAAACCCATGGAGACGAACAACTTCATTTATGAACACACGTGTTACATCCGTGACATCATAGGTCTCCTTAACTGGAATGAAGTGAGCAGTTTTGGTCAGTTTGTTAACGATGACCATAATGGCATCATGCCTATGAGAGGTAATAGGCAATCCCACCACGAAGTCCATGGAGATAACCTTCCACTTCGACATAGGAATGTCATGTGGCTGTAACAATCCTGCCAGGTGGTGATGATCAGCTTTTACCTACTGACACTCAAGGCACCTAGTGACAAATTTGACCACGTCGCTTTTCATCCCTGCCCAAAAGAAGAGTTGCTTCATGTCTGCATACATCTTCTTTACACCCGGGTGTGCACAATACACTGCTCTGTGGGCTTCCTTAAGGATATTCTCTCTAATATCTCCCTCCTCAGGAATATACATCCTCCCTTGATACCATAACAAACCATCGGTTTCCAACTCATAGCCTTCAAACTTTGGTCCCATCGGTTTCCCATTCTGGAGTGCCGCTGTGACCTTTAGGTACCAACTATCCCCGAGTAGCTTCCCTAAAATTCTTTCCCTCAAATCTACCTTCAAAGGTATAAGAGAGAAAAGTCTTGGTTTTCTGCTTAAGGCATCCGTTACCACATTCTCCTTCCCCTTGATGTAGGAAATCCCAAAATCATACTCGCTCATGAATTCACTCCATCGCCTTTGCCTAGCATTTAGGTCTCTCTGAGTGAAGATATACCTTAAGCTTTGGTGATCAGACTTGAGTTCAAAGCTTCGTCCAACAAGGTAATGTCTCCAAAGCTTCAAAGCTAACATCACTGCAGCTAACTCTAGGTCATGAGTAGGGTAATTCTCTTCATGTGTTTTTAGATTTCTCGACGCATAAGATATTACCCAACCTTACTGCATCAACACTGCACCCAAACCTTGCCTTGAAGCATCGGTGCAAATTGTGAATTCCTTCTCCATATCTGGAACTCGTAGAATTGGTGCACTCGTCAATAGTCTTTTCAGCTCGGCGAATGCGGCATCGCATTCATCTGTCCATTCGTACCTAGTTCCCTTATGCTGTAGGGTATTTATGGGTTTCGCGATTTTTGAGAAACCCTCAACAAACCTTCTATAATACCCGGCTAACCCCATGAAGATACTTACTTCATGCGCATTCTTTGGCACGGGCCAATCCATTATGGCCTTCACCTTTTCAGGTTCAACAGAAATTCCCTCACCGGAAATTATATGCCCTAGGTAATGGATCTCCTTCTGATAGAACGAACATTTGGACAACTTACCATACAACTGATGCTCCCTTAAGCATGACAACACTATTCGCAAGTGTTCCTCGTGCTCCTGTTCATTCTTGGAGTAGATGAGGATGTTGTCCAAGAAGACTTGCACAAACTGATCTAAGTATTTTCGAAACACGCTATTCATGAGACTCATGAATACGGCTGGGGCATTGGTCAAACCGAAGGGTACCACCACAAACTCATAGTGCCCAAACCTTGTTCGAAAAGCAGTCTTAGGTATATCACCTTCCTTAATCCGTAGCTGGTGGTAACCTGATCGTAAGTCGATCTTTGAGAATACTGTCGCCCCTTTCATTTGATCAAAGAGGTCATCAATTCGAGGTATCGGGTACCTATTCTTCACGGTGGCTCTATTCAAATCTCGGTAATCTATGCAAAGACGCAAGGAACCATCCTTCTTCTTCACAAATATTACTGGCACACCCCACGGTGAAATACTTGGTCTGATGAACCCTAGATCTAGCAGTTCCTTCAACTGCATTTGCAACTCACAAAGTTTTGGGGCCGTCATCCTGTAAGGTGTCTTCAATGTTGGCTCTGAACCGGGTTTTACCTCAATGGTAAAATCAAGTTCTTTCTTAGGAGGTAACCCAGGTAATTCCTTTGGGAATACATCACTAAACTCAACTAAAACTGGATAGTCATCAAAGGAGGGTCCCTTCTCACTGTTTACCGCTTCAACAATGTACAACTGGCATCCCTGTCGCATACATCGCTTTACGTTCATCGTTGATATGAAATGTAGGGACACCTTCCATTTGATACCTTGGATCTTGATGGCCTCTCCGTTGGCATTAATGCAAAGAACTTTCTTTCCATAACAGTCCAAGAAAGCTCGATGTTCTTCAAGCCAATTCATACCTATGATGAGATCATAAATTCCGAGGGTGGTGACGTACACTTTGACTTGTGTAACACACACCCCGAGATCCACTACACACTTATCGACACTAGGTCCTACTGCTTGCTTTACCCCTGAAGCCATTTCGACTAAGCTGAAATCGTCATGCTCGTAGGCTGCCAACCCACATTTGTCTAATGCATATGGAGAAATGAAACTATCAGTAGCACCAGGATCAAACAATATTCTAAGCTTGACATTATTTACCGTACCTGATGATTCCACCGCAGTGGATTGGTGCTCTGCCTGATGGTTGTTTACTGTAGCCGAGATCTAATGCCTACTACCGCCACTCCCCATTGGAGCTTTTCCTTCTTGATGCACTGTACTGGATCGTAATTCGGGACAGTCACACTGGTAATGTGGACCTCCATATCCCCAACAAGAAACCTGTAATGGAGTGGGCAAGATAACCTGTTCAGACCTCTGAGAGGGGTTCCTCCCCCTAGGACCCCTTCCTCTACCGGCTGATACTTTGAAATTCCTCACACCCTGGTGAGTTCCTGTGGTTGACTGGGGCACTGCCCTAGTTGCCACTGATCTGTCTACCGCTGCGACTCTTGGTGTGCTCCTGTTCCCGTAGGGAGGTGGCCTCGCATATCCTCCCCGAGGGTAGCTTTGAGGGGCCTTCCCCACAAACCCTGACTGCTGAGAGTTGAATGACTTGATGGGCTTTGCACCCAACATCTCCTCAGTGTAACGAGAACAATCTACTGCTTCGGGGACTGAAGTTGGTTTCCACATCTGTACCTGAGCCCTGATCTTGGTATTGAGCCCATACACGAAGCGCTCAACCGGGCGCTCGTCATTTTCCAAGTAAGGGACATACTTCACTAATTCCATGAACCTCTCTTCATAATCCTCCATAGATAGATGCCTTTGTACCAAGGCATGAAGAGCCTCTGCTTGTTCTTCCTGGTAGGATGTGGGTAGGTACTTCCCTTTGAATTTTCCCACAAAACGTTCCCATGGAACCGTGTCTGGTGTAAGGTGTAGTTGCCTTTCTTGGTTTCCCCACCAGTTCAAAGCGGCCCCCTTTAGTTGAAATATGGCCAGTTTGGACTTGGACGTGGAGGTGTACTCCTGCAAGGTCAAGCACCTGGTCATCTCTTCCAACCATGACTCTGCTCGTATCCCTGATCGACCCCCCGAAAATTCTGGAAGCCTTATCTTCTGAAGCTCCCTTTTGATATCCTGATGCAGAGTTCTTGGTACTGTATTCACTTCTACCACAGGAAATTCCTCCCTTAGTGGAGGGGCATCCACCTCTACCTCCGAGGTAGCACTTCCTCTTTGTGCTAGTCCCCTGAGTGTTTCGTTTATAGCTTCCAGCGAGCGCAGTATAAGGATGGTCTCTGGCGATGGTGCTGGCACATTCGGCTTAGGTAATGCCGTCGCTGGACCTCGCCCCCGACCTGCTTGCGTTCTTACCATGTTTATCCCTGTAACATGGAATAATAGGATAATAATCTTATGATGACATCATGACTAATTACCATCAAACTCAACAGTTAATTCAAAAGTGCACCATGACTAATTACCATCAAACTCAACAGTTAATTCAAAAGTGCACCATGACTAATTTACGAGCGTTTTTACTCTAAGAGCTATAGTTCAAGACGTTTCGATCAGGCCATCTTGAGGCCACCCGGTACTAGACATACTGCAATAGTTCTACGTAGGTTTAGGTATTGGATTCCACACAATCCTCATTACGTCACCAACAACTCCTCCAGATATTAAATTAAGGTTTATTGTCTCGTTTTTCCTTAATAATTTATAATTTAATAATAACATTATTAACCTAAGTTTTTTTTTGTCTAGAGCTGCATTTATCAAACACTTTGTCATGGAGTATAATCGGTGTCCCGGTGATCAGCTCGTCATGCTGGTCTCCATGGTGTCCTATTTTTGAGATTCCGGGACCGTCGTGCCCCTTCGACTATACGTCGAAGTTTCGGCAAGGGGTATTCTCAAGGAGAGGCTAAGCTAATTAGTGTTAATTTAGCCCCCCCCCACTTTTATAAAATAATTAATTAGGTTAACACTAATCAATTAATATGCTAACCCTAATTAATAAATACTAACCTTAATTAAGACTAATTAATTAGTATTATTATTTTATATATATATATATATATATATATATATATATAATTTATCACTTAGTTATATGACATTAATGTATTATTATTAATTAATTATTTTTTTATAGTATAAAAGTTAACAAATTATATATATATATTTCTTATTTGTTTTTGTTTTTCCTTGGAAAAAGTCGTAATTTTATTTCAAAAAGATGATCAAAATTACATTCTGTACATGTAATAGAATCACTGAGATCCCTGCATTGTCACATATTATTGTCCCATATTAACATCAAGTCTACAGTCCCATACATAAACCAAAACAATGAATACGTCTTTCCATACAGCCCGCATATATATGATTACCTATAAACCAATACTGTATCAGAAATTTTGTAGATGACCTTCGCTGGTCAACAGCAGCTGACCCTGCAGCCCGCATATATCCGATCAAAAAATAAACAATACTGAAACAGTAATGAAAGAAATGTGTTCATCACTGGTCATCAAAAGCTGAGCTATTGCTCAATACCGTGCCTCAAATTCTTCATGAAAAGGTCTGTGATAATAACTGTAGGAGCCCCCAATTGAGTGAATAGTAATCCTCCAAGTGCCAAAAGGTAAGTGTTGCTGCGTCGCTTCTTTGGAAAGCTGATCGGCCATCCCATTCCTCTCCCTGTAGACATGTGTAAATGTAATATGATTAAATGACTGCTTTAACCGGATAACCTCCTCCAGGATAGGTAAGAGTACCATCACATGACAATGTGTAATTTCCTGTGCCCATTCGATAACTAACATGGAGTCGCCAAAAATCTGAAGAGATAGACATCCTTGTTCAAGTGCAAATAACATCAGCAGCCTAAGAGACATAATTTCAGCATAGTTATTTGATCCCCTCCCCAAACCATCCACGATATGAAAGTAATGGGTCTCAGATTTGTAGAGGACTCCCCCCCCCTCCACACGCCGATTGATGGTCTATTGAAGCACCATCAAAATATTCCCACGGCATGGATTTATCAATCAATTCCACACACACAGGTCGAGTTCTAATCACTTTGACAGGTGCCTTGAAGTGTTGGATAACAGCCACAACTTGTGCCACAACAATCTCCATCGGAACCCTGCAATCGTGAAAGATGATCTTATTACGGGTAATCCAGATGCCCCAGGCGAAAATACAAGGGGAAGCCCGGATGGATGAGGTCTTTTGTAATTTCCACCACAGTTGGAACGCTTCATGGACACTCTCTCCCTGCCACCTCACATTGATATCCAGAAATTTGCAAACATCAGCCCAAACTGCCTGAGAATACCGACAATGAACAAAAAGATGAGAAATAGTCTCTTCCGCCTCCCTACAAAGTGGATAGTACCCCGGACCCAGGATGAAACGTTTTTGCAGGATGTCCTAGGTTGGAGCCTTATTTTCCAGAATAGCCCAGAAGAGTATTTTTGCTTTACCTAGACACTTTAACTTCCACAGATATTTCCACCACCACACCAATCCCCTGTTATGTACATCCACATTCAGCTGGATATATCCATTCTTTGGGGAGTATATTCCAGAGGGATGATGATCCCAGATAAGTTCATCAATCCTATTGGTCAGTCGAATATTCGAATGTCTTAAGATCTGGAGAAAATCCGCCCAAGCTCCTTGCATTTCTCCAGGGATCTCAAGACGCTGTGCAGAGATCCACCCCTGATGCCAAAAAGTAGATGATCCCGGATCCTCTATATTAGCCAGAAATTGACAACCTCTAGCTGCCAAAAAATTCATCAATTCCACAGGAAGGACATGACCTCCCCTACAACCAACCCAAGGGTCTAGTCCAATACAAATAAGGCGCCCATTTCCAATTCTCCACACTAATACAGAGCCAACCAAATGAAAATGCTGCACCACCGCTTCCCAAACCACAGAGCAATTTGCCCTCCACTTATTGCCTAGCCTTATCCATTCAAGTAGAGTTTGAGGGGCAATATATTTATGATATACCACTCTAGTCCAGAGACTCTGAGTATGAATAAGTCGCCATTACACCTTGGCCCCCAAGGCTTTTGCAAACAGAAATATATTCTTTAACCCCCATCCTCCCAGTGCTTTTGGGACCGCAATTTTTTCCCATCTAACCCACACCAATGCTCGTTTGTCACACTTACCCTTCCAAAGAAAGGAAAAACACAACCGACGGATCTGCTCCAATACTCCTTTGGGGATCCAAGCTAGGGACAACCAATACACCGGAATTACTTCCAAAACTGATTTAATCAGAACCAGCCTCCCTTCCCGAGAGAGCCACTTATGACTCCATCCATGAAGGCGCTGTTCTAATTTAGCTAATAACCAGTACCAATTAGCCTTCAGATAAGCATTTGGTTTCAAGTGAAAGCCAAGGTACTTTAGACCATCATCAATATCCAAAGTCCTGTAAGGTAGTCTGATTACCATTCTAAGAATCTCCTGCTCGGTTAAATGCGAACATGTGATTGAATACTTGTCAATATTCACTAACATACCCGCTGCAACTTGCACTAAATTGAGACCTTCAACCACCTTATCAATATCCTGTCTTGTGCCATCACAAAATATCAGAATTTCATCAACAAAAAGGAGATGTGTAATATACAATACTTGAGAAATGGATATGCCTCGAAAGGAACCATCAGCTTTTGCTTTCAGTATAAAACGACTAAGTCCTTCAGCAACAAGGAGAAATAGCAGCGAAGAGAGTGGGCATCCCTGTCGTAGGCCCCTTCCTGCTTGGAAGAATGGACTAGCAGAACCATTGATCAGTACAGCAAAGCTCACCGTAGTGATGTAGGCCATAATCCATCTGATAAATTCGTAGCAGAAACCTAGGTGAGTTAGAAGCATCCGGATATAGAGCCAACTAACCCTATCAAATGCTTTAGAGAGATCAATCTTAATCACAGCACCCTTCTGTTTCTACACTTTCAGAGTGTGTAATCCTTCCTGGGAAACACCGATGGCCTCATGAATTTGTCGACCTTCCAAGAAACCAAATTGCTCACAAGAAATATGCTGAGACAATATATTCTTGAGTCTCGTCGCCATAACCTTAGAGATGATCTTATAGATACAATTGCAAAGAGAGATAGGTCTGAATTCATCAAAGCTGTCAGGATTATCCACTTTTGGAATAAGAGCAATAAAGGTCGAGTTAAAAGGGCCATGTACAAACCCAGCCTTTCGCGATTCTTCCACCACATGCAATAATTCCTCCCCGAAGAAGTCATAGAATCCTAAGAAGAATTCTATAGGCCAGCCATCAGGCCCAGGGCTTTTATCTTTCTGAAATGAATGCATTACCAGCGAGAGCTCAATCAGCAACACTTCCTCCATCAACTGTCGATTTTCTTCCTCCCCCACAAAACGTGGGAAAAGCTGAGTTACACGTATAACCTCAGCAATAGAGGCCCCAGGTTGTGCAGTGAATAAATCTCCAAAGTTTCTAACACCCAACTCCGCCAATCCATCAAAATTGGAGACCAGTTCCCCTTCGGCTGAAGATAGTTCCCAAATAGAGTTTGTGAATTTTCTCCCTTTTGCATAAGCTTGAAAAAATTTTGTGTTCTCATCACCGCACTGAAGCCAAATCGCCCTACTTTTCAATCTCCACATCTCTTCTCTCTCACACAGTATCACATTCCTGCGACGTTCCCACTCCATCAACTCTCCTTTCTGTTGATCATCCATATAGCCCATTCCCTGACAATGTAGAAGTTTATCAATATTCAACTCAGCAGCCAGCAGATTCTGATCATCTTTCACCCTTTTTTCATGAGCCCAGAAGATAGTGGCCTCTTTAATTCGCTTATATTTCTTATTTGTTATAACAACATTATAACAAATTATTAAAAGTTAATAAAATTAATTTTTATAACAAAATTTATTTATAATTATTATATTTGTTATATAACAACATTGTAACAAATTTTAATTATAACCAATTTAACTTTTATAACAAAATTAACAAATAAATAAAAACAATAATTATAAAATAATAAATAAATAAAAATGACTTAACCTAACCCTACGAATCAGTGTTGCATGCGGCCACGCGGCTGGCATGCCATCAAATAAAATAATATTAAAAATTTTATAAAACCGTCAAGCCTCCCCCGACAGCTCATTTCCTCATTCGATTTTTTTTGAGAGCACAACGGCCAGTGAGCTCTGCAACTCCACCACCACCAGCCGGCTCAGGTCTCCGCCATGGTGAGCAAGCTCCGCCACTACATCTACGGTTTAAGGTATATCTATCCTTTCGTTTTATTTCAGTTTTACTGCATATATTTGCCATGAGTTGAGCCGTAGGCTCTCTTTCTCCCTCGTAGCACAACCGGTAGCTCTCTACTAGCTCGCACAATTCGGTGGCTCTCTCCTTTCTTGTTTCTTAAGCTTTCCAAGTTCTGTTGTTTTTTTTTTAGGGTTTTGAAGGTCCGTTGCTTGCCTAGGCCACACCCAAGCCGTGACCTCTCGAGCTGCAAGCCGGGATGCCATGGCCGCGGCGATTAAAATTTTTGTACATTTTTTAAATTTCTACAATGTAAATTTTTAAAAAAAAAAAACCATATAGTTTTTTTTTTGTTTTGCCCTGGCCGTAGGCCCACTGGGCCGCCCCTGGCCAGGCCGCAGCAGTGCTGCTGGCCGGGTCGTGCCCTGGCCGCGCGCCCTTTGGGCTGCAGGCCGGGCCGCCCAGGCCGCAGCTTGCTGCTGGCCGGGCCGTGCCCTGGTCGTGCGCCCTCTGGGATGCAGGCCGGTCCGCCCAGGCCGCAACTTGCTGCTGGCCGAGCTGTGCCCTGGCCTCACGCTGGGTCACTCAGGCCACAGCACAAGCTGCCCGGGCCCTGCAATTTTTTTTTTTTTTAAATTTCCATAATGAAGAAAAGAAAAATCGATATAATATATTTTTTTTAAAATTTCCATAATGAAAAAAAAAACGATATAATATATTTTTTTTTAAATTTCCATAATGAAAAAAAAATCGATATATATATATATATATATATATATATATTCTCGTTTGCATAACCTATATGTATGTTATTTATATATATATATTTTGTGTTATAGGTTATATTTTTTTTTTATATACTTTATATTGTTTTTGAATTTTCTATTTTTTTTTTGGTATATTGTTTATATTTATTTATTTTTAAAAAAACCCCTTTTTTTTTGCTCCTATATATATATATATAAGCTTTCTTTTTTTTTTCTTTATAACAACATATAAAGAATAAGGTAATTTTTTTTTTCTTCTTCTTATAATCCTATATATAAAAAAAAATATGCATTTCAGCTACGTCTATTACATATTAATTTTTTTTGTTTTCATGGTTATATATATATATTTTTAGATATATATATAAATAGACTTATGCTTAAATTTTTTTTTTGTTATCTATATGTATAAATATAATTTATCCTATATATATTTTTTTCCTGTATATATAAAAAAAATAAAATTAACTCTACTTGTTGCTTTGCGGCATCTATTACATTTGTTATTTTTTTTTTTGCAATTTTATGTCTATTATGACATAAACATTTTTTTTTTTTACAATTGCAACAATAAGATAATATGAGTAATAGGAGGAATCTTTATGACATTTGTTGCATTTTCTACCGACAGGTGTTTTTTTTTTGTTACTTGTAACTTTTTCATTTTTGCTGTGCAGGTTTAAAGCTTCTGCCACAGTATATAACTATACTTGCAGTAATTTCTTGCATAGGAGTTGTAGTAAGCCCTCTGGTTACCATGTGTAGGGACCCATGTTCTAAATTTTCCGAGTCTTTTAATAATAACCCAGGTTTTCTTTGTTTTCACACTGTTTTAAATTTCTGTTTTTATTTCATGTTTCGTGTAGGTCTTAAGCTTCTGTAATGACCCCTCTGGTTCCAGATTTGGAACCATGGCTCTGATACCATATGTAGGACCCCGGTCCTAAATTCCAGAGTTTATAATATGAAAACCATGTTTACTAGGTTTTATACTGTTTCAAGTTTTGGCTATAAAATATAGCATTTACATTTACAGATTTGAACATTTATAATCCTGTTTTATTTACTTCTAACAATTTATTGTTTGTTTGTGCAGGTAGCAGATATAATAACAGCATATAAACTTTTGAAATTAAATTAAAACAGAATTTGCCAAGGTAGAAACGATAAACATACCTGCTGGAAAATACTTGTAGATAGCTAGTAGATCCACCCTTTAGGCTGTTCCTATTTGTTGTATGCCTTGTTGACTCCCTTTGCTTTTCCTGCAACCAAAACCTTCCCCATAGTTCTGATACTCAACCAGCCCAAAATAGTCTTGCCACCCTGCCAACTGGCGAGGTCTCGCCGACCACCCAGCTCCAAAGGTACCTTTGGACCCCTGAGCCCAAACCGAGTACAATCCCAAGCTGTTGTATCCCTTCCAAAAAAACAATCTCCAACAAGAACCCTCCTTTTCAGCTTTGCTCTCCCAATTCTGCTCTCCAAAACTCCCAAGTGAAATATCCTCCCCTCTCCTTCCTCCCTTCTCCATCTTATCCCCTTCGTTCCTGCCGACTCCATCCCTCATTACTACCCCTATCACCAACATAAATGTTTCCACCCCCTTCCATCTACCATGTCAGTCCTCGAGCCCTCAACTTGGACTCTTATTAATAATTTAAATTAATATTAAAATGTGTTGGTTGGGGTCACTTCTCAACCATAACTTCCAATTCAATTAAATTTAATCCTTTTATTTCATATAATAATTTTAAACATTTCCTTACTCATATTTCAATATTTAACCATTTAATTAATATTTTAATTAATTAATCCAAACACATTTTTATAACTTGTTAAATAATGGTATATGGCATTGTTCGTAATTTACATCATGGTTATAAACAACTATGACATAATTATAATAAATTAGTAATATATATAAATTAAACCTTATCCCTATATTTCAATTAATTAATTATCATCGTTTGATACTTAATTGGTATTACCCTTCCAAGTTTACTATTATACTTACTAACATTACAAACCCTTTTAACATTTAACCCTTGGTATATTTTTTTTTTTACTAATCAACTCATTAACATTCAATTAAACATTAGTAACCGATTGCATTATTTACTTACTTAAGCTAACTGTAACTTGTTTATTAATCAACATTAATCAATCATTAATGGACAATAATTAATCATCAGTCAACCTTATTAACCCTAATCATCATTGTTAACGTTAATCGACTTTATTTAATCGTTAATTTATATTATTTACAGGAATCATCACTATTAACTTTAATCGACATCATTAACATTGGTCAACAATAATTAACTGTTAATCGACAATAACTAAAACTATTATTCAACAATATTTCACACAATTTATAAATATGTAGGCGAGTTATGTAAGTGTAGCTACTGCTTACATACCTCGCGTAAGTACACTAACATTAATAATTCACATACATCAATCATAGTCAAGGAACTTATTATTTACTGACACATGTTTTAACATAGTTTGCAAGGTACAATCCATTAGCTTACTGAAATCCAAGTTACGACAATTCATACATAACTGATTTACGACACATACTAATCAAGGGTTTTACACACCTACAGTTAGATCTTGTTTTCACCCCTACTTCACGCTACACCTATCTACCTACATCATCACTAACTTCCACATCCTATCCTGCCCTCTGCTGGACTACCCTGAAATGTCAAGTCATGACCGGTTCCAGCTAGAACCCGTAAGCGGAAGTGTCGACTACATCGACCAAGATTCCACAGCAGGCAACCACCAGTCATCATCACACACCTTGGGGAGCGCACCGCAGCACGGCCCTCCCATGACTCTGGGTTTCGGGGATAAACGGTGGGTAAAGCCTCCACCCCCCTAATGGAACAAGGGACTATGTCTACTTGACATAACAACGGCGTTGCACTTGTACTCGGTCTGTCATCGTATAACCAATATGGGCGGTTGAGTTTCCTGAAACCCTACCCCACCCATGTCATAACATACATCATAATAAACAGCATAATAACCACACAAAAGTAAATAATGCATCACTCGCATACCATTTTATCTTTCGAAGTCCATGTCCCCAAGGTCCTCCCACCTCGTAGGATCCAGCTATCACTTAGCCGTTTCAACCTGTAAGTCAGTCCTCGACATACAATATAGAATATCGTGCATAAATCCTTGATATGTACACATATATTTCATCATAACGTAACAACAATAAACTCATTCATTCGCCATGCACCTGGCATAACATTCATTATTTCAACATATAACTGTAACGGTATCCACGTACCCATCATTCAGTAATTCCCATATATTTGACATAATTAACACATGATACATATCTAAACATGACTATGGATCATAATACTATCATCACACACACACATATATATATCGGCCAAATAATAGAACCATATGTCCACAGTGTCGTCAAACTGACGAGGTCTCACAATCAAACAAATACAACATATAATAGTAGTTCAGGTAGTAATGTCAAAATGGGGTGTTACAAACATTGATAACATATGTTAGATTCAAATCCTTTAGTGCATTTTGAGCACAAATCTCAATGGTAGGGCATCCATATACAAATAAAATATCAATTAGACTCTAGTGCTTGTCTATTGTTTTGTACTTGGCAATTGATGAGCATCAATGGCAGATTTGATTTTTTGCGAATTAGATCGCTTACAAATACAATACAACATTTGATGTTAATGATTGATTTGTTAGACAACTGGAAAGTATGCAGATGTATTTTATTGTGTTTCTAATGCTATTGTAGAATATTGATTCACAAAATGAGTTGTTGAAGGTCTTCAAAGAAACGATGACATTCTATTATTTCCTTAAATCCGAACCGATTTATCACTTTTGTTTTGAGAAGTGCAATATGTTATGTAATTATCTAGAGTACAGTCCTCTGCTTCAAAATTTGAAATCAGAACTGACCCACTGCATTTGTTTTGAGACATTCTTAAAGGTGCATGCATCTATGTTAAGATCTAGTGAATTTATATTGTTATTTGACTAGCAGTCCGGTCTGTTGCACCAAAATTTCTAAGTTAAATCTAGATTGCTCCTGAATAATTCTTTTTGGAATGACAAGTTGTTGAACCATTTCTTCTCTTTTAGGTTGATGCATCGGGTGATATAAGTTGTTTATTTCAGTATGTTTTCAGTTTTAATTTAATCTAGCAATTGTTTATTTTAGTTGCTGCCGGTTTTGTGCGAAATGTCTAGGCTCATGCAGAAAGAAAAATTGAATTTTTGGTCTGGCTATTCAATCAAGCTAGAGTTTGATTTGCATCCACGACTTCATTAATATGATACACAAATGGCTTATTGTACATCATTTCCTATTTGTCTATAAATAAATTTAACAATGTATGCTTAAACAAGAGCAACATGTGGCAATGTTAGTGACAAGTGGAAAATGCATCAACTTAAATGCAAGTGTAAATGCTATGAGAGGGATTTGTAGCAACAAAATAGTATGATAGTTTGTATGGTAACATAAATTCTAGCAAAAATATCTTGAGTATTTGTTGGCATTGATGTCAACATAGATGTCATTATGTCAACATGATTGATGACAACTATGTTGATCTGGAAGTGATGATGATAAAAGGCTTGAGGACAGAATGTTGTGGTTGATCCCTTGGATCACAAGATGAAATTGATGAAAAGCATATGAAGTGGTCATGGTAGTTTGCTGCACATGATAGAGCCCTTGCTCTTATTATAAGATCCAGGGGTTGATGTTGGATGATGGTTTGTGCTTTGGAACCCACACACATGATGGTATGTTGGACCTTGGCATTTGCATTTGATGGTTTGATCATGCCTTTGCATATTCTTGACATGTTCATGGAGTCCTTGAAGAACCCTTCTTGCACTTGTTGATTATGTGGAGCATTTGGTCATCTTGTGGTATTGTTACCCTTCTATTGGGGCCTTCAATGCTCTTTGAACCCTTGATTGGTAATAGGGTCCTTGGTACCCTTATGGTTATGAAGACTTGATGAAACCCTTGATGAAAATCCCTTGAAGATGCCTTGGTTGATGACATGAAGTTATTGATTATGATGGTGTTGCTTTTGTGTTATGATGGAGTCCTATGAGATAATTGTGATGCCCCTATCATTTGAAAGAACACATAGATGAAGCCCTTATTTTTGATGTGGTCTTGGTTTGTGAGCCCCTGGATATGCTAGTCATAATGATACCTTTGCATGTGATATCTTGTGTATTGGAATCCACATGTGGTGGCTTGATAGCTCTTGGATGTCCTTGATGCCCTTACATAATGAGAAGACTCTAGTCATGCTATCCTTACCATTGGTAGAATATTTGATGGTCATATAGCTCTTCTTATTGCATTATATGTTGATGGATATTGGACATGATGACACTTTGCATACTTGATGATCATAACATATGAATAATTTACGTATGCTTATGTGGAGATCGTACTTATGACAAAGGCCTCCTTTGAGGTATTTGGTGGGAGGTTGAAGCTAAATTAATTTGGTGTTTGATCCCTCTTTTGAAGAGAACATGGTTGTGGGGGATCTTACCCCTTGACCCACAATTCTTAATGAACTAGGTCCATGATAGGAAAAAATGACCCACTCTGGGGTCATTTGTTGAAGATGACATGGCCAAGAAAGATTGAAAAATTATACTTGAAGAAGACGTGGACATGATAAAGTTAATTGTGAAGCACTTTAAGCAAGTTGGCCCTTGTAAACTATTTAAAAAATTACACTTTATTGCTGGATGGAAGTCAACCCAGTCATTAAAAGAAATTTAAAATAATTAAAAGGCCCCCTTTGTAAGGTCGACCATATAAAAATAAGGCATTATTTTTTATATTTTTTAACCCTCACAACTTTTATAAATTACAAGTATTCCACTCTCAAATGGTAAGATGAATGCTCCTATTTTATTGTCTAATTTTCGGGCTTACTAGGTGACTAAGCCAGCCGCAAGCATGCTCTGAATTTTGGATCATTAGCAGTCCACTGAGGGATCCGCAGGAGTAGGAAGCTCTGATATTTTTTGGGCAGACACATTATGAACACATGATGTAATATCTCTGAGGTTCAGATCAGTCAAGAAAAGTATTAGCAGCTACATGAGGACCTTGAACCACAGTAGTATACACAGCAGGCATCTGAAGTTATATTCTTTTGAAATCCAAAGTTGCATAGTCATTGAAGTATCTCAGCAATACACTATATATGTCTAAATTCGGGTTAGGAGAAAGTTGACTAAGGAAAAATGTGTTGAAGTCATCCTGAACTCAAGGAGCCGGAGAGGGAAGTTAATGCAAGTTTTGAAGTTTAAATATCTCTGAATTCAGTGAAGGATAGAACTCCATGTCATACAAATCATTAATGTAGGTGATCCAGTTGAATATTTCTCTGACATCGATGATGAAGAAGTATTATACAGATCATATAAGAAAGTGAAAAGAAGGATGTACGAAGACAACATATAAAGAAGATATCTCTACCAATCTAACAAGGCAGATAGTTGAAACTTATGTATCATCTTGTTGCAGATCTATAGTAGAGATGGTCTCACCTTGAAAGCATCTCTATAGTAGAGATGGTCTAACCTTGAAAGCATCTCTTCAAACATACAAGTTGAAGTCATCTAGTTTGGTTCAAACATCCTAATTCAAGTAAGTATTTGCTGGCCTATTGTGTTAGAATTCGGTGTCTTGTACAATTGAATGTGCAAAGGTTTTAGGAAACTGTAATGTCCCTCTTTAAGAATTTTATTAAAATGACCAATTTTTCTCTTTTTCCCCAAATTCAACCTTTGACTAGTTTTGATGCATAGGTCTCCAATTTGCCCCAAATGCTCCCAAATATTCTGGGAAGGTATATGGATGATGTTAGAACATAAATATGTGTTTTAGGGGTGCTTTTGGACCTTTAAAATACTTCTACAAATCCTCTTTCAATTCTGGCCAATGTAGGGTACTTTACTAGTAATTTCCCTTTGACTAGTATTGGTCTCTAGGTCTCCAATTGGCTCCAAATGCCTCCAAATATTCAGTGAAGGTGTATGAATGATATTTGTATTTGATTATGATGTTCAGGGATTATTTATGACCATAAAAATACTCCTGCAAACTTATTTAAACTTCTGGCCAAGATGGGATTTTTACTAGTAATTTGGGGTTCCAATCCCTCCAGGGTAAATGCTGAATATTACTCTCCAAATGCTCCCAAACCCACTCGAATTTCTGAACAGAGGCAGAGGATGTCTAAGGGAAAATATTAATTTCTTGTGTGCATCATTATTCAATTTATTAATATGGTTATAACCCTCTCCCAAACAACTACAAAATCACTAGTTCCACCTTGGGGGAAATAGCATTAAATCTCCTTCAAATAAAATAAAACTGAGCAAGATGGATCCAAATGCTTAAGTGATGAACATGAAACTTGTAATACTCATCAATGGAAGTCCATACATCATAAATATATCAGATAAACATTCTTCCATTCGAAATCATCATCAATACATTGGCATACATCAATCTAGTGGGGGAATGGTCATAGTTTGCTCATTAATAATCAATTTTACATATAACCACTTGGTATTTCGACCTGAAACTTTATGAATATGAATAAAAAAGTATATTAATCATATTAAAATAGAAATGGATCATGAGAATCTCTCCCATAGAGTACAATATCTCACCAAAAACGCCCACCCTTAAGGATCAAGAATATGCCATGAAAACTGGAAATGGTTGAAGGAGTGAGATTCACTAGAAGAAACCATGAGATTCCCTCTATATTACACCTGCAAATAAAGAATCCATTAAATCTCAAAATGAAATTTCTGAATGGCCTTTCAATTACCAACTTGGATGGGAATCTTTCACCCTCGAAATTGGCTAAGGCAAGAAACTAGTCATCCACTAGCTCTCCCTCTTCACAAATGCAATTGCAAATTTCTCAAATGATCAAAAGATGCCTTCATTATTTGTTCTTGAAATTTATAAAGTTTCCAAGCTCTCTATGGGTCGAATTCCTTCCAATATATGCATTCCAACTCAAGTTGGGAAGAGTTTCCAAAGAATGCCCCTTGTACAAGAATTCCTAGTCTCCCACTTCCACCAAATCACATGTAGAAGCATCTTAGCTGCCCTAACTCCCTTGAGCACCCTCTTGGAGGCTATTTTTAGCTCTGACATGTCATATATGTCATATGTCAGCCTTCAGGTCTGATTTGTGTCATAGGTGTCATAGCATCTTCATCATTGTTGTCATAGAGCTAGGGAATCTATCCCAAGTGTCCCACTAGCTCCAAATTGCCTCTTCCTCTTCCATGGGAGTTAATCTTCCTCTACATTTCGACCTTGGATGATTCATGCCATGAATAATACCTTTTGAACTCTCCCAAGTATGTTACCATTCACCTTGAATTCGACTTGGTGAGAGAATGATGCCAAGTGTAGTGGGGAAATCTAGCCATATGTGGGTCCCACTGACTCCATGTATCTGCATGATCAAATGCCACTTTTATTTTCACTTGTATATATTTATTTAGCTCCTTTATTAAATATTTATTCCATTCTAATGTTCAAACATCATTTATTATCCCCCTTGCTCCAAATCCCAAAGCTTCCACCCCCAACCTAGGAAACTAGTAATTTTCCTCCTTGGCAATTATTTGACCTTTGGAATCAATTTGAAAACCTCTCATGAATATGGCCAATGGACTTAGGCCATTGTGACCCAATTCAAAATTTGGGACATGACAAACCCTCCCTTCTCAATATTGTTTGTCCTCAAACAATTTCAAACATGGGTGTTGGAGAACCTGCTTTATGTATAATTCTTTGAAGTGGCCATTGAATTGCCCAACCTTGAGTCTTTGAGATTCCATGAAGATTTTAGAGAGGAACCACCATGCTTGCTGTTGCGCTACTTTGATAAAAATCACTTTATTAAGTGGTAAATCCATCTCCCATACTGCTTGTTTCCCCAAAACATTTGAAACCAATGAGACAAAAATTATTCCAGGGTCTCATTGCTTGTATTGCACCCCAACAATTAAGAGTGCTCTCCAACCCATACCACCAGATAAGAGGATTCCTAGATCCCATTTTCTTGTATGCATTCTTCCAAACATCATGAGTACAAAATATATATCATCAAAGTACATAACAACATAATGAAAATGCACATCAAGGAGGTGCTTCATCAAAGGATAATGAAAGTGCTTATACCTCCAAGTAAGTAGACCACCATTTGCCAGGTGCATACAATCTTCAAGTTTCCAATCAAATATGCTCCAATGACATAGGTGAGGATCCCATGTCCAATAATGTTGCTCCAAAAGGATGTGATATGCATCAAAATAGTCAGCCATGTATTCTTTCATCCAAGAAGTGAATGAAGAATCTCCACTAAAATCTGAATCGAATAATGAGTAGAAAAAACAAGGAGACTTCAAAGGTCTCAAAGAAGTCTCACCCATGCATCCATGAATGTGAGAATCATAAAGATATAAAAAAGTATGTGGCTTCCAACAAAAATATTCTTCAAGCATAAATCTATTCACCCAAGTTTTGGATGAAGTTCCTCCAACATCAAATGAACCAAGTGTTGAGCAAGAAAAACCATGAGTCTTCAAGTGACTCAAATGCATATCATAGGTGCATCCATGTAGATGTACATCATCATAAAGTAACAAAGGATGCTATTGCAAATGTGAATAAGAATGTGCTCCAACCATGTCATCAGAAAAGGTAAATCTAGGAGTTCCATACTCCTCATGTGGCCCCATCAAAAAGAATCCTTTCACCCATTCTTCATGGAGACTAATGTTGCAAATCATGGAATTGTAGGATGTAGGAGAATGAACTAACTCACCCAAATGATCAGAAAGTCAAGAATTTTCATCATGGGAAGGATCCATATGGGTATTATCATGCAGCTCCTTCAAAAGTGTGAAACCATTGTCATAGATTGGTTCCAATGTAGAGGAATCATGCTCTTCTTTAAAAATTGCATAACCTTCATAAAGAGACAATTCAAGTTCCTCTTCCACCACATCAAGTGTTTGTATCTCTTCAAGTTCATCTTCAAACACATTAATCACATTAAAATTTACACATTTATAATGATCCACCATGTCATGAGACTCCTCCAAACAATCTACCATTTGACAATCTGAAACATAGGAGGAAAAATAAGTATCTTGCAACTTTTCAAGAAGTTGCTCATTTTGAATTGTGAGCTTTTATGATTATCTTCATTATTCTTTAAGTATGCATCATGTAACAATTCATTAAGTTGAAATAAATGGTTTCTATAAAAAATCAAAGACATGAAATTACATTTGATGTGGCACATTGCTCTTTGAATCTTCTCCATGTCTTCAAGGAAGGATGTTTCCTCCAATGAAGTAGCTCTCCAACAAGAATTTGACACCAATGCTTGAGTGTCATGGAGAATGCTAAGGGAATATTGGATCTTATTTTCATTCATCATTAAATACCCTTCAAGAAAATGAGGATCTTGCTAATGAACCTCCTCATCTTCTTCCTTCTTGCTTGGACCAACTTCATGAAGCTCAAGTGGTGATGGGGAAGTTGATCTTGTTTCTTCTTCAACTGCTACAAGGTCTTCATTTTCATGCTTAGGGGAATTTTGTCTTGCACTAGCAATACTGTCAAAATTGATCTCTATGTCACCAACATAGAGGTGTGAGCACCCATCAGTAGGTACTCCTTCATAGTTCAAGCATCCATCCGTAGATGCTCCTTGATTCATGTCCAAAGTAGAATGTGTCTCGAATTGATCTTCAATATTTTCAATAGAATCTTCTTCATGCTCTTGTGATGTCTCTCCCTTTTGCTCCTTCAAGCAAGCTGATGCATTTTGACCCTTGTTTTCCTTAGTATCAATAACTTTGGAATCTTTTTGAAGAATTCCCAAAAATGCTCCTCAAGTAGGACATACATGCCTTCGCGGAAGCTTCAGATATTTCAATGAACTTTTCACTCACCCACATTTCACTCACACATATATGATACCAAGGTTCTTTACAAGAATGGCATAAACCTTTCTTCACTAACTCCACATCTTCATTTTTGCGCCTATTTGCAAACATCCAATCAGCAAAGTCTTCGAAAGGAGGGGCTTTTTTCGTATTTCCCTTCAACACATCAAGATATTTATGATATTGTTGGGGCAAGGTTGTATATGTTGCTCTCCATCTTTGTAACTCATTCATAGAATTATCCTTTGGTGGTGTGACATACTCATATTTATCATACATAGGGTAATAATCATAATCACAATCTTCATTCCTCCTGAAATTGTAAGAAGTGTTGCATGATGGCACCTCTTCCTCAAACCATTCACATTTTGCTTCATATTGCTCATAAGCATCTGCATATTCCTCATAAGAATTGTACTCATAGGATTCCTCATAATAGTAAGACATGGCTGCAAATTATTATTCAATGTATGATATTAAGTCACAAGTGCAAGGACCATTCTATGATACCACTGTAATGTCCCTCTTTAAGAATTTTATTAAAATGACCAATTTTTCTCCTTTTCCCCAAATTCGACCTTTGACTAGTTTTGATGCCTAGGTCTCCAATTTGCCCCAAATGCTACCAAACATTCTGAGAAGGTATATGTACGATGTTAGAACATAAATATTTGTTTTAGGGGTGCTTTTGACCTTTAAAATACTTCTTCAAATCCTCTTTCAATTCTGGCCAATGTAGGGTACTTTACTAGTAATTTCCCATTGACTAGTATTGGTCTCTAGGTCTCCAATTGGCTCCAATTGCCTCCAAATATTCAGTGAAGGTGTATGAATGATATTTTTATTTTATTATGATGTTCGGGGATGATTTATGACCATAAAAATACTTTTGCAAACTTATTTAAACTTATGGCCAAGATGGGAGTTTTACTAGTAATTTGGGGTTCCAATCCCCCCAGGGTAAATGTTGAATATTACTCTCCAAATGCTCCCAAAACCACTCGAATTTATGAAAAAAGGAAGAGGATTTCTAAGGGAAAATATTGATTTCTTTTTTGCATCATTATTCAATTTATTAATATGGTTATAACCCTCTCCCAAACAACTACAAAATCACTAGTTCGACCTTGGGGGAAATAGCATTAAATCTCCTTCAAATAAAATAAAACTGAGCAAGATGGATCCACATGCTTAAGTGATGAACATGAAACTTGTAATAATCATCAATTTAATTCCATACATCATAAATATATCAGAGAAACATTCTTCCATTCGAAATCATCATCAATACATTGGCATACATCAATCTAGAGGGGGAATGGTCACTGTTTGCTCATTAATAATCAATTTTACATATAATCACTTGGTATTTCGACCTGAAACTTTCTGAATATGAAGCACAAAGTATATTAATCATATTACAACATAAATGGATCATGATAATCTCTCCCAAAGAGTACAAGAGCTCACCAAAAACGCCCTCCCTTAAGGATCAAGAATATGCCATGAAAACTGGAAATGGTTGAAGGAGTGAGCTGCACTAGAAGAAACCATGAGCTGCCTGTTAGATTTTGAGCATTAATTCAGCATACTCTAGGATATTTACTAAGATAATAACATGTACAGCATATCAATCATATCAAGCATGTATCAAGCATAGCAAGCAATCACATAAGACAATGGACACACATAGTTTCACTGGGGAAAACCATAAAGGTGAAAAAACCCACAACTTCTTCAGAGATAGAAAGAGAAATGATACAACCAAAGTACAATAGATAGTATTCTCCTAGCAGTTGATCCTCCTCCTCACATGTGCGCCACTTTCCCAGTAGTGTAAGAGTGAATAATGAAATAATCAAATGGAGAGATCTCGCTCTCTATTTATACTTGTCCCGAGCTGCCTAATAAACCAGTGGGGCCGACTTGTCTAACTCATTCTAATAACCCCTGGTTACATTAATTCGGGCCGACCCTTTTACTAGGTGGTCTAATAACCCATCAGCAAGTTACAACACTTGCGACACTTGTCAATACAAATGATGACACTTTTGTATAGAGGAATAATACATCTCTATAGGAGTACAATAAATACATAGATGAAATACATTCCAAAGTTACATATACATCAACACTCCCTCTTAACTAGGAAGGTATTTCTCGACACAGATTTGCTAGCACAAGTCTTCTTCTCTGGATCATCGTCACTGGATCATCGTCATCGAAACCTCATCATCGAATCATCATCACTGCTGCTATCTCAATCAATCTCCAATCTACTCGTCATAGGAAGTTCTACAGAGCCATTCCTTTTTCATACTGGATGTAGGCCCGCCACCTGCAGGTCTTCATCATCTACAGAGCCAGCCCTTTTTCATGTTGGATGTACATCATCAACATATCTGCGAGCAAGCCATCAAGTAGGTACGCCTCAGGACTGATTACACTGCTTCTGCAAAACCTGCAAGATCTCCCAGGACTAATTACACTGCCTCTGCAAAACCTGCAAGAGCATCTTAGGATTGATTACATGCCTTTGCAAAACCTGCGTATCATACTGTCACATCATCGTCTTCATATCATCGTCATCGTCCACGGAGCACAACCCATATGCACACACATAACACTTACACTCACCAGCATGGGAGGACCAACCTACCACCATCCATGAAAGGCTCACAACACTTACATCAACGACCATGGGAGGACGAACCTACCACCATGTCGGAATGACTCAACAATTACATCAACGGCCATGGGAGGACGAACCTACCACCATGTCGGAAAATCTCGACAATTACATCAACGACCATGGGAGGACGAACCTACCAGCATGTGAGAATGGCTCAGCCCTTACATCTGCACCATAGGAGGATGAACCTACCATTATGTGAGAATGGCCCAGCCCTTACATCTGCACCACAGGAGGACGAACCTACCACTATGTGAGAATGGATCGTGGGCATCTGTGTTTCCGGACTCATCACTTCCCCTTGGAAGGTATCTCGATCTAAAGTACACCAAATCTCCCTCTGAAGTATTCAAACTTCACTCTGGCAAGCGGCTTGGTCAACACATCGAATATCTACTCATCCGTCACAACATACAGGAGCTTCACTACTCCTCTCTGCACCATATCCCTGATATAGTGATACTTGATCTCAATGTGCTTTGACTTGTCATGGAACACTGGTTTCTCTGACAACTTCACACAACTCTGGTTGTCGCAATATATACAAGTAGCACTCAGCTGGAGATCAAACAAATCAGATAGTAGATTCCTAAGCCATACTGCCTCACAACTGGCTGAACAAGCTACGACATACTCTACTTCGGCTGTACTCAGTGCCACACAAGACTACTTCCTGCTAAACCAAGAGATAATACTGGATGCCATACTGAAGCAGCACCCTGAAGTGCTCTTCGGATCAATGGCATTGCCTGCCCAATCTGAATCAACATAACCCTCCAGGTTAAACTTTTGATTCGCCTCATACTTTAGCCCATAGTCAACTATACCCTTCGGGTACCTCAGAATATGCTTTGAAACTATCAGGTGAACATGTCTCGAATCTGTCAAGTACTGGCTCAAGGTGTTCACCGCAAAGCATATATTTGGTCTCATATTCATCAGGTACATCAAGGAACCAATCATGTGACGATACATCGTAGCATCAACCGGCTCAGATGAAGCATCACACAAAAGCTTCAGGTTCGATGCCATAGGTGTGGCCATGGCCTTGCAGTCCATCATCCTAAACTTCTTCAGGATCTCTACTGCATACTTCCCTTGTCCAAGGAATATTCCATCTGGACTCTGCTGCACCTCCATACCAAGAAAGTAGTGCATCATACCCAAGTCCTTCACCTCGAACTCGGCAGCAAGCTTCCTCTTCGTATCGGCAATCAATCTATCCTCACCTGTTACAAACAAGTCATCCACATACAATAGTAGAATCACAAGATTTCCTTCCTCAACCTTGTAGTAAAGGTTGGAATCCGCTTTACTCTTGGTAAAGTCCAAACTGGATAGGAATCCATCTATCCTGCCATACCAGGTCATGGGTGCTTGTCTCAAACCATACCAGGCTTTCTTTAGTTTGCACACATGTGTCTCTCGGTCATGTGTCTCAAACCCGAGTGGCTGCTCCACATACACTTCCTCTTCAACTACACCATTCAAGAAAGCAGTCTTGACATCCATCTGGTGTACCTTCCATTTCATTACTGCAGCCAGAGCAAGTACTAATCTAATGGAAGTGTATCTGGCCACAGGAGCAAAGGTCTCTTCATAATCAATCCCTTCTTTCTGGGAGAAGCCACGAGCTACAAACCTAGCTTTATATTTCTCTATGCTGCCATCTGCAACATGCTTGATCTTATAGATCCACTTCGAAATCACCATAGACTTCCCATCTGGTCTTAGGACCACATCCCAAATATCATTCTTCATGATCGACGGATCATGGCATTCTTCCATTACTTCATTCTAGATCCTGGGAACTTCAATATCCTCAATATCTTCAATAGATAGCTTTTCTTTGAACAAATGTTGTAGTCCTTCTTTTGTATGTGATGGCACACGGTCTTTCCTACAAGACAAGTTCAATTGCATGATTAGAAACATCTTATATATTTCAGAACAAATTCTTACTCATAAAGACATATGTCATATAGTCATGCAATTATCTTAGCCAATGCTTCAATACAACATTTATCCATATTCTGTAACTTTCTATATGCTTTCCATCTCTACCAGAACATTGTTAAGAGTTTGCACTACTCCCAACATGTCAGCAAAGAGGTTTCATTCTAGATAAGTAGCAATGGAATGTTGTACAGTGCCATAGGCCACTTACCCATTACTATATTAGTAGTATCTTGTTCATTAATGCAAATATCCTAATATGCATAATACATATCCTAACTTTAGGAACATAAGTATGTACATAACTAAACAACATCATATATATAATAAATAACAATTCAAATACTTATCTTTGTTTGTTGGTGGGTGGACTCCCTCTGAATCTTTGCTTCCTTACAGGATTTGCTGGAGTCTGAATATGAAGTAGCTTCTTCTACTCCTTTCTGTTGTGGATTGTAAGGAGTGGTCAACTCCCTCTTAATCCCTGCATAACTTCTTGAAGTCCCTTGAAGCGAATTCTCCGCCATTGTCGGATCTAAAGATCTTGATCTTCTTTTCAGTGTGGTTTTCTATCGAGGCTTTTGAATTCCTTGAATTTGCTGAATACTTCATCTTTGTTCTTCAAGAAATAAGTCCAAGTCTTCCCAGAGAAATCCTCAATGAAAGAACCATAGTATACATACCCACTCAGAGAACTGGATAACATTGGACTGCATACATCAGAGTGGATAATTCCTTTTTCCTTACTTGCTTGTAAATTCCTTCTTTGTGTTCTTTCCTTTTGCACATCCTTTGCAAATACCTTCATGCTTTGTCTAGATTTCAGGAAGACCTTCCACTGCCTTGCTTGCAATTAGTAATGCCCTATAATGCATGCGTGCAAGCCTTCCATGCCAAAGTTCACTTGGCTCTACTGAATCATGGACCATGGCTTGTTCTGGTTGGCCCTTCAATTTGTATAATCCTCCCTCTTGCTCTCCAATCACAACTGCATCATCTATAGTCTTACCTTTTGGCCACATTAGGACTTGGCCATCTACAAATGCAACCCTCATGCCTTTTGCATCTAATGCAGATATGGAGAGTAGATTCTTCTTGAGACCTAGAACGTATAGTACATCTTTCATCTTCATAGACTTTCTAGAGTCTAGCTTGTATGAGGCTTCACCACTTCCTTTTATGGGATACTGGTAGTCATCCCCAAGTTTCACCTTGTGGGGTGATTCATGTTCAGATAGATTCATAAAGGATTCCTTGAATCTTGTCATGTGTTTGGAAGTCCCACTATCTATAAGCCAATCATTACTTCCATGAGTAATGGTACCAGTGAGGGCAGAGATTAAAACACTCTTCATCACTTGAAGAATCTTCACTTTCCTCCCTAGCCCTCTTCCTGGGAGGTTCATCATCCTCTGCGACATGAGCATGATGTTTTCTTTTGAAGTTCTTCTTCTTGTGAGAACCATCTTTCTTATTTCTGGGAAAATCCCTGGCATAGTGCTCCTTTCCATCACATGTGAAGCATTGATCATTGGATGTGTTCTTTCGAGATCTGAAGCCACCCCTCTGATTTTGATGTTGGTGCTTTTCTTTCTTACCGTGGTGATGTCCCTTCTTATCATCATACTTCTTGGAATGTGCTGTGAGAGCTTGGTATTCATTCCCCATCTTCTCTTCTCGGGCTACAATTCGAGCTTC
Source organism: Larix kaempferi (assembly GCA_027924585.1). Taxonomy (NCBI): domain Eukaryota; kingdom Viridiplantae; phylum Streptophyta; class Pinopsida; order Pinales; family Pinaceae; genus Larix; species Larix kaempferi. The sequence goes on along the minus strand of BSBM01000720.1, from coordinate 685,475 downwards.
TTCTTGTGAGCATTCTTCCCACAACCTACTGAAGGTGATAAGTTTCCTTCTAGCACAAATTCCTTGGAAGAAGGAATCCCATGACCGAGGAAAGCCATTAAGAGTGGTCATTACCACTTCTGCATTCTCTATATCTTCTCCCACATCTTCAAGTTGTTCTTTTATCTGGGAGACCCTTGAGAAATAAGACTGCATAGTCTCTGCATTCTGGATCTTGATATTCTTCAATTGATTCCTCAAGGTCATCTTCTGATTTATGTTCTTCCCTTCGAATAGCTTGGTCAGGGAATCAAACATCTCCTTTAGTGTCTTTAGGGATGACACAATGGGTATGAGATGATCTTTGATAGAATTAGCAATGATCCTCTTTTCCTTGACCAAGTTCTTCTTGTGAAGAGCCTTAGCCTCTTCTTCCTCTAGGACAAGGACCACTTCATTTATATAAATGTCCAACTCATTTTCTTCCAGGATTAACCCAATCCTATACTTCCATGCTCGGAAGTTATCAGCCCCTTCAAGCTTATCCTCAAGGTTGGTGTGGTGAGACATCTTAAAGAGTACTTCAAATGGAAATAGAAAAGTTTTAGGTCTTACCACTTGTCTTGCTGAAAACTGGATCTGGTCTCGGATTAGGGTTTGTCAGAGAAACCCTAAAAATTCAAAATGTGAATTTCAAACTTCTGAAACGATAGAAAGATGCGCCTTGATGAGCTGATCAACCTGGTATGCTTAGATTTTGAAAACTGCAAAGTTTCACCCTTCAGAAATGCTTTTCAATCTCCCGGATTCACTAGGGAGGACCCTAAATTAGGGTTTGAGTTTCCCGGAGTTTTACCCAACCAAAAATCTCGATCCAAAGCTCTAAACTTCAATTTTTCCAAGCAGCTTCCAGCTGTGTCTTCAGATTTCAGAAATTCCTATTTTTGTGGAAACCCTAATGTTTAGGGCCAAAATTGAAAGTGCTCAGAATTGAATTTTGATTGGACAGAAAGATTCTCCTTGATGAGTAGATTCAATCTACCTTACTGCTTTTCCAAAATTTGTGGAGATAAACCCAATAAACAAGAAACCCTAGTTTCTGCCACTGCACAATGTCTTCTTCTCAGGTTAGCTATGATACCATGTTAGATTTTGATCATTAATTCAGCATACTCTAGGATCTTTACTGAGAGAATAACATGTACAGCATATCAATCATATCAAGCATGTATCAAGCATAGCAAGCAATCACATAAGACAATGGACACACAGAGTTTCACTAGGGAAAACCATAAAGGTGAAAAACCCCACAACTTCCTCAGAGATAGAAAGAGCAATGATACAACCAAAGTACAAGAGATAGTCTTCTCGTAGCAGTTGATCCTCCTCCTCACATGTGCGCCACTTTCCTAGTAGTGTAAGAGTGAGTAATGAGATAATCAAATAGAGAGATCCCGCTCTCTATTTATACTTGTCCTGAGCTTCCTAATAAACTAGTAGGGCCGACTTGTCTAACTCAGTCTAATAACCCCTAGTTACATTAATCCGGGCCGACACCTTGACTAGGTGGTCTAATAACCCATCAGCAAGTTACCACACTAGCTACGCTTGTCAATACAAATGACGACACTTCCGTATAGAGGAATAATACATCTCTATAGGAGTACAATAAATACATAGATGAAATACATTCCGAAGTTACATATACATCAACACTACCCTGTAGCTTACACCTGCAAATAAAGACTCCATTAAAGCTCCAAATGAAAGGTCTTAATGGCCTTTCCAATTACCAAATTGGATGGGAATCTTTCACCCCCGAAATTGGCTAAGGCAAGAAACTAGTCATCCACTAGCTCTCCCTCTTCAGAAATGCAATTGCAAATTTCTCAAATGATCAAACGATGCCTTCATTCTTTGTTCTTGAAATTTATAAAGTTTCCAATCTCTCTATGGGTCGAATTCCTTCCAAGAGATGCATTCCAACTCAAGTTGGGAAGTGTTTCCAAAGAATGCCACTTGTACAACAATTCCTAGTCTCCCAATTCCACCAAATCACATGTGGAAGCATCTTAGCTGCCCTAAATCCCTTGAGCGCCCTCTTGGAGGCTATTTTTAGCCCTGACATGTCATATATGTCATATTTCATCCTTCAGGTCTGATTTGTGTCATAGGTGTCATAGCATCTTCATCATTGTTGTCATAGAGCTAGGGAATATAGCCCAAGTGTCCCACTAGCTCCAAATTGCCTCTTCCTCTTCCATGGGAGTTACTCTTCCTCTACATTTCGACCTTGGATGATTCATGCCATGAATAATACCTTTTGAAATCCCCCAATTATGTTACCATTCACCTTGAATTCGACTTGGTGAGAGAATGATGCCAAGTGCAGTGGGGAAATCTAGCCATATGTGGGTCCCACTTCCTCCATGTATCTTCATGATCAAATGCTACTTTGATTTTCACTTGTATATATTTATTTATCTCCTTTATTAAATATTTATGCCATTCTAATGTTCAAACATCATTTATTATCCCCCTTTTTCCAAATCCCAAAGCTTCCACCCCCAACCTAGGAAACTAGTAATTTTCCTCCTTGGCAATTATTTGACCTTTAGCATCAATTTGACAAACTCTCATGAATATGGCCAATGGCCTTAGTCCATTGTGACCCAATTCAAAATTTGGGACATGACAGACACCTTGAGACTTTGGTTGGATAAACTGGGAAGTAGGGTTAATCCCTAATGACATTTGTTGATAAGGTTTTTGATTAAGTTGAGGCTTGACCTGTTGGAAAACACCTGTTGATAAATGTTACTATAAGCAAATCTTTGATATCCTGGTATGAGAAATGTATGAGAAGATCTCTTAATGATCAGCATGAGCAGTAGATGAACATATATTTTGAATTGGCACGATAAGTATATGATCATACCTCTTGATGACGAGCAAACACTGATGATCAACATATGAGCAGACTTCTGGATTATTGGCATGAGTAGCAGTTGTTTTAGTGGGCATAGTGGTTTCATATTTGACAAATTGATGACATGGGTAATGAGCAGCAGTTAATGAGTGGCAGCAATATCATATCGACTTTATGTTTTCGACAATTGATTGAGTTTATTGATTTAGCAGAGACAGAGGTTTGATGTGACAGTGAAAGATTGTATTGCAAGCAATGTCTTGTTTGTATACCTGAGGATTGGACTCCTCACCCATTCTCAGTTGGAGATGAGAAGACCATGTTGGGTCTTGGATTGAGATTTGTTGCTATTCTTATTAGTTGGTGCTTATGTAATCACGAAGATTGTTGTCTTCCACAAAACAATATAGAAATATTACTACATATATCTTGTGCCCTTCTATTGATGTGTTATGGTTAATGTGCTTCTTGTTATGTTTATGCATTGATGTTTAGTTGATGGCATGATGACATGATGATCTGCTTAATTAAATAATATAATCAACTGTGATGATCATTGATTAGTCTTCCATAAGTTAAAAGGAGGTTAAATTTCCCTCACACTGATTCACCCCCCTCTCAGTGTGACCATTGTGTTCAACAAAATATTAGCCATTAATTTAGCTAAACGGTAAACAAAGTAATTCGATTAATGTCAAAAAAGAAACATGAAGCAGAAATCAAAATACCCATTATAATTGCTCAGTAGGAAGTCCGAGCTTGGTTTGAATCGCCAGAGCAAAGTGCAATAGAAAATTGCATTAATCCATAAGAAAATATGACATAATTGGAATAGCTAATTAGGCTTATTAGTTTTACCTGAACTCTATCTAAATTGTGCATTGAGATATGGGGCACATTTAGCAGCTCGACCACATTACTTACATAGGAACTCTTCTTCATGTTGGGGTTTCTATCAATTTTCCATTCATCTAGCGTACTAAATATACCTTATCGAGACAAAGCTTAACCTTCTTTAACCCAATGGGGAGATGTATGAAAGAGAATCATTCGTGCGTCCTTCCTTGCGGTAAGGTACCTTGGCGATGTAGTATAGTACCAAAGAAGGATGATGGAAACAGAACCATTCCACAGATACCTGTGTAGGTCAATATCGCTCTCTGAGAGTCTCGTGCATTGGGCGATTAGGAGAGATCGACTCGATCTCTATGTATTGGGACACTTTTCAATGAAAACCCACTGAAGACCCTAAGCACAACATGATTTATTAAATGTGATTTTTCCATGTGATAAGAAAGAATTATTGGTCACATATAGGGAAAATTATGTAAACGCGGCAACCATATACAAATTGAATTAATGGCGATAGCACCCACAATGAAAAAGGATATCACAACAATCCTAGGTAGATTTGGCATATAATATGGATTTTATGTTGAGTATTCAATTGCATTCAACAGTGGCAAGTCATAGGAGGCATGACATGGCATTTCAAGAACAAAGTGTGGGCTATTCACATGTTTTGTGGGACATGCGTGGTTACTACTGAAAGATTATGGAATGTGGCTGGAATTATCGTGGGGGATCCATTGGAGAAGAAGTTAGTTGGTGTATCTTTTGCTCAAGGCTCAGTTCCAATAGCACTTCTTATACAACTACAAAATGAAGTGTGCTACAAAATGAACAAAAGTAAAAAATCCAAAAATCCAAAAAATGATTTAAAAAAGGTTTGGAAAGGGTGGCTAATTAATGTCATATGGAGGGCGACCATGTTTATGGAATAAAGCACATGTCACAATGAAGATTTGGATAGTGAATGGTTATTTCAATTTAACTCATGCACTTATCCTTCTTCCTCACGTGGGCGTCATCACCATGCATGTAGGATCCGGTAAAGGATTGGGCGTTGGTTCCAAAGTTAGAGGGGCACCCCTTTTGTGAGGTGGTTTCCACCTCATCCCCTCACACCAAACCAAAGCTCCAATCACTTATATCAACCCACGAATCACTCCATTAATTGAGGGATGCACACTCCAAGCTCTCGCCCTCCATCCCAAGCACCCCCCTGCTTGTAATTTCTTATATAAACGAGGCTTGCTCCATCATTCTAGGATGGATTGCAAGGAACCTATGTTGTAATCGTGTGTAATTATTTTTCTATTTGGCAAGCAGTTTATGAATAAAGTGAAGACTTTGGAGGTAACATGATGGAAATTTTTGTGAGTACTTTGCATGGAAATGCTTGTCATTGGTGGTTCAATGGTCTCCCAGATGAATGTATTACCTCTCTTTCAATATTGGGGGAAGAATATTTTTGAGGCAGTGGCATAATAAAGGATTCACTATGAAATCCTTGGACTTGATCCTTGAAACATTCTTTCATATTTCCATACCTTGGATAGAATATCATGAATAAGACCCTAATACTCTATGTGTCATCATAGTAAACAATAAAAAACATTGGAATCTCCCTCTTAGTTATTACAAGTACGAGAAGATTAGGCAGCCTATCAAAGAAAATAGGGCTTATTCCCATCAGATTCATAATGACCCTATTGAGGAGCTCCATAAAGATCCATTCGTTGAAGATATTATTGAAGACCCTCCTCATGCCACCGTAACAAAAGACATTGAAGATTGGGATTTTTTTAAAGACTATTTCAGTGATGATGAGCACATGTGTATTCATGATCCGCCTCCAGAAGAAACGATTACAGAATCCCATATTGAAACACATGAGGAGGTTTGTAATGTGTATAATGATGTAGGCTTGGAAGGCTTACATCCTTATGACCTTTTTTCTGAAGAGGAGGATTGTGAGCATGAAGAGGACAGACATATCTTGGAGCATGATATAAGTGACGAAGAATCCCTTATGACTGACATAGATATTGATGATGATAAATGGACATTTATAAAGAACCCCTTCTATGCCATGTCTAAAGAAGTAAATGATGAGCCAGAATCCTTTGAAGGTTCTATTGAAAATACCACTTACGACATATCTGAAGAGAGGAAGTTTGAGTCTGATTCTCTTGATGGATTCATTGAAAAACCCATCTATGAGGTGTTCAGAGAAGGAGACATGGATTTGGACACTTTGGAGCATTTGGACATGGAATAAGAGCATGTTATTTGTTCATATGAGCAGTCAGAGCCATGCATGAGTATCAACAATGAGGACCTGGAGAAGTAGTACAGTGAAGAGTCAGATCAGATACAGCTAATTAAATATCAGTCTCAGCCATCATCTTCACATACAAAGGTCCCTTGTGATTCAAAGTAGTTTTGGGCTTACACAGAGAGTTATCATCCGACAAGTTAGTTTGAACAATATGATGGAGCAGTTGATCTACCTCATTATTCAGAAACTCTTCTCAATCCTATCCAGTCATGGATAGAGGAAGCCTGCAGGAGGACTTGCCAGTTTGGGAATCAACTCAATAACATTTTCTCTTATGATCTCCCATCCAACCCTCCCATCCATAAATCTCACGTAGGTTTTTATTTTTTAAATAAATTTTCCTTGCATTGGAAGGTAACCAAACGCAAGGTCAGAAACTTTACAATTGATGAAATGCTAAGTTGGTTACATTGGATTTTTCACTTTACTTAACAATTTCATTATGTTATGCTTAGCGTAGGAAAAATAAAGCTCCTCAAAGTGAGCATTTGCTTTCTACATTTTGTTTTCAATATTTTCCTTTATATAACTAGGAAGTTTGCTTACTTTCATTTTCAAAATAAATACAACTTGTGGTTCATTGGCTTTTCTATAAAACTTGTCAAAGTTTAGATGTTTTTACAGGTTATATAAAACCAGAGATTCTGGTGTTCTCGTATCCTTTCCTTTCCTGAAGGATAGATCGATCACATGTCCCGCAGTTGGAGCCGAATGTTACCAACTATTTTGTACCATAGTTGGACTTCTTGTGAGCCGCCAGTTTCATGAACATGTCAAGTGTTCATCGTCAGTGTTCAAAAGTTCAAAAGACTTTTTCAGGGCCAATTTTGGCCCCTTTGTAATAATTGCATGTCCAGACCCCCTTGGGGGAATTGTAATAAGTTGGTCTAAGCATGATTATTTTGTAAAAGACTTGGCTTACCTTAGGTTTGGTTGTCAGGGGGATACTCTAGAGTGTTTTTTCCTTAGGAATTATGCGTTACTCTTCAGTGACGTATAATTCCTGAGTTTTTCACTCATACCTCCAAAGTTGGAGTATCTACCATGGTGGTCAAACCTAGGGACGTTATTAAATTCTATGTGTCTATGTATTTTGCACATGCTAGCCATCAATAATAATTCGTATGTACATGCACTAGGTCCCCTAGGAATTTGGTTTCATTTCGATAAAAATATTTTTTTCGTAAAATTAGACCATTTTTTAATGGTTTAATTGGAAAATTCAAAATGTAATAAAAGTATGGTATGGAGGTGGAATTTGGCGCGGGGAGGCTTGTTTTCACGCTCAGAACGCCCTCTTTAACCTAAGACCCACTTTTTCTAGGTTTCGGGCGATTAAATTGTCATTTGTGGCAATTTTTCTTAAAGATGCTACAAAACGACATTTAAATGCTAAGTGTGCTACAAAATGCACAAAAGTTAAATAAAAAAATCCAAAAAATAATTTAAAAAAGGTTTGGAAAGGGTGGCTAATTAATGTCATATGGAGGGAAACCATGTTTATGCAATAAAGCACATGTCACAATAAAACTTTGGATAGCGAATGGTTATTTCAATTTAACTCATGCGCTTATCCTTCTTCCTCACGTGGGTGTCATCACCATGCGCATAGGAGCTTGTAAAGGATTGGGCGTTGGTTCCAAAGTTAGAGGGGTGCCCCTTTTGTGAGGTGGTTGCCACCTCATCCCCTCACACCAAACCAAAGCTCCAAGCACTTATATCAACCCACGAGTCACTCCATTAATTTAGGGATGCGCACTCCAAGCTCTCGCCCTCCATCCCAAGCACCCCCTACTTGTAAATTCTTATATAAGCAAGGCTTGCTCCATCATTATGGGATGGATTGCAAGGAACCTCTGTTGTAATCGTGTGTAATGATTTTGCTATTTGGAAAGCAGTTTATGAATAAAGTGAGACTTTGGAGGTTTAAATGGTGCAAAATCTCATGGTGAATGCTTGAATCGAGGTGATATGAGCATAATTTTATTTGTATTTCATATGCAAGATTACTAGCTTAGAAGGCTCTTTGTAGTCCATAGCGTAGACATTTGAGGTATTCAACTTGTTTACTTGTGCTAAGTTATCTAACATTAAAAAGTAGCAAATTGTAGTCGGTTATACTAATGCTCTTTTGATTTTATTTAGTTTATCACACTAGATTTGATTTTGTTTGTTGAAGGTTGTTTGAGTTTTGCAGATCATCGAAGGTGAAGTAGAACTTGGAGCTCGGTTGCTTCCTTATTCTCTTTGCCTCTTTTCATTAAAGCTAATGGTTTTTTGTCCTATATGCACTTCCAAAGTCATCTCATTGTTCAAGCTTGGGCTTGGGTTTCTCCTTTCTATCTTTTCAAAATTAAAACAAATATCTTTCTTGGTTACTTTTATTTTATAAACAATAGATATAAGTTTTCAAAGTTTATCTAATCATCTATTGTTATATGCTTAGGAAGATCTAAAGAGTCTCATATTTTTCACATTTCAAGTTTAGATCTAGTCCTAGTTGGTTAATACTTGAAGTTTTAAATTTTCATTATTTTGCAAGTATTGATTTTTTGCAAATCTATTGTATTTTTTGTTGGAATATATTATATTCCTTGGAAGGTAATAATGTATTTGTATTATGTCGGAAGTTAACCACAATCTTATGTAAAAGAGTAATACATTATATCCCATATTCATTATGGTAAAGTATACTCTTGATATCCATTGTTATATAAAGAGATGTTATTATGGAGAATTATATTATCCCACATGCAATATGTGAGAGTAATTGCTCCACATCTCTTGGTATATAATAGGGTCAAGGGAGTCACATCAACAACTAATTATACTATTACAACACATTGTATTGTGCACACAATCTCTCTGCTATATTGTATTGGGGTTATTTGTAGTTGCTCTCTTGTAAGATTGAAGGATATTTCTGGAGATAATAGAAGAAAAACTTCCCATGGACGTAGCCCAATTGGGTGAACCACATATATCTGGTGTATTCTTTTCCTTGTTCTCTTTCTATTTTTATTTATGTTGATATGTTATTGATAGCTTAGATAGGTAAGCTAGTTTAGCTAGATCTATAACTTTGACATTTTTTAGTCTAATCCACTAATAAAAATAAATCATAGTTTGCTGGTTTTTATGTTTATTTTACAGGAAAGCGAGGAAAGGGAGATTTTTTGGAACAAAAAATTATAAAAAAATTACTTTCTTTCAACCCTTGGTTTTCCCTCTGCCTTCTTGGAAGGCTTAAAGTCTCTTGAATCTCGCCACTTTTGCGGATCAAGAGCACTCCCTATCGGAGAGTTTTAACTAATTTGTAAATACTATTAATAAAAAGCAAGTGGGATTACGACTCCCACACCCTCTTCCCCCATTTGGGGGAAGCCTGTATCTATCCTTTTTGCTTATTATTTCGCATAGTTAGATAAAAATAGCATGCTAGATTAGTTTCATTTCAGTTTGAAAGTTTTTTGCTAAAATTTTTCTTTTCGCAAGTGTAACTAGTTTGAAATTCTAATCTTACATGTCTTTTCATATTTTTATTTCTTGTTAAAAAAGCATCAAAATCTCTTGAATCTCGCCATTTGCGGATCAAGAGTTCTCTCTGTCGGAGAGTCTACTGTTTTCACTAACCCCCTTGCTCTCCCGAGTACAGTCTTGGACCTAAAAGAGATTATTGGGTAGAATTTAGGTCATTTCAAGTTTTTTACTTTATCTTTGCATTTACATTTTTTGTGAGTCTTAAGATTCCTTAAAATCTCTTGAATCTTGCGTTTAGCGGATCAAGAGTGCTCTCTGTCGGAGAGTCAAATAAAATTGGAATTAACGTTTTGCAAACACCATGTATGCTCTACCCATCGCAGGCTATTTTGAGCTTTGGGATATAAAAAATGGTTGTTTTGCACTTATCAAATTTTCACATTTTAATTAATCCACTCATTAATAATATCAAGTCCCGCAAACCAACGAAAATCCGGCGTTTCTTCGATAGTGGTCGAAAGTGGGAAAATTTCGACGAAGGAATCAGGAACAACTGGTAGGCGACCTCAGAGCACAGTTAGACTACACCCTTGTTGGTGTAGTGTTGAACACCACTCTCGAGACTCCATTCCAGTCCACACGTCCTTGTACAAAGCCACCTAGATCACATTCCGGACATATTCCCTGTATTGCAAGGTATATTGAGAATCCCCCCATCCCACAATAAATCAACCTCATCTTTCAAAATCTATAATAAAATAAACCAAGAAGCATTCACACAACAATCCTTTTAGCACTCCAACAGACAGTGACTCCATTAACACCGGTCTTTCATCAACAACAATTGTTCAAGTCTTTGCTTTTTATCTATCTTGAATTGTTGTTCATCTTATGATATCATGTTGTGGATGTTATTTTGATTAAGTTGGCAAAGTTGTTGTTGTCATTTATTTATATGATGTGGATGTGCAATTGATTTAATTTGGCGAATGAAAACTTGGTTTAATTTTGCATAAATCAGAGACTTGGTTCCATTTTTTTTCTCAAATCAAAACTCCTAAAACAACATCCATTCTAATCACATCAAACTTAAACTTTAAAAGCCTTAGCAAACCTTTTTTAGTAGGGTATACCCCCCTTGGATTCGTTAGGATTTTTCCTAAACAGAGGAGTTGGGATCAGGTGATAACACCTGACTCTTTTCTTGCCCCCAAGGCCACACCGATCAGCTTCAAAATATTTCTGCTGCGCTCCCCCCCAGGTGTGCATCTCGGCGGCAACAAAGCGCATAAAAAAAAAAATACCATATCATCTATTGGAAGGAGATGATAAAATTACATCTCAGCTTCAAACTGACATGAATAACCTCAAAGAAATGCTTCATGGTATTTATATAGATGGACATGCTACAAAGTCCTTTCATACCTTATTGTTGGGCATGGAGAGGTGTGGTTCGCAAAGATATTGGTCGCTACTATTAGAAGGCGTGCACTGCCTTGTGTGGGGATGGAAACGAGCGGGGTGTAGAAGTGGACATAAAGGCTTGCGAAGAGAGACATCATTCGAGCTGTGAAAATTGTAGAGAAAATGACTCAACTGTGTAGCTTCTCTAGCAACAAATTGTTTGCACTTTCATCCACTGAATGATAACAAAGTCGCAAATATCAACTTGAGACAACGTAAAGACAACAAATTGTTGCACACTTCCATCAAGTCACAACCATCTCAGTGCAAGCACTTTTGCAAGCCAGTTTATTATCACAAAATCCCTCCTAATCACTTCACTAACTTTTGCAACAGTTGTTGTTGTTGCTCTTTCTCAGTGAAGCTGGATTTTCAATTTTGAATGAGATCTATAGAATGTTGTTTGGAAAATTTAGGTTCCATTGATAAATTGAACCGGGATTGCACTTATGTTCTTTAAAGACCACACTTCTAATTTTCACCATCAAAGTTTACTTAATCAGTTGTGTTGTCAAATATTTTGTAAATTGTTTGTGCCCTCATATATCAAAATGTAAGCTTTCCATAATAGAAACATCTATAGTGTGTTGCCAAAAATCAGAAGGCAAACTAAAGCGTAGGGTTGACAAGTAATTGAGTTTCAGATTGATATTTGAGCATTGTTTGTTCAGAAAATGATTCCAATTGAATAAGCTGCAATTTCGATGATCTGTAAGGAATCTAAGAAATGGAAGAAGAAAATAAGATAGAACTTAAATTAAATATCTACAAAGAATTGATGTTAGTTAGACATATAGGGTATAATGACTTTCTTTCAGCTAAGAATTTATATGTTTTCAACACCTTAAGCATTCAAAATGAATATTGTTAACCAAAATGTCTTCTTGATAATTGTTATGCATAAGAAGGATTCAAGAGAAGATATAACCGAGGCTGAATAGGTTGTATGGTAATGCATCTCCATTGTGAAGAAAGTAAGTGTAAACTTCAAAACCAATAAGCCTAATAAGGCATTGATTTGGAAGCCAAAGCAGAAGCATTTCTCATGAAGACTATTAGAAGGGATCTCAGAAGTCCTCTAGGTGTAGGTATATGAACACAGAGAGTTGTCATAGGGCTAATCACGTATTGTCTTTATAGTATCCTTGAAAGGAAATACTATCAAAGGACGTGACATTGTATTGTCTTTATAGTGTCTTGTGATCGTGCAGGATTGAAATCCTTGTGCAGTGAAACATTACATTCGCCCAAATGGGTCTTGCTCCGTCGATGGGTAGGAAGGCTTAAACTCCCATTCATTTCTAGGTCCACAGCCTTCAAAACTGGCCACATTGACCTTTCTCTAAACGACATACCACGTAACATGTTTGTTGGGACAAACATCAATGAAGCCTAGCGTACTCCCACATTGAACCTTACAACATAAATGTAGAGGTGACATTGATTGTGCAATCCTAAAGTAGATCACGGGTGGCGTATAAGGGGACAGATGTCCAGTGAAATCCCCACTAAAAATTTCAAAGTTTACATCATAGATCTGTAACCAATGACTAATAAAATAAATCAAATTTCATATAAATAAAGAAAAATTGTCCCAATGTTTTACTTAACAAATAAATAATGTAATTTGGTGCTTAACTATTATGTGAACAAGGATTCCCAGAGGTCTTACGTAATAATCTCATTAGCTAAATAGTCTTTCAACTTTGATGTATGAAAGTGAGAATTTTAGCAAATATATATTTTGCTATGATTTCCAAGTTCTAGGCAAACTTGTGTTATATGCTTTGCATTAATGAGAAATGGTTTTTGTATATTGATATGCGTCAATTACAAGGCAATAGAGATCCACTTTAGTAAGCACTTAATTTGTGGCCGGTGAACATCGATAGGTCACAAGTTAAGTGCCATGAAAAAGTTATTTGTTACTTGTTCTCCATGCTTAATTATAATCACATTCTTTAGTTAAATGGATTGTTTGTCACTACGCGTTACCTATGCATGAGCTACTTGTTATCCATGCATGAGATATGAGTCATCCATGCATCAACTACTAGTTATTTTTTATATTTCTTTTTTTTATAATTGTTTATTTTGAATTTTGAATGACGACTATAAAATCAATCTGGACAGTACATTTGTCTCATCCTCCTTCAATCTAGGAAAAGCATAGATGGTAATCCACCCCAAATTCTAAGATATAAACACCTATGGGTGTAAATATATAAAAAATCAAAATAAATTTGCATTTATTATTGATTAACAGTGACTGCAATTCAAGGTAGGGACGAGTGAATACTCTAGCATGGGCCGTTGACATAGATCAATGCACCAACTCGATAAGATAGCATGGAATGGACTTTTAATGTAACATAATTTTCTTGAGAAAAATTATGAGTAAACCATGTATATCTATGGTCGCGAGGAAATAGGAATGTCATTAAAAACCCACGTGGCTATCATGAATGCGTGGAAGCTCCTGATGAAGGAAGCGCGCAAAAAAAAGTCTCAAAGTTCCCAATTTTAGAGGGTAAAAGTTCTCACTAAGTTCTCAATCATCCGGAAAGTTTCCACTGGATTTGGAAAATTCCCTACAAGTTCCCAAGTTCCCTGGAATGTCGAAAATTCGGAAACGAGTTTCCTAAAAGTCGGGAGCAGTTTCCATGCTACATAGCTTTAATATTCTCCCCATTGCAAGGGTTTGAATACTAGAAAGCATTATTATGAGCAACATGAAATTGTGAGTAACTTTTATATTCTAGCAACTACAAGGGTTTGAATACTGTAAAGCTTATAATTATTATGAGCAACATGAAATTGTTAGTAACTCTTATATTCTAGCAATTGTAAGGGTTTGAATACTGGAAAGCTTATAATTATTATGAGCAACATGAAATTGTTCATAGCTTTTATATTCTGGCATTTGCAAGGGTTTGAATACTTAACTTTTATATTCGGGCAATTGCAAGGGTTTGAATACTGAAAAGCCTTTGAAATTGTTCATAGCTTTTAAGTTTTAGTTTTAAAGTCTTATTCACTCCTATCTGCTAAAATTCATACAATAACTACAAACAACAAAGCAATTTTAAATTTATTTACCTATCGAACAACCCAAACAATAACATTTTTAGAACGATCCTTTCATGCAATGTGCTAGTATGAGCCAAGGCTAGGGCTAGTACTTTCCCTTGTGTCGGACCAGAGCATCCCTTTTCAACCTGGGCTGAAACATTTTGTAGATGTAGATCTCACTCTCAAACACTTGTTCATGGCAATAGAAGTTTTTGAATGCACTGAAGGAAAAATAGTACTACATGGTTATTACTGTCATTGTTTATTGGTCTTGCCATCTGGTTCCAGTGGCCACCAGTTTACACACGATATTCTTGCATGGACCAGATGTCGCTTAATTTCAAGTCGTGGGTCTTTCTACCATGACAACTGTTGTGTCTTCACAACTTTTCTTAAAATAGTACACACGATATACTTGCATGGACCATATGTCACTTAATTTCAAGTCGTGGGTCCTTTTACAACAACAACGGTGGGTCCATTGGATATAGCTTGGGTGGTTTAAGAATTAATTTTATGTGTTTATTAGTACAGTCACTTTATTTGTGGTTATAGGTTACAAGTTAAATGTTATAAGTAATTTATATATCAGCTACCAATTATTCATGGTTATCTATGTATAGCTACCAGTTATTTTTCATTAAGATTTCATTTCTGTACCACAATCTTTAAGACGTATCATTAATATTGGCGAAACAGGTATCATTAATATTTGCAGTCTCATATACAAAATTGTTCATGTTCGAATACATGAGATGTTGGACAACCACAAAACAATGAAAAGCAAAATGTTTTGCAGGCCATTGAATAGTAAAAAATATTCTATTTGCTTGTTGTTTCTGATGGCACGGGTCATTTTTCAAATAGTAGGCTTGGTAGACTCAATGCTTATAAAGGTAGTGCCACTTTTAAAACGTTGCAGCTAATAATGGGTAACACTAGGCCGTAAAAGAATTTTTAATTGTTATATTTATCTTAATTGATTAATTCAATGTGAGCATTGCAGTGAACAATTCTCAGCACACCATGACCTTCAACAAATAAAATATTGTTTGATTTCAGCAACAATATAGATTGGAATATTTCAAGGGCTTGTTGTGACACACAAACATCTTTATGCTTTTGCATGGCATCTGAAAGCTAATTTTTTTTTTTTTCAATGTGGTTCACGTACCGGTCCCACCGGCCGGCATCGCTACATCCACGGAATAATAGCTGGCGGATCCACCCAAAGGGACCTCACACCTTCAGCACATTTTGCGTACCTAACCCCAAGAGTGTCGAGGAGAATGGATCCCGTGACCTCACATGCTGGGAGGCCTAACAACGGGTGCTCGACCGATTGAGCTACCTCTTGGGGCTTATCTAAAAGCTAATTTACTTTCCTCTGAAAATGATTTTAATATTTTTAAGCAGATTTAATATAGAGGTGCAAAAATATAGAGACTTAATCTCTCTTTTCATGTTAATGATTAGAGATTTCATCTCTTTTTTTCATGTTAAATATGATATTTTTCAAATTTAAAGCTCAAACAAATTTTAAAATTTATAATATTGGTTGATTCTTTATCATTTTATCATTAATAAACTTTATTGTTGTGTTAGCACTTAGGTATATATAAAACACCAGTTTTATAATGAGCTCTACTTTGTTAGCAACTAGGTATGTATATAACCAGCATAGATCCAAATCCTAGGCTCTATCAAGCTCCAAGAGGGATCAAATCTCCCGAGGTGCAAACCTCTCCTTGAATAGCTCCTTGAGTGCAATACCTGAGCTACCTAATCCTAAGCTCTAAAGTCTCTAGTTTAAGTCTCATATTTACTTTTTACTTTGTATTATTCTTTTTTGTTTATGGTCGACATAATATTTATTACTTTTTACTTTGTATTATTATTTTTTGTTTACTTTGTATTATTTTGTTACTCGACAAACTCGACAAACACTCTAAAATCTCATATTTACTTTTTATTTTGTATTAAAAGTAAAAAGTAATGTCTCTAGTTTAAGTCTCATATTTACTTTTACTTTATATTATTCTTTTTTGTTTATGACCGACATAATATTTATCACCTAATCCTAAACTCTAAAGTCTCTAGTTTAAGTCTCATATTTACTTTTTACTTTGTATTATTCTTTTTTGTTTATGGCCGACATAATATTTATTACTTTTTACTTTGTATTATTCTTTTTTGTTTACTTTGTATTATTTTGTTTATGGCATACAACTGTTATTTATGGCCGACAATATCGATAAACACTCGACTAGATCTCCCTCGTACAAATGTTATTTATGACCGACAATATCAACAAACACTCGACTAACAAGATCTCCCTCATACTGGGCTGTAGAGCGCCTCTCGACGCAACAAGAGTTTTATAAAGTCTTATTCTCAAATTTCACATGAGTCTTATCTTATTCTCAAACAAATTTTAAAATTTATAATATTGGTTGATTTCTTCATCATCTTATGATTATCATTAATGAGCTATATTGTGTTAGCACCTAGGTATATATAAAGCACTAGTTGTATAAATGAGCTCTACTATGTTAGCACCTAGGTATGTATACAACAAGAGTTTTATAAAGAGTGTTATTTTCAAATTTCACAATTGTCTTATAAACCAGTATATATCCATCTTAAACCCGGATCTATTAATCACTGAGAGGGATCCAATTTCTTGAGGTGTATTTTTTTTATCTTAAATTTTTTAATTACTTTTTTATTTTTTATAAGGTATGAGCCGACATGGAAACATTACATTACATAACGTGACAAACGTGACAAAAGCGACAAACGTGACAACATCTCCCCCATACTGGGTTGTAAGCACCTCGCTACTCTCGGTGCAATGAGCCGACATGGAAACATTACATTACATAACGTGACAAATGTGACAAAAGCGACAAACGTGACAACATCTCGCCCACACTGGGTTGTAAGCACCTCGCTACTCTCGGTGCAACAATAGTGTTTGTCTTATAAACAATATTGTTGTTAAAATATTTGCTATCAAAACTTGTGAATTTAATATTTTTAAATAGTTCAATAAACTAAATAGCAGTTATTATTAATGTAACTTTTTAAAATTTTATATTATGATTTTTTTATTTACAAAAATTTTTATTAAAAAATTTGTTGTAACAATATTATTTTTAAAATAATTTTTACTATGTTAATTTTTAATAGTTCATCCATCCATGTTAAGAGTTGGTGAAGCCTAAGCTAAGTGGGTGCAATCCCAAACAAAAAAAATGGTTTTTACTATACAATTAAAAATAATAATTTTACCATTTTAAAATTTAATTAATTTTTATAAAAATATAATGTTTTTAATAGTTTTTACCATTTCAAATTATGACAAAGTATTCTTAATGTAGTTTCTAAAATTACAACATCCATCCATGTGGAGGATGAAAGGATGAAAGGCTTTACATTAATTGTGTTGTTTGGGACACATGGTTTTTAAGAATGAATTGGGTTTATGGCGAAGTTAATTTCGGAGTAGGTATGGAAAAAAAAGAGAAAAAATCTTTGCGAGAATTGGTGTTGTCCACACTGATATTCAAGATATTCGTCAGCAAATGCCATGGATGAAGGCCCAAATGGAAGGATTGATAGCAGCGGTTCGTTGTATTACAAATCATGTGCCTAATTGGATAACCGTGTGGATGAAGTAGAACAGGTCTCTCATCATCTTAATGCCAATATATTTTGTTTCGATTCACGCTTAGAAGAAGCCGAAGGAACAGTTTGTGCCTATGATGCTCAAGTAAAATAAATTTCTTTAACATTGGCTAAACATTAAGAACTAATAGCTCAAAATAATTCCAAAATGGAGGACAATTCAGAGAGCGAGAACAATACTGGACAGTTAGTTCGTCAACCCTTCCATGTTGATATCTCAAGCTCAAGCGAGAAGGCCGAAGCAGAACCAGATGAAGATGTCAATATTTCTAGTGCCAATGTCAATGTAAAAGATGCAAAAAACCAAGGTATGGAAAGTGGAAATAGTGCAGCATAATTTTTAGTTTACCTCTAGAATTGAAGTGTTCAAACTTTAAGAGTTTACACATTGAAAATATAAAAAAATATTTAGTACAATCAACCTCAGTGATACTCATAAGATATTATATATTAAATTACTCAAGTTTTCATGGATTTATATATAATGATTCATCTTAACCCTATCTATCTAGCACTAAGAAGGATCATATTCCTTTATGTGATGCAAACTTTTACTCATATTTTATACTCTATAAAAGGTTTGTGCATTAAGGGATTTTATCTCTCTTGCTTGATAACCCAAGGATTTCGGTTGGTGTACAAACCAATGGATGCTCTAGAATATGGCTCTATCTCTATCTTCTAGATATAGCTTTGTCTCTCGCTCTGACTCTGGCGTGAGGCTTTGGCTACTAGTTTCAGTTTTGGATATGGCCTAGTCTCGCTTGTTCCCACAATGAACATGCCTGCATATTGAGCAGTCTTTCTTATTAATAGGGCTTCAAAACTTGAAGCCCAACTTTAAATCCATGATGCCCTCCCTATCACATACAAGGTGAGAATCAAGAAGACTTTCTACTACAAGATTTGTCATTACTCAAGATTGAATTCTTTTATATGATTGATATGTCTTGTTGGTTGTTGATGATCATCATCAAGAATTGATCCATCCATTATAGTGAATATTTAATCTTATAGGTTTCTTCAATGTTGAACATCTATTTAAAGAGTGACTATGCTTTCCACAATGATGACAAGGATGGAAATCAAAACATTGATCCTCCATGTGGCCAATTCAACGACAATGTTGGCATTGATGTTGGACTATAATAAGTCAGGTTGAAGCTTCTCTGAGGATTCTAGCACAATGGAATTGGATTGGTTTGGAATAATCTAAATTATGAAAGGACACTTCATTATCATATCCAAGTCATATTTTATGTTTGTTGTACCTGATTTCTTCATAAGTTCTAATGATGGACTTCAAAATTTTATGCTGAACATGTCCATGATAGGATTTGTTTTCTACATCTATTGGTGTTTCATTGAGTTGGTCATATGCTGACGGTTTATAGGAATCATTATCAAACCCAAAAAGAGGTCTGTTCTAGACAAGAACTAGTTCAGAACGTTGATTCCTTTACTATATTTCATCATGCCGGAGTTGTGATTGAGTCTTAAAAAATTTCACTTTGGATAGTGAATCATGTAAACGAGTTAGTGCAGATCGAATAGTTGTTGTGTTGATTGTGTTTGTATTGTCAAAAGCAATGAGTAATAGAGTGTTCAATCAATCTAATAATTCTTTAGTTCGAGCCATTTTTAAAGTCCGAATGAGGCCTCCTTTTGCGGGTAGGTCCAGATTACAATTTATCCAATAACAAAGAATAGGGCTTCTTGCAACTCCACCCTTTGACAATAAGAATCAACAATTGGAAATCCAACTTAGAAAAGGAAAAGTGTCGGTTTCTATTGAGAATGAACCCAATGATACATCCCTGGTATGCTTGCTCTTAGTGCTTCCATTGATACACGTGGTATGATTTCTCTTGGTGCTACCACTGATTATATGGATAAAGCAACAAAGTATCTTTCCCTTGGAAAAGAGCTTTCTTACAATAATAATTTGCAATATAATGAACATGTGTGACAATTATGCTGCAAACATTGATGGGATTCTAAATTAACTATGACATAATTTACAATATGATGAACATATATACCAATGATGCAGTGTACACACTCGTAGGATGATTATGCTTAACTACAAATTAAAAATTGTAGACATGTAATAATTGAAATTATAGCATAATATAAGAGATCATTAAATTTATCATGGTTAAGAATACTCCTAGCCTAGAATTCAGCAGATCAATTATGTTTATGGTTGTTGCTATGGGAAGTTGCAGTGTTATTTAGGGAAATAATGTCATCATTGCCTCTGAGCATCGGATACTTGTTCTTCTAGGTGAATTGGTGCACTAGTACTCAAGAGTGGTTGCTAGCAACCTCTGAATGTGATTGGTGACTTTGATGGGATATTTTCCTCCAGTGCATGTGAGATTTGTATCTCGACCGTATTGCAATTGATGTATATAAATTTGGAGTGCTATCATTTGAGGGTGTTGAATCTATTTATGCATTTAGAAGCATTATTAGAACAAGACAAAATCTGGATTTTCAAAAAAAAAATCATAAGATTCTAGTGAAAAACTTAGACGACAGGAGATATTGTTGAATGTTTAAACTCCTTCAAAACAATATGATTTTCAAGCTCCTTGGGTTGGGTTTGAAGTGAGTAAACAGTTTTGTAAGCTGGACACTCTTTGCTTCCTTAAAAACCCAATTGGAAATAAGATCTTTGCAAATAGAACCTGCCTAGCCCGATGGGCTAGTTCAAGTGGTTGAGTGTTGTGAGTTGTGAGCAAAAGGTATCGGGGTAAAATACCTGGGTGGCTATACATCGCTATACAAGGGCCTCACTTGATTTCCCCATCGAGTTAGCTCCGTAATCAGAGTGAATGGGTTGTGGCCCATTCGGGTGGGCCCCTTATGATTTCTTACTATAAGTTCCCACCATATGACCTCGGCTCTGAAAGCCATAGTTTTTTTCCAGGCTGCAACGCGAATCTTCGGCATGTAGGTGAGCATAATTATTTTCTCAACTTATATTTTTAATCTCTTTGGTTCTCCAAAAGCCAAATTGAAAATGAGATCTCTATAAAAGCACAACCTGCATGAATCATAGGCTATGATGATTTTTCAAGCTAGAATAATGATTTTGGGCTTGAGGGTACTCATATATTTCTCTGTTCTGTGCTTCTTCAAAAATTCCAAAAAGAAACCACTGAAAACTTGGTTGGATCTACATCTAAATAGGATTTTGAAGTTGTGGCTATGGTATTTGGCCTTCCTAGAGGTGGACGTCGTAGTAAAAAACTGTGGAATAGTAGTGTAGTGCCTTTGTGATTCATCCCAATAAAACGGGGCAGTTGTGGTCGGCCTCGAAGATCATCAAAAGCTTGAGCTCCTCAAGATTCTTTCAATGTGAGCAAGGTCACTCCCACCTTTAAGCATAAACTGTCCTAGGCACCAGATGTTCATGCAGCTGCTTGGAGGTCCCTCAAGGGTGCAGATGGCATTCAAGTTCTAGGTGGATTTGGTGATCTTGGTATGCCAAGGTTAAAATCCTGTGGAAAAATATGCTCGAGAAATAAAATACGATATCTTGGAATTTGCTTAGGATTGTAGATTGTTGTGATTGAATATGCTCATTATGTTCTTGGAATGGTGAAGGATAACATCACATAGTTTGACCACAAATTCCAAATTCATATGTTATTTTCATGCTAAAGAGCTCAAAGACCCATATGAGGGTTACCATGTGAGTAGGACATATTTTCATAGTAGGGATTGCATCATGACAAAGTTACACCAAAAAATTGATAATGTGGATGAGAGACATTGGCATATATATAAGGTTAACTCTGATATGGTTAAAAATCTTGAACAAGCTAAGCTAAGATTTTGTGGGCAAGGATGATCCTGTAGATGTATGGAGATACTGGAATTACGAAGCCATTCTTATTTCGTGGGAGTCCAGTGCATCTAGAATTCAATTCAAGACCAACCAAAGCATTTACAATATTTTTGGGCCTCATATTAGCAGCATTATTAGCTACGATACCGTTGTTGGAATCAATCTCAATGAAATTAACAAACTAAATAGAGATAAGTGTGAGATGGAATTTTTATTAAGATAATACATATATAAATACATCAAATGTACATAATAGAATAATAATAGTAGAAAAATAATCCCTCCTTGGAAAATAACTGATCATCCAGCTTCAACCCAATTGTGCTAAGAACTCTTTAGTCAAGTTTGCCTCAAATCACATCCCCTCTAAAGGTGAAAATAATCGGCCTGTGTTATGAGTTCTCGTGTGTTTTACAGTCACATGCTTTAGGCAAGTCTCCTCTTTACGTGATTAGGGGCAGGACCTTCTAGGGACAATCTATATGCACATGTGAGATTCAAAATTGTAAGATGTGAATGCAATACATAGACAGGCCGCAAATGGATGTGAATTAGATTTTTTGTATATGCACCATGTGGGAGGTCAATGCAGATTGTAGAGGTGAGTAAAATACCAGTAATTTGGAACGAGAATAACATGGTAGTAATACATTACCACAATTCCATTAGAGGTGAATACAATGGAGTGACGACACAATTTTGGGTGATACACAACATTATTTCCACTACAATATGCCAATATGCAGAGCAATGGAACGATACCAAAATTATAGAGGTAATACCTCCAATTTCAACGTAATACCACCAGATTGTTCACTGACACTTTAGATCGATGCACAACATACAAGTGTTGGTTGTGGAGCCATATCTTCTAGTCTCATAGATGATATTGTATCAGTCGTGTTTGTACCCCAGTTTTATATGATATGTAGGTGCACTGTACATTCACCCCAGCGAGGGGGCATCGCCCCCCCACGGGGTTCCAGGGGGGACCATCCCCCCTCGCTGGGGGGTTCTGGGGCAACGCCCCTGAAGAAAATTTTTGGGGTTGTTTTCGCCAGCTGTTTTGCGGGCCCATGGTTTTGGGTATCCCGTGGTATTTTCCCATTGTATTTCCCTTGTAAAATAAAGACATTGTAATACGGCTAGGTATGAGGATGTATTAGGTTTTATACATTGTAAAAATCTCTGAGATCAGGAGAGAGACTGTGAAACAAAGAAGAGGAAGTGCAACAGTTGTGCTGCAGGTTGTATCCCTTCACCTTGCTGGACGGTAATAATAATAAGGACTGGCAAATTCAGTGTGGACGTAGCCCAAGTTGGGTGAACCACGATATATCTGTGTCTCTCTTGTAATGTGTATGTGTGATTATATTTGCATTTATGTTTATTGTTATTGCTCTGCGATCCTGTTTTTCTAACAATTGGTATCAGAGCCAAAGGTCTATTTGGCAGTTAAACCAGCAGGAAGCTAGGGTTTCTGGTTCGAGTGGGAGCAATGGCAGAAGAAGGAAAGTTTAAGGTCGAGAAGTTTAACGGCCAAAACTTCGGGTTATGGAAGATGCGAATGGAGGACTATCTGTACCAAAAGGATCTATTCCTACCGTTGGGAGGAAAAGCAAAGCAGCCGACGGCTATGAAGGACGAAGAATGGGAGGTTCTTGACAGAAAGGATCTGGGAACAATACGGTTGAGCCTGGCTTCGTCAGTGGCTTTCAATATCTCAAAAGAAACGACAACAGAGGGTTTGATGAGCGCATTGGGTAAGTTGTATGAAAAACCCTTGGCCTCCAACAAGGTATTTCTAATGAAGCGTTTATTTAATATGAAGATGTATGAAGGTGGATCTGTTACTGATCATTTAAATGAGTTTAATACGGTTACAAATCAGCTAAGTTCTGTAAGTGTGAACTTTGATGATGAGGTTAGGGCTCTTATAATCTTGTGTTCATTGCCAGAAAGCTGGAATAGCTTGGTCATGGTTGTAAGTAACTCTGTCTCTGGTTCAAACACCTTGAAATTTGATGATGTTATTGGTGTTATTCTTAGCGAGGAAATGCGAAGGAAAAGCACAGGTGAGACATCAGGTAATGCGTTGACCATGGAGAGCAGGGGAAGACAAAAGGAGAGAGGAAAGAGCCAAGGTAATCGTGGAAAGTCTAAAACGGGCAGATCCAAGTCCAGACTGGGAAAGATAGAGTGCTGGAACTGTGGAAAGAAAGGACATCTGAAGAAAGACTGCAAATCTCTAAAGAAGAAAGGACATGCACAGAAGGAAACTACCCAGGAAGCAAATGTAGCAAGTGATGTGTTACAAGATGCTTTGATTCTTGCATTAGATAATACTAGTGATTATTGGGTAGTAGATTCAGGAGCTTCATGTCATGCTACACCCCATACGAAATACTTTCATGAGTATGTTCCTGGCGACTTTGGACATGTTTTATTGGGTGATGATGAGCCATGTAAAATTGTTGGAATGGGTAAGGTATGGATAAAAGTTAAGAATGGAACTGGTTGGTTGTTGAAAGAAGTTAGGCATATTCCTGCTATGAAAAGAAATATGATCTCAACAGGGCAGTTGGGAGATGGCGGCTGTCTATCTACGTTTGGAGAAAAGTGGTGGAAGATCACTAAAAGATCAATGGTGATAGCAAAAGGAGACAGAGTAGGTACGTTGTATTTATGTCTTCATAATACTGACCATTCTATCTCTTTAACTTCCACAGGAATAGATACAGCATTGTGGCATCATAGGCTTGGCCACATAAGTGAGAAGGGGATGCATATTCTCCACTTAAGGAAGTTGTTGCCGGATTTGAAGCAGGTAAGTTTGGAATTCTGTGAAAACTGTGTTTATGCAAAACAGAAGAGAGTCAGATTTCTCAGGGTTGGGAAATAGAAGAAGAATGAAAAATTAGAGCTTGTACATACAGATGTATGGGGATCGGCTCAGGTACAATCTCTTGGTGGCTCTCATTATTATGTTACATTTATTGATGATGCAACTAAAAAAACTTGGGTTTATTGCATTAGATAGAAATCTGATGTGTTTGCTACTTTTAAGAAGTGGAAAGCTTTGGTTGAGAATGAGACAGGAAAAAGATTGAAGTGTCTCAGATCTGATAAAGGAGGTGAGTACTGCGGCAAGGAGTTTGATAGTTATTGTTCATACCATGGGATTCGTAGAGAGAAGGCAGTCCCAGGAACACCACAGGAAAATGGTGTGTCAGAAAGGATGAACAGAACGATCATGGAGCGTGCAAGTTGTATGAGACTGCATGCAGGGTTGCCCTTACAATTTTGGGCGGATGCTGTAAATACTGCCGTTTATTTAATAAACAGAGGACCTTCAAGTGCTTTGGATGGTGGTATTCTAGAGGAAGCATGGACAGATAAAAAGGTAAACTACTCATTTCTGAGAACGTTTGGTTGTGAAGCATTTGTCCATATTGATAAAGAAAATAGAACAAAGCTTGAAGCTAAATCCAAGAAATGTACCTTTATTGGATATGGGGTTGATGAATTTGGTTATCGTTTATGGGATTATGAAAATAACAAAATCATCAGGAGTAGAGATGCGATATTCAATGAAAAGGTCATGTATAAAGATCAGTTGCAGGGAAATAAACAGGAAAAGAAAAACACATAGTACATAGTGCTTGATGAAATTAAAGAAAATGAAGTTCCGAAGGTGCCAGAAAATCAAGAGCAGCAGCAAGTACCTGAAACTCCTGCAACTGTAAGAAGATCTACCAGGTTAAGTAAACTCCCTGAACAATACTCTCCTTCAATGTATTATTTATTGATGACTGATTCTGGTGAACCAGAATGTTATGAAGAAGCAATGCAGGTGGAAACTAGAAAGAAGTGGGAGCAAGGCATGAATGAGGAGATGGACTCATTGGTAGGAAACCAGACTTGGGATTTGGTTCAGTTTCTTGCTGGTAAAAGAGCATTGCAAAACAAATGGATTTATAGGTTGAAGGAAGAAGAAGGAGGTAAGAAGCGGTACAAGGCCAGACTTGTTGTAAAGGGGTTTGCACAGAAGAAAGGTATAGATTTTGATGAAATATTTTCTCTTGTTGTTAAGATGACTTCAATTAGGACTATCTTAAATCTAGTGGTGGTAGATGATTTGCATCTTGAACAGTTAGATGTAAAAACAACCTTCCTCCATGGGGATTTGGATGAAGAAATATATATGCAGCAGCCACAAGGGTATGAGGTCAAAGGTAAGGAGGATCTGGTATGCAGGTTGAAAAAGAGCTTGTATGGCTTGAAGCAAGCTCCAAGGCAGTGGTATCTAAAGTTTGACAGGTTTATGACAGAACAAGGTTATAGTAGATGTCATTCTGACCACTGTGTTTATTTCAAGAAGCTAGACAATGGAAGATATATTATCTTGTTATTGTATGTGGATGACATGCTTGTTGTAGGGTCTGACATGCAGGATATAAATGTACCCAAAAGGAAGCTAGCTAATTCATTTGCGATGAAGGATTTGGGTGCTACAAAGCAAATCCTTGGTATGAGAATAACGAGAGACAGGAAAAATCGCAAATTGACATTGTCTCAAAGTGAGTACATACAAAAGGTGTTGGAGAGGTTCAGAATGCAGAATGCAAAACCTGTAACTACACCTTTGGCTAGCCATTTCAGTCTAAGTAAGGAAATGTGTCCCAAGACACAAGAAGAGACAGATTACATGTCCAAGATTCCCTATCAATCAGCAGTTGGCAGCTTGATGTGTGCCATGGTGTGCACAAGACCAGATATTGCACATGCAGTGGGAGTTGTGAGCAGATATATAAACAATCCAGGTAAAGAACATTGGAAGGAAGTACAGTGTATTCTCAGGTATTTGAGAGGTACTACCACTGAGGCATTATGTTTTGGAGGTTCAGACACTGTTCTATAGGGATATGTTGATGCAGATATGGCAGGTGACAAGGATAGCAGGAGGAGCACCACAGGGTATGTGTTTATTGTAGGTGGAACAGTAGTAAGCTGGATTTCGAAACTACAGAAGGTTGTTGCACTTTCAACAACAGAAGCAGAGTATGTTGCCATTACAGAGGCTAGTAAAGAGATGATTTGGTTGCTGAGGTTTATGGAGGAAGTGGGTAAGAAGCAGAAGGATAGCAGATTGTATAGTGACAGCCAGAGTGCCATTCACCTTGCAAAGAACTCAACATTCCATTCCAGGACTAAACATATACATCTCATGTACCATTTCATACGCTCTATTCTGGAAGATGAACTGTTGAAGCTGGAAAAGATACATACTAGCCAGAATCCTGCAGACATGTTCACAAAGGTAGTGACCATAGAGAAACTGAGTTCATGCTCGGTTTCATTTGGCCTTCTAGCATGAAGGTGAAGATGAGAAATTTTCCATGTCCAAGTCCAGCAAGTGCAGCAGCGGTGGAGTTGCTGTGATCAGTCTCCAAGTGGGAGATTGTTGGTTGTGGAGCCAGATCTTCTAGTCTCATAGATGATATTGTATCAGCCGTGTTTGTACCCCAGTTTTATATGATATGTAGGTGGATTGGATAGTCACCCCAGCAGGGGGGCATCGCCCCCCCATGGGGTTCCAGGGGGGGCCATCCCCCCTGGCTAGGGGGTCCGAGGGCCAGTGGTCTGCGGCGGGGGTTCGGGGGAAACGCCCCCGAAGAAAATTTTTGGGACTGTTTTCGCCAGTTGTTTTGCGGGCCCATGGTTTTGGGTATCCCGTGGTATTTTCCCATTGTATTTCCCTTATAAAATAAAGACATTGTAATACGGCTAGGTATGAGGATGTATTAGGTTTTATGCATTATAAAGATCTCTGAGATCAAGAGAGAGGCTATGAAACAGAGAAGAGGAAGTGCAGCGGTTGTGCTGCAGGTTGTATCCCTTCACCTTGCTGGACGGTAATAATAATAAGGACTGGCAAATTCAGTGTGGACGTAGCCCAAGTTGGGTGAACCACGATATATCTGTGTCTCTCTTGTAATGTGTATGAGTGATTATATTTTCATTTATGTTTATTGTTATTGCTCTACGATCCTGTTTTTCTAACAAGAAGTAGGAATATAAAGTGGGAATAAAATCCAAAAAGATTGAAGTGTGGAGCTCTAGATTGTCTCCCTTCCAAAATGTAGATACCAATACACACAACTTGCACGAACAAAAAAATATAGTTATGAGATCCAAGTTCCCTATGTTATACAATTAAATTTTGACTCAGAGAATGTTGCTCAGCTTATCAGTAACATAAATTCTTGCACAAACATTGTTGATGCTATGTGTTGCACACTCGGCCTGTAAGGTATGGACAAGCTCATTCATGATGACAAGGGCACCACCACCATTTCTAACAACGGGGAGACTATTATGAAGCTTCTCGACATGTTCATACCGCGGCTAAGATTCTGGTGGACATTGAAAAATCTAAGGATTTAGAGGTTGGTGGTTGAACCACAATTGTTGTATTTTTTGTGGGAGAGTTTTTGAAAGAGGAAAAACCTTTTATTGAATATGGAATATGTCGTTCCCTCGACATGAAGGTCGGGTGCACTTCCCCTAATACGTTCCGAAGGCTCACGATTGCTTGACGGAGGTTGAGTGAAGAGTTGAGTGCACTAGACTTACGAGGCACCTTGGAAGCATGGCAAGGGGCACACCGCCGGTTTGGTTGAGTGTGCAGCTGGCACACTTAGCTTGTGTAAACATGGACATGGCTTGTGGCAATGCGTGGAGGCATGGGGCGAGCATGGTGCCGACACATTCCAAAAATACTAAGTGAAAATAGTCTTGAGGAGACATGATGGATGGGAGCATGAGACTTGGGGCGCATTGAGTTGGGCGTGTGGACCCAAGGTACCCACTCGTTGGAACGAATTACGAAGCCAAAAATTACTCGCGGAGCACATTGTCTAGTTGTGGGAGTTGGGCACACATTGTTAATGTAATTGTAACTTCGGAAGATATTCACTTGTATATTGTATGTTGTATTTGTATTTTATTATTGTACCTCCGATGGAGATGTATATTCCTCTGGTCGGAGAAGTCATTATTGTATTTGGGTCATGTAAAGTCATTGAGGTTAACCCTCCATTGCAAGTCGGGGCATTATACCCCAGAGTTAAGTTGTCAATGGGTTATTAGACTCTCCTAGAGAAGTCGGCCCAGTTAGGTACAACTAGGGCCCGACCTAGTTGGGGTAAAGGTCAAGTGGAACTTAAAGTATAAATAGAGAGGGTGCCTCTCTCATTTGATTCATTCACTCACTCACTCACTTCGCATTACTGAGAAGAAGGACAAGTTCGCACAAGTGGAGAAAAGAGAAGTTGTTGAAGACCTTTTCTATTTTTGGGTTTTGCTTTTATGACATTGTATTAGTGATCATTCTATCTCTGAGGAAGTTGTGGGGTTTTCTCCTTTATGGTTTCCCTGAAGAAAATATTTATGTCTTTTGTGTTTATGTTGTGCTTGTTATTCTCTTAGTAAGATCCTAGATAACTATTGATTAAATTGTGAAAAACTAGCATGGTTTCAGAGCTAACCTGAGAAGAAGACATTGTGCAGCTGCAGAAGCTAGGGATTCTTAATTTTTGGATTTCTCTCCACAAATCATCAAGAAAAGGAGGCTAGACTAACTCGCATTAGGAAGGTGCATCTTTCTGTCGAAGTAGAAAATGATTATGAGCATTATTTTTTGGCATGTCATTGCTGCGGGAAACTAGTGATTTTCACAGAAGTGGAATTTTGGAGTGCAATCAGCATAGGGAAGTGATCCTCATCAAAATAAAAATTTAGAGACCAAGATCGAAGTTTTTGGTTGGGTAAAACTCCCAGAAATTCAAACCCTAATTTGACTCTGGACCAGAAAAACCAAAAAAAGCCATACATTGTAGATCAAAATTTCGCAAGTCAATTTTTAGGGGTCAATTTTTGGAATCTTCATAAACCAAGTGTACCATTCTGCTCACCTCATTCAAGCGTATCTTTCCATCCAGACAGAAGTTTCAAATTCCAAGTTTGAAATTTTAGGGTTTCTCTGACAAACCCTAGCCAGCTCTAGAACCAGTTTCAACAAATCAAAGTGGTAAGACCTAAAATCTTTTCTATTTCCATTTGAGTTTATCATTAAATATGTATCACCACACCAAGCTTGAGGATAAGCTTGAAGGGGCTAATAACTTCCGAGCATTGAATTATAGGATTGGGCTTGTCCTAGAAGAGAATGAATTGGACACCTATGTGAATGAAGAGGTTCCAGTTCTAGAGGGAGATGAGGATAAAGCCTTACACAAGAAGAACTTGGTTAAGGCCAAGAGGATCATTATTGATTCTATTAAGGATCATCTCATCCCACATGTGTCTTCCTTAAAGACACCCAAAGAGATGTTTGATTCCTTGACCAAGCTATTTAAAGGAAAGAACATAAATCGGAAGATGACCTTGCGAAACCAGTTGAAGAATGTGAAGATACAAAATGAAGAGACCATGCAGTCCTATTTTACAAGGGTCTCTCAAGTCAAGGAGCAACTTGAAGCTATGGGAGAAGATGTAGAAAATTGAGAAATTGTGATGACCACCTTGAATGGTCTCCCTAGATCATGGGACTCTTTCATTCAAGGGATTTGTGCTAGAAGGAAGTTAATCGCATTCAGTAAGTTGTGGGAGGAATGCTCACAAGAAGAAGATCGACTTGTATCTCGAGAAGAGAAGATGGGAGCAAACGACAATCAAGCTCTCACAGCACACTCCAGGAGGAATAACAACAAGAGGGAGAACTATCATCACAATAAGAAAGAGAAACACCACCACCAAACTCGAAGGGAGAACGTTAGAAGATCCAGAAAATATCTATCTAACATTAGATGTTATACATGTGATGAGAAGGGACACTACTCTAGAGATTGTCCCAGAAATAGAAGTGGCTCCAACAAGAAAAGACACCATACTCATCACACCACGGAAGATGATGAACCTGCAAGAAAGAGAACCAGAGAAAAAAGTGAAGAATATTCAAGTGATGAAGAATATGTATTGTAATGAAGGTAACCAGTTACATGGGTTCATTCATAAGGTTCCACCTCATAAGATGAAACTGGATATGACCTTCAGTATTACATGAAAGGAGTAGAAGAAGCTACTGCAGAGTTGGACTCCGAAAAACAAATAAAGATCAATAATCTATGGAAGAATCTCTCATCCATTTTCAGCATTGGTTAAAGAAGCAAAAGATCAAGAGGGAGCACACTCCAGTATTTCCTGTAAGGAAGAAAAGATTGAGAGGGAGTCCACCCAACAACCAAACAAAGATAAGTATTTGAATTGTCATTTCTTGTATATATGATTACTTAAATAATAATGTTCAGTCATGTACATACGTATGCTCCTAGATTTAGGATGTATATCATGCATGTTAGAAAAGTTTCATTAATGAACAAGATACTACTAAAATGCAAGTAATGGGTAAGTGGCCTATGGTACCGTACAACATCCCATTGCTACTTATCTAGAATGAAACCTCTTTGCTGACATGTTGGGAGTAGTGCACACTCTTAACAATGTTTTGGTAGAGATGGAAGACATCTAGAAAGTTAGGTGTATGAATACGGGATATGGATGAATGTTGTGTTGAATCATTGGCTAAGATAGTTGCATGACTGTGTGATCTATGTCTTTATGCATAAGAATTTGTTTTGAAAATTTATTAAATTTTTCTAATCACACAACTAAATTGACTTGTAGGAAAGATCGTGTACTACAAGATAGACTTGTTTCAAAGAACAAGTGACGATGATTCATCTATAACATTCAAGAAGATTTATGAAGTCAAGATGAAGACACTGAAGAACCTGAAGTTCCCAGGATCAGAGATATAGCAATGGCAGGATGACATGATCGAAGAGTACCAGTTGATAATGAAGAATGATGTCTGGGAGATAGTTCTGAGACCAGTAGGGAAGTCTATTGTGACTTCCAAGTGGATCTACAAGATCAAGCATGCTGCAGATGGAAGCATAGAGAAACACAAGGCGATATTTGTGGCACGTGGCTTCTCCCAGAAGGAAGGGATAGATTATGAGGAGACATTTGCACCTGTAGCCAGATACACTTCTATCATATCAGTACTTTCTCTGGTTGCAATGATGAAATGGAAGGTACACCAGATGGATGTCAAGACATCTTTCTTGAATGGTGTAGTGGAAGAGGAAGTGTATGTGGAGCAGCCACTCGGATTTGAGACACATGACAGGGAGACTCATGTGTGAAAATTGAAGAAGGCCTTGTATGGATTGAAATAGGCACCCAGGATGTGGTACGGCAGGATAGACAACTTCCTGACTAGTTTGGGATTTACCAAGAGTAAAGTGGATTCCAACCTTTACTACAAGGTTGAGGAAGGAAACCCAGTAATACTTCTACTTTATGTAGATTAATTGTTTGTGACAGGTGAGGATGGGCTTATTGTAGACACTAAGAGGAAGCTTGCTTCCGAGTTCAAGATGAAGGAATTGGGTATGATGCACTATTTTCTAGGTATGGAGGTGTGGCAGAGTGCAGATGGAATATTCCTTGGACAAGGGAAGTATGCAGTGGAGATCCTGAATAGGTTCAGGATGATGGAATGCAAGGCCATGGCCACACCTATGGCATCGAACCTGAAGCTATTGAGTGATGCTTCATCAGAGTCTGTTGATTCCACGATGTATTGTCAGATGATTGGATCCTTGATGTACCTCACGAATACGAGACCAAATATTTGCTTTGTTGTGAACACATTGAGCCAGTTCTTGATAGATCTGAGACATGTTCACTTGATTGCTACAAAGCATATTCTGAAGTACCTGAAGGGTACAGTTGATTATGGGCTCAAGTATGATATGAATCAGAAGATTAACTTGGAGGGTTATGTTGATTCAGATTGGGCAAGTAGTGACATTGACAGGAAGAGCACTTTGGGGTGTTGCTTCAGTATGGGATCATGTGTGATCTCTTGGTTTAGTAAGAAGCAGTCCTGCGTGGCACTGAGTACAACCGAAGCAGAGTATGTCGCAGCTTGTTCGACTAGTTGTGAGGAAGTATGGATTAGGAAGCTACTGTCTGATTTGTTTGATCTCCAGTTGGATGCGACTTGTATATTTTGGGACAACCAGAGTTGTGTGAAGTTGTCTGAGAACCCGGTGTTCCATGACAAGTCGAAGCACATTGAGATCAAGTACCACTATATCAGGGATATGGTGCAAAGAGGAGCAGTGAAGGTTCAGTATGTTGCGAAGGACGAGCAGATAGCCGATGTGTTGACTAGGCCGCTAGCCAGAATGAAGTTTAAGTACTTCAAAGAGAAGCTTGGTGTACTCCAGATCGAGGTTCCTTCCAAGGGGAAGTGGTGAGTCTGAAAGATGCAGATGCACATGAGCCATTCTCACATGGTGGTAGGTGTGTCCTCCCATGGTGCAGATGTAAGGGTTGGGGCCATTCCGACATGGTTGAGGTTTTTCTTCCCATGGTCGTTGATATAAGTGCCGAGCCATTCCGGCTTGGTTGAGGTTTGTATTCCCATGGCCATTGATGTAAGGGTTGAGCCATTCCGACATGGTTGAGGTTTGTCTTCCCATGTCCGTTGATGTAAGGCTTGTGCCATTCTCGCATGGTTGAGGTTTGTCTTCCCATGGCATAGATGTAAGGGCAGTTCCATTCGCTCATGGTTGAGGTTTGTCTTCCCATGACGTATATGTAAGAGTTGGGTCTCGCATGGTTGTATGTGTGTCTTCCCATGCTAGTAGACGTGTGATGTGCATATGGGATGTGCTACGTTGACATTGAGATGATTTGGACGTGATGAGGCGACACTAGGGTACATAGTTTTTTGCAGAGGCAATATAATCAGTCCTGGGATGCACACAGGTTTTTACAGAGGAAATATAATCAGTCATGGGATGCACACAGGTTTTTGAAAAGGCAATATAATCAGTCCTGGGATGTGCACAGGTTTTTGCACAGGCAATATAATAAGTCTTGGGCTGTACCTACTTGATGGATTGCTCGTAGAGATGATGAAGACCTACATGGAGGCTAGGCCTACATCCAGCATGAAAAAGGGTTGGCTCTGTAGGACTTCCTATGACAAGAAGAACTGAGTGATAGCACCAATCGATGGTCGAGATGATGAGGATTACAGTAGCAGTGACGACGACGATCCAATGTTGTTGATGATGTTCCAGCATTGTTGATCCAGGGACGAAGACTTGTGTTGATGACTGTGTCAAGAGAATACATTCCTAGTTAAGAGGGAGTGTTAATGTAATTGTAACTTCGGAAGATATTCACTTGTATATTTTATGTTGTATTTGTATTTTATTATTGTACCTCCAACGGAGATGTTTATTCCTTTGATCGGAGAAGTCATTATTGTATTTGGTTCATGTAAAGTCATTGAGGTTAACCCTCCATTGTAATTCGGGGCATTAGACCCTAGAGTTAAGTTGGCAATGGGTTATTAGACTCTCCTAGAGAATTCAGCACAGTCAAGTACAACTAGGGGTTGACCTAGTTGGGGTAAAGTTCAAGTGGAAGTTAAAGTATAAATAGAGAGGTTTCCTCTCTCATTTGATTCATTCAGTCACTCACTCACTTCACATTAGTGAGAAGAAGGACAAGTTCGCACAAGTGTAGAGGAGAGAAGTTGTTGAAGACCTTTTCTATTTTTGGGTTTTTCTTTTGTGACATTGTATTGGTGATCATTCTATCTCTGAGGAAGTTGCGGGGTTTTCTCCTTTATGGTTTCCCTGAAGAAAATATTTGTCTCTCTTGTGTTTATGTTGTGCTTGTTATTCTCTCAGTAAGATCCTGGATAACTATTGATTAAATTGTGGAAAACTAACACACATCGACTTGGGCACACCTAAGGTTGGGCACACTTGAGTTAGCTTAGGCACACCTTGGAAAAGGAACACCATATAAATACAAGTTGGGAACAAGTGCAAAAGTCATTCAAGCAAAAATCCAAGAGAAAGTAGCATGACTTGGGCACAATTCGTTGGGATGCAATAGCATGGCTTGGGCACAATTTGTTGGGATGTAGTAGCATGACTTGGGCTCAATCCGTCAGGACATAGTAGAACGACGTGGGAACAATTTGTTGGGATAGAGCAACGTGATTTGGGCGCAGTCTGTCAAGACGGAGTAGGATGGGTTGGGTGTAGTCTGCCGAGATGAAGTAGCATGAGTTGGGCACTATCTACTGGGAAAGAGCAGCATGAGTTGGGTGTAGTCTTCTGAGACGAAGTATCACAACTTGGGTACAATCTGCAAGAATGAAGTAGCAAGATTTGGGTGCACTTTTTTGACATAGAGTAGCACAAGTTGGGCACACTTTAACGGGAAAGAGTATTACAACTTAGGCACACGTTCGAGAGAAGTTTGTCAGGTCCAAGTAGTTTCCTTGGGTGCATTGAGTAATGAATGTACTTAAGTTGGATGGATGCACTTGGTGTTGAGCAAGAGTACTAAAGTACATACTGCTTGACGCAATGAAGAAGTTGGGATGTGCATTGAGGTATTTTCGTGGACACAACAGAGGTTGGATGTGTAGGCAATGAGGAGCATCTTGGAATCTTTGTCTTGGGTTTAGGGAAGCGTGTTTGGGATTTCCTAGAGGATATTGGACATGGATTGTATGGGAATCGTCATACATCTGTTGTATATTTGTATATGAGTGTTTGTCGGATTGGGAGCACTCCTTTGTTGTATATTGTACTATATGTAACATTCTTCATAGTGAGTTTGGGTGCCTAGTTTGGGCACCACCATACTTGTTGCCTCTTGTGTATATTGTCGGATACTTGTACTGTTATGTTCATGTGTAATATTTATTTGTAGAATTGGATAAATGTTGAACTACTGTAGTGCAAAAGAATGTTCGTCGACTAAGCTTAGTGGGGGATTGCAGCGACCTAATAGTTCATATCTTAAGGCGTAGTTATGGGAAAACCTTGAGTGAAGAGGCATAGTCTGGGTGTAATAGCCACAAGTAGGCCAAGCTATTGTGTACAAGGCACATCAGTGCTGCATGTTCCTTGGAGTTGAAAACAAAAAAATTGGGGCACTATTCCTAGGGCTGTGACAGATGCTATCAATGCTAAAAAGTGAGCTTTTCACCACTTTTGAGCAGGAAAGTTAGTGTAATGCATTGGTTAGGTAGAGTTGGGCGCACCTCTTTGGGATATCATAAAGATCGAAATGGTAAGTGTTAAGTGTGGGTGCGGACACAGTGAATTCTTCCATGAGTAGACCAAAGTGAAAGTGTGGTAGACTTGCGTGGGACATTTTGGGCAAGAGAAGACTTGTGTGCAACAGAATGCAGTGCTTTGTAGCATTGGTGTGAAGTGGGTGAACATGTTGCAGGTCCAAGATAAAATATGGAACCAAGATGAGAGTTGTGAAGGAAGACTTGGGGAGAAGGGATCGAGAATTCCAAGAGTTTTTGATGCAGCCCACTGATAATTTGAATCTTGGAGTAAACGATTGGAAGACATAGGAGTCCAAGCGAAGACTCTAATGCAACCGCAACCGAAATTGGGATCGTTCAATGAAGTAGACGATGTCCTGACAGAGGTGCAGCTAGGCTCACTTATGCATGGAGGTGAGAAGAATGGTTTGGTTTGTCAAAGTGAAGTGGGACAGACTTTGGGGTTGTTGATGAGTATCTTGGATGCAGACCAGGGGCAGCGAACCGCAAAGAGCTTATTGAATACTTTAGTGACTCATTGGGAGAATGCACTCTCTCGTGATGGTTGGAAACCACTTGACACAATTGAAGGGAAGTGGAATGCGATGGTATCCTTGCACATGGGTCAAGGTACGATGCACACTTCTGAAAGTGAGCATTCAAATTTCGGTTATGACAGAGGATGGCAACCTTTGGTGGACAGTGGTTTGGTGAAGACACTTAGGAGGAAGTCATCTAGAAGAAGGCTTGTGTTTGATATAGATTGGTGTAGCGGCTTCACTGTTGGCAGTGTCATGGGAAGCCACTTTCCAACCCCTTAGGTCGATCAAAAGAGAGTAAGAGGCTTGATGCTTTGGGTCTAGTAGCGAAGCCTAAGGCGTTGATAGAGGTTCCAAAGACTGTGGAGGGATGATTGGGAAAGGAAGGTGTGCTTTATGGGAATAATGAAGTATGCACATGAAAGTGAATTTGTTGGCCACGAAGGAGAGAAATAGACATGGAGTTTCCAATGCAGTGGTGCCTTGGAAAGCTCTTTGAGGCACAGAAGGTGACTCAGCAATAACATGACGACAACCAAAGGAGAAGTTACTTGTTGGAAGAGAAAGTTGCGACATAGTTCTAAGCGTTGATTGCAGACAGTGAAGGAAACAACCATGGAAACATATGTATACAAATTGATGACTTAGATTGGGAGGTAGTTCAGGATGACAAGGAAGGTGACTAGTCACATTTGTTGAAAACGTAAGTTTGTTCCTTCAACGAATCTGACTGTAAAAGCCATGACAGTTGTTAGTTGGAAGCAGCTAAAGTAGTGGTGCAAGATCCTTTGCGTGGGCTCAACGTGCTTAGATGACTTTGGATGGATGATGGTGCACAAAATTTGAGGGTGCTCTTAGTAAAAGGAACATGTATTGGGCTACGTGGATAAGCCAAAAGTAGTGAGAGAGCCGACCAAGAGAGCATGTTGAGATTTGACTTGTGTAGATCATACTTGTGAAGTAGCATGAGGCACCAAGTTGGTAGAAGGGTTTAGTGACACCTTGGGTGCACTTGAGCATAATTCTCTCAAGGAGGATTGAAATCGGGTTGAAGGTAGAAATGGAGTTGGTGCACACTTGCTTCCCTAAGTGTGGAGGCAAGATGGATTTCTTGTATATTTGGTAGACTTAGTGGACTTGGAAGAGTCATTTCAGTGGCAACTTTCGAAGTATAGGCACAACGAAGTACTTGTGACAAGTTGGAACCCTTAGGTGGGAGACTTGGTGGAAGAAAGTTGTATTCTAGGAAGTGATGCACATCAACATTCAGGTGGAAACATTGGATTGGAAGTTCATAGAGCAGTGCATTTTAGAAAACTTGGCACGAAGTTGGATTAGCTACCTAGCTTGTTGATTTGCGAAGGTCTGGACATATATCCGGGGGTGACAGTCTAAGCCAATTGGATTAGCTTGGTAGTTTGTGAAGGCATTGCGAAGTGATTAAAGGTGCAACAACGATTGGGCGCGTAAGTCTGAGCAGTGAACTTTGAGAACAATGGTTCTTAGAGATTTGAAAGTTTAAGTGGGAGCATCTAATGTTGGGATTTCCAAGCAATCTTAAGGTTGCAAAAAGAAATTTTGGGGTTTCTAGAAGTATGGAAATTTGGTGTTTCTAGTAGTATGGAGATGCACAAGTTTCGACGGCCATAGGAAGACGATATGCGGCTCTAAAAGAAGACAAGTTTGGAGACAACAGACTTGGTTTCTTTTGGAGGCGTTGTGAGGGCAGCGACGACTGTGAGTGGAGGAGGATGTCGCGACCTTGGCATGAAGGTCGGGTGCACTTCCCCTAACGTGTGCCGAAGGTTCATAAGGGCTCGAGGGAGGTTGAGAGTGGAGTTGGGTGCACTAGACTTGTGAGGCACCTTGGCAGCATGGCAAGGGGAACACTGTCGGTTCGATTGAGTATGGAGTTGGAACACTTGGCTTATGCAGACATGGGTATGGCTTGTGGGGTACACTGTTGGTTCGATTGAGTATGAAGCTGGAACACTTGACTTATGTAGACATGGATATGGATTGTTTTAATGCATGGAGGCATGGCGTATGGAGTTGGAACGCTTGGCTTATGTGGACATGGGTATGGCTTGTAACAGTGCATGGAGGGAGCATAGTGCCTGCACACTCCAAAAAGAGTAAGTGAAAATAGTCTTGCAGAGACATGATGGATGGGAGCATGAGACTTGGGGTGCGGACACAAGGCACACACCCGATGGGATGGTTTGTGAAGCCGACTCTTACTTGCAGAGCAGGTTGTCTACTTGTGGAAGTTGGGCACACATGGGCTTGGGCACACTTGAGTTGGATTGGGTACACCTCAAGGGCACACCATATAAATATAAGTTGGGCATAAGTGCAAAAGTCATTCAAGTTATCCAAGAAAAAATCCAAGAGAATTCAATAGAAAGAAAGTAGCACGACTTGGGAAAAATTCGTTTAGACGCAGCATCATGACTTTGGCGCAAATCGTCGGGAGATAAAAGCATGACTTGGGCGGAATCTAATGGGATGCAGTAGCATGACTTGGGTGAAGTATACCAAGACAAATCCCATGAGTTGGGTGCAGTCTACTGGGACATAGTAGCACAGTTTGAGGTCACTATGTTGAAACAAAGTAGCATGGGTCGGGGGCAATCTCTCAAGACGAATTAGCACAATTTGGGTGTTGTCTATTGGGACAGAGCAACGTGAGTTGGGAAAGGTTTGTCTGGACTAAGTAGCACAATTTGGGCATAGTTTGCTGAGATGGAGTAGCACGAGTTGGGTGCACTTTATCATGACAGAGTAGCACGAGTTGGGCACACTTTGTCGGGAAAGAGTATTACGACTTGGGCACACTTTCGAAAGTAGTTTGTCGAGTCCGAGTAATGTGACTTGGGTGCATCGGGTGACGGATGTAGTCAAACCAAATGGGCACACTTGATGCAAAGCAAGAGTACTAGAGAATGCAGTGCTTGACACAATGAAGAAGTCGAGATGTTTGTTGAGGGAGTTCCATGGACACAACAGAGGTTGGATGTGCAGGTAGAGAGGGACATCTTAGTAGCTTTGCCTTTGGTTCAGGAAATCTTGTTTGGGGTTTCCTAGACTATCTTGGACAGGGATTGTATGGGCATCATCCCAAATTTGTTGTATATGTATATGAATTTTTTCAGGTTGGGCGCTCTCCTTTGTTGTATCTTGTATTATATGTAACATTCTTCATAGTGAGTTCAGTAGCTTAGTTTGGGCATTGCCATACTTATATCTTGTGTATATTGTTGGATACTTGTACTGTGATTTTAATTTGTAATGATTAATTGTAGAATTGACTCAATGTTAAACTATTGTAGTGCAAGTGACTGTTGGGTGAGTAAGTTGAGTAGGGGCTTGCGGTGACCTAATGGCTCATAGCTCAAGGTGTAGTTATGGGAAAAACTTGAGTGAAAAGGCATATCTCGGTTGTAATAATCACAAGTATCCCAAGTCCTTGCCGACGAGGCACGATAGTGTTGCACATTCCTTGGAGTTGAAATGAAAAAATTGGGGCACTACTCCTAGGGTCGTGACATAATGCATCCTCATAACCTTATTCAAATTTTTTGAACAACAACTTATTTGGATATCAACAAAGTTAAATAGATTTCTATCAATATAGAAGGAAAGAGACTCGAAGAAAAGAAAGGTCTTGAGAAATGTGTTTTAACTACACTTTCATCAAAACTTATATGTGGGAAGAAGGATTTTTTGCTACGATGGTTATTGATGTTTTTATTTCAATTGGTCAAGAAGACTGATTAAATATGATAGGCATAAAGAATGTACAAGGTGGGAATATGTGACTTGTATTTAGTGAAGGGTGTTGCTTTTAAAAAGACATTTTCATATG
The DNA here is from genome assembly GCA_027924585.1 of Larix kaempferi. Taxonomy (NCBI): domain Eukaryota; kingdom Viridiplantae; phylum Streptophyta; class Pinopsida; order Pinales; family Pinaceae; genus Larix; species Larix kaempferi. Next base: position 645,181 of record BSBM01000720.1, on the reverse strand, counting down.
TTGGTTTTGAACAACAACCAAAGAAGTTTCTAAATGAAGTCTCTAATATCACGCACATGTAGCAATACAGGTTCGAGAGAATAGGTCCCAGGGACAAGTAGCATCAACACAAAGGTGAGTATATGTAGGTACGAAACAATAGCACACAACAAAATGTAGAATGTAGAGAATAAAATCTTAGAAAGATGGAAGTGAATACTAGTGATACACAAAAATTAGGAATTCATTGACCATGCAGAGGTATGCAAGAGAGAGCTAAGAGGTATACCAGAAATTGAATAGCTAGAGACAACAAAATTTCAGTACATAGCAGAGGAGGCAGTACTATTTCAGTATGTAGGAACAATATTCAGGAGCAAACCACTAGCAACCTGAGAACGTTGGCAAAGGGAAAAAAACAGGTTTGGAATAACAGTGCGGAACACATAATAATGGAGCTAAAAAATGTTAGTTTTTCCGAATTTACTTCAATCTGATATAAGATCTTAACTGAGAGAATAACATGTACATCATATCTACAGCATATCAATTATGGATACAATAATGCAAGCACACAAGAGACACAGAGTTTACTTGGGGAAAACCATAAAGGTGAAAAACCCCAATAACTTCCTCGAAGATAGATAGAGAAATGATACAACCCAAGCATAAGAGATAGACATCTCCTAGCAGCAGCTTCTCCTCCTCCACAAGTGCGCCACTCTCCAAAGAGTGTGTGAGAGAATAGAATGATGAAATAGAGTGCCTCCCGCACTCTATTTATACTTGAATTGACTTTCCTAATAACCTTTACTAGGTCGACCTCAACTTAACCACATAACACAATGCTGACTGGGCCGACACCCAATAGGGTGGTCTAATAACCCTTTAACCCACATGGCTGACCCCCAATAGGGTGGTCTAATAACCCTTCAACCCACATGACTTATACAGGGCCGACCCCAACAAGGTGGTCTAATAACCCATCAAGTATAAGTTACGACACTTACAATATAAATGACGACACTTCCGTATAGAGGAATAATAACATCTCTATAGGAATACAAACACTTACGTATATAGGAATAATACCATCTCTATAGGAGTCCAATATACATATATGAAATACATTTCGAAGTTACATATACATCAACAAAAACTATAGCTTCTTGCAGGCCATAAGAACTATAGAGTGATTTTATACCACTATTGGAAAGATTTGAATGAAGATAAACATGTGATGTGCATTTTTCATTAAGATGATACACATAAATACATTCAAATGTGATGCTTAGTTTTATCTTCGAAGTTGTCTCTTAACTTCCAAGATGACTTCCTATTCACCTATGAATCTTAGTGTGATAAGAATAATAACATATAATATACCTAATCCTAAAATTAAGTTTCCAGCAATTTATAAAATCAACATTTTTATTATTTATATATTTTTTATTTTTTATTTTTTATTTTCTAACACACTAAATACATCTCCCCACTTGTGATATAGAATACCTCTCTCAACGCGACAATGATTTTTATAAAAGGAAATATTACATCATCATTCACAACTCAAATGATAAAAATGTCCAATAAAATTCACTATCTTTCCATTTGTCAAATTAAAAATGTGGAGATAAGTTTAACACTCCCAATCAACAATGAATGTCCATGATCAATCGACTAAACTATGGCCTATGAGGAACTAATGGACACAATGGGAATCATGTAGAAGGGATAAATAACACTCGGACAACCAATAAAGTGACTCCTAGACATCTCTTACCTTAGTTCTTAGAGGAGCAACCAGTGGGAAATCTAGGGCATCCAGTTCTAAGTGACAATTTTAATGATTATTTAAGGGATTATCAAATTCTTGGTGCGGAGTTTCATGCAACTATGTCATTATAGGAGTTTTGTACAATCAAATATAGGAATAGGCAAATGGACTTCAACAAGTTCCAAGTAAATATTGATCTTCAGTGGAAGGTTGGAAAATTGTATATTCCTTCTTTTGATTGCTCTAACAAATGCACTATAAGAACTTGGGTTCAAAAGTTGGACACCTATTTCAAACTCAACCCCATGAGGGAGACAGAGGCGATCAAATTTGCTACACTGCATTTAGAGTGAGAGGCCCATGAGTGGTGGTACCGTGGGCTATTCAATCTAGGATATTCGTGCATGACCTCATACTTGGACTTCACACAGAGGTTGATTGACAGATTTGACAAGAAGGATCCAGAGTTGCATTTCAGGGAGTTGGCACAACTCAAGCAGATAGGTGCACCAGATGTTTACAGTTCAGAGTTTCAGAGGATTGCAGTCATGGTGGCAAATGTGTCGGAGCATAGGTTGGTTATGTTGTTTATTGAGGGGTTAGTCAAGTCATTGCATGGTTGGGTTAAGGCCTTCAAACCAGAGACTTTACAGGATGTTATTGTTAGAGCATGGGACATGGAGGATGCAGTACCCAAGAATAAACCTCAGCCCAAACCTTCCATTCCTCATAAAAATAAACACATTAAGCCTTTCCAGAAGGATTGGACCGGGAATAACAAGTTAGATGATGAAACTCGGAAAAAACTATGTTTTAGTTGTAAAGAACCTTGGGAATCTAGTCATAGGTGCATGGGTAAAGGTAAACTCCATTAAATAAAAGTGCTCTTGGACAATGATGAGGAAGAGGAGGCAGTATAGGCTCAGGATCGTGAGCATAGAAATGGCGATGTCGAGCAACCACGTGCGGATATTTAGGATGGAACTATTGCGACTCTAGCAGGTGTTCCTAGATTTCACACTTTCAGGGTCGGGGGAGTAGTATAGGGACAACGTGTCACGATTTAGATAGATGGTGAGGCAACCTGCAACTTCATAGACTCGACCTTGGTGACCAGGAGAGGCATTCAGATTGAGTGAGGACTTTGAGGGATTCAATGTGGTGGTAGTTGGTGGGCGCATTATGGCATGCACGCAAAAGGTTCAGCGATTGACTATGACAATGGAAAACTACAGTATGATAGATGATTTCTATGTAGTTGAGATTCCGGACACTAATGTATTTTTGGGTATTTAGTGGCTTAGTACTATGGGAACAATTTTGTAGAACTATCAAACATTGGAGATGGGATTCAATACACCGAACAATAACATGGTAGTTCTGAGGGGGATGTCCAATGGTTCTCCAAGGATTGTTTCAGCCAAGTGGATGGAAGCCTTATTCAAGAATGGAGATATAGCATACGCAACAGAGTGTTTGATTATGACTCAAAAATACTCAGACTGCAGTCAGTCATATCATGTAGACATTCAATCATTGTTGAGTAAACATGATCGATTTTTTGGAGACATCCCTCTTGGGAGACCTCCTAACAGGAGCTTCGAGAACACCATTGAGGTAGAAGAAGAGGCCAATCTCGTGATCACTACTCCATATCAGCAGTCAAATAAATACAAAGATGAGATAGAGAAGACATTAAAGAAGTTGTTAGTGATGGGACATATCAAACCCAGTCACTAGTCCATTCGTTTCTTTAGTTGTCTTGGTCAAGAAGGATAGAACAATGAGGATGTGTATTGATTATCGGGACTTGATTAAGAAATCGATCAAGAACATGTATCTCATTCCTAGGATCAATGAGCTATTAATGGATGAGTTGCATGGGGCAATGTAGTTTTTGAAGATTGATTTTTGATCGAGATATCACCAGATCAGGGTCAGGGGGAAGGATGTTCACAAGACTACTTTCTGGTGTCATTATCGGCACTATGAGTTTTTGGTCATGCCATTTGGATTGACCAATGCACTAGCCACTTTCCAATCTTGCATGAACCGCATCTTCAACAAGCAGTTGAGGAAATTTTAGTTTTCTTTGATGACCTTATTTGTAGCAGGACATGGGAGGAGCACTTAAGGCATTCGGATGCGATACTGGGAATCATGGAGGAGAAGTCGTTGTATGCCAAGGCTTCAAAGTGTGAATTTGGCATGACAAAGATCTTGTATTTGGGACATGTGATCAGTGCAGCATAGTGTGTACAGGTACATCAAGAGAAGATCCAGGCCATATTGGATTGGCCACCAACCAAGAAACTTACAGAATTTGATGGGTTTTATGGATTGTGCAATTATTACATGCACTTTGTTAAGGGGTTTTTGTAGTTGGGTGCATTCCTAACCGATCTCACAAAGAAACGGGCATTTAGGTGGATAGAAGAAGCTCAGAAAGCACTTTACAAGCTCAAGGAGGTAATGAGCGCTTGTTTAGTTTTGGCACTTCTGAACTTCACTCAGCCCTTTATGTTGGAATGTGATTGATTTGGTTGAGGGTATAGGAGTTGTTTTGATGCAGAACATACATTCAATATAATTCGAGAGTCGAAAGCTCAAGGAACCTAAGAGACTCTACTCCATCTACGACAAGGAGATGCTCACCATTATGCATGCCTTGGAAAAATTCAAACAGAGTTTGGTAGGTGGCAGATTTATGGTTAACATTGACCACAACAACTTGCGATATTTCCTGGAGCAGAAGGCCCTGAATGAGAGACAATATAAATGCCCAAGTAAGATTCAAACCTATGACTTTGACATTGAGTATGTGAAGGGAAAGAAAAACATTGTTGCGAATACCCTTTCCAGGAAATTGACATCATGTTCTTTTATGGAGGTTTCAGCTAATTGGAAAGCTCACTTGCTGATGGAATATTCCAATAATAAGTTTGCTTGTGATCTGATGGATGGTCACATTTAGGATGACAGGTGCAAGGTGGTGAAAGACATTATTCTCTACAAAGGAAGGATATAATTGGTTTAGTATTCCAAGCTTAAGGAGAAGATTATGAGAGTCACACATGACACCATTGGCAGGACATCTTGGATACTTCAAAACTTACAGGCAGATCAGAGAGAGGTTCTCATGGAAGACCTCAAAGATGATGTACTGCGACATGTATGGGAATGTATGACTTATCAGTAGAACAATTTAGAGCATACTCACCCATCACGGTTACTGTAGCCTTTACCCATCCTAGAGAAAAAGTGGGAAAGTGTGTCGATGGACTTTATAACGAGTCTATCGAAGGTGTAGGGCATAGATTGCATATATGTGGTGGTTGATCGGTTGACTAATTTCGCACACTTCTTTGCCATTTATCCTGATTTTTTGACATTGTAGGTGGCATAGGTTTTTTTCATGGAGGTGTTCAGACTCCATGGGATGTCGAAGTTCATCGTCAGTGACAAGGGAAGTAAGTTCCTCAATACATTTTGGCAAGAGTTGTTTAGATTGGCAGGTGCAGAGCTGACTCTCAGCACCAGTTCTCAACTCTGGGTGGATGGCTAGACATGGATTGTGAATAAATGGGTTGAAGGGTATTTGCGCAATTGTATCAAGACAACAGAGAGCATGGGTTAAATGTTCACGCTTGGGAGAACATTGCTACAATGTCGCTTACCATATGTCCATTGGTATGACCCCATTTCGAGCGTTGTATGGATATGATGCTCCTTCATTTATGGACATAGAATTTAGGGATAGCATGGATCCCAAATCCAAAGAGTGGATACAGGAGAACCAAGATATATTTAGGTTCCTTAAGGATAATCTACAGGTGGCCCAAAACCAGTAGACGAAGTATGTAGACAAGTACAGGGTTGAGTGCAATTTCGAGGTAGGAGACTTGGGTTTTTATAAGATTGCAGCCATACATACAGTCTTTGTTGAAGAAAAGTGGTGCAAAAAATTTGAATCCACGCTTTTATGGTCCATATAAGGGTAATTCAGAGAGTTGGGGAAGTAGCTTACGAGCTTGAGTTTCCATAGGAGATAAATATTCACAATGTTTTTCATGTGTTGTCCCTCAAGAAGGTAGTTGGAAAGCAGGTCTCTACTTCAATAGAGTTACCCCCTTTGGATGAGGAGGGCTAGTGGATACTAATCCTTGTGGATATTTTGGAGGTTAGAGAGAGGGGATTGAGAAGCAGAGTTATCAAAGAGTATCTTGTCAGATGGAAAGACTTGTTAGTAGAGGATGCCACTTGGGAGGGAGACATTAGAGGAAATTTGGATGAAAAAGTTGGGTCCAAAAACTTTTACTAAGAACATAACTAATATATAATATATAATAAATATAATAGTAACTAATGTTAATTTATCCAGATATCACTACTCCCTCTGGATGCCCTAAGAACTCAAGCGGTTTGAGTCTCTATTAATAAAAAATGCAATAATGATTTAAGATACAAACACAACAGCTCTATTAACACTTCTACATTAAACCACAACAATCACACAACTCAGGATGTACCCCGGAAACCCCAAACAAGGAAAACCAACTATCTGTGGGGATTTCTTCTATATCGAGCCCAGAGCAAAGTAAGCAGAAGACAAATACATACAAGATAGCTCAGAAGGAATAGTCGAACTTGACAAGGTCAAATCCCTAGATCTGCCTACAACAAATTGATGCATGCACTGAAAAAATGTGCCCTGACTATCAACTGGATATGGATCTGTCTGCAAGTAACTCTCTTTCGGTATTGTCTCTCTCTCACCACAGCTTTGATATGCTCATCCAAAGAAGAAGGCCAATTATCTAGATCTGAAGAATGCACCCCTCTCTCTGCATGGAAATGTGCGCCCTCCTGTAACTGTCGGAAACTCGTACGGAATCATATCTCAACAGATCTAAGCTCTTATTGTCACAGTCCTTCCTCAAACACTAAGGAAAAGATACTATGAAAGTCTCAACTGATCAATCGTTCAACCGGATGCAAAAGAAGTCTCACTCCTCTAGAAGTGCGCCCCTCCTCTAAAAGTTTCCCTCCTCCAATACCTGGAGAAAAACACATTGATGAACTCTCTTTGTCCACAGTAACTGGGAACCAAATGCCTCTGATCAAGTGAGGTCTGATCCAGCTCAGATCCCCTCACTCTCCCTCCTGCAGAAGCTCCTCTCTCTCTCAGAAAGTCGCCCTCTGCATGCATAATGCACCCTTCTCACTCTGACTGATCTCCCTCTGATAATTCTACTGAGTAACCTTTACCGAGGATCTACTGCCTCCTTATATCATCTCATTGATCAATTAGGTTTACCAAAAAATTAATATCAATCCATGCCAAAAATCACTTTTGCATGCATCTTTTAATTAACAGTTGTACATGCAAAACTTATGCATGCCTGAGGCAAAACACCTCGGAAGGTCCGCATGCATTCACTGTTGGATTCATGCCACTGATTCGAGTGCATCTCACCCTCTACTCCATCTTGATTCCAATACTATTGATGTACCTCCATGCAAGGCATCTGAATCGTGGAGGACATCCGGAGATAATTATTATAGCCCCAAGGGGTAGCTCAGTTGGTTGGAGCTTCTGATTCCAAGACCAAAGTAGTCGAGGTCGAAGGTCCAAATATTTGGGTCCTTCGGGGTTAGGCTCCCGAACTTGGAGCCAACAAGGTGAGGCCCCTTTAGATCCCCCCCCCCCCCTCCAAGAATTATTATTGTGGATGTAGCGAGACTTCCATCTTCTGAGGCTATGAACCACATGGAAAAAAGAAAAGTAGTTAATATTATCATTAATATATAACAATATTATACTATAATTAATATATTATAATATTACTATATACTCTGAAAAGATAGGTGCAATAACTTTTAACTTATAGCATAACTAATATACCCATCCATCTTTTAGATAATACCTGACCAATATATAATAGTAATAATAATTAATATTATAACTAATATATAATAATAACTAATATCATAACTAATATACCCATTCATATTTTAGGTAATATGTGACTCATATATGATATCTAACTAATAGTAATAGTTATTAATATTATAAGTAATATATAATAATATTATATTATAATTATATCCTCGGATGCGGGTGGTGACGTGCGATGGAGGGATGTCACGATGAGGACAAGTGGCGAGCCCTTCACAATGCATGGTGCATGCCATAGTTTATGAAGGTAGGTGGTCTCATTTATGAAGGTTGTGGGTTATGATGAAGGTGATCTTCGTACGAGACGGGCTCGGGGAATTGGTGGGAGGCTGAGGTGAGGAATTGTATGAGCGGTAGGTTGGAAGGTACAGTATCCATTAAGGATTTTGGTGGGGAAAGTGCTGATAAATCGGGAAACATGAGGTTGAACATCACTGTTTTGGGGGATTTGTCATTTGATGGTGTGCTCGTTCTCTTTGGTCTGTGCCGCTTCTTGTGCATCCGTCACAAGGTGGTGCTTTTGGCCATCATGCAGGGTGGCGAAGAGGATCCTTGGCGCAAGGCTGATGGGGGGAATGTGTTGGGTCTGTGGTCCGAAAGTGGTATGGAGTATGGGGTGAATAGGGGAGTTGTGGAAGCTAGGGGCAGCGCAGGGTATGTCATACAAACAACTCAGAGCGGCTCAAGTTGCCTGGAATTATTGTTTGACAATCCCCACATCTATTCGAGCGGATGTGGAAATGTTGGAGTAGGGAGTGTGGAGAGAGGTTGAGGATGTGGGACCGTTGGTGGAGGAAGCAACACATGAACCATGGATTCAAGATCCTAGGTCCTCGCGTGGTCGCTAGGGACTATATGGGTGGACCGTCACCCTGTACTGGGTGGTGAAAAGCATGCTCAGCTGAGTTCTGCTAGAATGTGAGGAGGAGGAGCACGCGAACGACATCCCAGTGGCATTTTGGAAGGAGCTCTATGCAGACATGCGGCTGCTGCTCATGAAGATAGACGTGGTTGGGAAAAATTTGGATCTCCCTTTCTTCCCAAAAAACAAGATATATCAACTCGGTGGGGGAAGGGGGACAGGCTTCGGGCATGCAATAGGTTGGAGGCGTGCGTAATGACGGTTCGTTTCTGCTGGAATCGACTAATACCGTGCCCTAAGGGTGGGGGTTCGACTTCTTTGTTTTGGATTCTCCTGTTTGTTTAAGGGTAACAATCCGTCTTTGGTTTTGCTATGTTGGTATGTTAGTCTCAGTCCGGTATTGGGATCGTGGTCTTGGCAAGCATCGAGGCTGTCGGGTTTTGTCTGTGGGTTATGTATGTTGTCTTCGGGAAGGAAAAAAATGGTCAGTTTTTGTATGTTAGCTCTATTTTCTCCTTCGGGAGAGGGGTCATAGGAAAGCTTGTTATAAGGTTCATTAGATGATTGTTTCAGACTACCATGAAAAGCTATCAAGCTTGTGGTTTTTGTAACATTTTTTGTATAATATTATGTTAATATGATATAGCTTATTTACATATATATATATATTGTGAAAAGTTTGGTCCAATAACTTTTAACTAATATGTAATATATAATTAATATATAATAGTGGTTAATATTATAAATAATATATAACAGTAATTAATATTCAACTAATATTATATTATAATTAATATATTCTAATAATTCTTTACACCGTGAAAATTTGGTTCCAATAGCTTTTAATATGGCACTGTGTATTTAAATTTTTTCCCTTATTTTGGGTGAAAACACTATATCGAACTCAGTTCTCATAAATTGATTTTAATATAAAATATATATCTAAGGTAGTTGTGATAAAAGTGAAATAATAGTGGGCAAGTTCAATAAAAGTGAAATAGTATAAAAAATTGTTTGCATGGTCTTATTTTATATTTTTTTAGGAGGCTCATTCATCCTAATTTGTAGTTGCTTGAGGATAAGCAATCTCAAGAAGGGAGGACTATTGTCTCTTTCTGAATGATTACTCTAGGCGGGTGACTTATTAACCTATTTGATTCCCATAGGTTATAGTCGATAAAAAAAATGGGATTAACTAAGTATTTAATGTCATTCGGTCGAAAAAGCAACATTAAAAATGACATTGAAAAAATAATTAAAAGAAAAGACTTTACAAAAATCACTTTTAAGCTACGTTACCGAATTCGGTCACCCAGGCTCCGTATCTATATCCGATCCGCAGAGGAAACGGGGAATCGGAGAATCGGTTTGGATTCGGTTCATATTCGATTCAGAGAAGATTCGGATTCAAGAAGGCAATGTTCCTCTTCAAACTCAAGAATCCTGGAAGAAAAGCAACGGAAAAAACAACCTTGAGCAAAATCGGCGTTGGCATGTCGCTATCGACGCTACGAGGTGAGGATAGACTGAATTCTATGCTACGAGGAGGGTAGGGTGGGTTTTCTCTATCAATCCCGGTATCTCTTCTTGTCCCACCATCGGATAAAGATCCTTAGCCATGTTGAGATCGATATCCGTTACAATAGCAAGGCAGCTACCACGATCTCTTTGGAGTGATTCCTCTATGTGCCACGATCTCCTTTCAAGCGATATCCCTTATGCAGAAATATATCTCGAAGTCACGATCTCTTTGAAGGATGAAGTGATTCTTCTATGTGCCATTTTATATATATATAAATAAATAAATAGTAAACTTTTTAACAATTAAGTTATTACCTCTCTATATATAAACAGTCAATTTAATTTTTTTAACAATTAAGTTATAGTAACTATATTGTTAGTTATGTTTAAAATTTTAAATACATTTGTGAGAACCATTACACAAATATTGTGAGCCAAAAGAATATTATTTATTATTATTTATTGTTCAGTTAAGTGACAACATATCCTCCATAGTAGGGTGTATCAATCTCTGATGTATTAAAATTTGAGTATGATTTTAAATCTGAGAATTTTTATAAAATTATAAATTTATAATCTTAATATATATATATATATATATATAGAATAAGAAAATAGGGTTAGGGTTCTGAATCCCTGATTCCTAATTTTGGATGAGTGTCGAATCTCTTATTAGATTCTTTAGCCAATTTTGATTGCACCCATAATTTGTGTAACCTTGCTTTTAAGTAATAAAGGCGGAAACGGGGAATCGGAGAATCAGTTTGGATTTGGTTCGGATTCGGTTCAGATTCGGTTCAAAGAAGATTCGGATTCGAGAAGGCAATGTTCCTCTTCAAACTCAAGAATCCCGGAAGAAAAGCAACGGAAAAACAGTCTTGAGCAAAACGGGGTAAAAATGGCATAAAAGAGAAAATCGACGACCCTTGTTCATTTGTGATTTATTCTTGAAAAAGAGAATTTGAAGAGTTCTTGGGGTTTTTGGCTCTTGGGACAAAAGCCCTAAGAGAAAATTGGTTTCGGTGGTGAAGCTATCCACCCTAGTTGTTTGTGATAGTTGTTTGTGAGAGAAATGATCAACCAGATCTTTTCACTATGCTTCATCGTCGTGGATGGGAAACAAGCTTATTTACAGATCTATGGAATTGTTTGGTCGTTATCATTGGTAACTTTATCGAGAAAAAAAACGAAGACATTCTCATGCTTTTGCCCTTGGAGAAGGACGGTGCACTCAACTAGACAAATCGTGGGCATTCCAATTGAAATCGTGTGGTTGTTGGAGGGCGCTATCCACTATTATCCTCTAGTCATTTACCACTGTTCCTATCAGTGTTGAGAAGGGGACGATTGGGGATTGTTTGGACATGATCGTTGAAGGTTAAGAGGCTGCCTAGTGCATAACTGTGTTTTCTCTTGAACAGTGGCAAAAACAAGCAAGTGGTGACACTCGAAGAGGTCGTATAACTATTGAAAAAGGAGCTGCCAAATTATATTCGTGTCTACAGTGCCAAGCTAAACAAATCGTGTCACCAAATGGGAAAGTTGTCTTTGCCTGCTAATCCACATGCCAGCGACAAACGAATATATCAGTTTGTCACAACAGTTCTAGTGAGTTTACCTACATTATCATTGTATGTATTTGCTGCTGTCGGTATTTAATGCAATAGAACTCTTTTATTCCCTTATCTATTGTGGTTTTGTTTTGTCATTGTCTAAAACAGTAGATCTAAAAACAAATAACGCAAGTATATGAGCAGTGAACTGTTTGACAAAAGTACTAAACCAAAGAAACACGAAAATTCTAGCAACAATACCGAAAATTCCTATCAGCAACAAGAGAGAGACATTTCTAGTGTGTTATAGCAATTGGAATATAACTGTTTTTCAAAAGTCATGAACCAATATAATAGCAGTATACGTAAACATCTACCAATAAACAGTAAAGGGACTATACAATGGAGTCAAAACACTACTACTAAACTGTTTGACGAAAGTCGTGACCCAAAAAGAGTAAGCTAAACTCTAGACAGAATGCACCAAGAATCCGGCGATTTTTCCAGCGAAAATTCGGCTGAAATTGTTTAAATGACAGTTTTGGGTTGCTAGAATTGCATAATCGGGGTGCCCCAGGGGTAATCGAGGTCGCTAAAGCCATTCCTGCAACCAAAATTGCAATTCAAACAACCCAAATTGCAGTTTCAGCAATTTCCCATTCACCGGATTCCGGTGAAAATCGCCGGTAAAGGTGCATTCGGTCTAGAGTTTAGCCCATTCCGGCCCAAAAACGCGACAGCATTTGAGCTCAAAACCATATATGGCTGTGTGAAGGGTTATTACAGAAATAAATTAGTACTTCAATCAATCATTATAATTGATTGTAAATTCAATTTCAATCAAAACCAACTAAACAGTACATTCAACATGATTATAAAAGTAATACATTAAACATACCTATAATAAAATCAACCATCTTTTCAATCTAATCGTAAACTTTCTTTCAATCAAAATCAAAGTGTTACAATCAACATAACCATAATAATTGGTTGTATACTCTTTTTAATCAAAGCCAAAGAAGCACTACATTAAATATTCCCAATCATAATTGGTTATGTGGACCAGGGATCAAATTTGAAGGGTGGGGTCCCATTTCACTTTGAAGGGCTATGAGATATTGAACCCTTCAATGATGACATGTAAAAATAAGTCATTCTTTTCATTTGAAAATGTACAAGTACATCAAAATTTCATTGTTTACTTACATAGTAAAGTTAAGAGGCTCTATTTTGCAGTGGATATGGCAACATTGAACATTATGTATGTCATATAACACAACCATATTTTGCCCCGATTTAGCGGCTCAGTCTCTAAGCCACTGTGCCACCTTTGTCGTCTCAGCAGTTTCCCAAATTGATCTTGCCTCTTAAACTTTTAACCAATATAATAATTCAGTTAACTTGCTAACCCATTCCAATCCAACTTTCATCCTTATAGCCAAAATTAATACTATTTGACTCTTTCATGATCTTCCTGAACATGAGGAATTTATTAGTCAAACATAACTTAGGAGACACGGAAAATCCACTTTCCAAATGTTTAGTGTGAATTGCCATAACTAATTTTATAGATCTTTTTTTCTGCATTAGTGCAGCTACACTTAGCTTGCTAGCCCAATTCCAATCCAACTTTTAACTAGTATAATAATATTTAATACCTCCTGAAATGGCCTAGGTTGCTTTGAACAATACAAGCTCGATGAAGAATTGGGTTCTTCAACTCTTCTAAAAGCAACACGATGCTTATTCTTGGAAAAGTTCAATCTTTGTAAATTACTAGCGACGGTTCTTCAAACTAATATAAATTCCAGCCTACATAAAATCTAGCCTACTTAACAATGGAAAAAATGATCATGTAAGCCAAAAAAGGAAGAAATTGTTTCAGAATCCAAAAACATTGGACGTTGAGTCTGGTGTGTATATGCTGTTAAATTAGTGAGCAATAGAGATGTATGCAGAAAGGCAGTAAAAAAGGTGAAGGGAAAGAATATGAATGGTAACTTTTTTTTACTTCGTTGAATTGAGGACCATAATTCACTTTCATGCACCTCTATCAAACATCTGCGTTGCCTATGCCATTTATAATCCTCCTTCATGCAAGTCTATCAAAGAGAAGAATTCAACAAAGAACTTGGATTGGATTGATAATCAGCAGCGAGTTTCTTTGTCACTCTAATTCTGTACCCTACAACAGAATTGAATGCCAATGACAACAATATATGTTTTAATTTTTCATTCAACAATATGAATGCCACACGTACTTGGGATAGAACAAGTTTAAGCGCTCCTTACATGTTGCATGTTATGTTATGGTTTGAGCAAAGAGAACTATCGGACTTTAGGCAGATTTTGTTCTCAATAGTTGATTAAGGACCCTGGCCGCTTCTTCTCTATAGCCCTCCCCTAGATCTCGTTATAGATAATAACTCTGTGGTATTGTGAAGCATAAGTAAAACGTAGGCAGACCAAGTAGAGAGGAGATGCATAGATGGTTGAAGTTCTTGTTATATGGTTGAAGTTCATATTCTATTCAAGACCAACCGATAAGGGCAACAAAATCAAAAGGTAAAGTAGCATTGTCATTCTAAAAATCAAGATTACAAAAAAAAAATTCCCAGTTCGTACAGTCAAACGCAGGAATGGGCAATAGGCATTCTAAGAAAATTGCCAGCTTTTAGCATTGTCCTTCACCAAATGTGTTGCATATTCTCAATCATATTAAAATTCGATAGCTAGTTGGGATTGTAAGTGTAGTAGCATTGGTGGTTTTCATATTAATAAATCCCAAGAATATTAAACCATGTACCAGAGTGTCGAATCGACGACTGAGCAATTGGGGGAAATAGCTCATACAATACAGTTTTAGATACAAAGTCTCAATTCTTGATCTGACTCATTAACTATATGCATGGAGGCTGGCAGAGTGGGAACTTCCCCAAATCCCCGGGCTTTTTGGTAAAGCTGGGGGGCACAGTGGACACACATGTTTCTCGTAGGGATACAACCATGGCCAGTGGAAGCTACGCGGGGAAGCACTTGGTTTGAGAGTGAAAACAATGGTCTTCCTTGTCCCCTCCATTTCAGGAAAGTTAAAGGGCGTCTAAATTCTCAAGAGCTTCGATCGAGTGACAATGGCAAATAGGGAAAGGAAAGGAGCACATGGAATCATATGCGTGTACAGAGAACATATGAAGAAAGAAGCAATTGTTGTTGTTGTTGCAGTTGGGAATTGATAAATTTTGTTCTGAACAACCTCTGACGGAGATTTGTGACAAACCCACTCTTTGGTCCAGGCTTCAAATTTGAAGCCTTCAAGGCCCGTTTGAAGTTACAAAATTTCAATCAAATAATAATATTGTGTTTGAACTTTGAAGTTATAGAATTTTAATCAAATACGAAAAATTTAATAATTGATGGGATCATGAATGGATAAAATGATGTACATACCTGTAAATTCATAGGATGTCAGCAATCCAGTCAGCCTTGAAGTTGAGCACCTCAAAGAAAACAAATCTCTTTATATATGTTTATGGCAAGCTGACATTGATAGCTTCACTCTGCAAACTCTCCTAGAGGAGTGGAGGAGATAGGTAAGGTGGAACTTGGAAGTAGCTCAACCACGGTGGAGTAGGGGTATAAGCAAAAGCTTGGTTGTATTCCTGTAATATTATATATTGATGGTCAGATCCATGGAAGCATGGAATTCGAGCATTGACTTGATACAACAAAGAAAACACAAGGTGGGACTCGGGAGCCATAGGATTGACTTGATACAACAAAGAAAACATAGGTTGTGAGGATGGGAGTCGTAGATAGTAGAATTAACTTGATACAATAAAGAAAACACAGGGTTGTGGGTAGGGGCCACGGGCGGGAGCGGCAGCCTGCAACATTACAAGAAGTTTCTGGATTGTGGAGTTTGTCTGAAATGCCAAATTCGGGGCACATTAACATAATATATTATACATTAAATAATTAATTAACTCACAGAGTCAGAAGTCATGAATTGGTATGTGATAACTGGTAACTTGGTAATCCCACTGCCAGCAACACGTATGAGCCACCAACCATGTTTAATAAAGTTGTTGCTGCCATTAAATGTGTTAAACACATAAGCCATTGCCTCTAACATGAGAACTTAGAAGTGTTCAAGCCATGGGTTGCACATTGTACGCCCGTCCACGTAAGGTGGTCAATGATATTATTAGAAGCACAATGGTCCATGATCCATCGATGATCGAACACGTGGAGATTGGAGAGTAACTGAGTACCAAGTCCCACTCCCAAGTCACCTAGCTAGTAGCCGCATTCCCATTTTCCCAAGGAAAATTATCGACAGGTGAAATTCGAAGCTTCCCTTCTATTGCAATTTTAAACAGTAGTGGTTAATTTAATTATTGACGGGCTTACCATGAAATTAAATTCTTTTTGCATGGTAAAATTTGAGGTGGTCTTCTATGACGTGTAAAATGGTCTCTGAAGGGCCCTGAAGGCTTCAAATTTGAAGCCTGATGTGGACCCTTTTTAAATCAAAGCCAAAGAAATAATCCTCATAATTGGTTAACTCTCTTTCACTCAAAATCAAAGTAATACATTCAACATAGCCATAATAATTGGTTGTATACTCTAAACCATGATCTGTTCTAGAAAGACAGATGTAATCCTTTGGATCATTATAAAATATTATTCAATAAAATGATGTCGATTTCTTTATTCACTCATTGGTGAAAGCTTATAAATATATATCAGGCTTGGGAGGTGCAGAGGAGTAATTTATGACTCCAAGGGGAACAAGCAGAGAGAGTTTGTTTGGGGCATCGGGAGAAAGACCAACAACGGAGCGGAATGGCTCGGTCTCATCAAAAAGCTAGAGATTGCTATAAACCTGGTAATTAAAAACTTGATGGTTGTTGGGGACTCCTTAATTGTCATTAGAGAGGCCAGAAACATCGCCACTAACAGGAAAAACCCCTCCTCAAAGATGCACCATCTCTTAATCAGCATTAGTAAAGAGTTCCAAGAAATTACCTTTCTACATATTCTGAGAGGACTAAACGGGCAAGCTGGTGGCTAACAAAGGAGTAGGGCTCTCTTATGGCTCCCTAAACTGCGACAATGTCATATATGAAAACACTTGGATCCCCTAGCCTATGGTTCCTCCATAGAACTTGGGCTCTTCAATTTCCAATATGGAGCCTTCATAATCTTTTGGTCTCCAACTATAGAAGCATGAAAATTTTGTTTTTGGGAAACGCAAAATGGCCTTTTGACGGCCACCCTGATCTCCGAGAGATACACATTCAATTTCACATTTATGCCATCCGACCAGTTGGCCAGCATGCGAGCTTTTGATTTTTGTTTAAATCAAGACGGGAGGATACCTATTTGCATTCACTCCTTTGCTAGTTCTTGCTGCCCAAATTTGCTCTCTGTTTGGAGTGACAGTCATTGTGTTGGAAGTTAGTGTGTTGTGAGTATGGAGCATCAAATTGTTGGGCATCCACAGGAAGGGGGCAACGTTTTCCTGAAATGTGTAAGATGTAACAAGCATGCCAGAAGTTCTAATAGCAGGTGCCGCTGGGCAATCCCGAAGGTGGATGAAAATATGGGCGACTCGGTGGGTAAGGATCATAGCATTATCCCTGGGCTCGGCCCCTGTCGCAAGCACGCCGGGGTTGGAAGTTTTCAAGGGCATGAAGGGAAACACGGTGTTTCAAAGTTTGAAGTGGAATTTCTGGATCGTCTGCAAGAGCTGGAGATGCAAGTTCGCTTGGTTCGCAATGAAAATTTGGAATTTAAGTGGGTTATGTCCCATCTCTACACTCTGGCACTAGCAACACATTCTGAGGTGAGGGCTCAGAACAGTAATGTGGCTGAGAAGATAAAACACCTGGAAGAGACTCTGGGGCTCTGTTACCCCCACAAAGCTCGAAAAACTAAGGCTGCAAGCAACGAATTGGCAGACCTTGGCAAGGAGATGGATAAGCTGAAACAGTTCATGGCACATGCTGGAAATTTCGTGGATCTCAACGCTAAAAAGAATGGGGTAACTAATTCTAAAGGTGCTGTCATGGACATTGATCTCCAGTAGCAGTTTGTCAGTTGGCCTCTTTTTTTGGTTCTGTTATGTGTCCACTACTGTTTTTGAGTTATTTGCATAGTACTTCTGAAATCCACAGAATGGGAGCTATCCGTAGGCTTGGCAATCTTCTAAGATGCTCCATTATCCTTCTTGGACAGTTCATAAGGTGCTATAGTTTCCATAGAACAGGAAGATATCATATTAGCTATAAACTTGAAAATGATGAACTTGGAGTGATGGATGCCTTCTTGTTATGGGAGCAATCTGACCACTTAGTTATGTAATTCCCATTTTTTATATAATCAAAGCTGCTTAACCGTTTCTGTTAAAATAAAAGCTTATAAATATATATTTTATTAAAAATATATATATATATAATCATTAAACCTACTCAAATTATAATATTCAATATTCTTATTCTCAATGTTAATATAAAGCAATTCACAGAAATATGGAGAAAAATATTTATAAAGCAATATAAGCAATTCACAGAAATATAGAGAGCAATATTTATAAAGCAATATTCATGATTGCTTTTTAACATGTTTGTACATCAACATTTCTGATTCTATCAGTATTGATTCATAATATGGATAAAGCAATATTCATGAACGTACTTTTCCATGTTGGTGGGGATCTCATCAATATTTCGGACTCTTATCAGTATTGATGGAGAATATGTATCTTATCAGTATTGATACAGAATTTGTATGTATTTGACTAATTTTTGCTTATTCTGTTGATTCTTTTAAGTGTATATATTTTTAACTCTATTTTGTTAACTACTTTAAAATCAAGAAAAAAATGTACTTGGTATGGTTAGATACACAATTGTGCACCTTTGGTATGGTTTCCTAGTGTATTTGGTATGGTTGGATACACAATTGTTTGCAATAACGCCATATGTGCACTGTTCATGACTGCTTTTTAACATGTTTGTACATCAATATTTCTGATTCTATCAGTATCGATTCATAATATGGATAAAGCAATATTCATGAATGTAGTTTTCCATGTTGCTTTTTAACATGTTTGTACATCAATATTTCTGATTCTATCAGTATCGATTCATAATATGGATAAAGCAATATTCATGAATGTAGTTTTCCATGTTGGTGGGGATCTCATCAATATTTCGGACTCTTATCAGTATTGATGCAGAATATGTATCTTATCAGTATTGATACAGAATTTGTATGTATTTGACTAATTTTTGCTTATTCTGTTGATTCTTTTAAGTGTATATATTTTTAACTCTATTTTGTTAACTACTTTAAAATCAAGAAAAAAATGTACTTGGTATGGTTAGATACACAATTGTGCACCTTTGGTATGGTTTCCTAGAGTATTTGGTATGGTTGGATACACAATTGTTTGCAAAAACGCCATATGTGCACCATGCACCGCACCTTTGGTATGGTTCGAAACACAATTCCATGCATCTTTGTATGGTTGGAAACACAATTCCTAGTATCAAATAAATAGATACTAAATAGAATATGTGCTTAACACTTCATTTGCAAAAAGTATTCTTAACTCTATTCTGTTGACTACTTCCAAATTAATAGAATATGTAGCTTAACACTTCATTTGCAAAAATTAATAGAATATGTAGCTTAACACTTCATTTGCAAAAATTAATAGAATATGTAGCTCAACACTTCATTTGCAAAAAGACTTCTTAACTGTATTATGTTGCCTACTTCCAAATTAGAAGAAAAAAAACTTATGTACACCATGCACCTTTGGTATGGTTGGAAACACAATTCCTAGTGTCAAATAAAGAGAATATGTGCTTAACACTCTTCGTTTGCAAAAGCCTCAAGTCTAAGTCTATTTTGTTGACTACTTCAAAATTAGAAATAAAATTGCCATATGCGCATCCATGCACCTTTGGTATGGTTTGAAACACAATTTCTAGTGTCAAATAAAGAGAATATGTACTTAACACTGTTCATTTGCAAAAGCCTTCCTCTGCAAGAAGTATTTAAATCCCCACTTAAATTATTACCATTATCTTCAGAATTATGAGTTTTTATATTTCAAAAACAATTACAACACAACGTCAAGTGTAACATTAAATGTAATAGATGGCAATCAGATAAATCAGTACATAGCAACCAGCTTAATATATCTACGAGTACTCGGAAATTTCATATTAAATCAGAATAGTCTCCTTTGATACAAGACCGATTCATACAGCACTCATTACAAAGAAAAAGTAAAGAATATAAACAGTCTCTCTGCCAGAGATGTTATTGTTAACTAACTCAAAGAGTGCACCACTGAGGCAGTGCTAAAACTGTACAGTGCGCATGCACGTGTTAACATATCTAAGAATTCCTAATCAAGAACTAGTATGTCTATGGACTCGTAAAGAATGAAATCCAGTAAAGAGTATAAACAGTCTCTCTGCCAGAGATGTTATTGTTAAACTCAAAGAGTGCACCACTGAGATAGTGCTAAAACTGTACAGTGCGCATGCACGTGTTAACATATCTTAGAATGCCTGATCAGGACCCAGGATCTGTCTATGCACTCGTAAAGAAAGAAATCCACTTGCATGCGTCAGTCTTATCTTCAGAATTCTAATTGGAGAGATGTACTCTTGCGATTCTATCATAATGTGATAGAATGATATCCTAATTTTATAGGAGCAAATTTGAAACCCAACACCAGCACAGTTGAGAATTCCAACCTTTACCGGAAGATAACTGGTAATGCACTTCAAATTAACGCGCCATACTGCACCCATCGTATCCTTTAAATGGTACAATGAGCACAAGCAAGATGAATTACTTGTAACTGAAATAAGTATCCAAAATTTCAATAGTTTTTCTGAATTGAGCCGAACTTTGTCAATGCTCTCAAATCCATCAACTGGATTGGAATCTGACTCTGGCTTTAACTCCATTGTGCTACATGGAGCATCTAATTCTTAACTTCAAGAGCCTCTCCTATGCATAGAGAAGTATTTTGTTGCTTATCCACCATATTGATACTAGTAGGAGCAAGTTTAGCATCACTGCAAACAAACTCAGGTCTGATGAGGCGCCTCCTCTTTTTTTGAATATCACATTTGTTTTGTGTGTTGTCTTTTTCTTGGATGGAGGTGCCTTGTGCAAGTTCATCTGTTAACATCTTTGTCTTTGCTTTTTCTTCAGATCTTTGAATGTTCTTTCTTCGCTTGAAGTCTATGATAAAGTCATTTTTTGGTGTGTCTTCAATATCTTCATGCTCATCAGGACTGTAGATTTCTACTCCCACGAGAGCATCTGTTTCATCCTCTTTATCAGAAGTATTTCTATCACCATGCTTCATTTCTTTTAAATTCGGGCTTCTCAATTTTTTGGTGCTGTTTGTACTTGAAACCTGTTTGGAAAGACGGGACCACACAGGATGTTTCTTCTGTTGAATGCTTTTACTGACTTCTGCTTTTGACAAGGAATTTGAATCAGATATGTTGTTTACGCCTTTTTTGGATACCCTGGATACTGTCACAAACCGCTGACTTTTTAATTTGGCGACTGAACCAAGAAGATTCTGATTTAAGTGAACTCTGTCATCCTTGTGTATTCTTTGAATTTCTTCATTTTGCAATGTATCCATCCGTGAAGTATCATTCTTCACTGTAACTCTAATGTTCCCTGAGTTATCAACGACCCTGGGTGCTGAATAATCCTCGTTCTCTTTTACAAGAGCAGACAAATTCATGGGTGATGAATAATCCTCATCCTCATTTACAAGAGCAGACAAATTCATGGGTGATGAATAATCCTCATCCTCATTTACAAGAGCAGACAAATTCCTCTTAACTGCAGTTGTATCATCCATTCCATCTTTACAACTTGGTTGATACTGCAGAAATTCATAACTTGAGGTACACAATGGATGGACTTCCATGCTACATTTTGAGACCACGCTGGGACTGATCTTAGTCCTCAATGCATCGAGGTAATCATTGTCCAACATGCACCGACTTAAAGAAATTGTTGACTCAATATCATTATGGCTAGATACACCAGGTTCAAACTGCTTCTTGAGGTCATATAACTGTTCTGTCTCATTTTTCCAAGGCTTTTGAAGGGTGTAATGAGAATTTACAGGACCCGCATGTATGCTACTCGTTTTTTCTAGAGAATGGGACTTCTCTGAATTATTTAAAGTTTCATATGCAACAGAACTATCAACATGTCCTGTTGCATGCTGAACGAGTCTCTCAAATCTCCCATTTCTTTTTTGGAGACGAACTTCTATTGGAATTGAATCCTTCTTAGAAAATGATGGTAATGGAATTGAACCCTTCATAGAAAATGATGGTATTGTATCAGAATTTCCTCCACTTGAACCCTTTCCTCTCAAACCTGAATACAAAGCATCCCCATGCTCTTCCAAAATATCATCACAAAGATGCCTTCCACAACTACAAGATGACTTCTCTTTGAGATGCCATGTGTCTAGTTTGTTGCAGCAATGGTCATTCCATGCTCCTCGATCATTGGAATCTATCTTAGGATCAACCCAATCGTTCGATTTGCTTAAATTCTCCATCACATGCTCCCCCTTTAATTTGATTAAATCTTTCATCACATGCCCCCTGATACTCGTATAGCAAGCATTTGGCATAGAAGATCGTCCATCTCCAGATTTCAAATCTGATAAATTTCCTAATCCATAATCATTCTGTTGAAGGTTAGAGCTCCTTGATCCAGAAAACTCATGAAGGCCTGGGCTATTATTTCCACTTGAGTTCTCACTTCTAATTAACCTTAACAAGTCCCTTTCCTGGATGCTAGCTTTGTCATAATCGTTGTCAGTAAATCTCCGCTCATGATATCTCGGAGCATAAACAGTACTTGGAACAGAAGACTGTGGAAGACCTTTAATGATATGCTTATTCAATAAACCTCTCGAACAGAATAACTGAGTCAACTTGGAAACCTGAACCCAGTTTATGTCACTAAATTTTACATATAAAGAACTCAAATAGGAGCAAAATCAGGATAATTATTTACCAGATTTTTCTAAAAGCTTGACGGAAATATTAACAGAAAGTCTGAGTGCATTGGTGCTTTTATGGTTAGAGTTACCTGTTCTGCATCCAACTCAAAACGAAATTTGCTCTTGGAAAAATAGTTTTCTTTGATAGCCTCTTTGAATTGCCTCTCTGGAAGTGGATGGAACTGTTTGTAAACTGAAAATCTAACCTGCAACAGATGTAGAAATTATGGTAATCAATTTTAGGACATCCCTAGGCCACTACCCTTGAAATGGCACAAGAAGCAGACAGATTCACTCAATTAGGGTAGCCAGCGAAAAACGTGTTCATGCACATAGAGTAAAGGGAACATAAATGATAGAGCGAACACATGAAATCACAGGATACAAGCATAGAAGCAATACCACAGTAGTGAGACTCAACATCCAGCTGGAGGAAATTGAGTTGCCACAGACAAAAATGTTTATAGGCTATTCTCCAACCAACCCAATAGTACAATCTCATTGCAAAAATGCTGTCACTGAGGGAAAACTATGAACCGTGGACGATTAGGGTTGTAGGAAGTTATCCAGCCAACTCTACTGCCCAGTGTTTCAAAAAAAATTAAAAACAAATCAACAAAGAGGGGCTGAGAGAAAAAATAAACCATAGACAGCTAGGATTGTGATGACATCTCTTCAAGCTATCGAGCCAACTCTACTGCAAAGTGTTTCAAACAAAAATTCAAACAAATCAACAATGAGGGTCATATAAAATTATCAACAAAGAAATTCCATGCCAATATGCAACCACGAAACATGACTTCATATAGGGCATCTTACCTTGTTTCCCACACATTAACTCATTTTTGTCAAAGTAGGTGCCAAAGGCCCAAACCTATCCTTTGCTCATAAGAAAAAAACCCAAAGATGACTATAATCCAAACATCCCAAGGAAAAGCTTCCTAGATTGGGCTGACAAAAGGATAGCATGTTTTAAAGAAGATAATATATAAACTAGCTAACAGCTAGGGTACTGACTATGGAGCTCACCAAGGCAATAGAGCATTTAACAAAGACATCTGGCAAATGTAGCAAAATACCTCAACCAGCTTTCATACTTGTTCTCCATAGAACGCCATTCTCTATCAGAGAGCAGCAAAGACAAAATCCCAAGGGCTTTTTAGCCAGCTTCTCTGATGGCACGGAAAGGGACACCTTCTCAACAAACACAATAGATCCATCGGGGGCTGCTAAATGCTAATGCTTAGCTCCTAGGTACACAACAGTGGAACTATTATGTAACGAACATGGTAATCCTCTGGAAAATTAAAGGTGTAGCCTGTGATCATTTTGATAAAGGTCCTCTAAATTTGATGAGGAAACCAGAAACAATTAAATGATGGGATGCAAATATGATACTTTCATTATATTTCTGCAGTGTCATATTAAGATTTTGCAGAGTATTTTATTAGAGTGGAGGGAATGAGCAAATTTCACACTGTACAAAGTGTTAAACAAAAGAAAGTCTCCTTTATTAAACCTATCTGAGGGCAAATCTTTCTTTGAAGAAAACAATTAGTTTCATGCAGTCTTCCAGTTTCTCACTTTGGTTGATTTATGAGGTAAAGCAGAAGGAAGAAAAACTCAAAGAAGAACAGAAAAAGATTCAACAAGCACTAGAAAGACTGGGCAAAAATTCAGAAGGACATTTCTGTTGAAGTATCTATAAATGCTAGATGCAATCCTTTCCACTGAAAAGTTGCAGGTGTCTATACTAAGCAAGCACATAGTTGAAGAATGCAGTGAGATTAAACATACCACTGACTCATACAAGCTAATGTTATCATGTAGCAAGATCAAAACAAAATACTATCCAGATAAAGGGAAAATAAATTGACACCTCTGAAACTATAGGATTTGTGAAACATCTCATACGGCCCCACGACTGGTCTGTATCGACAACATTAGAAGAATATAAACTTTGCAACCCATATTTTTGTAAGGAAAGGTTAGAGACTAGCATACCTGTAAGGGGAAATCCACTTCAGATCCATTAAAAGCTTCATTTTCAAGCTCAAATCCAGGGAACGATGCTGCCTCATATATGCCCCAGAGTTTTCTAGCTTCATACTCGAAAAGAAACAATTTTGTGCCTGGCTTTACATGGTCTAAAAGACTCTTCTTTTTGAATGGCATGCCAAATACTTTGTAACGAAAGCATTTAGTCCTTACTCTATCATTACACATGAAAATTAGCCCTGCCAATTTGTTTCCAAGGGAACACTCTTGAGAGTCTTCAAAGGAAGAGCCATTCAACTCATCAGCGCTTTGTCCATAACTTTCATTACTTAAATCCTCAAAGCTTTGTCTGTAAATTTCATGATGAACAACTTTATCAGATTTGTTTTTCAGAACCCGATTATCAATGAGTTTTTTATGAAAAGCTGCCATAGTTGGCAACCTTTGAGTTAAGATCTGAAGGGGTCGTGTAGGTTTCTGTGCTTGATCATAATCACTTCTATAGCCTCCAGGTAGAAGGCTTTCGCTGTTGCAAGTAAATTGTGAATTCATATGCAAGCAATCAGCGGATAAACATTCATCATAATCTTCAATGTAATTATTCTGTTGCCAGTCTTGCGTTGCCATATTATATCCCTTAGAATTTGAATTTTGATCAAAATCTTGCCTATAATTACCTTGTTTGGGATTTCCCAATAATACTGTCTCCCGTAAATCTACAGAGTCTGAATCTCTCAAGACTGCGTATTCTTGGGACATTCGTATAGCATTGTCACCTTCATGCTTCGACACTGACTCCTGACCAGTATTCTGCTTCCTCTTTGAAACACGTTGCATATAACCGTGGATATCTGTTATTACCGTCTTCTTGTTCAAATTCCTCAATGCATTCTCCTGCTTCAATGCATTCTTCTTCTGCTTCAACGCCAAATCCACGTAATCATTCTTAGTGACTATGAGTGTCTTTTTACCCGCATCATAGGTTATTTTCCTTTTATTCGATTGATCAATATGAGGATGTTGCTCCAGTCTCCTGTTGCTAATTGGAACTTTGTCTAATATGTCATACAAATCGGATCCGGCACCAGAAGATTTCTGTAAAGCATCATCATATGCTGCACCGAGTGGAACATAGTTGGAAGGTAAATGACGAGCTCTTAACATTGTGACTGACAACACTTATGTCGTCAGATCCCTGTTATTTCACAGTTTGCTTCCAATCTTAATCTGTAAGTTAGGCATTCACAGACACAAGCAACTGCATGTAGCAAACTAAACTTTTTTAGTTTGAACTGGTGAAGCACGGAGCTCAAACTAACTGCGGCTAAAGGGAAAATACTTTTCTAACAATGTTTTGCTGCTTAAAGCTGGATGCCAATAGCAGCAATAAGATAAAGCAAGTCTTTTGCTGTAAAAAAAGGATGCTTGGTCAACTGTTTGTTTTCAGTCTTGAACTGTTGCTAGACATTCCCAGATACACGCAGCCCTTTTCTCATTCCGGGCTCAGGTCTCAAACAAACTCCTTGCTTATAAGGCGGCGAAGATCTCAATGTGGCTAAAGGGAGATGCTTCACTGACAAACGTTACGCTGCTTAAAGCTGCATGCCAGTAGCAGCAATAAGATAATCCCAAACCAATCGAGTTTGGGTTAAATAAACATCACAGTTCAAACCCTTGTGCCAAGGACTAACCTCTTCAACAAGTCAAACGAACATGCTGGTTGTATTAAGCTTCTTAAACGACGTGGGAGCACAGAAAATTTCGTTACTCAGACAAAAGGGAAAAAACATGAAAACAAGAAATCAATTCTCAACCGTGTGAATCTCAAAAGACCGACTCAAGCCAGGAAAATCACAAAAAGCTTATTTGCAAACCCTTAATTCCCATGTCACTCTCCCTAAGATGGACCCAGATAAATTGATTAATGATGGGTCAAATCATTTCAAAAAAAACATTTTTAACAAAACCCCCATGTAAAAGATTTAAGCAGGAAAAAACAAAGAGAAAGAAAACATCAGCAAAACCCCAAGAAAAGAAAACGCTTGGATGAAACTAAAGATCCATAATATAATTATAGATCTAAACCCTCAAATTCCCAAATTCATCAACTGACAGGAAAACCCATCCCTTAACAGTCCAAAATCAATGACTTTAGTTAAAAAACGAAGATGGAAAAAAGAAACAAAAACCGAAAATGAAGCATTTACAGGACCTTTTTGCAAATTCGTAGACTGCACAACTGCCCTTGATTTGAAGACCGGCAATGGGTTTTTCAGGTCAATGCATCCGCAATCGAGTCCGATGGGCTGAATCTCTGAAAGTCCGAAAGGAGAAATAGAGCAAGAAATTTGCGGGTTTGAAGGCAATAGGAACAACGAAGCCACCAGCAGATCATGCGGCACGGCCGGCCATTGACGACAGTTCCACGGAGAATTCTTCAATTTTCCTCTGCAATTGCGAGATAAAGAAAAATAGTTCGCGAGGGGTTGGGGTTCTGAACGGGCTTAACCTCCTCAACAGCAAAACGCACTTGAGAGAGGGGCCAGTGGCGGGAATCTGGTTTTATAGGAAGCGGGTTAGGTAAAAGTTAAATAGTTTTCAAAAAGTAAAAAAATATTAAGAGCTACCACTGCCTTAAATAAATAAAAACTATTTATAATTACATAACGCCACGTGTCATGGTAAAAACACGTGTCCATATGCCAAAAAGATGGGACTAAGCAACATATAGGAAAAGGATGAGGAGGTTTGATTATGATGGTGCTTTTAAAGAAAGTTGGACACATTCTCTTCTTTTGGAAGGTGAGGTGGGAAAAAGTGAAGATGTGTATTTATCACACTGGTTGGTGAAAAAAATATTACGTTTGATGAGGACTCGAGTGTTCAGTCAAGACTTAGGATATCAAATCGATAACGTGCACTTTAATTTATGTATTTTATGTGAAAAAAATAAAAAATAAAAGTACTGAATATTGATTCATAAATTCTTTAACAAAGTAATCTTTATTTAAGGCTTTTTTAAACAAAACATTCTCTATTAAGAATACCTAAATGGACAATACCTAAATGGACATGAGTGCAAAGAAATTTCTAACATCTCCAATTCACTGTTTGGCTAATGTGAAAATGAGATTGTAACAACTACCTATAATAAAAACATAGTTTTAATAATTTCATATTGCTATGCATCCATGACACATTTATATTTTTGTAGAAGGCGGATCTAATTCAATTTGAGCACCAAAGCACACTAGTTTTCATTTACTCCACACCACATGCATCATCCAAGTGCACATAATCCAAACTAAGTGAAACAACCTATGAAGAACATGAGCTAAATACAATATCAAAGGATGACCAAGATCCCATGATAAAATAAAGTTGGCAACCATCTATATATATATAATCATAATTACAAAATGGTATATGTGAGTTGTAGAACCAAAAGGCATAAAGTATATTGAGGGTTGCCTTGAGTACAAAATTCATACTAAATGCAAGCCATATAGACACCTGTTACACATGGCCACTTCCTTCACATTTGAGCAAACACTAAATATCATTGCACACTTCGGCATGAACTAATGTAGGAAGTCTTGTAGGTGATAATGAAGATAAGGTAAAGGTAATCTATCTCTATCATGTTTAAAGCATATAACTTGTTGTTAAAGAAATGTAACTGCGGAAGATATTCTAAATGTATTCTTCTATTGTATTGTTGTATTCCACCTTCGGGAGAAGTCATTGATGTAATTAATAATGTAAGAGTCATTGAAAGAGTCAATGTAAACCCTGGGTCTTATGTCGGCCTAGAAGAACCCGGAAAATATTATTATATTGTGTAATTGACAAGTCGGCCCAGTCAGTTAGGACAAGTCGGCCCAGTTGGGGAAAAGTCACCTCAACTGAAGAATATAAATAGAGGATAAGTTGCTCATTTGTATTCACTCATCTCACTCACACAAGTTCGCATAGGAGAGAGAGAAGCTCGCACAAGAAGAGAAGTTGATTTGTCTTGGGGTTTATCTTGTACTTTGTGAAATCTATATTGACGAAGTTTTGTCGGGGTTTTCTCCCTTGTAGTTTCCCCGAGAGAAATATTGTGTTCATTGTGCTTGTTGTGCTTGTATTTCTTGCAATGATAGATTGTTTAATGTTATTATGCTAAACAAAGTGAAAATCTAACATGGTTTTAGAGCAGGCCTGAAAGAAAACATTGTGTAGCCTCCGCAACTGCAGAAACTGGGGTTTCTTATCTCTCCCCATATCAGTTGAAAAAGAGGGTGCATCTAACTCGCCTCACTAGGGCACATCTTTCTGTCAAAGTAGAATTCAATTCTGAGAATTTTCATTTTTGGGTACCCCACTACAGCCTGGAGAAACTAGGGCATTAAGTTTTTGGATCATCTGCTCATAGAATCAGGAGAAGGAGTACTTTGCTCAACTCACCTTGAGGAGGCGAATTTGCTCATCCAATTAGTTTTCCAAAATTATGAAGTTGGAAAATTAGGGTTTCTCTTTCAAACCTTAGGTCAAGGTAGAAGCAATTTTCAGAAGGACAACTTTGATGGTAAGTCCTACATCTATTCTATTTCCATTTAAGGTTATCATTCTATCAAAATGACATTCAATGCCAAGCTTGATGAGAATCTTGTTGAAGGAGCTAAGAACTTTAGGGCATGGAAATATAGAGTCATGCTCATTCTTGAAGAACATGACCTAGAAGGCTTTATAAAAGAGGGACTTACATAACCAGAAGGATATGAGGCCAAAGCATTACACAAAAAGAATATGATCAAAACTAAGAGGATCGTAGATGATTCTATCAAATATCACTTGATCCCTCAATTATCCTCAAAGAATACCCTGAAAGAAATGTTTGATGCTTTGACCAACCTATTTGAAGGGAAGAACATTAATAGGAAGATGACCTTGAGAAACCAACTCAAGGGTGAAGATCCTGAAGTCTGAGACTATGCACTCATACTTCTCCAGAGTATCTCAGATCAAAGAACAATTAAAAGCTATTGGAGACATGGTAGAAGATGTTGAAGTTGTGATGACCACTCTGAATGGTCTCCCTAGATATTGGGAACCCTTTGTTTGTGGAATATGCGCTAGGAAGAAATTGATCCAGTTCATACAATTATGGGAAGAATGTGTACAAGAGGAAGAAAGAATAGCAGTAAGAGAGGAGAAACTAAATGACAATGAAGATCAAGCTTTGGCAACTCATGCCAAAAGTAGAAGGAAAAGAAAGAGTGATTTACGTACCCATGATAACTCTCCCAGGAGATCTCAAAGACCTCAAAGGAGAAAGAAGTTCAAGAAAGACCTATCCTCAATTGAATGTTACTCCTGTCACAAGATAGGACACATTGCTAGATAGTGTCCACTCAAATCTGGACAACCTAAGAAGCAAAAGAAGAGATTTCATGCTCATGCAGCGGAAGATAGTGAATATGATGATGAAGTCAAAACCAACGAAGATGAAGATTCAAGGGAAGAGTATGTGCTAATCTTAGCATTCATTGGTTCAGTATCTCATGGAAGTGATACTTGGCTAGTGGATAGTGGAGCCTCAAAACATATGACGGGATACAAAGAATCTCTCATGCAGAAAGATTCTCCACACAAAGTAAAGCTTAGAGATGACTACCAATATCCTATCAAAGGAATGGGAGAGGCCATTTACAAATTGGACTCTGGAAATTCCATGAACATGAAGGAAGTACTATATGTCCTAGGTTTGAAAAAGAACCTTCTTTATATTTTAACATTGGATAAGAAAGGTCTTAGAATTGCATTTACAGATGGTGAAGTTCTTATGTGGCCAAAGGGGAAGACTATCAACGATGCAGTCGTTGTTGGAGTAGGAGGAGGAGGACTTTATAAGCTTAAGGGTCATGCAGATTCAACACTGATGACCAGTACCATGAGCCCCTGTGAACTATGGCATAGAATACTAGCTCATGTACACTACAAAGCCTTACCAATAGTAAGTAAGGTGGTGACTGGACTACCAGAAATCTAGGTTGATCATGAAGGAGTATGCAAAGGATGTGATCAAGGAAAAAGTACAAATAATCCATTTCCAAATAGTGACAGCAAAGCTAAAGGTATATTGGACATTATTCATTCCAACATTTGTGGACCTATGTCTACCACTTCATTAAGAGGGTTTGTGTATTATGCTTCTTTTATTGATGATTACTCCCGCAAAACATGGATTTATTTTCTAAAGAATAAGAATCAAGTATTTGAAAAGTTTAAAGAGTTTAAGGCTCTTGTAGAAAACCTCTCTGAAAAGAAGATAAAGATACTAAGGACAAATAATGGAGGGGAATACACTTCAGGTGATTTCAAAGATTTATTAAACAAGAAGGGATTAAGAGGGAGCTTATTATTACCTATAATCCACAACATAATGGTGTAGCTGAAAGAAAGAACAAAACTATCATGGAAGCAGTGAAGGCCATGATCCATGATCAAGACCTACCCATGCATCTATGGGAGGAAGTAGCTAGAACTGCAATCTATGTACAAAATAGATCTCTCACAGTGCTCTTGGCAACAAGACCCCAGAAGAGATGTTTGTCGGTGTGAAGCCTGAAGTTAGTCATCTAATATATTTGGATGTCCAGTATTTATTCACATTCCAAAAGAGAAGAGATCGAAGTTGGAACCTCCAGGAAAGAAGGGAATATTTGTGGGTTACAGTGAGCAATCAAAGGCTTACCGTATCTACATCCCAGGATTCTGGCAGATTGAGCTCAGTCGGGATGTTACATTTGATGAAGACACAGCCTTCAACAAGTCTAAGAAGACTCATGAGGATGAAGAGGAGCATGAAGCTCCTAGAGTTACAGAATCTAATAATGTACCAAATAGAAATGCTGAAGAAGAACCTATTCAAGAAGATCATGATATGACAGAACCTCAAAGACCTGAGGAGACACCTCATGAAGAAAATCCTCGAAAGAGAAGACCAACTTGGGCACGAGAATTAATACAAAATGCAGGAAGAAATGGTTCTCGAGAAGGAACCAGTAGAGAAAGCAAAATACCAAGGCCATATTCTAGTTATGTAGCCTTGATGTGTAACCTTGTTGAAGAAGAACCTACATGTTTTGAAGATGCAGTAAATAAGAAGGATTGGTTGGATGTCATGAATGAAGAATACCAATCCATCATCAAGAATGATGTTTGGGATGTGGTACCAAGACCAAAGGACAAGTTATTTGTCTCGTCAAAATGGATCTTCTAAACAAAACACTTAGCAAACGAAAGTATTGAAAAGTACAAGGCAAGGTTCGTAGCGCGAGGGTTCTCTCAGAAGGAAGGAATTGATTATGAGAGACTTTTGCTCCTGTGGTCAGATATACCTCAATTAGAACCATCCTTTCCTTGGCAGCTAAGATGAAATGGAAGTTACATCAGATGGATGTAAAGACAACTTTATGGAAATATAGGAGAAGAAGTATACATTGAACAACCAGAAGGATTTGAAACAGAAGACAAAAAGACACATGTATGTAAACTGAAGAAAGCATTGTATGGGTTGAAGCAAGCACCCAGAGCATGGTATGGAAGAATTGATGGATTCCTGATGAGTTTAGGATTTACCAAGAGGAAAGCACATTCTAATATTTATTATAATATCATGAATGATGAACCTATGATATTACTATTGTATGTGGATTATTTGTTCCTGACAAGAGAAGACAAGCCCATCACTAAATGTAAAAAGAAGCTTGCTGCAGAATTTGAGATGAAAGACCTTGGGATGATGCACTATTTTCTAGGTCTTGAAGTATGATAGTTTCTAGGTGATATTTTCCTGAGTCAAGAAAAATACACAGTTGAGATCCTAAAAATATTTGGGATGTTGGATTGTAAGGCCATGACTACTCCGATGGTGACAAACTTGAAGCTCCTGAATGATACTTCATAAGAGACAATAGATGTCACGATGTAAAGACAGATTATTGGGTCATTGATGTACTTGACTAATACCAAACCAGACATATGTTTTGTTGTGAACACCTTGAGCCAGTATATGGTGGAGCCCAGACATGTTCACCTGATTGTAGCAAAACATGTGATGAGGTACCTAAAAGGTACAATAGACTATGGATTCAGATATGCTTCTGATAGTGAGTTCAGACTGTATAGATACACAGATTGGGCTGGAAGTGCCAAAGATAGAAAAAAACACTTCAAGATGTTGCTTTAGTTTGGGATCATGTATGATCTCATGGCTCAGTAGAAAGCAGCCATGTGTTTCTCTCAGCACAACAGAAGATGAATACGTAGCAACATGTTCAGCTTGTAGCGAAGCAATGTGGCTTTGCAAGATGTTGGCCAAATTGTTCGATGCAGAGATAGATGTGACTGATATTCTCTGTGACAACCAGAGTTGCATCAAGATGAAGAGAATCCAGTGTTCCATGATAGATCGAAGCACATCGAGATCAAGTTTCACTATATCCGAGATATGGTGCAGAAGGGAGCTGTAAATCTCAAGTATGTTCCTACAGAGGAACAAGTTGTTGTTGTGTTGACTAAGCCTCTGTCTCGCATAAAGTTTTAATACTTTCGAGACAAGCTTGGTGTGGTTTGAAAGGACCTCCCTCGAAAGAGGGAGTGATGATGATGTTATTCCAGTCCTTAGGTGATTGATGCTAGTCCTGAGGTGACTGAAGATCAGTACTTGCCGACTGATATAGTTCTAGTCCTTAGGTGACTAATGCCAGTCCTAAGGTGACTGACGATCAGTACTTTCTGACCAATAGAGTTCCAGTCCTTAGGTGATTGATGCCAGTCCTGAGGTGACTGGAGATCAGTACTTGCCGAATGATAGAGTTCCAGTCCTTAGGTGATTGATGCTAGTCCTAAGGTGACTGGATATTAGTACTTGCCGACTGATAGAGTTCCAGTCCTTAGGTGACTGATGCTGGTCCTGAGGTGACTGGAGATCAGTACTTGCCAACTGATAGAGTTCCAGTCCTTAGGTGATTGATGCCAGTCCTGAGGTGACTGGAAATCAGTACTTGCCGACTGATAGAGTTCCAGTCCTTAGGTGACTGATGCCAGTCCTAAGGTGACTGGAGATCAATACTTTATGATTGATAGAGTTCCAGTCCTTAGGTGACTGATGCCAGTCCTAAGGTGACTAAAGATCAATACTTGTTGGCTGATAGTGTTCCGGTATTTAGTTATTGATGGTTGATGTTATTGTTCCAGTATTCACTTGTTGATGATGATGTTCCAGCAGATGATGATGATGTTGATGATGATGTTCCAGCTGACGATGATGATGCTGATGATGATGCTCCAGCAGATGATGATGATGATGTTCCAGCAGACAATGATGATGATGCTAATGATGTTCTAGCAGATGATGATGATGATGATGTTCCAACAAACGATGATGATGCTGACGATGATGTTCCAACATATGATGTGATACCCCAGACATATGATGATCCAAAAACTTCCTACGACATATAGAGATTCACAAGTCAGTTGGGTAGTTGTTGATGATGTTGATGTTGCCCGCATAATACCTTCCTAGTTAAGAGGGAGTGTTAAAGAAATGTAACTGTGAAAGATATTCTAAATGTATTTGTCTATTGTATTGTTGTATTCCTCCTGTAGGAGATGTCATTGATGTAATTAATAATGTAAGATTCATTGAAAGAGTCAATGCAAACCCTAGGTCTTGTGTCGGCCTAGAAGAACCCAGAGAAGATGATTATATTATGTAATTGACAAGTCAGCCCAGTCAGTTAGGACAAGTCGGCCCAGTTGGGGAAAAGTCACCTCACCGAAAGAATATAAATAGAGGATGAGTTGATCATTTGTATTCACTCATATCACTCAGACAAGTTCGCATAGGAGAGAGAGAGAGAGAAGCTCGCACAAGAAGAAGAGAAGCTGATTTTGTCTTGGGATTTATCTTGTACTTTGTGAAATCTATCTTGAGGAATTTTTGCCGGGATTTTCTCCCTTGTGGTTTCCACGAGAGAAATATTGGGTTCATTGTGCTTGATGTGCTTGTATTTCTTTTAGTGATAGATTGTTTAATGTCATTATGCTAAACAAAGTGAAAATCTAACACTTGCAACTATCGTTATTGGTAGATTATCATTTTGAAGTTGCGGATCGCTTGAGTGCATTAGAGAATTCTATACTTTGAAATATTCAATGCCTATTAATTAAAGGTCCTTGAGTTGTCATAAGGCATTGGTTTCAAAGAATTATATATCCTCTAGAACACAACAAGAGGGTGCTTAAGGTATCTCCAATTTGATCTTGCTCTAAAGCTAAAAAATAAAATAAAACACACCCAGAGTGATATAGTTAATCTCCTTTGCTCCCTTGTTGCATTACATCTAGTTGTTCACCACCTTAGGATATATAAAATTAAATGCAAGATTTCCCTAGGTTAAATTTGGGGAATCAAACTACCAAGACCAGAGCAACAAAATGTTTGAGAAGCACTTATTACAGAGTAAAATTTGTAATGCAGACCATTGATTGCAATTAGATATTCAAGCAACATCAAGCTTTGTAATTGAGAACATGTTTTTTTTCCCAGGACGAAAAAACCTAGGGCTCTAACATAACTCAATGCTTACTAGGCACATACATTCTCATTATGGATTAGGAATTCTACACTTATAACATGCAGCTTTTCAATCATCACAGTCTAGACTCTAAACGCTTAAGATTTAGTTCAAAACAATCCAAGTAGAAGTGAACAACTAAATACTTTCACAAGGATGAAGTAAAAGCATGAAGTGATAAAATTATTATGACCAGCCCTCAGATTGGTTTTAGTAATATCTTTAAAGGGTTTAATAAACCCATTGTCAAGTGGCCTGACCTACAACAATATTTTGGTAGTTGCGGGCTACAAAGGCAAGCCTCACTACTGGAGATCCAAGTCCTTTAACCTAATTGCAAAAATATCTCTCAACTTGTAGAAATGTAAATAAAGCAAGACGACAATGTCCAATTGAAAAGTACTACTTCTCTAACCAAGAGAAAAATAAATATTGTTTGGAAAATTGATTGACAATGTTCATGTTTCATGGCTTACTTTATCCAATCTAAAGAACTTATAAAATGGCAACTACTTCCATCTCAAAGTTTCATTTGGTAGAGTTCATTCACATTATGATAATTATCAAGGAAATGATAAGCTAAACTATAATCAACTTGAACAATAAATATTTATAGTCAGGTAAACTGTGTATTTATAGTAAAGTAAACTATGTTCTTGAATCACCATGATGTAGTCACAAGACAATACTATGTTTGAAAACCCTAACCATTCTACAAATCACTACCTTTAACTTATAGTTCTCTTGAATGCCTATGAAGATAATAATTTCCCTAGTATTTAAATAAAAAACATATATATCTATAAATGAGTGCTTGGAATTACACTAGATTCATGATATGGGCTATGATAATATATTATAAGCAATTTACTGTGCATAATTAACCTATTACATGTTTTTCTCAATGGAAAACCTAAGCAAAAATACCAACATTTTAACCAGCTCATATATCCATGACTAAAGTCATGTTGATCCTTATCATATTGATAAGATTATACAGATTAAGTCTCATTAAAAATTTAAAACAACGTACCATGTTCCCACTTGTATATGGTAAGTAAAACCTCGTCCAAATATTTTGGAATGAAGTAAAATCTCATTTTGCAACTTGCCTGATCATCTAGAGCAATCGTGGAGCAATCCTACTACAGTTCTCATTTTGGGTCATGAATCTGGGGATGGGTTAATGCAACTGAGAGTTACCATTAGCATTGAGATCATCTCATTGCGCATTTGGAGGGAAGAGTTTACGATTCTTGTGTAAATAATATGTTCCCATGTTTCCTCCCTTGAGAGAGTTGACTGAACCCACTTTGCAAGATCCATTCCACAGGTGATGGGAGTCCTTCTAGTCATTAACTCTAGCAAACGACCCAAATCTATAGACATTACCAACAATCAATATCATAGTGTATGCATATTTTGCAAACATATTCAATAGGCACCAAAATCAATACGAAACCTTATTTGCTCCCAATTGCATAGACTGAAATAGAGAGAAATTCATATTCAAAACAAGCAGCTTTGTTGACTATATTCCTAATCTTCGCAAGTATCCATGACCACATTCACATTCTCAATGATGCTTGATAATGTATGATACGCTTCCTCCTCGTCGACTTGTAACTCGAGGAATAACGTATCAATTTGTTGACAATGACAATGGGCTTAATCATTTCTCCAAGCATTGGGTGCATAACTGTTTCGGTATGGATGCACTCACTTAATGCAATCTACCATCACTAATGCACCATCTTTGATTTTGAGGGTTGTTTTGACCTCTAATCATAGTTCAATGTGCCCGGTGGAATCAATCAAGTTTATTCGATACCCATTTCCCATTCTTTCCCCTTGAATTTTTTTCAGAGACTTTTCTGTCATTTGTTAATATAAGGAGACCAATTGATTTAATAGTGATACAACGTTCAACTTCATCTACCTGAGTATTAGTCATCCTAATATTCCCTACAATTTCTTGAACTATAATACCAGCTGCTTCCACTAGAGAATCTATCAAAGTAGAATTCCTTGCACAATGCCCATAGCAATTATCATATGTGATGATGGCTTAGGTAGGTAGGGAGAAGGCTATTTTGATGTCATGATGATGTGGCATGCACTCTCTGTGTCATCCCTTCTACATGTATCAGATGTATCAGATGTTGCATAACAAAAGAGGAGAAAAAATTATTACAAATGAAGAGGATTATACCAGGGTGAACATGCATAATGACATATGTGTTATAGGTATTATGCTTCAAGTCCTATAAACTTCGCCTTATAAAAAAGAGTTACAAGTAGATGGAAATAATTTAGTACAACAGTCATCATTTGCATTAATTAGAACAATGCATAGGCAACAAGGTTTTATTGAGCGGACTATCTACTTTTGATAAATCTAGCATCCACAATTCCATCGAAATATAATCAGTGTTCAAAGAATCAAAATTCCTTTCAAAATATTTGTATCAACATGAACATTTGATGGGATAGCTGAACATAAAATAAATAGAGTAGTCATAATACTATCATTACTTATTTTTCTTATTGACCAAAAGTTTGAAATAACCTATAAAATGGAACTATATACAAGCATTGCCTGAAATCCACAAATGCAAGTGAAACATTGCGAGTCCAATATCCTTGGAATAATTCTATAAATTTCAAAAATTTAATTTAGATATATGAATTGAAGGACCTACATTGTGGCATCTTGTACAAGCTCACCACTCTCAAATTTGAGATAAAGAGAGCCATAATCGGCTCCTCGAGTGATTATAAAAGCCCATGTGCAATCTAGTTTTTTAAGCAAGTTAGGGTTATGTTTCAGAGTATAATTATTTAATTCTTAAGTTTGAAAAACCAAGAGAAACACTCTCGCACTAGGACATGTAAGAAATTTATAAGAACTATTCAACTAACTAAGATTTTGCATCGTATTGGCTTCTATCATATCAAGTTTGACTAGGTCTTGTCACCTGAACTTATTAGTTTAGCCATATAAACATAGACTCACATTATTGTCTACAGACCAAAAACCAAAAGCAACTTTGCCTCTTAATAATTACAATAGATAACCAACTTCCCAAGCACATCAATCAAAATTTCTAACAGACATGGGACTAACAAAGTAGATTCCACCCAACAATTATATTATGTGTAAGACTCAAATACAAACCATAAATAGTCCCAGATTAAATTTGAAGCTTTCCTTGTTTCACTTGGAGAGATTCCAACTATGTTTGGAATTATATTCGAACCTTGGAGTCTCACCAACTCAAAATCCCCAAAAATGGAAGACAATAAAAACTCAAAAGCAAAGTATGACAAATGATCATATATATGATTAGTTTCTGTTTTGATAAATTTACAATTACATTTGGGGAGAAGGAAATGGTGGAGGGTTTTGAAAGTTTTGGAGAAAACCCTAGCTAGGGTTTTCAGAAAACTATAGCAGCATGGAGTTAAGCTAACGTTTGCATTGGCCTAGTACCAACCAAGTGGAAAAAAAGTGGGAATTATGATGTTTTTGTGCTATAATTTTCTTTAATACCCTAGACCTAGGTTGTGATTTTCAGAACTTTTCTTTACCCTTCTTGTTTTTCAGACATGAACATATTTTTTAGCAGGGGTTTGAGCTAATTTTTGTAGTTGTGGTGGTATGCGTGTTTCCTTTATTTCATATTTTCCAATCTGATGTGCTATTTTTTAGCCTAATTCAGCTGTGGGCCGCCCTCATCAAACACCTGGCTGTGGACATTTTAATTTGTTGATGTGATGACTCCTCTTGTTATGTATGTGACGTGTGTACATACCTCTCACAACCGGTAGTTGATTATGGATCTGGTGGGTGGTCCTTCCTCGGTCTAAAACCCTAACCCTCTTTCATTTCAATGTTCTACGACTTCTTTTTGACATGATGCGGCTTCACCCATTGTGGAGGAATTGTTGAAGCTTCACGATAAAGGCCATTATGGGGTCTCTCATGACTATAATGTGAAGGAAACTGTAGATATTGTTGGGGGTTCAATTGCTTAGGATACCAGGAATACTAACCATCGACTTACTGGAAATAGGGCCCGTGAGCGCATAAAATACAAAACTTATAAAGTAAGAGAAGGATTACATAAATTTGTGGTTGACGTAGATGTGAACTTGGATCGGGTTGGAATGTTAGCTAAGCATTCCCTTGTTGGAAAAATGGAAGCTACTAGGGTTACTAGGTTGGAGCTAATCAAGTGGGATAATAGAACTTGGCTTTCGCTATATGGGTATGCTCCTCAAATTAATATGTTGATCAATGGTTGGATTTGCTTTATATTTCCTAGTGAAGATCATATCCAATAGATTATGGAGTCTATCTGGATTATTAAGGGGGGTTCCATGGTATTAAAGTGGTGTCATTCAACTTTTAACCTTGAAAATGAGAAATTGACGAAAAGACATCTTTGTTTATAGCTCCATAGATTTCCACTGGAGTTATGGACACAAAATATTTTTGAAGGCCTGACAAATTCTATTAGTAAATTCGTTCAAGTGGATAAGCAAAACCTCCATGGAATGGAAAAGAGGATCGCACGAGTTATGTTGGAGCTAGATATCCGATTGGGGCTGCCCGTATAATTGGAAATCCATTGGGGAGACAGGGTTTTCAGACAAAGGTTGGATTATCATAATATCCCCTTTCCATGCTTCAATTGTCGAGAGGTTGGACATGTTAGAGAAAAATGTCCTGTTATACTCTTTGGTTTGCAGTTGGTGTCTTCGGTGGACGACTCTAAAAATTGTGATGGGTTTTCTCTAGAATTGACGCCGAAAAAACAACTTACCACCAACAGAGATGCCTCCACTGCATTTTCTCTAGGTATGCATTTGTCGGAAACCCAAACACACTGTGATGGGGTTACAAAAGAGGAATTAAATTTGTATTTATCTGTTGAGAAGGAACTGGATACAAGATTGTCTTTAAAAGGAAGTTTTATTAATTGTAATATAAATCTGGTTAATAACCCGTCCCCATTTTTACCTAACTCTGTGTCTGATACCTTAATTGAGTCTCCACCTGTGATAGACCATAACCCTCCTTCCCATTTGGGAGGTTTTACTAGGGATCTTGTTTATAATGATGGGATTGCGTCAGGATCGTCCAACTCTGACTCTCTACATCATTTGGCTTCTTTACATCGTCAGTCTTCTGCCCAAAATTTACGCACATTCCAAAAGGACCCTATGATCGTCTATTCCAAAAATCCTTCGGACGAATTGGGGGTGTCACTTGCTCAATCTATTAGGTTTCAAAATGTTACTATTTGCAACAAAGAAAAACAAAAATAAAGTGGTGATTTTTTTGGGCAATGAGACACAAAATGTTCCCCTGTCAGTCAGACTTTCAGAAGTAGAGAACCCTAATTCTCCTGACAATACTTGTTCACCACCTCGGGCCCTTAGAGCATATATTCCCACCCATAAAGTTACCTAATGTTCATCCTATCGCTAAACGTTCGTGGTTTGGGTAGGTTTAACAGGGTTAGGGCCCTTACCAAACTCATAAATACTACTAATCCTATTATCATTCAGTTACAAGAAACAATGTGCTCTGAGGCACATGCCATTAAAACTTTCTCCAATATCCTTCCTGATTGGGAGATGTGTGCCATTGATTCCAGTGGACATTTCGGGGGTCTTCTCACCTATTGGAATCCAATTCTCTCAAATGTTTAGCCACATAGAACTAGTGGAGGGATTCTATTGGAAGGTTCTTTTAAAATTTGGAGTGAGCAAGTAGCTATACTGAACTGTTATGGTCCATATAAGGACCAAGAATACTTTTGGAAAACATTGCAGGATGGAGGTCTCTTAGGATCTTACAAACTTAATTATTTCCAGGGATTTAAACTTTACTTTGTCCTCTGCAAATATATGGGGTGCCTCCACACAGAATGATTCCTCAACAGATTTTTTCTCCAATCTTCTTCTGAGGAATAACCTGATTGATTTGTCCCTGATCAAGATGGAACCTACCTGGTCAAATAGAAGGTGTGGCAGGGTTGGAATTAGCAAGAGGCTAGATCGTTTTATGATTAATCATGATTTGGCTGAAAATTTTCAGAGATATAGGATGTGGGTGGAAAAATGTGTTAGTTTAGATCGTCTTCCTCTTATTTTGCAACTTGATGGTACTAACCAATGCAAAAATGTTCATTTTAAATTTAATAGTGCTTGGTTATTAAAAGAGGATTTTTGTGCTTTGGTCAAACAAAAGTGGAATTCATATTATCCAGATGAAGCTCTTAACCCAGTGGATAGTTTTGTTTGGAAGCTTAAGTGCTTAAAGAAAGATGTTATTGTTTGGGCAAAAAATAAAAAAATGAAGGATAAGGCAGATTTTTTACTTATTGAGGAACGAATCCAAAATATTTTGGCTAGGGATGAGAACTTTTATTGGATGAAACAGATAGAATTTCCATCAATGAATTAGAGAACAAAAAATCCATTCTACTGAGAGAGGAAGAGATGGAATGGCGTCTATAAAGCTGAGCACTTTGGATGTCTCTAGGGGATAGTAATACAAGGTTTTTTCATAACTATGCTTCATATAGGAGAAATCATAATGCTATATGGGAAATGCCAAATGGTAATGGGAATGTGGTTAATAATCAAAAGGATCTAAAAAATATGGCTAAATATTTCTTTAGTGGTTCCTTTAAAGATTCCAGGAACTGTCAGATTGAGGCTTAATTAAATGTGCTTAGACATATTCCTGGTTGTTTTGAGCCAGGGGAGGGTGAATAAATTGGTAGAGAAGTTACTATAGATGAAGTGGAAGCTTCTTTGAAACTATATGTTAAGGATAAGAGTCCAGGTCTAGATGGATGTAATTTGGAACTCTTCCTTGTGTTTTTGGATGATATGGGGAAGGACCTCCTATCCATGATGGAGTACTCTAGACAAGAAGGTTTTGTTTCCGGTGCTTTAAATTCTACTTTCCTAACTCTCATTCCAAAATGCAACAAACCTGATTCCTTCAATGATTTTAGACCAAATGCTCTCTACAATTTGGGTTATAAACTGATCACAAAAATTATCTCTTTAAGAATCAAGCCTTTTCTCTTTAGAAGGATGTCCAGAGAACAATTTGTATTTTTGGAGGATAGACAGATTTTAGATGTCATTGGCGTTACCCAAGAACTGATGCATTCCATGAACTTGAAAAATATTGATGCTATCTTGCTAAAAATGGATTTAGTAAAAGCTTATGATCGTGTTGATTGGGATTACCTTAGACTTCTCCTCTAACATATTGGTTTGCCATTAAATACTACTAATTGGATTATGTCCTGTATTACATCTGCTCATTTTTCGGTGCTCATCAATGGTTCTCCATCATATTTCTTTAAAAGTTCAAGGGGCATCAGATAAGTATGTCTTCTGTCTCCCCTTCTTTTCCTATTAGTCATTGAAGGTCTCAGCTGTTAAGATTCAATATGCTAAGACATAAAATATTAGCATTACATTCCATTTCACAATAATAGCATATACAGGATCACTGAAGAAACAACAAGCACAACATAAACACAAGAGACATAGATTTATCTTGGGAAACCCTCATGGGGCAGAAAACCCAGCAAAGCTTCCTCAATATAGATGACCAGCAATATGCAAAGATGCAAACCAAAGACATGATCTCCTCCTCCTCCATAACAGACCTCTCTCTCACAAGTGTGCTACATTTCAAGTGAGGGAAGTGTATCAAATGAAAAACACACCTCCTCTATTTATATACATCTCCGACTTGTATTTTATATTAACTAGGTCGGACCCAACTTTACCACTGGGTTAAACACCCCATTATAATTGACTTGGCCGACCCCTCTAGGGTGGTCTAATAACCCTTTGACCCACATAACACATACAAGGCCGACCCCCACTAGGGAAGTCTAATAACCCAAGTTACCACATTCCGACGGAGGAATAAATATCTCCGGGTATACAATAAGATCTTCACGGAGGAATGAAACATCTACGGAATAACAAAGTACAAATATAATATTCTTTGAAGTTACAATATTTCAACACTCCCCCTTAACGAGAAGGATATTATAACAACATCTGCACGAGCAAGGAGTCATCAACATCATACATGATACATCTATAAATCATTGGAAGCTTTCTCAACATCATCAGTAACTCAAGCAGTTGCTAGAACATCTTCAATACTGGAACATCAACATCTTCAGTACTGAGTCTTTATCTTCTGCAGCACTCGAATAGCTACAACAACATCAACATCTGGATCCTCGTGATCATCAGCATCGTCATCACACGATCATCAACATCGTCATCACACAATCATCAGGATTAGTATCCACACCAATACAAG
Source organism: Larix kaempferi (assembly GCA_027924585.1). NCBI lineage: Eukaryota > Viridiplantae > Streptophyta > Pinopsida > Pinales > Pinaceae > Larix > Larix kaempferi. The sequence continues at coordinate 601,438 of BSBM01000720.1, read as the reverse complement.
TATACACATCATCAATACAAGTATCCTCATCAATATAAGTATACATACAAGTATCCTCATCAATACATATCCTCATCAATACATATCATCAATACAAGTATCACTACATCAATACACGTACCCTCATCAATACAAGTATCCTCATCAGTCAAGTATACACAATAGTAGCATACCCTGCAAAACACATGATCCTTCCTTTCGGAATTACTAGATCATGGATAATCCTTCCTTTCAGAATTACAGGATTCTAGTCCATCAACTCTGGTGATCCTTCCTTTCAGAATTACAAGATCATGGACAATCCTTCCTTTCGGAATTACGAGATTCTAGTCCATCAATACTGGTGATCCTTCCTTTCGGAATTACGGGATCATGGACAATCCTTCCTTTCAGAATTACGGGATTCTAGTCCATCAATACTGGTGATCCTTCCTTTAGGAATTACGGGATCATGGACAATCCTTCCTTTCGGAATTACGGGATTCTATTCCATCAATACTGGTGATCCTTCCTTTCGGAATTACGGGATTCTAGTCCATCAATACTAGTGATCCTTCCTTTCGAAATTACGGGATTCTAGTCCATCAATACTGGTGATCCTTCCTTTCGGAATTACGGGATCATGGACAATCCTTCCTTTTGGAATTACGGGATTCTAGTCCATCAATACTAGTGATCCTTCCTTTTGGAATTACAGGATCATGGACAATCCTTCCTTTCGAAATTATGGGATTCTAGTCCATCAACACTGGTGATCCTTCCTTTCGAAATTACGGGATCACGGACAATCCTTCCTTTCGGAATTACAGGATTCTAGTCCATCAATATTGGTGGTGCTCAAACAATCCTTCCTTTCGGAATTACGGGACCCAGTCTTTACGAAGCTATCACACTTGGATGATCCTTCCTTTCGAAATTACAGGATCCTTATCCAGTACGGACTTCATTCTCGAAGACATAGGTCTATGGATCAATTCAAGGGATTGAAGTCCGGGGATGATACAATCCCCACCTGTCCACTAAGGACTTCATTCTTGAAGACATAGGTCTACGGATCAATTCAAGGGATCGAAGTCCGAGGATGATACAATCCCCACCTGTCCACTAAGGACTTCATTCTCGAAGACATATGTCTACGGATCAATTCAAAGGACCGAAGTCCGGGGACGATACAATCCCCACCTGTCCACTAAGGACTTCATTCTCGAAGACATATTTTTATGGATCCTTTTAGAACATGTGTTCAAGGATGATGCAATCCCCTTGTCAACTTAGACCCTGTCTAAGGACCATCCACCAACCTCTCTGTCGGCATCACCAATATAGGTATCCACATCATCGACCTCACTGTCGATGCAGGCAATCTCATCATAAGTGACCAAATCACTCCCCCTTTTGAGGAGGGTCCTTCTGAACTACACCAAGCTTGTCTCGGAAGTACTCAAACTTTACTTGAGGTAGAGCTTTGGTTAGTACATCGGTAGCTTGTTCACTTGAGGTAGAGGTTTGGTTAGTGCATCGGTAACTTGTTCACTTGAGGTAGAGGTTTGGTTAGTACATCGGCAACTTGTTACAAATTCGAACTTTATAGTTCCTTTCTGCACCATATCTTGTCAGATCTATATGTGCTTTGACTTATCATGGAACACTGGATTCTCTGCCATCTTGATACAACTCTGTTTGTCACATAGGATCACAGTTGGGTCTATCTCTAAACAATCATGAAGCCATACTTCTTCACAGCTAGCAGAGCAAGCAGCCATATATTTCACTTGTGTTGAGAGCCACACTAGACTGCTTCCTGCTAAACCACAAGATCATGGCTGATCCCAGACAATAACATCCTCTCGTTGTGCTCTTCCTGTCTGATACACTTTCTTCTCAATCAACATCTGTGTAGCCATCTGAAGTCATGATCTCCAAGATCAAAGTCTATCGTATCCTTTAGGTACCTCATCACATGCTTTGCAACTATCAGGTGAACACATCTAGTTTCCACTAGATACTGACTCAAGGTGTTCACAGCAAAGCATATATCTGACCTAGTATTCGTTAGATACATCAATGACCCAATAATTTGACTGTACAGAGTTATATACACTAACTCTGATGAGTCATCCGCTAACAACTTCAAGTTGGAAACCATGAGAGTGGCCATTCCAACACATCAAGTCCTTTTAATATTTCTCTGCACACTTTCCCTTGTTGAGAAAGATTCCTTCTGAGCCTTGCCATACTTCTAGACCTAGGAAGTAATGCATCAATCTAAGATCTTTCATTTTCATTTCTGCAGCCATCTTCTTCTTTCTTTTCATGATCTATTTGTAAAAATAGATCATCCTCATACAGTAATAGTATGAAAGGTTCATCATTCATAACGGATCAGCTTTACTTTTGGTAAAGCCCAAGCTTATCAAGAAACTGTCAATTCTCCCTTTGTGACTGAACATCATTCACACTCTGCATTGAGTGACCTTCTGCATATCTATCTGTGCCATCTCTCGTCAGATGGGTCTACTAATATGAGCCTCAATATCATTCGAACTCTGTGGTGAGTTCCTTTTTGCATCCATGTCATCTGTGTATAGAAACCATATTCAACCTTGTAGCAAAGGTTGAGATCCACATCACCCATGGTGATCATTAAGCTCATCAATTGACTATCGATCCTGGGTACCTGATTCACACTTCTTCTTTAATTACACCATTAAGAGAATGGTCTTATCTAGCCACTTGGAGCAAACATCTCGTCATGATTCTCTTCCTCTTTCTAAGAGAATCTTCTAGCCAGGAGCCTTCTATATTTTGTTTGATTTGTAAATCTTCTTGTTGAACATCCATCACTTGTTTGGTGTTCATCATTCTTCATGATCTTTCCTACAAATCAAAATTAAGTACATGATTAGTAATACTTCATAATCATCAAATCATGTTGACATGATAACCTATTATGCATACAGATATCATTTACATAGCTATGAAACTATCTTGACCAATACTTTGGCACACCACTTTTCCATATCCTGTATGCATACAGTGGCTATCTAGATGCCTTCCATCTCTACCAGAACATACTATCGAGAGTGTGCACAATTCTCAGCATGTCAGCAAAGAGGTTTCATTCTAGACAAGCAACAATGGAATGTTTGTCCAATTTACCAATCACATGCATATTAGTAGTATACTGTTCAATGCTATATGAATGTTTACACTCAACATGATATATTCTAAATATGCATGCAATCTATTACAAGCAATATCATTTACTATTTCAAATAACAACTCAAATACTTATCTTTTATGTTTGTGTGGTTGCCTCCCGCTTGATCTTCTATTCATTATGTACCACTGTGCATGCTCAAGTGTGCACTAGTGTCATCCTCATGATCTCATACACAAACATACATTCATTAGTATATTCTCAATATTATCAAAACATTATAATCATTAGTATTCAAGGTTTCAGGGAAGTCTTCTTTTACTCATGCATATTCTTGTTTGATCATAGGACTCTTCTGGTTAGTTAAATCATCAATCAAGATAAGAGACATAATATGCATAAACCCTTGATTACTAACTTTATGAATAAGCATAACCAATCATACCAAGTATACTTATATAAGGGATCCTAATACAAGGTAAGATTCTAACTTGATATAGGAAAACATACCTGGATTAGTATACTTGCTTATTTATGTCTAACATACCTAATCAATATCTTCTTTGTTCTCTTCAATGATTTAGAGATTCTGTGCTGGAACCTGCATATCTCATAATAGAACAAAGTCATACATACCTCGTCAGTAGAACTTCTATGTGATCAAATATTATGGAGGAGTCTTTGTCTTCATGTTGTCATGGTCATGGAACTTGATTTGTCTTTCGTGATGTACCTGTATCTTGTTAGAATACAACATCAACCTCATACAACACCACAGTGCATTAGTACAATCATATAACCCTAATCAATGAATGTCTTCTATCATTCACATTCATACTTTTATTAGGTTGATAAGATAATTCTAACATTGTACTAACCTAAATAATATGAGGCCAAACATATTATGAACTTTAATTAAGAATCAGATTTCAAGACATACTCGTATCTCCTTAAGTCATACCTATCGAGATTTCTTGTAGTCTTCTTATGTAAGGCCTTAGCCTCAAACTCCCCCTGAAACTGGATCTGGAGCTTGATTAGGGTTTGTTAGAGAAACCCTAAAAATTCAATCTTTGACTTTCACACTTCTGAATGGATGGAAGGATGTGTCTTGCTGAGCTGATCAAACTTGCATACTTCAATTTTGAAATCTCCAAAATTTGACCCTTAAAAATTGCCTTTGAAACTTCTGGATCTTCTGGACAGGATCCTGAACTAGGGTTTGATAAAGCCCACCCTTCTGCCTAATCATAAGGTTCGATCCAAGGCTCTAAACTCTTATTTTTCTGAGGAGCTTCCAGCCGTGGTCACAGACTTCAAGAATTCCAACTTTTGCTGAAGCCCTAATTTTCCATCTTTCTAATCAAAATCCCGAACTGGGGTTTGATCAAGCTCGGTCTTCTACCCAACCAAAAAATTCGATCTTGGTCTCTAAATTTCGATTTTCCTAAGTAGCATTCAGCCATGGAATCCGATTCCAAAAATTCCAACTTTCTCCGAAACCCTAAATTCCGGAAGCCATGAATGAAGGTGCTCCAAAAATAATTCTGTTTTGATAGAAATATGTACTTGATTGTTTCTGATGTAATTCTGAACTTTTCGATCCATAGGGTCTGAAAACTTTTTCTGTGGTATCCTGACCTATCGTCTTTCCATATTGACAGGTCTGACCTCAATTGGATTTTCTGAGAGAGAGTTATGCCAAGTGTCGCAACGTGACCTGTTTATGGGATAAAAAAGGAGAGCGAACTTGTACGGCGTGCCATGTGTCACTGGTTCAACTTTGGCCTCTGAAAACATTTTATGAGATAGTACATTCTGTGTACTACCTGTCACATTTTACGAAATTTCATTTGGAGATTCCTATCCCAAGTTATGACCTTTTTGCCTAGGTCACCTGATTTCGACTGAGATCTGGAAGAGGCAAAAACCCTAACTTGTACTGATCATAACTCACAAAGTACAACGAATTTGAGGGTGTCCTTTGGAAAAAAGGTACCTGGGGATGTTATCTACGACCTGTAAAGGTTTCAGATCTTGAACCTTCGCCAGAATAGATTTATAGCGAAAGTTCCACAATGACTAGTTTTTGATATATAAAACCCTAACCTTCAAATTGTCGCAAGTGAAGTAAGTGTCGTAAGTGCCATACATTGCCTTCCTTCAGGTTAGCTCTGATACCATGTTAAGATTCAATATGCTAAGACATAAAATATTATCCTTACATTCCATTTCACAATAATAGCATATACAAGATCACTGAAGAAACAACAAGCACAACATAAACACAAGAGACACAGATTTATCCTGGGAAACCCTAATGGGGTAGAAAATCTAGCAAAGCTTCCTCAATATAGATGACCAACAATATACAAAGATGCAAACCAAAGACATGATCTCCTCCTCCTCCATAGTAGACCTCTCTCTCACAAGTGCGCTACATTTCAAGTGAGGGAAGTGTATCAAATGAGGAACACACCTCCTCTATTTATAAACATCTCCGACTTGTATTTTATATTAACTAGGTCGGCCCCAACTTTACCATTGGGTTAAACACCCCATTATAACTGACTCGGTCGACCCCTCTAGGGTGGTCTAATAACCCTTTGACCCACATAACACATACAGGGCCGACCCCCACTAGGGAAGTCTAATAACCCAAGTTACCACATTCCGACGGAGGAATAAACATCTTCGGGTATACAATAAGATCTTCACGGAGGAATGAAACATCTCCGGAATAATAAAGTACAAATATAATATTCTTTGAAGTTACAATATTTCAACATCATCTATATGATAATTAAGGCTAAATCAGATGGAAAGTTGAAAGGTATTAAAAGTTCTGCATCTGTGTGTAATGTCCCCATTTTGACCCCCTTCGCATTAAATCGTAAATGATGTAAATATTGTAATTTAATCATGGTGAGGAGCTCAAGGACAAGGCCCCACCACTGATTTAGCGTTTTATGTATCGGAAATTAAAAATAGATGCCTATGGTTCTTGTGCTAGATAGGCACAATGTAAATTAAGACATCATGTAAATACGAATTTTAATGAGAAACCCACAACTAGCTATGCAATGCAACAAAGAGATGGGGGCATGATTCTTCAAGGAATTGGGAGGGAAATTATTCAAACCCTTGAGCCAATGGTGTTAATCCATGTGTTAATGAGAAAACCCATAAACCACCAACTACCCATTTTGGGTTATGGACCCAATCATTTAATTCTTCCAGAAATTGGTTGAGGCAATTAATGCCTTGGGAATGAAGAGGTATGGAAGCCAATTTCGTGCATGGGCAAGCCATCAACCTGGGAATTCGTGTTTTTGCTTCTTGGGAAAGAAAACACCCACGAAATGGTGCCCAAAGCCATTCTAAACCCATAGTCTTTCCTCTCTCACGCAGTCTAAACTACTGGGTCTTTCCCCATCACGTTTTTCACCATTTTTCCTACATTTTCCATGCCTGGGAGCTCGTTTTTGCATTGTACAGCAGCTGGGAGAGAAGGGCCACGATTTGGGACTGTGATGGAGGTCGTTTTTGCCCCAAATGCCCATGGACGTTTTTCTAAAAATGATTTCTGCTCTCCAGGGTTGTTCCCCAATTGCCATTTCGTTTTTGGGCTTTCCCACGTTTTTCTGAATTGGTAGAAACCTCCTTCTTGGGCATCCCATTGAAGAAACGTTTCCTCATGCCCAACAATTGTGGTTTTGCTGTTATGTGCATCCCTGTTTTGGTTTGAACCTTTGAGCAAGAGATTTGGAGTGGTAGTGGACAGAATTGGCTTGATAAACCTAGTGGGGGAGACAATCTCTCAAGAAGATCAAGAGGGCTTTGGCTACTCTTCTATGCACACCCTGAGAACACTAGATGGGGAAGGTATGGCTTGAGGGACTGTACAGCAGTGAAAAGAATACTTCCTTGTGCTGGGTGTGTAGGTATTGTGGGTGCCAAGCTAGATAGATTTTGTAAGGTTATCCTTGGCTCTCTGCTTGAGCTCATTAGCTTAGCAACTCTTCCTTTCCATTTCCTAGCAGCCTGATAAACCCAATTGTAGATTGGCTTGGCTTATCTTGGTGTATGCTTGGCTATGTGTGAGTCTGCTGTTCCCTGGATTCCTTGTAGAAATCATGCCTAGCTCGGGGGGTGGCAGTTGTATCAAGAGGTTGATAAGCACAACTGGCCTATGGTTGTGTGGAACGTTACAGATGCATAGCTGGTTGCTTGGGACTACTTTGTTAAGATAAGTATTCTCTTTTATAAATTCTGCAATGTCTTTATTTAATGGCTGTCACAGAAATGTTTGAATGTATGTTAGATATTAAACATGATTTTTAATTCCGTTGTGTTTCTATAACATGCACATGTATATGTCCTTTTTTTTTATCAATGAGTTTTTACTTAATGGATATGGGGTTAGATGCCCTGCTTTAGCATCACGTTCCCTCTATCATGCTGGTATGATGGGAGGGGCCATTACATTTTGGTATCAGAGTTGCTGGTTGCAGCATTGGACCTCTATGGGCCAAATCCAATTACAGTCATCACAGGAAGAAGGAAAGAAGAATCCGAAATTGTTTTAAGAGTTTTTGGAAAAAATTTGTTTAAGTCTGTTTCGGGAAGAATTCGGAAAGTTGGCCCAAAACTGCGGAAGGATTCCGCGAGTTGTTCCGCAACGCGGGAGAATTCGAAAAATCATTCCGAAATTGCGGAAGAGTTCCACGAATCGCCCCGCAATTGCGAAAGCTTTCGGCAAACCGCCCCGCAATTGCGGAAGCCTTCGGCAAACCGCCCCGCAAGTGCGGAAGCCTTCGGCAAACCGCCCCGCAAGTGCGGAAGCCTTCGGCAAACCGCCTCGCAATTGCGGAAGCCTTCGGCAAATCTCCCTGAAACTGCGGAAAGAATTATGGAACGTCTTCCAAAACTGCGGAAAGAATTATGGAACGTCTTCCGAAACTGCGGAAAGAATTCCGGAATGTCTTCCGAAACTGCGGAAATAATTCCGGAATGTCTTCCGCAACTGCGGAAAGAATTCCGGAATGTATTCCGAAACTGCGGAAAGAATTCCGGAATGTCTTCTGCAACTGCGGAAAGAATTCCGAAATGTCTTCTGAAACTGCGGAAAGAATTCCGGAATGTCTTCCGAAACTGCGGAAAGAACTCCACAAGTTGCTCCGAAACAAGGAATTTCAAAGATTTTTTTCAGGGAGATTTTCAGGTGCCGAAAATGGAAAAATTGCCATGGAACTTATGTGCCAGATTGTGCGAAATGAAAGATTTAAAAAAAAAAAAAAAACGAGGGCGCTGCCCTCAACCCGCGGAAGCCACAAGGGGGAAAGCCCACTTGACCCCCGTCGTCCCCCCTTATATGTCGTTGATTGTGAGAAAATTCTATGATCTGACAAATTGTCAATATAACATTTTTCCACATGCATGAAAGTAAGTTATGAATTCTGAGAATATAATGCAGCTAACAATTGTGTTGATGAACACATTTTGCAGAATCACAGTTACATCAGGGTAGCATTCTAGATAGTACAGTTGGAAAGTTCTAGGTCTTGGTTGGGCCAAGAAAATCAACATCATGGATGATGCACAGGATCCCTATGAGCCTGAGACAGATGCTATGGGGGAGAACATACATGTTGAAAATGCTGAAACATAATCTAATGGGAGAAGAAATCAAGAGACTCCTCCAGGTATTGCAGCCACCATGAGAAGCCTAAGGGTGGAATTGCAAAGCTGTAGAGAAGATAATGAAAGGATGATTAAAGCTCAGGAAGAACAAAATCAGTTGAATGCAGCCATGCTACAGAGTTTGACAGACATCCAAAGGCAAATAAACTCTGGGCATCAGACATCAAATCCAGAAAGGGGTGGGAGTAGCTCTAGAAGGAATTCCCGTAAGAGGGCTAGTAGCTCAAGAAGAGTTTCTACAGACCGAACTTATACTCCAGAAATCTCTTCTAATGAATCATCTGACTCTGAAGAATCCATTAAGGGTTCAAGCTCTTCATCTCGCAAAAGTAAGAGGAAGAAGCACTACAAGAACAATTCACATGGGGAATTTAAGAAGGTGAAACCTCCTACATTTGATGGAGAGATAAAGTCTGATCAAGAAGCTGAAGCTTGGCTTCTTGGGATGAGAAAGTATTTCCAAGTCCAAGACTACTATGGGAATATGAAGGCAAGGTTTGCCATATTCAACTTGAATGGAAGAGCATCTATATGGTGGGAACACATCAGGCAGGTGAGGAAGATCAACGAAAGGAAGATCGTGTGGAAGCAGTTCAAGAAATACTTCAAGCAGAAGTACCTCTCTGATAGGTACTATGATGATAAGATCAAAGAGTTCTATGAGCTGAGATTGGGACAATTGACCATGGAAGAATATGCAAATAAGTTCTTGGAGCTGCTGAGGTATGTTAGGTATATTCGAGATGATAAGGTGAAAATTCAGCGTTTCCTAAGTGGACTGCCCCAGTCATATAAAGATAGAATTGAGTTTGATGAACCTCGAACTCTAGAGGAGGCCATAAGAAAGGCCAAGTATTGCTTTGATCAAAACAAAAATAAACCAGAATTCCATAAGGTATGGAAGGATAGGAAAAACGAAAAATTTGATCAAAGGAAGAAGGGGTTCAAGCCTCCTCAATTCCGGAATCAGCAAAGGCAACCATCATAGGTTGTGACTAAGCCAACTAGGATGATGGGAGACAAGCCAAGAGATCCAAAGGAGCCAAGAGAACCACTTCAATGTTGGGGTTGTGGAGGAGACCACATGCTTAGGAACTGTCCACATCAAAATGGGAATCCAAATCAAGTTCACAACATCCAAGGAGATGAAACTGTGGGTCAAGTGGCGAGGACAATCCCTAGAATCTATGCAACACTAGACGACCGCCAAGCAGATCATCAGTCAACTGTGGTTGAAGTCGAAGGTAAGATTGCTAAGCAATCTGTTTCTATTTTGATTGATCCTGGATCTACTCACAGTTATGTCACTCATGAATTGTTGAGATTTGTGCTTTCAAGAAATTAAAGCATAGTAAATCGTGGTTAGTTCAACTAGCCACTGGAACCAAGAGAAAAGTTAGTGAAATAGTAGAGAAATGTCCATTAGAGATGGATGGGCTATTCACTTATGCAGATTTGAATATTTTGCCACTTGGTTCCTATGATATTCTCATTGGAATGGATTGGTTGAAAGCACACAGGGTTAAACTTGACTGCTACAATAAGACATTTGAATACATGGACGAAGAAGGAAACCCGAGGGTTGTAAAAGGCATTCCAAATGTGACTTTTGTTAGACAGGTTTCAGCCATGTAGCTGAAGAAGTTCTGTAGGAAGGGATGTCAATTGTATGCCGCCCACATTTTAGAGGCAACAGAGAATGAAACTCTTAATTTGGAGGACTATCAGGTATTGCAAGAATTCATGGATGTTTTTCCTGATGAGATTCCAGGACTTCCTCCAAAGAGAGACATTGACTTTATAATTGAACTTATGCCAGGAGCGGCACCAGTGTCTAAGACACCCTACAGGATGAGTACACCGGAATTGCTAGAATTGAAAATACAATTACAAGAGTTGCTGGAAAAGAAATATATTAGGCCAAGTGTGTCCCCGTGGGGAGCACCTGTTCTATTTGTGAAAAAGAAAGATGGAACACTCAGGTTATGTATTGACTACAGGCAGTTGAACAAAGTCACTGTGAAGAACAAATACCCATTGCCCCGAATTGATGACCTTTTTGACCAAATGAGAGCAGCAAAGGTATTTTCAAAGATTGACTTGAGGTTTGGTTACCATCAGGTAAGAATCAAAGAAGAAGATATTCATAAGACAGCCTTTAGAACGAGGTATGGACACTATGAGTTTGTAGTGGTACCATTCGGTCTCACAAATGCACTAGCTACATTCATGTGTCTCATGAATAATGTTTTTAGCAAGTATTTGGAAAAGTTTATTCTTGTATTCCTAGACGACATTCTCATCTATTCTAAGAATGAAGAAGAGCATGAAGAACATTTGAGAATGACAATGCAATTACTAAGGGAGCATAAGCTGTATGCAAAGTTGAGCAAATGTGACTTTTATAAAGATAGAATTCATTATTTGGGTCACATCATCTCCGACGAAGGAATATCTGTAGACCCTGAGAAGATTGAAGCCATTATGAATTGGCCAACTCCAAGGAATGTGACTGATGTGAGATCTTTTATGGGCCTTGCTGGTTACTACAGGAGGTTTATCGAAGGATTCTACAAGGTTGCAAACCCGATCACTTCTTTGCAAAAGAAGGGGATAAAGTTTGAATGGTCACCAAGATGTGAGGAAAGTTTTCAACGGTTGAAGAATCTTCTTACAAGTGCACCAATTTTGAAAATTGCAGACCCAGAAAAAGACTTTGTGGTGTGTACCGATGCATGCAATCAAGGACTTGGAGGAGTTCTTATGCAAGACAACCACGTGATATGCTATGAGTCAAGAAAGTTGAAGGAGCATGAGAAGAACTATGCTACTCATGATATAGAACTTGCAGCCATAGTACATGCCTTAAAGATGTGGAGGCATTACTTAATGGAAAGAAAATTTGAGTTAAGGACAAACCATTGTGGTCTGAAATACTTGTTTGATCAGCCAACTTTAAATGCTAGGCAAGCTAGCTGGTTGGAATTTTTGTGTGAATTTGATTTTGAAATCAAACACATAAAAGGGAAAGAAAACAAGGTGGCTGATGCACTCAGCAGGAAGGTACATGAAATGTATGTGGTAGCACTTAGTACTTGCCAACCAGATTTGAGGTAGCAGATTGTTAACCATATTGTTGAGGATGAAGTATACGTACAGATAAAGGACAAATTGCAGCAGCAAGACCTTGGCAAGAAGTATGAAGGCTATCATTTTGAAGAAGGCGAACTTCTTACTTATAAGAATAGAGTCTATATTCCAAATGCGGCAGATTTGAGGAGAATTGTTATGGATGAAATCCATAATTCTCCATACTCTGGTCACCCAGGATATAATAAAACAATTGCTATAGCAAGAAAATATTATTTCTGGCCAGGCATGAAGAAGGACGTCGCTGAATACATTTCTAAGTGCATGGAATGTCAGCAGGTGAAGAGTGAACACCAACATCCAGCAGGTTTATTGCTCCTAGTGCCAATTCCAGAATGGAAATGGGAAGTAATATCCATGGACTTTATTACAGGATTGCCAACGACTGTGAGACAACATGATTCCATCATGGTTGTGGTGGACAAGTTAACAAAGGCAGCACATTCTATACTGGTTAAGTCCACACATAAAGCCGATGCCATTGCAAATATTTTCATGAAGGAAATTTTCAGATTACATGGGTTTTCTAAGGCAATAATTTCCAACAGGGATACCAAGTTCACTTCCAATTTTTGGAAAGGTCTCTTTGCAGATTTGGGTACACAGCTAAGCTTTAGTACCGCATACCATCCTCAAACAGATGGGCAAACAGAAAGAGTAAATCGGGTGCTTGAAGACATGCTCCGCATGTATGTAATGGACAAACCATCCAAGTGGGAGGATTATCTACACTTGGTAGAATTTCAATATCACAATGGGCAACAAGCATCGTTGGGAATGAGTCCTTATGAGGCTTTGTACGACAGAAGGTGTAGGACACCAGTGACTTGGGACAATCCAGTGAACAAAATTGTACTTGGGCCAGAATTGCTTAAGGAAATGGAGCAAGAAGTTGCCAAGATCAGATAGAATTTAAAAACAGCCCAGGATAGACAGAAAAGCTATGCAAATAAACATAGAGTGCATAGGGAATTCAATGTTGGGGATCATGTGTATCTTAGAGTGAGATCAAGGAAGAGTTCCTTGAAGCTTGGGAGTTGTGCCAAGCTATCACCTAGATATTGTGGGCCATTTGAAGTGCTTGAAAGAATAGGGCCAGTTGCATATAGACTTGCATTGCTTGCTAGCACTAAAGCTCATAATGTTTTTCATGTCTCTTTACTTAAGAAATATGTACATGATCCTAACCATGTGATTAATTGGGATGTGATCCAGGTGGAACCCGAGGGAGAATTCCAAACCGATCCATTGTGCATCCTAGACAAGAAGGTAACATTGCTCCGGAACCAAGCCATTGGACAGGTAAAGGTGCAATGGAAGCACTACGGTCCCGATGAGGCTACATGGGAGCTAGAGGATGCCATGAGGGTGGCATATCCATTTTTGTTCAATTTTGATGAGCACTGAGGACAGTGCTAATGTAAGGGGAGGGGAATATAATGTCCCCATTTTGAACCCCTTCGCATTAAATTGTAAATGATGTAAATATTGTAATTTAATCATGGTGAGGAGCTCAAGGCCAAGGCCCCACCACTGATTTAGCGTTTTATGTATCGGCAATTAAAAATAGATGCCTATGGTTCTTGTGCTAGATAGGCACAATGTAAATTAAGACATCATGTAAATACGAATTTTAATGAAAAACTCACAACTAGCTATGCAATGCAACAAAGAGATGGGGGCATGATTCTACAAGGAATGGGCAGGGAAATTATTCAAACCCTTGAGCCAATGGTGCTAATCCATGTGTCAATGAGAAAATCCATAAACCACCAACTACCCATTTTGGGTTATGGACCCAATCATTTAATTCTTCCAGAAATTGGTTGAGGTAGTTAATGCCTTGGGAATGAAGAGGTATGGAAGCCAATTTCGTGCATGGGCAAGCCATCAACTTGGGAATTCGTATTTTTGCTTCTTGGGCAAGAAAACACCCACGAAATGGTGCCCAAAGCCATTCTAAACCCATAGTCTTTCCTCTCTCACGCAGTCTGAACTACTGGGTCTTTCCCCATCACGTTTTTCACCATTTTTCCTGCATTTTCCATGCCTGGGAGCTCGTTTTTGCATTGTACAGCAGCTGGGAGAGAAGGGCCACGATTTGGGACTGTGATGGAGGTCATTTTTGCCCCAAAATGCCCATGGACGTTTTTCTAAAAACGATTTCTGCTCTCCAGGGTTGTTCCCCAATTGCCATTTCATTTTTGGGCTTTCCCACGTTTTTCTGAATTGGTAGAAACCTCCTCCTTGGGCATCCCACTGAAGAAACGTTTCCTCATGCCCAACAATTGTGGTTTTGCTGTTATGTGCATCCCTGTTTTGGTTTGAACCTGTGAGCAAGAGATTTGGAGTGGTAGTGGACATAATTGGCTTGATAAACCTAGTGGGGGAGACAACCTCTCAAGAAGATCAAGAGGGCTTTGGCTACTCTTCTATGCACACCCTGAGAGAACTAGATGGGGAAGGTATGGCTTGAGGGACTGTACAACAGTGAAAATAATACTTCCTTGTGCTGGGTGTGTAGGTATTGTGGGTGCCAAGCTAGATAGATCTTGTAAGGTTATCCCTGGCTCTGTGCTTGAGCTCACTAGCTTAGCAACTCTTCCTTTCCATTTCCTAGCATCCTGATAAACCCAATTGTAGATTGGCTTGGCTCATCTTGGTGTATGCTTGGCTATGTGTGAGTCTGCTGTTCCCTGGATTCCTTGTAGAAATCATGCCCAGCTCGAGGGTGGCAGTTGTATCAAGAGGTTGATAAGCACAACTGGCCTATGGTTGGGTGGAACGTTGCATATGCATAGCTGGTTGCTTGGGACTACTTTGTTAAGATAAGTATTATCTTTTATAAATTATGCAATGTCTTTATTTAATGGCTGTCACAGAAATGTTTGAATGTATGTTAGATATTAAACATGATTTTTAATTCCGCTGTGTTTCTATAACATGCACATGTATATGTCTTTTTTTTTTATCTATGAGTTTTTACTTAATGGATATGGGGTTAGATGCCCCGCTTTAGCATCACGTTCCCTCTATCATGCTGGTATGATGGGAGGGGCCATTACACTGTGGTCATCTCACATTTACTTTTTGTTGATGACATTATTCTTTTTGGGGGAGGTACAGTGGATGAATGACAATGTTTTGATGAAATAACCAAAATATTTTGTGCAGCTACAGGAATGGAAGTGAGCATAAAGAAATCTAGTATTTATTTTCAGAATCTGGACAACAATATCTTGGAGAGGATTACCTCCTTCATGCCATACAAAGTGCAAGAATCAAGACATGGTATCAAATATTTGGGTTATTTCTTGAAGCCTGTTGGATATAGGACAAAGGATTGGTACTGGTTGGTGGAAAATTTTGAAAGGAAAATCAGCCATTGGGATTTCAGATGTCTCTCAATTGGTAGGAGATTGACCCTTCTAAAAGTGGTCTTATTGGGTATACTTGTATATTGGCTAGCACTGGCACATGTCCCAAAGACCATTCTACATTGGATTAGAAGGTTAATGTTCAACTTTTTATGGTCTGGTAAGGTTGATAATAAGATCTTCAAATGGATAGTTGGGAAAGATTATCTATCCCAAAATGTTGGGGTGGTTGGGATATAAAAAAAATCTACTGGTTCAGTACATCATTGTGCTTAAAGACCTTTTGGAGAGGAATTTTTGGTAAGGGACTGTTGTCTACAGTGATCCATGCTAAGTACATCAAAAGGAACATTTTGTCATGGATAAGGAACCAATTGAAGAATTACAGGAACTCCTCAAATTTTTGGGCAGGATTTATTAAATCTTATGCATGGTTGGGTAGGGGTTTAACCTGGAAAGTTGGAAATGGAAGAAATGTTCTTGTAGGCATTGATCCAGTCGTAGGTATGGAAGAAAATTTCTTTTGTCCCCTTATCTGTTGGATTATCTGGCATAGCTGGGTTTCCTTACTTTAGATAAGATAAAAAATCAGAGAGTTTCTTTACTCTCTAGCTCATATTGGATGAATGTTACAGATCTTGGCTTAGGTGATAGATGGGGTAAAGAATGGAACAACTACATTGCAAGACTAAACTCTATAGGACTAAGACTTAGCTTGGAAATTGACACTATTATTTGGTCTCTCAATGCTGCTACATGCTCACTACAGAGTTACCTTACTCGGTGATTACACACGATCATATTGTATTAGTGCCAAAATGGTGGTGTCAAAAATTGTGGAAGTGGCAACTGCCACTAAAAATAAAATGTTTTGTTTGGTTTGCTTTGGAGAATTGTTTAAGACATTGGACAATCTCAAAAAAAGGGGTTTGACATTCCCAAATTGGTGTGCTCTTTGTAAGGAACAGGAAGAAACATTGGAACATATATTTGTATATTGTCCTTTCACAAAACTATTGTGGTCTACTGTTTGCAATTACCTAAAAATGCTAATGTTTTGGGGATCTCTTCCTTTTGATCAGAACTACTGCTACTGGAAAAAAGAGGTTCCTGAACATGATACTCTTCATGTTATTATTTCATGGGGAATCTGGAAAACGAGAAATGCTATTATATTTGAAGACAAAAAATTAAATCTTGATGATTGTTGTAGATGGATAATGGGATTTTATAATGAATGTTATGCTAGTAATCCTAGCTCCAAAAAGGTTCGACTGTTACAGGATATTTTTGCTGGCATGGTTGCAATGGGATTTTTTTATGGTGCTGCACATAATGGGTGATGTGCTGCAGGTGAAATTCTCAAGTTAAATTATGAACATTCCTTCAGTTTTAAATTGAATTATGGACAAGGAACAAACACTAAGGCTGAATTGTTAGCCTTATGGTGTCTTTGCAAGGTGGATACAATATTCAGGATTGACTCCTTAATTTTTTTTGGGGATTCTCAAGTTATTATTCAGTCACATCAGGGAAAGTACAATCTATAGGTCCTGGCATTGAATAACTAGTGCTATTGTACAAAATCACTCCTTTAATCCTTTGCTACATTCGAATTGGAGCATATCTACAGGGAATAAAATTGTGATGATGACAACCAGTCAAAAGAAGATCTGTTGTAGAAAGAAGGACTCTTAGGGTGGCAAGAGTATGAAAATTCTACTTTGATAGACTATGGAATGTTCAATATTTTCCATATGTGATTTCTTGTTATGTTTTCTGATGATGTTATCTTAGTTATTACTAGTCTATGTGGGTTCTGGGTTATTCTGGGGTATGAGTGCAGTGTTGTTAAGACTGTAGTATTGTTTGGACACTCTTTTGCTTATATTGCAGAAGTAGATTGTTTTCTTTACTAGATATATGATGATCTATCAAGATGATGTACTTTTTGATTCAAGATATTTGAATAACAAAAGTATAGTTTTTTTCCTGTTGAAAAAAAAATGATTAGTTTCTGTTCATTTACTAGCCCTCCAAAAACTCAAAAGAATAAAAAACAAACTTATTGTCTCATCCAAAATAACTTCTTCTAACAAAAAAATTATCATAATTACATATAGATGAGAGAGTTACAATGATTCAAAGAAAAATAAAAAAACAATTCCATAAGAAGAAGCAAGCCAACAAAATTGCAAATCCTCCATAGGCATAGGCCATGGTTGTGGCTAGGGTCACCTCATTTGGTGTAACAATATTGATTAAATGAAAACCAAACAACTTGTAATTACTGACAGAATATATCCTCTTATCTGTTCACAATTCCCAATTAGAGGGTCTAGTATGCGACGGTCTATCAGATTACCAAACTATGTTTTACCAACAACATTTCCATTCCCCAAAGGCTTTTGATTTTTTCCATCTCACTGTGTCCGAGAGTCTTCTTGTATTAACATTGCAATGTCCTAGGATACTAGAGCACCCTAGTGGCGTCAACTGATTTCTTACAAGAACCTACAACGCAACTAGACATTAGATAGAGTTATGCAGTGCATTCAATAATATAAACTTGCATATAACATAATGAATAGAAATGTATACCAAGCATGGAAAATCCCATGGATCAAGGCAACACATTTGTTCGAGGTCTCTTGTTTTTGGAAATTGGTTGAGGGTTTAAAGTAGGAGGTGCCACAAAGCATTCTACTTCCCAAGGTGAAACACTATTTGGTCGTGCAATTGCATATGTTTCATCCCGTTGCACCGCTAATAAAAAATATGATGAATGCCAAAACCAATACATCCATTAAAATGCCCCATGAATAGAAAAGTTGCCATGAAAAGTTACCTTAAGAGTTCTCCACTTGAAAAGGGATGCTTTAAAGAGAGCCATCTGGAAAGATCAATGTCACCTATTCCAATTATAGTGCCAATGAACCTGCGTGATATTATCAGGTTGCAAGGCCAATATTTAGATCTTCTAGGTTTTCATCAGAGTATCAATCGTTCTTGGGCTAAGATAACAAGATCAAGATAGATAGAAATAATGGATGATACATTAAATCCCCATAACCTAAATTAGACTGTAAACATTTAACAAGCTCAAATATCCAATATATTAAACAAAATGATCGATAATACAAAGTTGTGCCCACCTTGAAAAATATGTTGAAAGCGCCATTTTATTCCATGTAAGTCTTTGGCTATCAACTCTTGCATTGGGGGTTGCCGAGTCATGTCTTTCACATAAAAGAAAACCAAAGTAAAATAGACATTATTTTCTAGAAACTCCCGTTGAAAACCTAACCAGAGGCATTGGTTCACGCAGAAATAACAAATCAGAGGTGGAAGACATTCATCAACATGCCTCCTAAGAATGGAGATTCCCCCCCATGAGTGCTTATGTATAATGCAATGAGAGTCTTGGAGAAGGAATGCACATTATTTTTTGGCCTTGGCGGAGAGGGAATAGCTGCATCACTGCAAGGCTCGTTTTGTTGCAATTTAAACATAGATTATCAAGCTCAATGTCACTCTTGACTCACTAAATCTACGCCTAAGATATAGATATCAGATATATGTTCAACCACATTAATAAAAATACTACATCTGAATTTGAACTAAATTAATATGTGCATGCACTTCGTCTGTCTCATGTTCAACCTGCAATAACACCAAAGAAAACCATAACCTCAAAAGGTTAACTTACTCAAACCTGTTATTGTGACCATGTATATGATTTTACTGGTTTTTGTCATTGTAAAATAGTATGGACTATATCTACTGGGGAAAAACCAGGACTGATGTGAAACAAATTGGCCTACCTCCAATTGCAAATCGTTGACATGACAAAGGATCTTGGCTGGTAGATTGTACAAGGGCATATGTTGATCAACACTCTGGTTTGTTGATGTTTCCACCTGCAAATTCCATCAACTACTTGGAATGTTTAGATTCCAAAGCTTTGAACAACATGCCACCCATCCCCATAGCCCCCCAATACAAAGACAAAACTATAAAAGAAACCATTTTGATAAACCCTCCAAGCAGCCACGGGAAGAAACCATAAATCTGGTTGGCAAGGCAGTAAGGTTTGACATAGGACATAGCAGGTTGATAGAGGACAGACCGATCGATTGCTTGTATGACAAGAAGCAACAAATCTTTAGCTTGACAACCCAATAGGTTAAAAGGTAAGTTATTTATTTATTTTAAAATTGATTAATAATAAAAATTGTCGATTTAAACCTTTTAAAATTGAATAATTTTTATTTTTTAAAATTTATAAAGACATTTTAATCTAACTTTCACCTTTTTTTATAAAAAGAAATTACTAACATTAACTAATATGAAAAGATAGAACATATAGTCATGCCATAGGCAACGACTAAAATCTTATCTTTATATATATATAGATATAGATATTATTACTTAAAATGTAAAATGTGTATTTGTTATACTCTATTTATATTATTCATTTATTTAGGGTGAATGAGTGAATTTGTATGTTAAAAAATAAGCGATGAATAAATGAATAATGTAATAAGTGTACAAAATAAATAAATAAACGCTTGGATTTTGGAAGTGATAGTTCTATTTAATTGATGAGAACTTTGTTCTAGTAGTTTTAGTCAATTTGAAGAAGATTTAGATTATCACATTTAAAAAACATAAAATTGGATTGCGATAGAACTTTACTTTGTTCAACAACAAACACACACTTTTAAGGAAACTTAGATTTCCACAATTTAAAAAAAAATGACTTGATTAAGAGACGTCAACATCATGAATGGGTGGTAACCAAAGCACTAGTGCAAAATGAGAGATAAGTGACCAGGCGACCAAAAAATTTGGTCACCACAACTTTTTCAAGGGATAAATGACCAAAATTGAGAAATTTTAAGTGAACTGATTAAAAATGACCAATTTGGTCATGGGATAAGAAATAAACTAAAAATGACCAATTTGGTCAGGAGATAAGAACTAAACTAAAAATCACCACATAACAATTGGTCATTTATGTGGCCATTTTTAGTTGTGTCATTCCGACAATGGAAAATTATAATTTTGATAATGAATTTGTACAATTTACTAAATTTTAACACTACAAATGGATTCAGAGACCCCCACAATTTACTAAATTTTAACACAATTTACTAATTTTTAACACTGCAGATGGATTTGGAGACCCCCAGAAGGGGGTCTCCAAATTTTAACATTGCAGATGGATTCGGAGACCCAGAAGGAGGTCTCCGAATCCATCTGCAGTGTTAAAATTTAGTAAATTGTAACATTAATAGTACACAACTTTGATTATTTTTCATTACATGTCTTCCAAGGGATCATTTATTTGAGGCCATCTTGATAACTATTGTGTTAGATGATAGAAGAATCATTGAGATGCTCATTTAGGGGTTTCTCTATAATTAGTGCCTTGGGTGTGGTGAGTTGATATCTAGATAATACATCATGTATTGCATATAGTTTATCAAGTGATAGATGAGTTCTTCTAGTACATGTGGTTGAGTCTAGTCTTAGATATTTGTCGTCTTTCCCTTTTGGAATTGTCATGTCTTGAAGTTAATGTCACTCCGTTTAGCTTGCTGTACTATTTGTGTTCATATTTTGTTTCAACAAAACCATTGTCGTTTGACCATCTTGGCAATCTGTTAAAGTTTCGACAAATTCATGTATTTTGTGTCATGTTAGCTAAAAAATGTTAATTTCACAACCTCCATTAATTCTCCATATGCATTCATTCACCATGGTTCTCTTTGCACCTGAGTTCGAAAATATTTAAAGTACCCGTGGGTCCCTCCCTTACAAGAAATAGCCAATATCCATTTGTTCCCATCTCCTTGAATAATAATAATAATAAAAATACCCCCATAATCTCACCTAACCCCTTCTCCTTTCACATATAAAATAAATAAATTATCAAAAACCTTTTTTCCCCGTATCTTTTCACCCATATATAATATTAATATATTGTATAATTATTATATATATATTTATATAATTAATATATGACGTACCTAATATTAACAAATTAAGAAAAATAAGAATATAAACAAAACAAATGTAACAGATAGAAGGAAACTCAAAAAAAAGTGAAAAAGTGAATGAGCGGTAAATTAGAAAATAGATATCTTTTCACCATATATAATATTAAAATATTGTATAGTTATTATTATATATATTTATATAATTAATATATGACGTAACTAGTATTAACAAATTAAGAAAAAGAAGAATATAAACAAAACAGATGTAACATAATGAGGGAAACTCAAAAAAAGTGAAAAGTGAATGAGCGGTAAATTAGAAAATAGATTGAGAGGGAAAATAAAAGAAAATAGGGCCTCCAATGTTTTCAACAATCTTTCGGGTGGGTTCAAAACCCTAGCTCAACTACTGCAACACAATCATGCTTCAGGTAACAATTCCTACCCTTATCACTTTGGTTCCATTGTATCTATGGGCTTTCTCCGGGGTTTGTAGTTGTGGATTTCGTTTCTGGGTTCCATCAAGTCTCTGAATACGCTATTGTTCTAGGAGGTGATCTCAAAAAACTTGCTACTGGTGTTGCTAAACCGTCCGATTATTAGGGACTTCTGGGTACGTTTTTGGATTTGAATATCATAATTCCCTAATGCCATAGATTGTTATAGATAGCCATGGTTTTATTTGAAATTGAAGTTGAAATTAATAAGGCCTTTCAAGAAAACAAATGAATTTCTGGACAAGCTACAAACATTGGTCTTTGTTATTAGATGATGCAATGTTACCCTGAGTGGACATATCATATATATTCTCTATAATGAAATTTTTTGTTGAAAGGTTTTGCTCTGAATGGTACGGCTCAACTAATGGCGCCTGTTTATTTTTGGCAAATCAAGCTTTTCGCTTGTTATTTTTTAAGCCATTGTAGTAAAGTAATGTGAATTTCAATTCTCATGATGTGGGCAATTTGATTGAGATAGGGATGCCGGCCTTGACTGCATGGGTTGGTTTCACGAGCGTTGGAAACCCTAATCCCAGGGATGAAGTATTTGTCTCGGCAGCAGCAGCTCAGTGGGAATGCTTGTTGGGAAGCTCTCTAAAATCAAAGGTTGTTGCGTTGTTGGTAGCGCAGGTAACGACCAAAAGGTACTCCCTCCTCATTGTTTTACTCTCTTCTCTTGAATTTTAGGCCCTTGTCCCAATAAATCTGGTCTAACCCATTAAAATTTTATTATATCTTGTTTCTCTTACATATTTTGACTGTATGCACATGTGAGCCTAGGTTAAGCCGCTGAAAGAAGAATTTGGTTTTGATGATGCCTTCAATTACAAATCCGAGACGGTCTGGGATGTAACTTTGACCAGGTAAGTGTTGAATGTATTTGGTTTTTTGGGTGAATATGAAGGTACATAATAACATAAACACTGTGGTGCATTTGAATGGTATATATATTGTATATGCTGCAAGTGGAGAATATTTATCATGGAATCATAGCTATCAGATAGAAACATTCTCAAATGGTATTGTTATGTATAGATCATTTAATTTTATTGTCAAGATGACTCGGGATTAATTTTTCCAATCAAATGACAGACGCCAAAGGAGTGAATGTTTGAGAAATGGTTGGCCCATCAAAATCCCACCCTGATGGATTAAAGCGTTGTGTAATCAGCTGCAATGAAGTTGTATATATGTGGATTCTCATAGAAAGAAGATGTAGTAAGCACCTTCTTTATCCTTACATTGTTGAGTAGTAGTAGTGGTCCATCAACAAAAACACACTTGGAACTTGGAGCAGCAACAACACCTGGAAACCTTGCTGGCATTGACTCATTGATAATCACCTATCTCACTAATGAAGAAATAGGTTAAGAACGTCTCTAAGTATAGAGAGGTGTCAATTCAATTGTTTTGCCTCCCCTTCTGTCTCCCCTCAGTTCTGTCTCTGTATTTGTGTTCTTGGTTGGTCGTGTGTGGTTCTTGCATCCCGTTCAACTTCCCATTTAGCTTTCGTTCAACTTTTTATTATTTTTTATATTTTTGGTTATCATTATGTTTCTTGTTTCATTTCTTGTATCGTTGTTCTTAGGTATCGTCGTGGTGGGCGGGTGTCTGGGTGGTGCGATTGGGTGTCCATGGCTGGGAGAGGTGTTGTTTTTGGTTTTTTAGGTACATATTGATGGATGGGTGGGAGTGACAAATTTATTATTCTGGTTGGTTTTATTGTGGAATTTGATAAAGGGTATTCAAATCGTTTGCAAAATATATATTCCTAAAATTGATCAATTTGTTATTTTCTGGATTGATTCAGAGATTTGATTGTTCATATTGTAACTGCCAATATTTGTTGAAAAACCATTAGAAATAGGGGATTGTTTGAGTGCACATTATTCCTATCAAGAGAGGCTTGGAGACGCCATCTAATTTTGTATGTTTCTATCATACTAGAAAGGCGATAAAAACACTGTTGCAATTAACTAGCTTGCCTTAACTTGTGTCCATTTGATAAATGTGAAACCATTCTCCATCTGATGATGTATACTTCAGACAATTTACGGGTGGTAGCTGACTCAAGGATAAAACTCGTGGAAATTTAGAAAGATGCAGTTCCCTCAATATTTGGAAGAAAAGATAGCACAGTGGTAGAGGCTGTAAAATCTCTAGAATTTGCATATATGTTTATTTGAACAAGATTCTTAAAATTATAGTGCTGGAATGTGAGAACTGCTGCAGAACACAAGTGTCATAGTCAGATTACAAACATATTGTTTCTTGTTGCAGTTTTTGTTTTGAGCATGCGCACTTAACAACTTCTTATCCAACGAGAAAACAGTTTTGAGCATGGACACTTGACAACTTCTTATCCAACGAGGACTCGCAAGCACACCTAGTAGAGGGGTTCTGATAAAATGACCACCCTGGTATAGCCGCAACGAATGTAATTTTTAGCATTACATAATAAACATTTATTTATTTTCTGTAAGTTAAAAAGATAGCACAACAAAATGTAGCCTTGTAATAAAAAAACACACATTGTTATGAAAAATAGCCAAAACATTATGATTTGTGCCCAAATTACAAAAGATAAGATAAAGCTCACTACTTCTAAAAACAAGGGGGAAGCCCAATACTTAAAAAGAGATGGGCCTCACACTGCCAGAACTAAAAAATCCATGAGATAAGTTTGCCTACCCATTTGATTTATGGACGCTATCAGTGACTCTCATATGGTTCGATTGGCCTCTAACGACCCATAGAAAGTAGAACTTAAAGAGACACCATTTTTATGTTGTTGTGGCATTCAAATGCACAATAAAAACTATATTGTCCATGGGATTCGACCTCTTGACCTTCGGCTTTCACACATATAATAGTATTCCATGACACTTTACAATTATAGTCCTTTGACAATGTACAAAGGAGAAGTAACAGAAGAGCTCAATATGGATTGTGGAACGGAGGGTTCCCTAGTTCTTTGTGGTCTTCTGTCCTTTGATCACCTTGTGGAACTGGGTGGTAACAGGTACCAACCAATGTATCCTCCGTATTGCTATAATTTCGTTGATCGGTTGCACAAATGAGTGTTGGGGTGGACGACAACTCTGTTTCTGCAAATTATACTATTGGTAGAGCAAGTTATAGATACATAAAAAAATTGCAATTATCTCTGGTTTATAATAGTAATTATGTGAAAGGATACCAATTTAGGTGATGAATAAGAAAGTTATTTATATTTAGAATAATTGAATAGTCATTTATATTTGGAACAATAGGATTATGAAATAATCTTCTCTTTTTATTTAAATTTGATGATTTAAAAAATATTTAAATTTAAAATAAAAAATTAAAAGTAAAATTTCAATATGCATAAAACTTGAATCATACTAAAATTTATTATACATAAATTTTTGATGAATTCAATTTAAATTTATTGTTAAAAAAATCTTACATATATTGAAAATAATAGAATTATGTAATCATCTTTACCAGGGTTCGGTAGGGCATCGATCCTGGCAAGAGGTAAAAGGATTAACTGAAGGAAAGGAAAGAGTAAACGTAAAAGAAAGGATAGAAAAGACAAGTAGTTAGTTAGGCTTGGAACCTTCCCACCAATGAGAAGCAACATTAGAACCAGGGCCATCCCATAATGCATTTTTAAGTAACTTGTACCGTCCCGCCAAGGCTTTAGCTCATAATAAAGTTTCCCTTAAAGTAAGGGTTGGTGGAGGAGAAACTTCAGCAGATAGATCATTCATAAAGATCTGTCACAGAAGTCTACAAGAAAACCCAATCTAACCCAAAACCACAACTTGACAAGATGCATTCCTATCAAGAGAGGCTTGGAGACGCCATTTAATTCTGTATGTTTCCATGTATTTTAATTTAAAGGATTTTACATATTTGTTTTTCTCATATTGATTGACTGTTTGTGAGTTTTCTTGGGAAATTTCAGTGTAGTTTACTAATACTTTGTTATTAAGGAGATCGGGTTCAATCCACACAGAGAGAATTCATTTGCATTAGGGGCAAGAATTTGAATCATTCACAATGCTAAATTGAAATAAAAATCAAGTAGACTACAAACTGTTGAGAAGCTTAGCTGTGAGCTAGATGTCCTTTTGAATTAGTTATGGTGTGAAGTTTGAAGATAAGTGTGCTTATTTACCCAGTACATGTTTTGTTGGAGGTTTGGAACAATGATATCATTTTGTTTGAACTAGAGAGAAATTGTATGGGATTCTTTATTTACATATACGAGTTAGATATTTCTATATCATAAAGTTGCTAATTTGCATGTGCTTGAATTACCGATTGATTTCTTTCAATATAATTTAGCTACTCGAAATTGTGTTTCTTTTTGTATTGAAGGTGGCCGAGTCTATGGAAATATATAATTATGAAAATATAAGATTAGAAGGATTCCGTGTATGTAAATTTGTTGTATTAGAGTTGTCCTTGCTATCAGGCATTCTATGAAATATTAACTGAGTTACTGAAACAATTAAATGAGCAGTTTTCCAGAACTTACAAGGTTAAAATACTTATCTATTGCTTTAAGCCATTTGCAACTAAATTGGACTACTGTAACATCCCTCTTTTACCTCTATTATTTTATAAATGAAAATGTAAACTTGTACTCGTTTCTGGTGAGGAGCTCAAGGCCAAGGCCCCACAAGTAAACCTTGTTTGTGATGTCATTAATTTCCTAAGTTATAATTTTAAATGGTGGACTTAGAAGGTTTAGGGCATGATGCGGATTAACGATGGGGCAATGAATACAACTAGGGGTTATAGGTCGAGTGGCTAGGAAGCCATGAGAATCTAAGATTTTGATGACAAATGTCACCTTGGTGCCCATAAGCACTAGAAACGAAGTGAACTAATAACGCCACTTGATAAAACACACAAATCTTGAAAATGTCCACCTTAGTAGGGACAAGCATAAATAAGGGAGGATATTACTTCTAGTTCATCTACAAGGTTTTAAGAGATACCATTTTAGCAAGATGCTACCTAAATCCCAACCAAGGTTAAGGTATGTCTCGAACTTAAATATATTAACAAATATTTTTAGCTTCATTTAAGAGAGACATATCTTTGATCTCATAAGGATAAGCTAAATCCTAGGTAAGGTATAGGGAATAGGGAATAGGTTTTATCACCTTATTTGAGCTATAAAGGTATAGGGAATAGGTTTTATCCTCCTAAGTATAAGTAATAAAGGGATGACAATCCCCAAGATTAAAAGACGTTATTATTTAATGTTGTATTTTGAAAACTTATGTGAGCCATCTAAATGAGAAAATATATTTTATAAACAAATATATTTATACTAATTCTTAAACTAGACGAAAGAGGGGGAATGCCCTTCTATAGAAGAAACCACTATGTTTAAAGGGGGACATCCTCACTCGAGTTATGGAGCTGAGTATGCTTCCACTTACCGAGCCGTGCGTGGGTTTTGATGAAGAGATCTCCTTAGAGAGCTCGGTGCTGCCACATAGCTCCCATGACTCTCCTTACGGTTGCCTTTGTTTGATTTTGTTAATAATAAGAATCATTATCCCTAGTTCGGTCCCTCCTTAGAAAACATTTGGCGCAACCAAGAAAGAAAGAGTGGTCAGCTACCACTTGGATGGTTTACGCCTACCTCTAGTGAATTTCGATGTCCATTTGGCAAATCCCCAATTTTAGGGAGGATTTCCCAAGGTAAGGAAAGGGACCTTAGAAAAGGTCGCAACTAGGGGAAGGGAGAAAGGGCACGATGGAGTCTGCATTTTCCAAGCGAACAATGCTTTAGATGGGGAACATCTGCATTGGAGGAAGGATCGATGGTCTATATGAGCCATGTCCGCTTTGGATGAGCAATATCTACTCCGAATGAGCAAGTTTTTGCATTGGATGAGCAAGGTTGGTGTATGGTATGGAAACATCTGCATTTCCTGTGTTATTCAATATCTACTTTTAAACCTAGTATGAGTTAGATCGCTCGATTATAGAATAAAATTCTCTGTAGTTTGATCTCATGCAATTATATTTCTAATCGACCTATGCACCCTCTGGTCTCTGCATTTATATATCGATCTCCATCCATACAGAGTTTCAAATCATAGCATCAACTCCTGTATATGTATTACTTGATCGGGCTCTTATTACAGAAATGTATAATATATAAAACAATCTCAGTAATATCCATCGTTGCCATTTTTAGCATTCCCGTTATATATGTTGTTTTAGAATTGAACATGTAATTCGTGATCTCGCTTAACGATCCCAGTAATATCCATCGCTGCCAGTTTAACATTCCCGCTATATATGATGTTTTAGAACTGAACCTGTAATTCGTGATCTCAGTTGGGATAAGACGTTTCCATAGGAGCCTGATCACTTTACTTTAAGGTATATATATATATATATATATTGCTTCTGTTCTAGAGAAACCTGGGCGATCCCTCTTTCAAGAGGAATGACCCAAAAACCTTTTTGCTTTCAACTGCTTTGTCGTGGTTGTTAGGCTGGGCGATCTGGGATCGACCCCTGCCCGAAACCTAGTAATTCCTGGAAATATGTGGTAGAATGCGATCTCAGCATCTATCCTGAGAGAGTTTGTCTCTTTGTTCTGTTTAAACTCTACAGTAAGTGTCTGCTAAAGATCTATGAGGATTGTTGTCTGTAGCGCTCTATACAACTAGTAAGTTGACAAAAGTTCTATTTAATTCCTGGAATGCTCTGTTATTATATCTTATTTAGATATCTATGAAATGTATTAGCTCATAAAATGAACCTTGTTAGGTTCCGTGCTATATTTTCGTTCCTGCCACGAAATCGTGGAACTCTTGTATGATATTATATTTTATATTTTGTGTTGGATCCCTACATATATAATTTGTCGCCCCATGGGAAATTGGTGTATATTTATGCTAGCGATTGACCAGCTCTGTTTGTTAATCTTTTTATATTGATGTTATTCAGCATATGACAGAGAGATGCGACCTATGTACTCTTTGTTCTTGTATAAATACTCTACACTTCCATTTATGTGAAATCGGTGTAAGCGATTGTAGTCTTATAAAGATTCATTATATATATATATATATATATATATATATATATATATATAAGCACTCTGTACTTATGTTTAATATAAAATCGCTGTAAGCGATTGGGGTCTTATGAAGACTCATTATATATATACTTGAGATATATATAAATATCTATTCTGATGCTAAGTTTTGATTGGGTTAACCCAGAAAAGACGGCTTGGAATGAGCCGATCCTTTGATTTATTATTACCTTAGTTAACATTATACTTGTCAGGCATTCGTTTGCTATTGAGTTATATTTAATAATGATTTGTTGTAATCAATGTAGATTTCTGGACGTTTGAAAGTGCTCTCTATGAGAGAGGCTTTGAGAAGTGAAAATCAACAAGTGTGTTGCAGGTTGTAACCCCTCCTTTGGTAAATAATACATGATGTGACAATTCTTGTGGACGTAGCCCATAGATTCGGGTGAACCACGTATATGTGTCTCTCTCTTATGTATGATTATGATGGTTTGTTGTTCATGTATAAGTGTATGCTTTTGTCAAGTGATTATTTGGTAAGAGATAATTCATGGTTAATCATGTTGTTCATGTAATGATCACATAGATGTATTTTTAAGTTTTGTCAGGCACAATTGAGTTTACCACTAATTGGTAAGAATTTCATGAAGATGTTCGAGGTAAAGATGCTAATATTCGAATATGAGCTAATGTGTTATTTGACTTATATTACGATCAATTCTGTTGAAGCAAGTCACTATTATTAAGCGAAGTGTACAATTTCAAAGGAGATGCAAGTGTTGTATAGGTATTACATAATATGATAGGTAAATTGACTTGTGTAAGTGTTGGAAGACCTTTGCATCGGTAATTAAAGTTATAAGAATATTAATCGTAGGAAAGATGAAAGTAAATGATTATGCAGGTTGATTATTTTTTTTCCAAAGAAAAAATCGTAATTTTATTTCAAATATATTGAACAAAATTACATTCTGCACATGTATTAGAATCACAGGGATTCCTACATTATCGCAAATCATCAATTCAAGAATCTGTCTAATCTAATGTCTCTTACAAATTCAAACACATTGCTGTCCATACAGCCCTCATATCTCCATTTACATATATCCATATTTGATCCATATGAAATAACTCCTTTCAGAAGTTTGTCCACACAGAGCACCAATCAGAAAATAAAAAATCAACAGGAGCCATTGCTCCATCCCGATCCACCAAAGCCGCTATAACAGTCCAAAATTTAAACCATAAAAGTCTTATGTAATCAGATCTGTCCGAGGCCAATTGCTTCCACCCAGTCCTTCATATACAGATCTGTGTGGTTACCAAAGACAAAATACACAAGTCCAATTGAACAGTTTAGACCAGATCTGTCAGAAGCCGTAAGCTTCCTCCCTATCCTCCACCGCCTCGTTGAATGGTCTGTGATAGTAACTGTATGCTCCAGCAGGAGAGTATGCTGTGATCCTCCAGGTACCAAAGTTCAGACGTTGTTGTGATGCTTCTTTGGAAAGAAAGTCGGCCATGCCATTTCTCTCCCTGTATACATGAGTGAAAGTTATAAGATTAAAATGCCTTTTTAACCGTAAAACATCTTCCAGTATAGGTGAGAGAACCATCATATTACATTGAGTTTGCTC
The DNA here is from genome assembly GCA_027924585.1 of Larix kaempferi. Taxonomy (NCBI): domain Eukaryota; kingdom Viridiplantae; phylum Streptophyta; class Pinopsida; order Pinales; family Pinaceae; genus Larix; species Larix kaempferi. The sequence continues at coordinate 570,840 of BSBM01000720.1, read as the reverse complement.
ATTGGCCCAATCAATAACAATCAGAGAGTCTCAAAAAATCTGTAGTGAAAAACATCTCTGTTCTATTGCAAATAACAGCAATAGTCTAAGTGACAGAATTTCTGCGTAGTTGTTTGTACCACTGCCCAATCCAGCCGAGATGTGGAAATAATGAGAATCAGATTTGTGTAGAACGATCCCTCCACCGCACACCGCTTGTTGGTCAAGTGAAGAACCATCGAAGAAAGCCCAAGGTATTGATTTATCTATGGTTTCAACGATCACAGGACGAATTCTAGTCACTTTGGGTGGAGGCTTGTAGTGTAATATGATAGCCACAGCTTGTGCCACCACTTGCTCCATCGGGACTCTACAGTCCTGAAAGATGGTCCTGTTACGAGTGATCCAAATTCCCCATGCAAAAATACATGGGGCCGCACGTATGTCTGATTCCTGTTGATTATTCCACCAATCCTGGAATGCGTCATTAACACTCTCTCCCCACCAGCGCGCATTAATCTTCAAGGAATTGCATATATTAGTCCAAACCGCCTGAGTGAACCGGCAGTGTACAAAAAGATGTGTGATAGTTTCGTCTGCCTCCCTACATAGTGGACAGAAACCCGGGCCCTGTAAAAATCGTCTCTTCAGAATGTCCCATGTGGGTGCCTTCTGTTCCAAAATCGCCCAGAAAAGTATTTTTGCTTTACCCGGGCATTTCAACTTCCACAATGTTTTCCACCACCACACCAATGCCCTGTTATGCATCTCCACATTAAGCTGAATATATCCAAGTTTGGGCGTGTATTTCCCAGAGGGATGGTGATCCCATAGTAGTTCATCAGGCCTATCTGTCAATCGTATATTAGTGTATCTTAATATTCGGATATAATCCTCCCAATCGTCGATCAGTTCCTCCAGTACCTCAAGACGCTGGGCAGAGAGCCATCCCTGGTGCCAGAGAGTGGATAAACCTGGTTGTGCAATATCAGCCAGGAAAAGACAGCCTCTATCTGCCAGAAAGGTCCTTAATGCCACCGGCATTGTATGTCCTCCTCTACACCCAACCCAAGGATCCAGGCCAATACGAAGTAAATGCCCATTACCAATTCTCCAGACTAATCCAGATCCCACCAAATGAAAATGCTGGACCACCGCTTTCCAAACCACAGAGCAATTTTCCCTCGCCTTATTGCCCTGCCTAATCCAATCAAGTAGTGTTAAGGGAGCAATGTATTTGTGATATACCACACTGGTCCAGAGGCTCCGTGTATGTATAATTCGCCATGAAACCTTTGCTCCCAGCGCTTTGGCAAATAGAAAAATATTCTTTAAGCCCCACCCTCCCAATGCTTTGGGGATTGCGATCAATTCCCATCTTACCCACACCAATGCACGGTTACCTCCCTTACCCTTCCAGAGGAAGGCAAAAACCAAACGACGAAGCTGCTCCAAGACTCCTTTGGGAATCCAGGCAAGTGACATCCAATAAACAGGTATTGCTTCCAATACTGATTTGACTAGCACTAGTCTCCCAGCCCGCGAGAGCCATTTATGGCTCCAGCCATGTAGTCGCTGCTCCAGTTTTGCAGTTAACCAATGCCAATCTGTCTTCAAATATGCGTTGGGTTTTAAGTGAAAGCCAAGGTATTTTAAGCCATCATCTAAATCCAGAGTCCTGTAGGGAAGTCTGCGAACAATGCTGTGAATCTCCTGCTCATTTAAATGCGAGCATGTGATTGTTGATTTTTCAAAATTTACCAGCATACCCGCGGCTTCATGCAGTAAATTGAGGCCATCTACCACCTTATCAATATCCTGTCTCGAGCCATCACAAAATATAAGGATATCGTCAACAAATAGGAGATGGGTAATATATAATACCTGAGAGATGGAGATGCCACGAAATGAGCCATCATCTTTTGCTTTCAGGATAAATCGACTGAGGCCTTCAGCAACGAGGAGGAATAATAGCGGTGAAAGTGGGCAACCTTGTCTTAGCCCTCGGCCTGCATGGAAGAATGGGCTAGCCGAGCCATTAATCAGGACAGCAAAGCTCACTGTGGTGATGCATGCCATAACCCATCGAATAAATTCATAGCAGAAGCCCAGGTGTGTGAGAAGCATCCGGATATAGAGCCAGCTGACCCTGTCAAATGCTTTAGAGAGGTCAATCTTAATAATTGCACCCTTCTGTTTCTGCACCTTCAGAGTGTGTATACCTTCTTGTGCAACTCCAATGGCCTCATGAATTTGACGACCTTCCAAGAAACCAAACTGTTCGCCTGAAATGTGCTGAGACAGGATATTCTTCAGTCTCCTCGCCATCACCTTTGAGATGATCTTATAAATGCAATTGCAGAGTGAAATAGGTCTGTATTCATCAAAACTCTCAGCTTTGTCCGTTTTGGGTATGAGAGCAATAAAGGTCGTGTTGAAAGGACCATGAACAAAACCAGCCTTTCTAGATTCTTCCACCACAGCCAGCAGTTCCTCCCCAAAGATATCAGAGAAGCCCAAGAAAAATTCAATAGGCCAGCCATCCGGCCCCGGGCTTTTGTCTTTCTGGAAGGATTGCATTACCTGTGAGAGCTCAATTGGCAGCACCTCCTCCATCAAAAGTTTGTTCTCTTCCTCCCCCACAAAGCGTGGAAATAGCTGAGCCATCCTGATAACCTCAGCTATAGATGCCCCAGGTTGTGCAGTGAATAAGTCTTCGAAGTGTCGAACACCCATCTCAGCCAAGCCATCAAAGCTGGAGACCCTTTCCCCTTCAGATGAAGAAAGTTCCCAGATGGTGTTTGTGCATTTTCTCCCCTTTGCATATGCTTGAAAAAATTTAGTGTTCTCATCCCCACATTGTAACCAGATTGCCCTGCTTTTCATTCTCCACATCTCTTCTCGCTCACACAATAACACATTCCTGCTACTTTCCCAATCCTGCAGCTCCCCTTTCTGCAGTTCGTCCAGATATCCCATACCCTGACAATGCAGAAGTCTATCAATGTTCATCTCAGCAGCTCTCAGATTCTGGTCATCTTTGACTCGTTTCTCTCTGGCCCAGAGTATTGTGGCATCTTTTATATGCTTAAGATTGTGTTGAAAGTGTGTGCCCGCATGCTCCATTGACTCCACAGGTCGATGGACCCACAGATTCTGTACTAATTTGATATAATCCTCCTCCTTCAACCAGCTGGGGTTGAACTTGAATGGGCTAGGGGGTTTGTTTCTACTGCCTCTTAACTCCAGTAGAATGGGACAGTGATCGGAAACCCCCCCAGACCCCACCCATTGCTTGACTACATCCACCCCCAGTACCAACACATCAGCTACCAGGAACCGATCCAGTCTTTTGGCCACCCTTTGAACCCCTGTTCTCTAATTTCTCCAGGTAGGGGTTAACTTGTTTGGCATAATGTCAAGTAGATCCTTCCCAGCGAAAGCTTGAATAAAATAGTTTTCTAATGGATCCGGTGCAGCCCTAGGCCCCCAAACTTCAGAAGATCCCAGAGAGAGGTTGAGATCCCCCCCCAAGATCACATCCCTTCCGTCAAAGAGATCCATGCTTAGCAGGGAGTCCCAGAATCCCGCCCTATTTAAATAGGGGCCATAGACATTGAGAATCGTTATCATCCTACCAATCTCTGCATCCCATACTTCCAGTCCGATACCAGAAGTGATCCCCCAAGAGCTATCAGCTCTGCAGCTCTTCACCTTCCACCCTGTAGCCAGCCCTCCAGAGCGTCCGCGAGCATCCACACCCACGAATTTCCAGCCTGTTAGCAAAGTTTCCAAAACCCTAACAACCTCCACACTGCCGCCCAGTGTTTCTTGTAATAGTAAGATATCAGGTTGATTTAGATCCACCAACCTCCGAAGTGACGATTTTTTAATGGGACTCGCCAACCCACGACAGTTAAAAGACATAATTTTCATAAGCAACCCCCTTCCAGGGCTTTCGCTGCTCTAAGTGCCCATTCAATAGAGGATTGTGTGCCCATTACCAGATCTACTTTTGCCCGGTCTTGTGCTTTTGACAGATGAGATTTTCGTCCCCGACCTTTCCCCACAGTACAAGCATTCAATTCAGGAAGTCCCCTACCCCCCGGTCCATCAGAGATCATCCTATTTCGAAGGGCATAACGGATACTACCCACAGAACTGGGAGAGGGTAAAGTTGCTACAATCGATGGCGTGTAAGCACAATTAGTTTTAGGTATTGGGCAAGGAGCAGGGCATAGTGAAACAGGGCTGACGGGAGAGTGTGACTCAAAACAAACCCCCCCCAATTCGTTAGAGACAGCATATAAAGAATTATCAGATGAGATCTTGTGAGACAAACCCGTGGGGTTGGAGGATGAACCCCGACGTATTTTTGCCTGCTCTTGTAGCTTTCTGGTAGCTGCCCGCGTCAAAGCTGTTGTGGTACCTACTGAAGTCCCCTCTACAGTCGCCTCCTTGCTCCCAATGATATCCAGGTTCTCGTTCTCCATAGTTTCCATAGATCTCCCTGTTCCCTGCTGCCCGCATGGGTCTACTGGTGGCACCGAAACCAGGCCCGCCCCAGTGTTTAAATCAGGTGCTAATCCATCAACCCCCACCCCCAGTGGGTTCCCCATCTGCACAGGATCAGTGCAAACATCAGGTGCAGGCATATCCATCGGTCTACTGCCCCGAAACGGTAACATGCAATCCGCGACCAGGTGTCCATGAGCGTGGCAGCGGAAAGGCACCCCCACATAGTCCAAGATTTGTGTGAAGTCCCCATCCTTCGTCTGAACCGTGATCTCAGACGATAACCCTTGCCTAAGGTCGATCCTGACCAAAATCTTGGCCACAGAGTAAAGACTAGTTACCCTATGAGAATAATCCGCACATATATACTCGCCAAGGAAATTCCCAATTGCTGCAAAGCGTGATTCATTCCAGAGGTGCATGGGGAGCCCTGGTAGCTTCACCCATATAGGTTCTTTGTCTATTTTTTCTGTTTTTGAATCAAAGAGAGGTGACCATCTTTTCAGCACAATGGGGACGCCCATCATCGTCCAGTGACGGCCTAAAACAGATGCTACCTCTCCAGGGCTCGACAGGATAAAGGAGAACCAGCCTTTCGTCAAGATCCTGATCTCTGGTGCTGGAACAATCATATCCTTCCAGTGCTCTGCCGCCCAACGCTGGAGAAAAATCCGCCCAATCCTCCTACCACGGGCATGGCCAACCACCGCAATATGAGAAAAGTCCACCGCCTCCTCCATAGAGACATCCACACCCAACACCAGTTTGTCCTTCCGACGCCTTTTCTTCACCTTTCTTGCATATTTTTTATGGTTAACATCCTGGGCAGGATCCCCCGCTCTAGTGTCAGCAGGAGGTATATCCCCAACCCCAGGAGCCAACGCTGCTTGTCCCCCATTAGAGTAGCCCTGTCCACCACAGGTCTGTCCCTGGTCCTTGATATCACGGCACTCCACCGTCTTGAGCAAAACAGATGCTGATGCCAGTCCATCTCCCGACAGCTCGTTGTCACAACCAACCAGAGATTCGATCCTATCCTCCCGAGCATCTGCCGAAGGCAATGGAAAATTTGTGTAAGACCCCATATGGGGTTGCAGTGTTCTCCCCAGGAGACCGGCCAAGTCTGTCCTATCTCTTCCATCCCAATCCATCTCTCCCACGGGCCCAGATACTTCCCCAAGCCCCCTGTCAGACAAGAAATGGACATTCGTCCCAAACTCAGCCAAATTGTTCCCTCCAAGATTGAAAATCCCCTTATCTCCATCCCCATCCGAGGTGTAGTCCACCTCCTGCACATATCCGCTCTCCATACTCAGTGTATCTATCACAGCAGTCAAAACGATCTCCGACCAATCTGCCTGTATCCCCAGATAGGGCCCAGACCCCAATCCACCGGTCAAGGAGACCCCACACAATACACAGAATCGCTCAGGCAATAATCACTGCACACATCCTCCAGATCTAGGACCACCTGCACACACCTCCCGTATCCACAACATTTAAGTAATAATCTCAACCAAATCCCGTTAATCAAGACTCAAGCGGTCCCCTGGTATGAAGCCCCCTAAATCTCAGATCGAGCAGTGTTCGAAGTCCAATCAGTCTGCTCCTCGAACGCTCAAACCAATCCGACAATGTCCACCCACTGCTGACTGCGCCTGGTCCAGTCACGGAACTGTTCAGATCCAGTCCTCCAGAGACTCATTCCGTCGTCCAAGCTCATCCTTATGTCGCCAATTTCAGGTTTCTTGGAGCTCCAAGAACTCGCTCAGCCTCTTCTGTTTTGTTTTCAACGCAGGTTGATTATTTACTTTTAACTAATCGTCTTTTATCGATGAAAGGATGGCAGACTTTTGGTCCTTAACCCAAATGAATTCATTTGTGGGGATCTCTAATGCAAAGAAAATTTTGAAAGTTCACTAATTTACTTACTTGGGTACAATAAGGTTGTTAGAACTACAAATCCATTTGAGGCAGTCATTTTTTGTATGCGAGGTTTGTCAAGATGATATTTTGTATACCTTATATCCGACTTGCACGAGCTGTTAGTTCAATGCTCTATTTGAATATTAGTTCTTTATGCTTCTTGATTCCTTCATTAATTTAAGTTCCACCAAGGTTTGTGGACGGGGGATGAGATACAGGGATGGTGCAGAGGTCTGCATCATTTTAAACCACATACATTTGTACATATATAGTGAAAATTACATTCATAAGTCAGTTAGTAGATAATGATTCAATAAAATTTAAATAGGTGAAACATTGCTTTTCTCATCAGAGGTTACTGGAATTCAATTACGCCAAAGAAGTGTTCGAATATCCACATCATCATTTTCAGGACCTTGCATGCAATTAGGGTTTGCATGCATTTTGCATGCATCCCAGTCACCAGGTTGATGCCTCCAGCACCTTATCCACTTCAATCTAGCACCCGGGAGCTCCTTCTATCATATTTTTAGCCCTCCCACTCATGAAGGCACCCACTTCTCACCTACTGCCAGAGAAGGGCGCACTTCTTCACCTACCACTTCAGTTCCACTCAGTTAGCTTCGATTCTCCCTGATTTGAGGCTAGTTTCACTCCTGACCAACTATTTCACTCCGTTGGACCTCCAGATTGACTAGATGACTTGTTATGACTTTAGTTAAGCCTCCCATGCGCCCTCCACTGATCCTCCTTCCCTATATCAGTGCTACACACTTCAGTTACACTTGTTACACTCAGTTAGACTCAGATTGACACCTGGATGACTGGTTCTTGTGCATTGATGACCATCACTGATTGATGATGAGGACTCCTAGTTGGAGCCAAGCTACACCATTCAGTAATTCGAATGACCTCCTTAGTCAATTCGAATTGCTCAGTCATTGTACTGTATTGTATTGTAATTATTCACCCTCATTGGGATATTGAGCATTGATGCATGTTTTGCATAGTTTTACACCATTTTTCTAAGTTTCATCTATTGTGATTGATTTACTTGTTCATTAGATCTGTTGTGACTAATTTTACATGGTATCAGAGCCATGGCAGGGACAAGATCTCTCTTCTACAGGTTTTCTACATGAAGATTGAGCAATTTTTGCTCACTTTGCAGCATTTTTCTGCAGTTGCAGCTATTGCTCCATAATGGTTCTTGTTTGCTTGTGATTTGTAGGTTTCTTACTTCCTCCATTTGCATTCGCTATTGTAGAGATGGAATATTATTCTTCAGAAAATATTCTTACTCCATTCAACTATGATGAATGGAAACCAAAGATGATAGCATGCTTGAAGAGACAATGTCTCTTTGATATGTGTATTGGTATTACAAGAGATTTTGTTTCCGATGAAGAGGAGAATGATTGGCTTAATGATTGTGACAGAGCTTTTGGGACAATATGTATTGCTATGTCTCCTTGTATGCACTACCTCAGTACTACTGTTGAAAATCCAATAGATCTATGGGCCCAACTCAATAGAGAATTTAGAAAGCAGGAAGAAGAGGATAATGCTAGCTTTTTGGAGAACAAGCCCAGTGAGATCTCCTTATGTGCTCTCTCCAATTATGTCTTAGCCTCATCCATTGTTCAAGATGAAGATGAAACTGTAGATTCAACACTCATTCTCTCAAAGTCTTCTATTTCGAATTCTGAGCAAGATAAACCAGCTCATACTCTAGATTTCGAAGAGGTTCTTGAATCCTCTCTTTCACATGAGTTTTCCGGTATGCAGAATAATGATCTACTTGAAGTTTTAGAGGTAAAATATGATTTTGGAGGAGAAGCATTCACCCTCCTTGATTGCATGCCTCCTATAGACTTGTTTTCTATCATTTGCAAAGTTTCTTAGAGTTTTAATGAAGATAAAGAGCATTGCCATTTGCTTGAGTTCAATTCTCATGCAATTTTTGATGATTTTGGTTTTGATCTCACCCCTGTTGGTTCAAAGGAGATCTCAAGAAACCATTTGTCAAATATTGGAGCTGATTTAACTTCCACTGATAAGAAGTTCAAGTTTCAAGATCTATTTGATCCGATTGGAGCTATTCCTACCTCACTTGGTTCGAATCACAGGTTCCAAGATCATCCTCATATTTTCAGATTTGTTCTCACCATTTTCGGTATGAAGAGCAAGTTCATAAAGTCTCCACATTCGCTTGCATTCACTGATGGAGAATTCAAGCACATGTTTTTGGAGCATGATCCATTTACTCCCAAGAGTAAGGTACCTCCAGACATATCTACTTGATTTTGGAGCAGTTAAATCTTTTGGTGTGTTACAGTCCATTTTGAGGGGGGATTTTTCCCATGAGGTTTTCTCCATTTCCTCGGTTCATGGATTGTTCTTTATTTGGATTATTATTGTATTGGGGTGACCTTTGGTCTTAGTAACCAGTGCCCCACATTATTTATTGCACATCATAGTCTAGCTTGAGGGGGGGTGTTCGGATATCCACATCATCATTTTCAGGACCTTGCATGCAATTAGGGTTTGCATGCATTTTGCATGCATCCCAGTCACCAGGTTGATGCCTCCAGCACCTTATCCACTTCATTCTAGCACCTGGGAGCTCCTTCCATCATAGTTTTATCCTTCCTAGTCAGGAAGGCGCCCACTTCTCACCTACTGCCAGAGAAGGGCGCACTTCTTCACCTACCACTTCAGTTACACTCAGTTAGCTCCGATTCTCCTTGATTTGAGGCTAGTTTCACTCCTGACTGACTGTTTCACTCCGTTGGACCTCCAGATTGACTAGATGACTTGTTTTGACTTCAGTTAAGCCTCCCATGCGCCCTCCACTAAGCCTCCTTCTCTATATCAGTGCTACACACTTCAGTTACACTTGTTACACTCAGTTAGACTCAGATTGACACCTGGATGACTGGTTCTTGTGCATTGATGACCACCACTGATTGATGATGAGGACTTCTAGTTGGAGCCAAGCTACACCATTCAGTAATTCGAATGACCTCCTTAGTCAATTCAAATTGCTCAGTCATTGTACTGTATTGTATTGTAATTATTCACCCTCATTGGGATATTGAACACTGATGCATGTTTTGCACAGTTTTACACCATTTTTCTGAGTTTCATCTATTGTTATTGATTTACTTGTTCATTAGATTTGCTGTGACTAATTTTACAAGAAGTTAGACATACTAGTAGGAACTGGCCTTTGAGGGTACTTCCATGAAGAGGGTTTGATGGTAGAAGTATCCCGTGCAAGACTCTGCTGTTGAACATCAACAAGATGGATACATTGCTTGCCCCAAAAATGATTATGCCTATGATGTACAAGATCAATTTATCTTATTTGACAGTTTTAACGGGCAAAATCATAATTCAAAGGTACATATTTGAACTGAACTTACTATAGAACTGCATTCTTGATTTTTGAGAGATTTTGGCAAAATAAGGTTATCATTAACATGACCATTTTTGGTGACTAATATTGTGTAATATTTGTTTCTTACCTAGGTATGTGACCCTTTTCCAAAATTTGGCAATATGGTGTTAACTATTGGAAATTTTATTCTCATATCAATCCATAAGGAATTCTATTTAAGGGTGCTAGCTCAATGGTAGAGCACCTGCCTTATAGGCATGAGGTTGGTGGTTCGATTCCTCCGTGCCCTTATGTATTCTGAAACCACTAAAAAGAGACAAATGACTAAAAAAATGACCAAAAAATACATATAAACGACCACCAGTACAACATGAGAGATAAGTGACCAAAAAAATGACCAAAATATGCATATAAATTACCACTTTTGAGTTAGCGATCGTTGGTAGCAAATTAGAGGTCATTTTTCACGTGACAAAAAATGTGGTCATTAATTGTGACAATTAATGACCAAATACATGACCAAATATACGACCAAATATATGACCACAAGATAAGCTATAAATGACCATATTTTTGGTCGCGTGATAAATGACCGCTAATTTGCTACTAGTGGTCACCAACTCAAAAGTGGTCATTTATATGCGGATTTTGGTCGTTGTTTTGGTCATTTATCTCTCATTTTGTACTAGTGTATGAAATTTATTCACACATTCAACTATCGATTGAAGTGAAAATTTTGAGATACAAAGATTTGAGCAACAATGTTCAGTGACAATTTTTGAAAGGAATGTACCCTGATCAATTCCAATCATGTAAGGTAACGATCTTGAATTTCTTTCGGAAATTTTAGTTCCAACTTGCCACTTTACAGAATTGTATGGCCTTGTTCCATTACCTTTAACATTTGTATATTCACAATGGGGAGTACCTGGAAGGACCATCTGTAAAGGACATTCTTCAATTTTTTTTAAATGTTGACCATATCTTCGTATGTTTTCTTTTTTAGTATAACATCCAAAGGAACATCATCGAGGTCAAGCAAATTGTTTGCAGGCCATCTTATAAGAGAGCCTTCAAATACACCACAATCCTCGCAATTGCAGAAGACTTTATGAACTAAAATACCAAACTGACCAGCATATAGTGCTTTGAATTCTACAATGTCTCCCTAAAAACAGTTGACACTATTCCCCGAGCAACATAATGTGGCTTTAAAGAACATTGATGTATCAAATTAACTTTCTCCCCCACAAACCTAACATTGTGATTTTCTCTTAATACTTTCAAAGTAGTTTCAGATTGATTATTGTTGAAATTGATTTCAATAGAAAGCAATGTTTCTGTATTAAAATCTACAACTCTATTGATCAGCCATACAACAAAACCTCCACTGCTCAACCCTGGACAACATGCCATAAAAGAAAACACCACTTCATCCACCAGAATACCAAAGGATAAGTCACCCAAACACGTTCCCCCAACAAAATCAGTCCCACTCACATTTGTTACAAAACCTATGGAAATGCAATCCTTGCATTCTGAACACTTATGTAACAACTTTCATAATAAAATAAGATTTATTCTCAGTTGTTATGATATGTTCTACACTTGGCGCAGTAGAAGTTGGTATATCATTCACCTCATTCTTGCAAAGAGCAGACCCAATGTGGTTAATGATCTCAGATACAGACCATTGAATATAACCACCAATTGCCTCTCACAATGTATCTGCACCTTCCGGTGGATAGGGAAATTGAAGACTTGCATTTAAATTCTTGGTAACATTTACAATAATACATCCACCATGAATGCTGATATTATGCAATATTTTTATTTCTGGAAAAGAGATTTCTTCAACAACTTTCAATCTATTCAAAAGCAGGTCCACACATTGTTGAGAACCAAAATCCATTTCATAAGGGATTTCTGAAATATAAAATAACAGGACACATTGTTCAGAACCAAAATCCATTTCAGAAGCGATTTATGAAATATAAAATAACAGGAGCTCATTAAAAATCATATTTATTTTAAACAAAGAATAATTTTTCCACTAGTATATATTATGAAATAATTCAATTCGAAGGATCGACAGACCCTTCATTTACAAGAGAAATGTAAAAATATTTAATCTACGAAGTATAGGCCGACAATTCTCGACTTCCGACTTCCACTATAAATAGTAGGGACCTGGACATCAGCTAAGTTATAACATATAAAAATTGTTTTTCCTGAATTCTGACTTCCAACAAGAAGGATCTGTCGCCCCTTCGTTTAGTAGAGAATTGTGAATACCTATATCCGACAATTCACCTGTATCCATAATGGTGAGCACAAGAAGGATCGACCGACCCTTCTTGCAGTCTAGAGCTACTATGAACATAATACTAGGGACAAGAAGGGTCGGTCGCCCCTTTATTTATGAGGGAATTGTAAAAATATTCAACCTACAAAGGATAGTCCGTCAATTCATGTATATCCAAAATGGTGAACACTGGAAGAATACAGATCACAAGAAGCGTTGCCCGATCCTTCATTTACGAGAGAAATGTAAAACTATTTAATCTACGAAGTCGAGGCCGACAATTCTCGACTTCCAAATTCCGCTGTAAATAGTCAGGATCCGGACATCAGATAAGTTATAACATATAAAAAATGTTTGTCCAAACTTGTGTTTTTCGACAAGAGAGATCGGTCACTCCTTCGTTTAGTAGATAATTGTGAGCACCTATATCCAACAATTCCCTATATCCAAAATGGAGAATACAAGACGGATTGACCGACCCTTCTTGTAGGTTAGAATTATTATGAAAAGAATATTGGGAAAAAGAAGGGTCAGTCGCCCTGTTATAGGTCAAATCTGCACTTCTCCGTCCGTGATCACATTGCTCTGTCGATCACACAAAAGAACACTATGGATAGAAGAGCTAGGTTGACCTGGATGATTTATTGCTGGAACTACACTCTTCAACTGAAAATCTTATTTCATCTATAGATTTCATGACATGTGCGCTACTATTGGCACAGTAAACCAACATTCTAAGCGTTGCTTTGCTCAAAGACAACCAGTGCACACCCTTAAAAATGTTGCCAACGCTTGTTGTAAAGTACAAAAGTTGCATACTGTGCGCTGCTCTGGTTGTATGAAACCCACACACACCTTAAGATGAAATAAAAAATATATTAAGATTACGAATTGCGATTAGTTGAAGTTGGTTCTGCAACTTCCCCAACCTCCCAATTCAACCACCTCTCGAATTCAACTACCTACCTTGTCCCATAAATACAAGGAGGATCCATGAGAGAGGGACCTAGAAGGAATGCTTTAACTGTTGTTACGCTGGAGGAATTCCCAAGTCATTTTGAAGAGCAGGAGCCCAGGACTCGGTTGTAGAAGTGTCTGGACAGATCAGGTATATCTGTACTTATCTACATTTCTTTGACAATAAAAGGCGGAAATACCCTTCCCGTCCCAAATTGAATGTCGATTGGATTGAATGTTCATTTGGTTTAATATTTAATTGTATTTGATGTTAAGTTATTTTTGATTTCATCATATTTATTACAGTCAAGATACGCTGAGGAAGGTTTACTTTGTGTTGCAAGTTCATCATAGCGGAAGATCAAGCGAAAGCTAGGACCAGCCATCGATAAAAAGGTACATCTTTCAATATCTCGATCTCTTTCCATTTGTAGTAACTAATGCAAGACAATGGATGTATTTACCTATCACCCCACCCAAGTTGGTAGTTTCGTCTCCCCACTATAAGGTATTTTTCCTGCACAACAGACTGGCGACTCCATTGGGGAGTAACCGGTTGTTTTTCTGCTCTAGGAGACCTTGTTAGGTTTTCTTCTAGTTTATTTCAATATTTTTGATTCTCTGAGAGGTCTTGTAGGTCATTGTTGCTTGTTCTTTCTGTCTTGATTCATCTCAGTTTACAGTAGCAAAGCCCTTCTATGTGCTTCTGGTCCCTGTGCGTTGGTTTACCCTACTTACAGTAGTGCATTTTATGTCATGAACGCTGCTTGCCTTGTACACAGTAGCGCATCTTTCCTGGCATGCGCTGGTTTATGTACTACACAGTAGTGCATTTTCCTGTAGTTTCCAGTTCTCTGTTAGGGTTTGATTTCCAATTTTTTGGGTTCACTTCTAGCCTTTTGTTTTGCTTCTCTAACTGACCCCTGATACTTGTATGTCTCTTTTGATTCTTGTTTGCCTCTCTGAAGTCCTTTAGTTTGCCTTTACTTGCTTGAGTACTTGTTTAAGGTGTCTTCACTGCTTTTGAACCCTTTTGAAGGCTGTGAGCTACTCTCTACTATACATAGCTGCACACGTTTTTCCCTAGATGCTTGTTGCAGTCATACAGACCTGTGTTTCTTAACGTTTGTTGTCTGTGGCAACAGTAGCACACTTTTACGGTGTCTTGTCCCATTTTTAGGGTTTGACCCCAATTTGATTTCATAGGGTGGCTTTGAAAGGTTGCTTGGCTTAGATACTTTCTGATTATCTTTTTAGTTCAGTCCGAGTGAGTTAAAGCTTTTTAGTTAGCTTTTCTTTTGAGTCCGTGTGTTGGTAGGGTCACTTTTTGGTTTGCTTACCTACTCCTTTGTTTGGCGAGTGTTTTCTTAGGGTTTGGTGCTTAGGAGCAGCCTTTTAGGTTTGTATTTCCGTTACAGGCATCTATTTTTCCTTGCTTCTTTTACACTTTGTTCCAAGCCTAGAGTTTTTTCCTTTGAAACAACTCGATAGGTCAAGTCTTTCTCAAGTATTTTGATTTGATTGTTTTGAGCCATTAGTTTGTTTGTCTTACTCACACTTTGCGTTAGGTCTTATTTGCTCCTTCCCAAGTTCTTTTTCTTTTGCAATTATTAGAAAAGATAAAAAGTGAATTTGGTAGCTTAGTAGTAATATTTATTATTGTTTTGAAGTATCATAGTTTTCTTTGCTTTGACATTTTAAAAGAAAATACAAAAAGAAATTTGATTTAGGATTGCCTAGTTTCAGTTTTTGTAAGAATATAAATGAAAAGAAAAGAGTTTTTGTGAATTTGAAAGCATTACTTTACATGCACTTTACTTTCTGTCAAAACGATTCCACACACTGCACTACCCTTATTGAGTAAAAAGTAACCCTTAAAAAGAAATCTTAATAAAATTAACTAGAAACATTTTTGGTTTTAGGTATACCCATCATCAACTAGCTTAGGCTAGGGTTTCGGGTTTAAATCACCTTAAACCACCCAAAATCAGCTTCATTACTCAACAATCGTAGTAAGACTATCTATTAGGTAAATCCACCTCTATCAAAATATCATGGGAATGCTCTAATCAAACTAGAGTTAAGCATGAGGCCGTGGGCAATTGGAACTATTCAGGATACCCCCTCACTTTCCTCTCAACCATAAACCAGAGCTTATTCGCGTACGAGGGTCCTTTTGGACTTCGGGCTTTGATACCCTGCCCATGCGTCTTGGCTAGGCTGACGAGTGTTCCCCTAGGTTTTTTCGTATTGGTTTTATCCTTAGTATCATAACCCTAGGGCTCTACAGAGGTAGAGTGGAAGGATATTTCCACTTCACCTCGGACAGACGTGGAAGGTAACCCTTTGGTAGTAATCCCGGGAGGGCGGTTTGGTGATTCAAATGCTTGCACCCAGAGGACCTCCATTGGACGCCACGTAACTGACCGTCGATACTATATTAGTTCGTTCTGGGCCCTAATCATCCTGACTTGCTTTTGAGAGTATTTGTCATTGTTTTCCTGGTTTGATCACTTAGGAATTTTTTAGTGGTACGCTGTTTTTTCCTTAGTCGTAGTGGCCACTAGGTTTTTACTTACTTTGCTTCTTTATAGCTGTGGAGGACCAACCTCTCCGTAGGTCTCGGAGGTTGTAAAACCTTCCCCCACTAATTGTGGAGCCTCCACCGCCACCGCGACGTCAGAGGACAGATTCCCGTGGTTCATTTGAACTTACAAGTGAAACATAAATTCTTGGAGAACCAGAGCCCAGAACCCCGGATCGACAATTCTTTTATACTGTTGAGGTTGAGGACCTAACTTCTAGAGAGTTTAGTACTCCTTTTAACCCTCCTCTTACTAGATCCAACGATCCACTCTGGTACCGATAGGATTTCAACAACTTGAGTACAGTGCTTAGTTGTTTACACCTAGTTACACCATGACTAACCTAGGAGATGAGTAGGGAGTTCCTCAAACTCCCACAACTTCTATGGCTACAAGGATTGTTAATCCTTCTTTCACAAACACTGCAACACCGAGCTCATCGCAGACTGCTTCTGCTTCGACTCCGTCCTTTAGTTTTAATGCTGGTACTCTAGGCATGCCGAGCTCACAAGCTTCGACATCTGCCTCAGTTTCTACCCCTACTTTTGGACCAAATAATATCCCTTTGACATGGATACCTACAGTGAATTTTACTCAGCCTCCTGTTACACAACAGTTCTAGGGTGTAACTCAAACTATTGCTTCCACATCCATCGTAGGATCGATCCCTTTTGCATCTATGCCTGTTATGGGTACAATGATAGCATCGTCTGTTACTACTACATCTGGATTTAACCCCTATGCAGGTTACAATGTTAATCCATCAAATATACCTGCAAGGAGTATCCCTTTCTCTTTGCTTGCTGGAGGAGGGGGTAATATTATTAATCCACAATTTGGTGGGGTTAACACCCAGCCATAATGGAACATTGCCTTGGGAAGTAATTCACTTTCTTTTGGGTGGAACAATTTTAATGCGTTCACTTCACAACCGATGGTTGGGGGAAACCCCAACTAGTAGTACACGAACCAGGCGATGGGTGGTCCCCAATACCAGGTTACTGTCTATCAAATCCCATCGGATCAACCCTGTTTACCTTTTCTGGCAACCTTGAATTTGCCAGATCTTTCAAAGCTTACAAACGACCCCATGCGCCATGATCCTGAATGGCCACCTGTTCGCACTAAGTTGCCTTTAGAAATCCCAAAGTTTGAAGGTAATACTGGTGAGGACCCCGGTGACCATGCTACGACATTTCATCTCTGGTGCTCCTCGAATTCGCTGAATGATGATTCCATCAGGTTGAGGCTTTTTCGAAGAACCTTGACAAGTGTCGCAGCTAAATGGTACATTGAACTGCCTGCAGCTGCTTATGGCACCTTTCAGGATCTAGCTATTGTTTTTCAGAAGCAATTTCAACTTCCTGTCCGGTACGATGCCGGCACAGACCTTATGTCGACCTTTCAATAGAACAAAGCCACTCATCTATCTGACCACATTCAGGAGTGGCGAAGGAGAAAGAGGCTCATTAAAGCCGACATACCTCCAGATTTCTTATTAGAGTGGTACCTTAAATCACTCCTTCCTTATATTTATAAGGAAGTTGCAACTTCAGGGGTGTCCTTCGAAGAGGAAGCCATTTTGAGAACCCAACAGCTTGACTTGGTATATGCTTAGTCTGGGATCTTATACGAGATTATTCCGGATGCTTTGAGGTCTAACATAGACTTAGGTAAACCTAAACCTGGACCACATGCTGATGGCATTGTGGGTTCAGTCAACTTTGCAGTGTTTGTTTGATGATTTAACAAAGTAGGTTCACGCCTTGTCAGTCAAACAGTCTGCTGCAGAAGCAACTTCGGTTGCATCCTCCCCTTCAACAACATAATATGTACAACAAGTGTAGACAAACCAAAAGGGCCCTCGGAAGCCCAACAACAAAAGAAAGGGAAAGAAAGGGGAGGGAAACCAACAAAAGCCCCAAAACACACAAAATTCCGAGGAGGGTAAAAAGGAAAAAAGTAAGGTGAAGTTCCCTTGCAAGCTATGCCAAGAGGACCACCTTACCCATCAATGAAGAAATTGTGAAAATATTCAACCTACAAAGGCTGGGCCGTCAATTCATGTATATCCAAAATGGTGAACACTAGAAGATATTGAGCACAAGAAGGATCAAATAACCCTTCTTGTAGTCTAAAATTATTATGAAAAGAATACTGGGCAGTTGAAGGTTCGGTCACCCCTTCATTTATGAGGGAATTTAAAACATATTCAACCTATGTGGGCTAGGGTGTCAATTCATGTATATCCAAAATGGTGAACACTGTAAGAATACTGAGCACAAGAAGGGTCAGACGACCCTTCATTTACGAGACAAATGTAAAAATATTTAATCTACGAAGGCTAGGCCCACAATTCCCGCCTTCTGAAATCCGTTGTAAACAGCAGGAATCTGGGTATAAGCTAAGTTATAACATATAAAAAAATGTTTGTCTCGACTTCAAATTTTTCGAATGGAAGGATCAACCGTCCCTTCGTTTAGTGGATAATTGTGAACACCTATATCCAACATTTATATATATTCAGAATCACGAACACAAGAAAGATCGATCGACCCTTCTTGTAGTCTAGAAATATTACGAAAAGAATACTGGGTAGAAAAAGCGTCTCTCGCCCGTTCATTTATGAGGGAATTTTAAAAATATTCAACCTATGAATGCTAGGCCATCAATTCATGTATATAAAAAATGGTAAACACAGGAAGAACACTGAGAATAACAAGGTTTGGTCGACCCTTCATTTATGAGATACTTGTAAAACTATTTAATCTACGAAGGCTATGTCGACAATTCCCTACTTTCGACTTCCGCTATAAATAGTAGGGACTCAGACATCATCTTAGTTCTAACATATAAAAATGTTTGTCCCGAATTCCACTATCCAACGAGAAGGATCGACCGCCCCTTTGTTTAGTAGATAATTGTCAACAACTATATCCAGCAATTCACCTATATCCAGAATGGCGAAAGCAAGAAGGATCGACCGACCCTTCTTGCATTCTAGAACTAATATGAATAGAATACTAGGTAGAAGAAGGGTCGACCGCCCCTTCAGTTATGAGGGAATTGTAATAATATTCAACCTATGAAGGCTAAGAGGTCAATTCATGTATATCTAAAATGGTGAACACTGGAGAAATATTGAGCAAAAGAAGGGTCGGCCGACCCTTCACTTACGAGAGAAATGTAAAACTATTTGATCTACGAAGGATAGGCCGACAATTCCTGAATTCTGATTTCCGCTGTAAATAGTAGGGATCAGACATTAGCTAAGTTATAACATATACAAATTATTTGTCACAACTTCCGTTTTTCGACAAGAAGGATCGGACGCCCCTTCTTTTAGTAGATAATTGTGAAAACCTTTATCCAACAATTCACCTATATCCAGAATGGAGAACATAAGAAGGATCGAACGACCCTTCTTGTAGTCTCGAACTATTACAAAAAGAATACTAAGAAGTAGAAGGGTCGGTCGCCCCTTCATTTACGATGGAATTGTAAAAATAGAACTTGGAGAAAGAGCGACCACTCTTTCTCTGTGAATATTTCCACTTTCCAGCAAACTGTGCGAAGCAATGTTCCTATGAAATTTTTGTTTAGAGTGCCGATATCTACTTTCACCACTCCTAAAAATCATCCCTGGAGGAAGGAGCAGACGCTCTTTCTCCTCAAAATCTACTTCCAACACCCCAAAATAGAACAACCTGATGAAAGAGCAACCTCTCTTTCTTTGACAAAATTTTGACTTGCCAGCAAACTCTTTGAAGCAAAACTTCTATAAATCTTGTTGTTAAAATGTGGATATCTAGTTTCCCAGGGTGACACGTGGAACGCTCAGATTTTGACACATGGCATATTTGATTTTTAAAATTAGTCTAAAGATTGTATACGCTGGCTTGCAATTCGATGGGCTCGGCAACTCGGATAAGACTTAGTAAATTAAAATTAATGTTTTGGAAGCTCGTGGAGGTGCCATCACATCCTACAGGCCTGTAGGCTTCCACTGGGGCAGCCTACAAGCTTGTAGGTTGTGATGGCAACCTCCACAGGTCGACAAAACAACAAAACTTAATAAAAATCAATGCAAAATATTAAAAAGAAATGTAAAGCAAAACTTAAAAAAAAAATTAGAACCAAAACAAAAACAAAAAAATGGTAAACCAACCTGAATTGGTTGACAATTGAACTCGATGACCCTAAAACTGCACAATTTCCAATGGAAACCAATGCTGGCAGCTGAAATCCTAGGCTACAAAAAAAACCAAAAAATAAAAAATTAATACAAAACATAAAAAAATATTAACAAGTTTAAACTTAAAAAAAAAAGCTAACCCGAACTATTGTCGAGGCTGCCAAAAACACTCACTCAAAATCCAATCGAACTTCTGAATTGTGATGCTAGGCCATTGGCAGCTGAAATCAATGCTCAGAACTTGTGATGGTCGGTTGAGCATCAATCAAACTCTATTCGCCCTCCTTACAACTCCAGTCGCACTCCACGACTTCACTACAGTCGAAATCCGATCGGGTGATGCACTCGGGGGCATGTGCTACGACTGTGAATGGAAAGGAAGCGAGATGCCTTCTTAAACCTTCCCGCGACACCTTCCCACCAGAACAAAGCCCGAAAAATCACATACGTGGAACAGACGTGGCCCTTTCCGACAGGTGACACGGACTCAGCGAGTGCCTGCCGAGTTCCTTGATTAGGGCGAGTCGCTGGAAATTTCACTGAGTCACGAGTCTTGCCTGCGAATATCGAGCGAGTGCCCATTCCGACAGCTACTCGGGCACACTCGGCAAGACTCGTGAGCATAAGTTTTTGGAATAGGTATCATGGATCAAATTCGAAGGACTAAACTTAATTTCAGGTTGAAGGATATATATTCATACCACCCTTCTAGCATGAAGGGATTTAATTAGAATAATTACACTTCGATTGACAATAATAAATTAACTCAACGTTTCATTAAAAAAATTGCTAATTGGTTGGCAACTGGATGAGAAATCCAAAGAAAAGAACAAGAGGTGTTTCTCCTGTTTGGGCTGGTTTCCTAAAAGTCTACAATTGGCTGGCAAAAGATCTCTATTGGCAAGTAGGAAATGGTAAAGAGATATTGGTCGGTATAGATCCAATCCTGGGTTTGGAAGAGAATTACAAACTTTCATAAGATATTATGAGTTTATTGAAGGAATGTGGTCTTATTACTCTTGATAAAATTAAAAAGACCAAGGATAAATTTGCATATGAATGGGACAGCTATATAAGGTTCTTAAACTCGGATGGATGCAGAATTACTCAAGAGAAGGATTCACTTATTTGGAATGGCAATTCTGCGACGAGGATGGTGATCCAGGTGGATATTGGTGGCCACCCACCTTTCCAACTGGCTCAAAACAGTTTTATGGCAATTTTGATATTGTACTATTTTTAGCAGTTTTTCAGGTCCTGAACTTCCGGGGCCATTTGAGGCCCCAAACGACCTTTTTTGGCGATTTGGGGGGCCAAATGGCTGCCTCTGGCATACATTTGGCCTTAGTCAAAAGTTGCAAATCTCGGATAGACCTTTCCAACGGGCTACCGAGTGCCCCAAACGGAGATCGTATGCAAAAGTTACGACCCCGGGAAGTTGATGTACTAACTTACCCAAACGGGGCCCACATGACTTTTGGCGCTTCATCTCCTAGGGTTAGGTTTTTGGATGTCTAGGGTTTTTGACATTCCTGTTTATTGTAAAAGGCCTTGAGAGCCTCATTGTAACCATCTTCTTGCGAAATGAGCGCAGCCGTCACATCTCTTCTCAGAGATAAGCCGCCACCATTCCAGCAAGCTTGTTTTTCGCTGCATTTTACAGTTCTAGCTTATTTTCTTATTGAATAGAAAACCAGTTTTACTGTATCTTTGTTATTTTGTGTTAAGCATCTGATAATAATCTGTATTCATTTCGTTCTGCTCATAAAATCCGGATCAGTGGTATCAGAGTGGTTTGCTCCTTGTCGTCTTAATGCATGTCCCCAATAAGGTCAGGGTACAAAGAATTGGGTCTCGAGCTTGTTTCTCTTGAGGACAAAAGCTCTCGCACGCCCAAGCGACCTCTCATGGCAGGAGAAAAGAAAGATGAGGGGACAGGAGATCCTATCAAAATGTTGCTTGAGGAAGCCCTCACGCAGCAGAGGAACGAGATGATGGATAATTTCGCGCAAATCCTTCGACGACTACCAACAAGCGACGCATCTTCCTCGAGCGGAGGCGCCGCCCCCTTCAAGGTACAAATCAACTTTGATATTCCTATATTTGAAGGACAGATAGACGCAGATGCTGTAGATAAGTGGTTGAATCTACTAGAAGGGTATCTTTTTGTCCATAACTTTTCGAATAAAGAAAAGATTACTTTTGCGCTCCTCAAAGCCATTCCCCATGTCAAAGATTGGTGGGAAACATTCTGCGAGCAAAAGGACACAGAAGAAGCCTCGTTATTTTCAATCACGGCCACCTGGGAATCCTTCAGGGATGCTATTAAGGAACAATACTACCCTGTTGGAAGTTATGACGACTTGTATACCAAATGGACCACACTGCGACAAGAAAGAGACCAAGCAGTGCCAGAGTTCACAAATATCTTCCATACCTTGCGCACCAAGTTGGGTATCAAAGATTCAGAGCGACATCTGGTGCTCAAGTATCGCAGTGGTTTGCATAGATACATCCAGACCGAAATGGAATTTCTGGACATCTCTTCCTTGGGTGCGGCCTACCGATATGCCGTCAAAATCGAGCAGAAGCTCAAACAAAAGATGCGGCAATTTGGGCCTGGGAACCCTTCATAGCAAAAGATAGGAAAGGGCGGCCCCTACCCACAGAATAAAGGAAAGAGCAAAGATGGACAATATCAGGACAACCAGTCCAAGCCGCAAGCAAAGAAGGACACTGGAAAAACAAAGAAAGATACTGGGAAGTGGTGTGACTTCCATAAGAGCCCTTGGCATAAGACTGCTGATTGCCGCTCAAAGCAGTCGCTGGTGGCTGAAGTGAAAGCATCTGAATTAGATGCGGGTTCTGACTCTGAGTTCGAACCAGAAAGGGGAAGACGGATCATTGACGTGGAACCCAGTGCCACCATTGCTACCACCAAGCTCCAGCCTAATGAACCAGACGAGCCAGAAGAAGGAGAACGCCTCTTCCATTCACAGATGTGGGTAAAAGGCACCCCGCTGCACTTCATCATTGATAGCGGTAGCCAGAAGAACTCATCTCAGCAGAGGTCATCAAGCACCTGGCCCTGCCGACAACGCCGCACCCACAACCCTACACCATTGGATGGCTCCGCAAAGGAAGCGATCTCCGCGTCAACCAACAGTGCCGACTGCCATACGGCATCAAGCCATTCAAGGACGAGGTATTGTGTGATGTTGCTCCTCTCGAAGTTTCAGATGTTCTTTTGGGCCAACCTTATTTATGGAAACGTCATGCTGTATATGAGTCTAGGCCTCGTAGTGTTATTATTTCTTTGAACAGGAAATTGTGCAGGATACCCGAGGCAGTCCCTCCTACTGCTATTTCCTTGATCTCTGCCAAGCAATGCAGGAAGGTCATCTCTCAGACTAGGAAATTTGTCTTCTTCATGATTCGCTCTCAGAGTGAAAGAAAGATCGCAGCCACATCCCGGGCCTCCATGACCGATCTATCCACACAACAGAAGCAAGTGGATAAGGTGGTGGAAGGATACTCAGATATCTTATCCTCTCCGACCGAGGTACCTCTGCACTGCCAGGTCAAGCATCCCATCGATCTGACCCCAGGCACACCGCTACCCAATGGCCCAGTCTATCGCCACTCTCTGTTGGAAAATGAGGAGATCCGAGAGGCAGATCCAAGAATTGCTCCACAAGGGGCACATCCGTCCCAGTTCATCACCTTGTGGGAGCCCAATCGTGCTGGTGCAGAAGAAAGATGGGACCTGGAGACTCTGCATTGATTATCGGGCCCTGAATAAAATCACAATCCATAACCGATACCCGATTCCCCGAATCGACGAGCTCCTTGATCAGGTCACGGGAGCCAAATACTTCAGTAAGATTGATCTGAAGTCTGGCTACCACCAGGTCCCAATAGAACAGACAAATGTATGGAAGACTGCCTTCAAGTCAAAAGAAGGTCTTTTTGAATGGCTGGTCATGCCTTTTGGTTTGACAAATGCTCCAACAACTTTTATGAGGATGATGGATGATATCCTACGACCTTTCACCAACAATTTTGTAGTGGTGTATCTGGATGACATCCTCATCTATAGCAAGACTTGGGAGGAACACTTGCAGCATATTCAGCAGGTTCTGCACACCCTGCGGAAGCACAAACTATATGCAAACTTGGAAAAATGCTCCTTCGGCATGGACAGGGTCCATTACTTAGGCTACATCGTTGATCGACATGGTGTGCATGTGGATCCAGCCAAGATCCAGGTCATCCGTGACTGGCCAACCCCAACCACACTCACTGAACTTCGGAGCTTCTTGGGACTCGCCAATTTCTATCGCCGGTTCGTGCTGGGATTCTGTCATATCGCATGGGCCCTCAGCCAAGTGACCAGGGGTGGTGGTAAGGCAAAATTTGTGTGGAGCCTGTCCCAACAACAAGCCTTCGATGACTTGAAGAAGCATTTGTGCTCATTGCCGGTACTCTCATTACCGAACCTGCAACATCCCTTTGAGATTGAGACAGATGCTTCAGATTATGCTGTGGGCACTGTTCTCACTCAACACGGCCACCCCGTGGCATATCATAGTGAGACACTATCAGATGCTGTCCGCAAGTACCCTACCTACGACAAAGAAATGTACTCCATTGTACAAGCCTGCCGCCAATGGAGACATTACATTCTTGGGAAGGAGACAGTCATCCACATTGATCACAAGCCACTACAGTTCATGTAGACCCAAGGAAAGTTGCAGAATGACCGCCATCAGAAGTGGTCAACATATTTACAGCAGTTCCACCTCAACATCAAATATAAAACAGGGAGTACCAACCGAGTTGCTGACTACCTCAGTCGACCTCCAGTCGCGACACTTACCACGGTGCTAGACTCTTGCGGCCATGAGACCTCTGGATGGCCCCACGTCTACGAGACAGACCTTGACTTCTCCGCCACCTATCAAATGTTGGGCACCAACTCAGTGGTTGCTAATTTCCATCTTCAGGACGGGTTGTTGTGTTGTCTGGGCCATCTCTGCATTCCATCAAGCGAGTGCACGAAGCTGATTTGGGAAGCTCACTACAGTCGGGTGGCAGGACACTTTGGCGTCGAAAAGACAGTGGCAGTGTTGCAAAAACTTTTCTACTGGCCGAAACTTCGACAGGATGTCGGCAAGTATATCAGGTCCTGCACCGCTTGCACTATTGCCAAACCGACCACTAAGAAACAGGGCCTATACACCCCTCTGCCTACTCCTGACAGGCCGTGGGAATCCATCTCAATGGACTACATGTCGGGCCTCCCGTCCACCAAGAGGGGAAACGACTGTGTTTTTGTGGTTGTTGATCGCTTTTCCAAGATGGCGATTCTAGTCGCTTGCAAGAAGAACATCACAGCAGAAGCCATTGCCAAGATATTCTTTGAACGAGTATGGGTACATTTTGGGATCCCACAAATCATTATCTGAGACTGTGACAGTCGGTTCCTTAGCTCATTCTGGTCAAGTCTCTGGTCACTGCTGGATACCAAGCTCACCAAATCCACTGCCTTCCACCCCCAAACCGATGGACAAATGGAGGTCGTCAACCGGATGGTCGTACATATCCTGCGCATGTACAATTCAACACACCCTCGCACATGGGATGAGAGTCTCCCCTATGTCCAACATAGCTACAACCGAGCCCTGCATAGCTCAACTGGCCACAACCCCTTTCAGGTGGGGTTGGGATTCCAACCATTGGGTCCCATGGATGTTGCACTTCCCCTTGCGACCACCTCGGTTGACTCATCCCCAGAAGCTGACAAAGCCACCCGGTTCATTGAATGAATCCAACATATCCGCCAACAGGTTCAGGATATTCTACAGAAGTCTAATGCCAAGTACAAGTAGCACCATGATCAACATCGGGTGCCACATAAGTTTCAGGTGGGCAACAAAGTTTGGTTGCATTTGCAGAAAGAACGCCTTACAGGGCCCCATCGAAAGCTTCGCCCACTCCGTTATGGGCCGTACACCATCACCAAGGCAGTGGGTGACAATGCTTTTGAGCTCAACATTCCCCCCTTCCTTGGTCTGCATCCAGTCTTCAATGTGGCTCTCCTTCGGCCATATTTCCCACCACTATTAGACACCTCAGAGATAGCAGAGAAGTTGACACCAACAGAGCTCAACCCTGACTGCCTACAACAAGCATCCAGTGATCATATTGCAGACACACAGATCAAGGGCACTCGACATCAAAGGATCTAGCTTTATCGAGTTGTAAAAGCAGGGCAGCTCCTGCACCAAGGCAAGTGGCTCACCCGAGGCCAAATTCAGCAGAAATTTCCTCATCTAATGGGGGAACTCAACGCAATGGAGACCATTGCTTCCTAAGGAGGGAGGATTGATCCAGGTGGATATTGGTGGCCACCCACCTTTCCAACTGGCTCAAAACAGTTTTATGGCAATTTTGATATTGTACTATTTTTCGTAGTTTTTTGGGTCCTGAACTTCCGGGGCCATTTTGAGGCCCTAAACGACCTTTTTTGGCGATTTGGGGGGCCAAATGGATGCCTTTGGCATGCATTTGGCCCTAGTTGAAAGTTGTAAATCTCGGATAGACCTTTCCAACGGGCTACCGAGCGCCCCCAAACGGAGATCGTATGCAAAAGTTACGACCCCGGGAAGTTGATGTACTAACTTACCCAAACGGGGCCCACATGACTTTTGGCGCTTCATCTCCTAGGGTTAGGTTTTTGGATGTCTAGGGTTTTTGACATTCCTGTTTATTGTAAAAGGCCTTGAGAGCCTCATTGTAACCATCTTCTTGCGAAATGAGCGCAGCCATCACATCTCTTCTCAGAGATAAGCCGCCACCATTCCAACAAGCTTGTTTTCCGCTGCATTTTACAGTTCTAGCTTATTTCCTTATTGAATAGAAAACCAGTTTTACTGTATCTCTGTTATTTTGTGTTAAGCATCTGATAATAATCTGTATTCATTTCGTTCTGCTCATAAAATCCGGATCAGATGGTGACCACGAAGTCATCATATAACGCTATAATAAAAAATAGTTGCATTTTTCCACAACATTGGTAGTATAAACGGCTTTGGCAATGGCAGATTCCATTGAAATTTAAGTGTTTAATGTGGTTTGCGTTACAAGGAAGACTGAAAACTTGGGATAATATTATGAAGAAAGGTTGGTATGGGCCAATAATATAAATATATATATATATATATATATATATATATATATATTTTTTTTTTTTTTCTTTTTTTGCTGAAAAAAAAAGTTGCACCGAAAATAATAATTAACCCCATCTCAGAGATTTGTTTATATAAGAGTTCAATAACCTGGAACCTACGTGGAGTCTGAACCGGGCATGGAACCTGCGTAGGGCTTGAGCTGCGTCGAACGTAGATGTGATCGAGTGTAAACATAGCCCATTGCGTGGAACTGTTACCCGAGTTTTGAGTGCAGCACCAGAGCTATCTTGCTATTGCAGGGGAACAGGAACCCAAACCCTCGAAAATTCTATCTTGTAACTATTGCCCAAAACTTCTGCGAAGATTTTGGCGACCAGGTAAATACGATGGCAGCTAGAAAGTGCCCACGAAAACTTGATGCGTCAGATGAAGTAATTTAAGACAAAATTCACCTTTCTTACATGCTTCCTCCAGGAAAAAACGGGATCAAAATTGTTAAGTTATAAGAAATCAACGGTTTAGATTCGAGGAGGGTTGAGATTTGTGGTGGACACGGAATCCGCTAAGAAAAGGTGCATGTTCTATAATGTTGGAAACTTTGGATAAATGACCTTTGGTACATGTTAAATTCAGGAAGCAAATATATAGTGGGTGAGTGACGAAATAAAATATCTATGGTTGATGTTGATTTCGCACTTTCAACTAGCACGAAGAATGAAAAGGGTCACCGGTAGCGGAATTTTTAACGCTTACCACGTGTCGAGTTGAGGATCGTTCTGCTAAATGAAAAATTGTAATGGAAAACCACTTCTCGTGATCCCGAAACCACCTACACGAGATATTATAAAAGCTGGTATCTTCTTAGGATTGATGGCACTTACCCATGCAACCAGGTGTGATCCTATGTGTCCTTCAATATATTCTTTTTTCCAAAAGTAGAAAACCAGAATACAATCGTATGGTTATTGTATCGATGAATTATATTTATTGGCAATTTATATTCTTAATCGAATTATAGATAATAAGAATCATTCTTGCAAGATTACTGGCAGTGGCCGATATATATATTAGTCTGCTCGTTATATCCCAAACCATGATTGCTAAACAAATCCTGGTAGGAGGACAAGGACAAGGATGGCGCTATGGCTTCAACTACGCCAAGTGGACGTCAAAGAAAGTTCCATTCCACACCAATGATACGATTGGTAGGAATTCAGACATTACAATATGTCAATAGAGAATTTGATATTTATATATTCATTGCTATATATCATTTTCGGAATCCCACGATTTCTTTTTTATGGTATATATGTTTGTGCAATGTTTGTATTTCCTCCTACAGAGCCTAATTCTATTATTCACAATGTCTATTTGCTGAAGAATAAAATCCACTACAAGGAATGCAATATTTCAGGTGGTTCACTCCTTACTGATTCAACAAAAGCAAAGGAGAAGCCCTTTAGTTTCAAGTTGAGATCAAAGGCACACCGTTACTATTTTGCATAGCATAGCGATTCAAGGATTCTTCTTTTTTGGTTCAAATTTGATTCGTCTTTGAATGTTCTTTACCTAGTGGTTCAGATTCGATGCTTATGCTTTGTTTCTAGTGGCATTGAATTAAGTGATTTCATTAATGAGTCAAATTCGATTCTTCTGCTTTGTTTCCAGCAGACACAGTGCTTCGTTTCTAGCGGCGCTGAATTAAGTGATTTCATAATGATTCAAATTTGATGCTTTTGCATTGTTTCCAAAAGACAGTAATTCATGGTTCAAATTCAATGCTAACAAAGTAGACATACGAGAAATCAGAATTTATTACATCCCTCTTACAACTCTTGCGGTTATAACTTTCATAACGAATTTGACTCAACAACATACAATACAATTTTTTAGTGACAAGTGAGAGCTCTCCATTTCTTTTTGAATGGAATAGGATTTAGGAAATTTGTAGTGTTATTTACACTTCTCCGACTGTTCATAGAATCTGGCTATTAAAAAAATAGATGTTTTGATTTTGGGTACATTATCCAATGTTGAATTTTTATGTACTGTTGATTTTTTTCTCTACTACAAATTTTAAACACAAACGTTTTCCTCTTGTACCAAAGTATGCTTTATAGCACTAAGTGCTAACGAAAAAAAGTGGGAAGAGTTAAATATCAAAACAATTACTGAAACATCAACGGTATCTGCTGAGTGCTTTAGCTGTGTTCTAACCCGATCTCCGATCTAGTCTTTGCTATTTATCATCAGACCAAACAATTATATGTTATCTGATGCATTATCATAACTTTGTGACCATACTAACCATTTATGTTATTTCATGAATTATGCTTGAATTTTTTACAATAAGTATATGCCATATTATATTTTTCTTTCTAATGACTTCAAATTTATCTTTAGGATTTGTTTGAGAAGGAGAAGGATAATTCTAGAAGGTGTTGTTAGAATTGGATGGCCTTCTCATTGATAAGAGTGGAGAGGCATTGCAAATATCTAAACTTCCTCTGAACAAGGTCTCACTTGTCATGTTTCATAGTGATCTAGATGATTATTTCCCTCGTCTTTTACTGGAGGAAACTCTATATGACATTCAAAGAGATTCAAATTTTGAAATTATTTATATTGGAAAACATTTTAATAAGTTTCCAAGGAATGTCAAGGACATAATTTTTGGCCATAGTCATGAAAGGAAACAATTTGGATTGATGCTTGTTAAATTGTTATTAAAATTAGATGTACATGTTCGAGAATCATGGTTGTCAACACTAGATGAAAATGTCCAAAAGTCAATAAATATACTGAGAACTTTATCTCGCTCTCGTAGCATGTCGAAACATTCTAGTTATCTCGAACTTGCCTCTAAGAATTAAAAAAGGCATATCAAGATAAAAAAAGCATTACAGTCATTAAGCCTCTCTGAGTGCTCATCGAGCATATTAGAATTAGAGCGAAAGAAAAATAAAGTTGAAACATTATAGGATTTCTCCTTGCTTAAAATAAAAACTAGGGCATCTTACTTTTAAAAAGAAATGGACATCAAGAATAAACATAAAACAAAGCGCCAATCGTGATAATTATCATTGTGTTTTGAAAGTGTTAGATGGTATCTATGAGCATTTTGAATGTGGAGACATGATAATGATGGATTGAGTGCACGTCCCTAGACATATAAATAAATAGATAAACATAGCCACTCATGGTTTCAGGGTTTAAAGATTAGGAATCTGGTTAGTGAACATGTGGCTTCGCTATCCTGGGATATGTATGCCTGTAAATTCATCATTACCCTCATACGTCTTCAAGGGAAGGTGTGATACAACTATAAGATTGCAATGGAGAAAAACTAAGAGGGATTAATGGGATTCGGTACCAAGAACAGAGAAAAAATAAATGATGCATTATAAATAAAGGATTAATGGGATTCGAGACCAAGAACATAGCAAAATGATTTAAAAAAAAGAAGAAGATTAAGAAAGATTAATGGGATTAGGGGCCAAGAACACAACAAAAATATTTGAAAACATTATAGATTGAGGCTAGGCAGTTACCGTAGGAGACGTAGGAGAAATAAAGTTGGAGGTGGAGGTACTGTACATTAAGACACCAAATGACCAATTATTTCCCATCCAAGATCACTCTTTCTATTATTTAAGGAACCTTTCTGTCCAATCACGACATAGACAAAGGTTTGCTATTTTCTCTTTTCAAGAACAAAAAAGTTTCATACTTCATGCACAGAAAAGTATATAAACAAAAGTCTATATATATAAACAAAAGTTTCATCCTTCATGCACATAAAAGCCTATAAACAAGCAAGTATATAGATACCAGCGATACATGATATTAATAAACAAGCGATACATGATATATAGATACCAACGATACATGATACATGATATATAGAATAGTCGAGAAGTCTTCTATTACTCAAGACCAAGTACAATACAATACAATCTCTCAGTGCCGACAAAGTACAATACAATACAATGTCTCAGTGCCACCTGGAGCTGTATAAACATATGAACTTCACCACGAATGTCAACATGGGTGTTATTGCTGTCAACATGTCGACTCTTGCTGTCAACATGGGTGTCCTTGCTTTCAACAGGGCTATTCATGCTGTCAACATGACCATTCTTGCTGTCAGCAAGGCCATTCTTCCTGTCAAAATGGTTATTCTTGCTGTCAACATGGCTCTTCTTGCTGTCAACATGGGTATTTTCGTTGTCAATTTGGCTATTCCGAGACGACTGCTGGAAGCCTAACGTTGAAGACAGTGGAAGCTCATGTTGTTTTAGATAAGTGTCCCATGAAACAGTTACTGCGACCACCAATCAAGATTGGTGGCAAGGAAAAGAATGCCAAATCCTGGTCTTAGGGATTCGAGAGTGCTCGAAATTTCCATATATCATGGTGTCATGAGGATTGTCAAGGGAGATAAATTGAAATGATCATATATCACGAAGAGAACTGGGGAGCGACCACAAGACTCAAGTAGTTCTGATAAAACAACAAAGGAAACATAACATAGGTGGTAAAGAAGAGTGCCATGACTTCTCGAAGATTTCGTTTTGCTACGATATGGGGTATGGTTTAGCCTATATATAGTGGGTGGATAGTGAATTGGTCAATTGACTGAGATGGGAT
The DNA here is from genome assembly GCA_027924585.1 of Larix kaempferi. Lineage (NCBI taxonomy): Eukaryota > Viridiplantae > Streptophyta > Pinopsida > Pinales > Pinaceae > Larix > Larix kaempferi. The sequence continues at coordinate 539,132 of BSBM01000720.1, read as the reverse complement.
GTATGGGGAACGATAATATCCACAGTATGGCGGGACGATTATTTTCTATTTTTTCATTTGAAGGGTAAGGAAATTTATTATATTATATAATACTTTTCATTCTTATTATGAGATTTCATTCTTTTTATAAGATTTTTTATCTACAACATTGCAATAAAAAGTAAAATGTTTCTACTTAAAAAAAAAACAAAAAGAAAGAATGTTTCTCTTTAAAAAGTAAAATGTTTCTATTTAAAAAAAACAAAAAGAAAGAATGTTTCTCTTTAAAAAGTAAAATGTTTCTATTTAAAAAAAACAAAAAGAAGTACCGACTGTAGATTTTACTGGAGTAATTGTACCGACTGTAGATTTTGCTGGAGTAATTGTATAATTATATAGAAGTTCGTGACATTATGTCTTGTCACGAAATTTTACTTCGCCAAGGAATTCACTTCGACGGGCATTTACTTCGCGGAGTAAACTTCACTTCGATGAGCATTTACTTCGACAAGTAAAATTCACTCCGACGAGCATTTCCTTTGCGAACACTTTACTTCGCAGACGTCTTAACTTTACTTCATGTATCGCAAAGGACGTCCTGCAAGGGTAGGTCCTCAAGACCAGGGAGGCCCTACGAGGGACCAACAACGAGCGGCTACTACTACCACATTTTTTTCGTCGTATTGTTCCACCAGAAACACAGAGAGAAATTGAGGAGATGGAGGAAAATATTTGGCTGAGAGTGGGGGAGGAAGAACCCCTGCCTGAGGTGGTGGCCATGTATGAATGTATCCAGGATCTTGGTAATACCAGAGGCAGAATAATGTTATATAACCATGCAATTGTGATGTTTTGGGTCACGAAGATCATGATAACCCAATCTATTCAGGTTACGGACGATTTGTTATCTTGTTCGGAGATGTTAAAGGATCATGACGAAGAATCCCGTTTTATGCACATGAAATTGAATGCGATCGTGGAACGTCTTGGTTTCTCGTACCTGGCCCCAAATGGAGGGGCGGACAAGAGAAACCTACTGAAGGCGACCTCAGAGCAAAATGCCCCTACTCCGTTTGATGCCAACCATCTGTCTGGTTAACTTGTGTTTTTTGATAGTTTTTTTGTTGGGGATCATTGGCCCATACTTATGTTAGTAGTTTTATGTCAGTTTTTTAACCAACTAGGTCTAACTATCGAGTCGAATGGTCATGTTAGCCATTATGGTTTTTAGTACTTGTTTTCTTTTGGTGGCCCGCCGGGCTGTATGGGATCAACATGTACCAAGAATGGGTAGTAATTGTGTTGGTCATTTTGATGTCAACAATAGTGCTCTTTATCGGACCTCTTAAATTATCGAGATTCAAATTCGACAAGCCCACTATTAAACATGTTTTATATTAAAATATTTCTTACGAAGACATAAAAATCGGTAGAAGTTATTCCGGGTTAAAACAAGGCAATTTTTTTTTTGCGTGACCTAGATCTGAGACCCTCTACACACCGCACCTATTCTGTTCGTTCCTATGGACACCGGAGGGGCCCCTCCCCCTCTTCTCCCCCCTGAGATCGCAGCCTTCAAGCTCTTGGTCGCCTCCTGCAGCAAGAGGAAAAGATGCCCGAGTCTGCATAAATTTGTGAAAAAAAGAGATAGTATACCCTCCGTGGAATTGCCTGCTGAACGCTCGTGTCAGACAGACTTGAATCTTGCAGAATGTGGGCTCATTGGATGGATTACGGATCTCTGGACTTCCCCTAAGGCAATCAATGGGTGGGTTTAGTGAAACTAGAGGCCCCTTGTCTCCGAAGGAATTCGAAATCATCTGGTTGGCAGAGGTTACTATGTTTTCATTTTTGAATCAGCTGAAGACCATGATCTCATTTTTTGAAATGGTCCTTATTTTATGGGCCCTCAAGGGCTTTATCTAAACAAGTGGACTACGTATTTTGATCTGAACCAAGATGTGCCTTCACCCGTTCTTGTCTGGGTAAGGATTCCTCACCTCCCTTTGCACTATTGGAACCTAGAATCTCTCGAAACCATTGGGAACAAATTAGGAAAATACATTGATAGGGAAGAAAGGAAAGAACAATATTCGTGTGCCAGAATATGTGTTGAAGTTGATTGGAGATAGGGATGCCAGAGGCAATCAAGCTCATAGTAGCTGTCTGGTCTCACATCCAGGAGCTCGATTATGAGTAGCTCCCGTTTAAGTGCCGACATTTCCATGGCTATGGCCAATTTTCCCGCAACTACAAGAAGAAAACAGAGGAAGAATCCAAAAAAGAGAAGGGTGATCAGTGGACACAAGTTCAAAAGGAAGGCACATCAAAATAGGTTAGCAGAACGAAAGGTAAAGGAGTAAATATAGGGGCTGGAGGCCCTCCTGCCGGGAAGAAACTCCCTGAACACTCGGCTGTCGAAAATGCTACACCAAATCCTTTTGTTGTTCTGAGCACACCCGAATATCATAGGTATCATGTTCTTGAAGAGGGAGAGGTGCAGCGGTCTAATGTACAAGTATAGGAAGTGGAAATAAAATCAGGATCTAAGGAGAAACTTGGTACATCTATCTCAGAAACTCTTAGCACAGTTGCAGCCATGCAGGAAACCCCTGGATCATCAGCAGGTGCCACATCTTCACCCTCATATGCAGAAATGACCATGAAGAAACCAGTAGACAACTCTGGATCTTCTAAAGAATATTTTTTCGAGCGATCCACCAAAAAGGTAGGAAGGAAGTCTTGAAAGGAGGTTAGAGAAGTAGAGGCAGAGAAATTAAAGATGCGAGGAAGTCAATCCACAATTGAAATGTCAATAGGAAGAAATACGCGGGCTAGACCCCTAAAGGGAGGCCCTACTCCTTCATCCTTCGGTAAATAATGCAGATTGTCTCTTGGAATTGTAGGGGGCTGGGGAATCCAACGAAAGAAGAAGCAGCGAAATATTTATCTCGAATGGAACCTTCAGACAGCCTCTTGCTCCAAGAGACAAAAATAGAAGAGGAAGCTCTTCTATCCTTAAGCAGAACAAAGTGGAAGAAGAATGCAGGAAAGGTATCAATGATCGTGGCTCTTCTAGGGGACTCACAACCATATGGTCCGAGGACAAGTTTCATCTGGAAAACTCATTTGCAACCCAACAATGGATATATACAGAACTTCAACACATACAAAGTAAGACTTCTTTGGCCCTTTTTAATCTTTATGTCCCAGTTAACTTTTTGGAAAAAAAGGAATGCTGGAACTCTCTTTTAGATTTCTTAGAAATATACACCCCTTCAAACATCATAGTGTCGGGGGATCTCAAAATAATTCTAGATCCTAAAGAGAAAAAAAGTGGAGTCCAGGGAAAATACCCTTTCCATGACTTGGTGGAGTCTTTGATCCATGCCTGGGACCTTCTTGAATTCAAACTAAGGAAAGGTCGATACACCTAGACTAACAATAGAGTAGGGGTCACCTATATATCCGTCTGTCTTGACAGGTTTCTAGTGCAAATCTCCTTGTTGGATGGGAAAAAATTAATTACAACAAAAATTCTGCCAAAGTTAGCCTTAGATCATAATCCCATCTCCCTGCTGCCGGAAGAAGAGGAAGATCTAGGTCCTATCCCGTTCCGGTTCAGTCCACTTTGGATAGAGAGGGATAGATTTCTGGAAACAGTGGAACAAGCTTGGTCCAACCTAGTAGAAAGATCCCCCAACTATGTTTGGGAGCAGAAACTCAAGTATACTAAGCATGCCTTGAAAAGCTGGGCTAAAAAACCCCTCACAACTCCAACGAGAAGAAGAGGAGAGATAGTGCAGATTTTATGAGAGATCCAGATAGGAATGGAGGAAACAGAGATCACCAAAGCTCAGCTGGCCATTAAGCAGAACGCTCAGTTTAACTCCTATATATCCTTTCTCCAAGAGGAGGAGTACTGGTGCCTTAAGTCTCACAGCCTTTGGCTGAAAGTTGGTGATAGAAACACTTCCTTCTTTCATCGATAATGCAAGGCCAGAATTTCTCGAAATCACATCTCAAAGATCTCCTCTCGGGAGGGGGAAGTCATTAAAGGCCACTCCCAATTAAAACAGGCCACTGAAATACATTTTCAGCAATTGCTCCAGGAGGATGGCACTTATGATGAGGAAGTGGCTACTGATTTTCTATCAAAAATTCCCTCACTTGTCAGTGCAGAGATAAATGATGGATTAATGAAGAATTTCATGGAAAAAAAATATTGTAGATGTCATTTGGTCAATGGAGCCGGATAAATATCTTGGGCCGGATGGATTCTCAATACATTTTTACAGAGCTTGCTGGCCTGTAATAAAAATAGATCTCCTCCGCATGGTAAAAGATTTAAAAAAAAAATCCAAAGTGGGAGGGTGCACCAACTCCACCTTCCTAGCTTTAATCCCAAAAGAAGTCAACCCTGAGTCTTTTGACAGGTTCATGCCTATCTCGCTCTACAATGCCTCATACAAACTTATTTCCAATCTCTTAGCCAATAGACTCAAGCCTTTGTTAGGGAAACTAATTTCTCCTCTCTAGGGCGGTTTTGTAAAAGGAAGACATCTCATAGAAAATGTGATTCAAGTGCAAGAAGCCCTTCATTCCAGTTTCCTAAGGAAGGATAAAGGCATGCTCATCAAGCTGGATATGGAAAATGCCTCTGACCGTGTTAAGCTCTCCTTTATCTACAAAGTCCTTCTCAACTTTGGGTTCAACTCTGAGTTTGTTAGATTGATAAAATCCTACACAGATAGGCCCTGGATAGAGCCTTTCGTCAATGGTAGACCAACAAATTTCTTCCAAGCTACAAGAGGACTCCGCCAAGGGTGCCCTCTTTCACCCTTTCTTTGTATTCTGATGGCTGAAACCCTTAGCAGTAAGCTATTAGCTTAAAAGGAAGCAGGTACTATTCCAGGAATCAAGGCAGCGAGAGGTGTGGACCCTCTAAATCATGCACTCTTTGTGGATTATTCTCTCCTTCTGGGAGGGGCCTCTCTCAAGATAGCAAGGGCCTTCAATGAAATTATTCAAAATTTTTGCCTAATCTCAGGATCACTAATCAACAAAAGAAAAAGTGTTGTCTATGGATGGAATATAGACCACCCGACAATCCTTCAAATAGCTCATTCCATGGGATTCAATGGTTTAGATAAGTGGGATATGATCAAATACCTGGGCCTTCCATTAACCTTGGGTGCAAGCTTTCCTTCTCTTTGACAAGAAGTTATAAGCAAGATAAAAGCTAAAATAGTGTCTTGGGGTGGCCAATGGCTAAAAAAGGCTGGGAAGTTGGTTCTATAAAAGCAGTCTTTTCATCCCTTCCCATCTTTTAGTCCTCCTTCTTGATTTCCCCCAAGTCTATCATGGATTAGATTTCCAAGCTACTTCGTGATTTCATTTGGAAAGGAGGCAAAGGCAATCAGAGTAAGCTCCATCTAGTAAGCTGAGATATAATTAAAAGACCAATTCTGGAAGGTGGTCTGCATATTCGTGATCCAGGCCTGGCTAACTTGGCCCTGGGTGGGAAAATCCTATGGCAACTATTCGCAGAAAAAAAACCATCCGGTAAGCAAGATTATTTGGATGAAATATCTCAAGGGAGGTTCTCAGAGAAGTATAAAAATAGAAAATACTCCTACAGGTACATCTATTTGGAATTTATGCAGAAGAGGAATAGATCTTCTACAGTAGCACCTCTATAGAATCCCTAGAAACGGCTCGAGAACTTTACTGTGGGAAGATAACATCCTAAGGAACCTCCCTTTAGCATCCTTAGAGTCTTTAAATGAGCTCAAGTTATGGCTTGTTAATAAAGGCCTTCTTCGCCTCGCAGACATCTGCTCTTGGGATAGCAATGGAAACTGGACAACTTGGACTTTCCCGGAGGTGCCAGAACCCCTTCTCTCTTAAAATAATTTGTTAATCACAACACTCTTAGGTCTATCCCTAGTGCATCGCTATATTAAGGATAAGTGGGGGTGGGGAAGGACATGATCTTATACTGCTGCTCAAGGTTTCCTTTCTTTGCAAACTCCTCAGGCTCTTGTTCTCTCCCTTGTGCTCTGGAAAATAGTTTGGAGCCCCTTCAGTCTTCCCAAGGTGAATTTCTTCACTTGGATACTTATGCATAAAAAGGCTTTGACAGGCGAAAATCTGAGCAAACGAGGTTTTCATGGACCATTTAGATGCTATTTTTGCAATACCGCCTCTGAAACTTCAGATCATCTATTCGTAGATTATTCATTTACTCAAATAATATGGGAGCTTTCTCTTCAAGGTTTGCGCATCTCTTCCCCTTCTAAAATAGCAATAGTTCCTCTCTACATCTCCTGGGAAGATCGAAATCCTGGAAAGAGATACAAAAATGTAGTCTGGAATAAAATTTGGCAAGCACTTCCTAAATGCATTTGGTGGAAAGTTTGGTTGGCAAGAAATGATTGGGTTTTCAACAACAAGCCCTCGACCCCAGTAACCGTGGCTGCCAAAGCGAAAGCACTTTTGTTGGAATTTGCAGGTAAGTTCGCTCTAGAATCCTCATTATCTCTGGAAGAATCCTCGTGGCTGGGATCTTGCTCTCCCGGAGAGAGGAAGGAGGCAATCAGAAAACCTCCGAATACTCCATCTTGGCAACTGCGATTAACTAAAGATGCGTTCCTCTCGTGGTGGCAGAGGAATTTAACTACCACGATATTCTTCGATGGTGCGTCTAAGGGGAATCCCGAAATTGCAGGCATGGGAGGATGGATCCTCTCCCCTGACAGATTGTTTGAAAATCGGTTCGTCTAGGGTCTAGGAACAACTTTGAACAACCAAGCATAAAGTTACAGTCTTCTAAAAGCGTGCCAGATTGCAAAGGAGCTTGGATACAAGGCAATACAAATATTCGGTGACTCAGAACTTCTGATCAAACTTCTAAAATCTGAAGATCATTTTTGTAATCCCTCACTGAATAATTCTCTTTAGTGAATTCGAAATGTCTTGAAAGAATTTGATTCCGTTGCTTCGTATCACATTCTGTGAGATCTAAACAAGTAGACATACTCTTTGGTAAATAGGGGCTACCTGCTGTCTAATGGAAGCTTCAGTTTAAATGGAGGACCCAGCTTGTTTCACCCTCTCCCTTAATCAAGCTTCTGATTTTCATGCTCTTCTTTTGAAGTGACGTGTTATTCTTTTTAAATTGGGACATCACGACAACTCCTAATTACAAATTCTAGTTGATTCCTAGTAGAGTAAATGGAGATATCTGTAATAAAGATAGTGGCTTCCTTGGCTAGTACCAGTAATTGTAGTCTCCATCTCATATTATCATAAGTTTGGGTTGGAAAGACAAATGCCATATAGCATAGCGAGGGGTTTCTTTCAGCTTCTTTTATTGGATTCGTATTGCAAGTTATTTCCCTTCAGTAAAATGTGGGTTGGATTTTGACAACCTATCTATTCATGGAATCAATCTCTTTGTCAGAAGAATGGTTTTAAGGAAGACTACAATCTGCTCTGTTTGTAAATGGTTGATTAGGAAATAACCCAACCAAGCATGCCTATCTCTAAATAAAACCTATCCGTTTGAGTTAAAAAAAAACAAGGTAACTTCACCACATTACATAGAGATGGAAGTTACTTCGATCTTTCACCTTTGACAGAGCTTGGGATCTTAATACATTTCACGACTACAAGCTTAAGCTCACAAACACTTATTCTTCTATACTACATATACATAGGCTCTTCTCCTACATATACAGAGACTTGATTTTTGCTTCAATTGGAAGCTACTGAGTCACATTAGATACAAATACTGGTCTTGGGGCTTCAACAGTGCTCGAAATGCCCATATATCATGGTATAGTGAGGATTTGTCAGGGAAATGATGTTGAAATGCTCATATATCCCAAAGAGAATTGGGGAGCGACCATAAGACACAAGTATTTCTGATAAGACAACAAAGGAAACAAAACAGAGGTGGTAAATAAGAGTGCCATGAATTCCTGAAGATTTCATTTTGCTGCGATATGGGGTATGGTTTAGCCTATATATAGTGAGTGTCTAGTGAATTTGTCAATTGAATGGGATGGGACGGATGGGGAACGGTACTTATCATAGTATGGTGGGATGGTGGTCATAGATATCATCTGTACCGACTATAGATTTTGTTGGTGTAATTGTACATGTATCACTCCAATCAATGCCTTGAGAAATGATTGTATGCTGACATGGCGATGGTTTATACGATGAAATTTTGAAATGGCGGTTATACAGACGGTGCTAATGGTGAATGATGGCTTGTATCACATGTGTGAAGAAAATAATCTCACCATGCCTTATATTTTGCTGGAGTAATTGTACAATTATATAGAAGTTCGTGACATTATGTCTTGTCATGAACTTTTACTTCACCAAGGACTTCACTTCGACAGGCATTTACTTCACGGAGTAAACTTCACTTCGGTGAGCATTTACTTCGACAAGTAAACTTCAGTTTGATGAGCATTTACTTCACGAACACATTACTTCGCGGGCCTCTTAACTTTGTCGACAAGAAACTTTTTACTTCGGAGACCTTTTAACTTTTTCGAGATTCATCTTCGACAAGCCCACTCTTAAACAAGATTTATATTAAAATATTTCTTACTAAGACATAAAAATCAGTCGAAGTTATTTTGCATTAAAACATGACAACTTCGTCGCATTACACAGAGATTGAATTTGCTTCGATCTTTCACCTTTTACAGAGCTTGGGCTCTTAATACATTTCACGACTATGAGCTTGAGCTCACAAACACATCACTATAAGTCTCAAGTATTCGTAGATAATTGTGAACACCTATATCCAACAATTCCCTATATCCAGAATGGTGCACACAAGCAGGATCGACCGACCGTTCTTGCAGTCTAGAACTATTATGAAAAGAATACTGGGCAGATGAAGGGTCGGTCATCCCTTCATTTATAAGGGAATTGTAAAAATATTCAACCTACGAAGGCTAGGCAATCAATTCATGTACATCCAAAATGGTGAACACTGGAAGAATACTGAGCACAAGAAGAGACGACCGACCCTTCATTTACTAGAGAAATGTAGAGATTTTTAATCTACAAAGGCTAGGATGACAATTTCCGAATTCCGCTGTAAATAGTAGGGATCCGGGGGGTTTTATGATTGATGTTTTCATTCCCACCTTTGCATGCTCTGATCTCAGTAAAATTTTTTAAATAACGCTTGTTGTTATGTATTTTCATGATTTGCGGGAGGCCTTGTTTTTCATGGAAATACATCATTTCTGCAATCCCGCAATCCGCATTACGAATTGAGGGAATCCCATTTTTTATGAATTTGAATTTCTTGCTTCCACATTTCCGCAACCCGTAGTGGGGATTGCGGAATTCAGAAAGCGTTTGATCAATAAAAATCATATTTTCGGTTCCACCTTTTTGCATTCCATAATATGGATTGTGGAAAGGGAAAACCAAACTTAAAAAAAAAAAATTTCATCGCCTTTTCCGAACCCGCAAATATATTGTGGATTGCGAATACCAAAATTTCTTAAAAATGTTCCCGCAAGTCCGCAATCCCACAACCCACAATGTGGATTGCGGGAAGATCAATTTTTTCCCATAATTTTTCCCACTCCGCATTTCCGACTTCAGGCTGCGGATTGCGGAAACGATAAACTTCTCAACATTCAATTTGCACATCCGCAATCCTGCAACCCACAATGCAGATTGCGGAAGGATTAAGTCACAAAATTTCAAAAAGTGCATCCGCAATTCCGCAATTCGGCTTTTTCTTCATTTAATCTTGACCATTTATTCACTTGAGATATACGGTCCCGTTTTAAATTCGCTAATAACATTTTGGGGTTAAATACGCGGAGTAAAATTATATTTTTACCATTTTTAGGCTACAATTTTACCTTTTGTAAACGAATTTCTCTACGGCTTTTATCCTGCTACCAGCTTTGTTGTTCTTTTCCACCGGTTTACGAGTAAGTCCCCTGTTCTATGTCAATCATCTGTTTAATATTTGGAAATTGAAAATCAATTTTAATTATTTTTTTTTTTTCATTTTTATCAGAAAAACCCATTTTTCAATCATGTTGAGGAACACTAGATCCAAAATTGTCATGGACCAATTGAAAAACAAAGACCCAAATAGTGGAATCTTCTCCGACACCAATGGGAGGGTTTCATAAACTTATATACCAGAATGGTCACGGATTTATGCCATCTTTGACAATGATGATTTTTCCGAAATCCAGCATGACTAGGTGGCTTATCTGAACATCAGTAAATCCCAAATCCACGCTATACCAGCTAGACCATCCTTGATTCCCTACACATATGCAATAAAATGGATTATCGATCATGCCAACCCTCAAGAATGTTCATTAAATGACATAAACCTTAAATATTGGGGAGGCCCATGAAAGGATGCATGATCCAAAGTCTTTCTTGACCAATCACTTCACAAAGGAACATATCAAGAGTACTTATGGGCATCAGTCTGAGCCTGATGACTCCATCTATGAAGGTGTAAATTCATTCTAGGATGTGTTGAGAAAAGTCACTTCTCATGAGGAGAAAAATTTCATTCACTAGTACCAACAAGAGCTCAAGGTAAAAGTGCTGCAAGATAGGAAACTGAAGTTGTCGGATGCTGAAAGAGCTCAAAAGGAATTTATAGAGATGCAGACACAAAAAACGCAGGCCAAAACTCCTCTGCTGTTGACCTATAAATCAGAAGATAAATGTAAATCTCCAGTTGAGGGTCCGCAACAACCTCAACCCCTGGCTAATATGAATGCTCTCATCAAATCGGCTGAAGAAATGAAGAAGAGATTAACATCTATATTTTTTGTACCTTTGATCTTTGTCTGTATCCGTTAAGTTTTGACATGTGTATGTGGAATTGAGTTGAGTCGCGAACTGGTTCTTCGAGATGTATTCTGCAATGTATGAGACAAGTTGATGAATGAAAATGATCGATTGTGTTATATCTCTGTCTCTCTCTTTTATGTCGCAGTGCCATTGAATATGAATTAGTACAGTATTCAGTGACTCAATGTGTTCTATGAGTGAAATCGTCGCTATATGATGTATCTTAGATCTCTTGATTATGCTTTGATAAAATGTGATTTTGTCGATCTGGTTAACTTGTCAATTGTGAGATAGTTATATTTGATGCCAATGAGGGTTATGTCGATTTCTGAGTTAAGTAGATCTGGTTCCACCGTATGATGTTTTGATGCGATTACGAATCTCTGGTTTCTGAGTGAACACTGAGCACAAGAAGGATTGACTGACCCTTCTAGAATTCTAGAACTATTATGAAAAGAATACTGGGCAGATGAAGGGTCGGCCGTCCCTTCATTTATAAGGGAATTGTAAAAATATTCAACCTATGAAGACTAGGTAGTAAATTCATGTATATCCAAAATGGTGAACACTAGAAGAATACTGAGCAGAAGAAGGGACGACCGACCCTTCATTTACTGAGAAATGTATATATTTTTAATGTATGAAGGCTAGGCTGACAGTTTATGACTTCCGCTGTAAATAGTAGGGATCTGGGCATAATCTAAGTTTTAAAATATAAAAAATGTTTGTCCTAACTTCCGTTTCCCAGCAAGAAGGATCGGCCACACCTTGGTTTAGTGGTTAATTGTGAACACGTTTATCTAGCAATTCCCTATATCCAGAATGGAGAACACAAGAAGGATCGACTGACCCTTCTTTCAGTAAAGAACTATTATGAAAATAATACAGGGAAGAAGAAGGGTCGACCGCCCCTTCATTTTGTCATTTTGATAAACTATCATTTTGTCGATCTAGTTAACTTGTCGATTGTGAGATAGTTATGTTTGATGCCAATAAGGCTTGTGTCGATTTTTGAGTTAAGTAGATCTAGTTCAACAGTATGATGATTTGATGCGATTACAAATCTCTGGTTTCATTACGACTAAGTGTGAAATTCATGCATGTCTCCCCAAAACTGTGAAAAATTGGTTCTTGCAGCCCCCTTAGATATATCGGGTGAGACTTCACTCGCTTTGCGGGTGTTGCTGGAAAGGGTAAAACATTTCTGGGACGATGTCTATAGGAGTTGGTGTAGATGTTTGTTGACAACAGTGCGAAGTGAACCCATGTCGACAGAACTGTGTGAACAGATAGTAGTGCGAAGTGAACCTCTATCGATAGAACTGTGTCAATTGTTGGTCGCCCCTTCATTTATGAGGGACTTGTAAAAATTTTCAACCTACGAACTATAGGCCATCAATTCATGTATATCCAAAATGGTGAACAGTGGAAGAATACTGAGCACAATAAGGGATGACCGACCCTTCCTTTACAAGAGAAATGTAGAGATATTTAATCTACGAAGGCTAGGCTAACAATTTCCGACTTCCGCTGTAAATAGTAGGGATCCGGGCATAAGCTAAGTTTTAACATATAAAAAATGTTTGTCCCGACTTTCGTTTCCCGACAAGAAGGATCGGTCGCACCTTCGTTTAGTGGATAATTGTGAGCACGTTTATCCAGCAATTCCCAATATCTAGAATGGACAATGCAAGAAGGATCGATCGACCCTTCTTTCAGTCGAGAACTATTATGAAAATAATATGGGGCAGAAGAAGGATCGACCGCCCCTTCATTTATGAGGGAATTGTAAAATTATTCAACCTACGAAGGCTAGACCGTCAATTCATTTATATCCAAAATGGTGAACACTAGAATAATACTGAGCACAAAAAGGGTCGACCGACCCTTCATTTACGAGAGAAGTGTAAAAATATTTAATATACGAAGGCTAGGCTGAGAATTCCAGACTTCTAGCTTCCACTGGAAATAGTAGCGATCCACACAACAACTAAGTTATAACCTTTAAAAAAGGATCGTCTGCCCCTTCGTTTAGTATATAATTGTGAACACCTATATCCAACAATTCACCTATATCCAGAATGGCGAACACAAGAAGGATCATCTGACCCTTCGCGCATTCTAGAACTATTATGAATAGAGTACTGGGCAGAATAAGGGTCGGCCGCCCCTTCCTTTATGGGGGAATTGTAAAAATAGAACAACTTGGCGAAAGAGCGACCACTCTTTCTCTGAGAATATTTCCACTTACAAGCAAATTGTGAGAAGCAACGTTCCTATGAAATTTGTGTTTAGAGTGTCGATATCTACTTTCGGCACTCCTAAAAAACATCCCTGGAGGAAGGAGCAGATGCTCTTTCTCCTCAACATCTATTTCCAACACCCTAAAATAGAAAAGCCTGAGGAAAGAGTGGCCTCTCTTTCTCTGAAAAAATTTCAACTTGCCAGCAAAATCTTTCAAGCAAACTTTCTATAAATTTTGTTGTTAAAATGTCGATATCTAGTTTCCAAGGTGACACGTGGAATGCTCAGATTGTGACACATGGCATATTTGATTTTTACAATCAGTTTAGTGATTGTTTAAACGAATATTAAGGATATTAAAGGTACCATTTCAATATAAACCTATGGATTTAAGTTATAGTAAATCCAATGCAATAGCAGAAACATCGAGGAAAAAAAAGAAATACATGACCTTCAATAATACTCTTTTTATAATAATCCTATTGATAATTTTTTATTAAAAATTATTGTTTTCAAACTTAAAAAATTAAGGCATATTTAGAAAACCATTTATATTATGCAAAGTAAAGGTAATTTACAAACATTACTTGGAAAATCAACACAACTCCATTTTCAAATCTATACAATAGCTAAAATGCACTTCCGAGAAAAATATGGTTCCTCACTCAATCTGAAAAACAAAATAAAATAATTATTAAATCGTGTAAAACGAAATACATGTGGGAATTCATGCTTTGTTAGCAGTAGTTTCACCAAAAGTAGTTGGAAATATTTTTTTTTGGAAAAGACAGCCGTATGAGGAGAGAGGACAACGCAAACCCAACAAGACATGTAATTTTTCTTGCCAGTATCTTTAAATTAGTTTCTCCTCATTAATGTATCTCCTGGAGTTTTCCTACATTTAAATTGTTTTTCTCTAGTAAATAATCACTATGTTGAATTGATGGCCTATATTTTTTGTTTTCCGTTATTTAAACTATCATCCACAAGAAATTCAAAACTTTATCTCAATTGAAACAGAATCCATAAATCCAAACATAATCGACAAATAATAATAAATAAATAAGAGAGGTTAAGAATTTAGAGAAGAAAAAAGAATTAAGAAAATTAATTAAAATTAATATTAAAAAAACAACAAATATTTTATACAGGTTAATATCCTTGCAATAATGTTTTTGAAAATTAATAACCAGTCAAAAATACGTTTTAACGTCTAACTTGGCAGTCAAGCATGACGGTCACTAAATTATTTTGGCCGTAAAAGACGGAAAAATGCATCATGACTAGCCCATTCTTCAAATACAGTTTAAATTTATGCAAAACATGGAGTTCAAATTTCTTTAAAAAATACAAAGTTTAAATTTCTTCGAAGCGCAGGGGCAAAAGCCCTCCGCTAAACTAACAGAAAAATAAAATCTAAAAATAGACAATTAAACCTAAGAGAAAATGAAAATCTAAAAACCTAATCTAAAGACCGTGATGGGTGGGCAGCATGGTTCCCTCAGTAGTCAATTTCCATCGATTTTATCCCTGATGATCTTTCCCCTGAGGGAGTTCTGGCAGCTGGAGGGGACTACCAAAGTCACTGGGCTCCTCTCGACGTCACCATGAACTCCAGTGGCTTGAAATCGAATGGCTTCGTCACGTTGAAGAAGGAGCCCTTGCATATGTTCGATCAATTCATTTTTGTTCGTTTCAAGCTTGCGGTCGATGGTATCCTCGATTCTCTTCTTCAAGGACTCCAAATCCTATTTGTCGCATTTCAAGTTCAGCTTCTGTCGAAGCTCTGCTATCTCCTTTTCTAGCTTCTCAACCCTGTGACTATTTGCTTCAATGACGCTGGTGCATCCGTGATTGCTACCTTTTTCCATTATAAAACAAGGAGATAGGCCTGAAGAACTGCTGTAACAAAGCTTCTCATACAGGAGCTCGCAGCCACTAAAGAAAGCACTGGTTGGAATCCAAAGACTGCCCTTTTCTCCGACTTTAACAACCAGACGTTGAGGAGGGCCAGTGGAGGGAGAAACAGTCGAAGACAGAGCTAAGTTAGACAACATTTTCGACAAACACGAAGGAACAGGGGCAAATCCGATTTAAACGAGCGAAAATGAACAAAAAAACCAGAACACGGATTTGAAGAAATCTCCACAATCATCAGAATTAAAGAGCAAAGTACTTGAAAGAGTGTTATATGACATTAAGAGTCAAATACCTTACCTGAGACTTGGCAGACCTTACCCCGACCGACCTTTCATTTAACTGATGGGACAAATTTACGGCTAGGGTTCATAATTGGGCTCATAAACTTTTCAAGTCCACCGTTGATCTTGGATGGGACGATCCAATAGTATAGGACAATTTCATTGGGTTAAGTTGTCCAAGGTTTAAATCTCAGGATGTGATGCGAAATATTTATGAAATCTAGCTAAGCGCATGTTGAAGTCCACCGTCGATGTGGATTGACGGAGATCCAACGGTTTTGAATCATTTCACTGTTGAAATATGATCTAGGGTTAATTAAAAGGATCGATCATGAAATATTTGTAAATCTTAGTTGACTGCCGGTTTGAAATCCACTCTGTTGAACAAACGTGTGGCAATGGTATATTTGGAGAACAATTTGGCCAAATTGCCAACTTTGGAGAATTGCCAAAATTGGTTAACTCTGCAAAATATTAATTCCTTACTAATTAAAACAAAATTGAAAGACTATGAAGATCAATGATGAATCGATGCCATTATAAGTATACAATATTTTTTATGAAGAAGCATGATTTTCCTACAAAACACAATGTTTCAAATAATAAAGTTCTTTGAAAGGATATATAACCATACAAGTCAAATGTATGAAGAGGACTAGAGTTGTCTCTGAAGTTTTGGTAATTGCATATCAGAAGCAAGAAAGAGGCCAGTGAGATAGATGAAACATTACAAAAGTTCGAGCTACCACTAAAGATATGAAAAAATGAAGTTAAAACTATTATAAATTAGAGGGTGGTTGGGTGGTGCTTGGGGCAGGTTGTTGCCTCCTTCCAGTCGTGGCTGGAGAATTAGGGTGTTGGGGCATCCTTGTCTATTGAGCAGGTAGAAAACCAAGGGTGTAGGTGCATCCTTTCTGTAGTGGCAGAAGAATGTAGGAGATTAAGTTCTCCATCAAGTTGGTGCTTGTAAAACAATTTTGTATAAGATTATCTTATTAATAAGAAAGCTTTGTTGGTTTTACCTTTGAGGTTTCCATGATAAATTAGTGTGTTCAAATTGTTAATTGTCTTATTCATGTTAATTATGATTATTTAACTTGTTCTTAATACTAATTGTATATAAAAGGTTTGAAAAAGGCAATACTGATCCCCCCCCACCTCTTAGTATTATTGGATAAACCAACACCTGCCACATAGCGCCCTGGTCATCGGCTAGGGTCATGTGTAGTTGATGCTCTAGCGCCTATGCTTAATATTTTAAGTGCTTGGGCCTATTGGCATAAGTTTGTAGGCCCCCAAAGGTAAGATTACTTCCCTTATACTTTTTAATCATTCTTTGGACTCCAAACCTCATGAATGATTTACCCAAACGTTTTAGGTACTTGGGACAAAAATAATGCTAAGAATGGAATCCCTTTGTGCAGATATTTTGTACCTTGTCCCAGAGCACTTTAGCTGATGGACACATTCCAACTTTATCTTTCACATGATCATATATTCCATGCAAGATGATATCCATTTCCATTGCATTATTATTTCTTATCTCCTTCATGGCTGCAGTTTTTTGTGGTCTTTTTAGAGCGATGTAACCATTTACAACATATTTCTAGATATCAAAACCTTGTGCATGTAAATGGAGTCTCATTCTTATAATCCGATTAGATCAAAATTTGATCCATAGAACAGTCGAACCCCATCTGTAGAGTAGAGACTTTCATGTTCATCCATGTGTTTTAGAGATCTTTGGTCCAACTATTAGACTCTCCCGAAGGAATTAATTCCCTGATTTACCTGCACCAACTGGAAGGGTGCTCCAACACCCTAATTTATAGGCTCCAAACTGAAGGGAGTTCCAAATCCACGGTTTACTAGCTCCATCTAGAAGGAGGATACAACCCCCTATTTATAGGCTCCATCTAGAAGGAGGCTACAACCCCTTGGTTTTCATAATTTCCAACCTATAGATAGGACTCTAGTCCTCAGTAAACTCCAACTCAATACTTTTACTAGCACCAACTGGAAGGAATCCCCAACTCCCAGAGATCACAAGCACCAACCCAAAGGAGACTTCAATCTCCTATCCTTGCCCGATCCTGCCACCTTGATATGAATAAGAAGAACAATATTCCACTGCCATTGTATCACTGTTTCCATC
Organism: Larix kaempferi; assembly: GCA_027924585.1. Classification (NCBI taxonomy): domain Eukaryota; kingdom Viridiplantae; phylum Streptophyta; class Pinopsida; order Pinales; family Pinaceae; genus Larix; species Larix kaempferi. The sequence continues at coordinate 521,678 of BSBM01000720.1, read as the reverse complement.
AACCTATACCTATATCTATGTCCTTGTACTTGTATCACTGTCCCTGTACCTATATCTATCATTTCCACAATCATTGTATTGCTGTCACTATCACAATCCCTGTTCGTCACAATGACGCAATCATTGTCTCTGTCACAATGCCACAAAAACTATCTCTGTCACAATGTCAACCTATACATGCCTCAAATCTGTCCTCCAAGAATGCTAGCAACTTCTTCCAAGATATACTTCAGATGAATAGAAAGACCATAAAGATGCCTCCAAAGAGTGTAATCAAATCCCAGAAATAATCACCAATAAACTTCATATATTTGCACCTTCAAACCCTTACATCATAGACCTCATAGTACATTCCAAAATCTTAGAGGGATCTCATGCCAATAACATTACCATGGAATATTTCAATACAATCACCAATAATATCTATGCCAAGATAATCACAAAGATCATCACTAAGAATGCAGATCCAATGTGCCAACACATTTGTGATTCTGATACTATATGAGAATATTATGCAAGATTTTGTCAACCTTCTTTTCTTGAATTTTCACTTTTACAAACCCTAACATTCAACAAGTATAAATATTAACATGTAATGAATAAAGATATGAAACTTTTACCACATATTCTTCAATATCTCTATGACATTTCCTCTAAGGGTCATTCTCTGGAACATCATGGATAAAACATTATAGTGAAAATTCCAAACCAACTTGTTTAAAGATGATTTTTGAGTCATTTAAAATCCCAGTATTCTCAAGTTCATATCTTCGAAAAATATAGCGATCGAAGATCTGAAATTTTAACCATCTGTTCTTAAAGATATATTTTGCATCTCCTCCAAAGGGCACTATCTGAAACATTCTGCTTCAAACCGTATAAGGAAAATTCCAAATTGACATGTTTGAAGGTTATTCAAAGCCCTAACTTTCTAAGGTCATATCTTCAGAACTATAGCAAATCAACATCTGCAATATTTATCGTAGGCACTCACAAGTCTTGACATGTCTCCATCCCATAAAAATTTCACGGTGTGAAAATCGCAGAAACAAAGATATACTAAAAATTCCAAGATGACCTAAAACAAAAAATACCAAGTAGAAATCATCGCAAGATTTCATCTTCCACTAGAATTTCAGCCTTCTTCACTTCATTTTGTGAGAATTCTCTATATGATCAATACCATGAAAGAATCCTAATATCCAAGAATCTTGAAGCAAAGAAGTAACTCAATTGATGGAAATATCATCTCATGTATTATTCCTCAATATGAATACAATATATTATACATCTCAAGAGAGAAAATAGAATGCCTTAAAGGCAAGTTGAAAAGCACAAAAAAGTAAGGCTTACTAAAAGCATAAAAACCCCCTAGGTGTCAAAAGCACTTTCCAAAACTGTCTAAAGACTCACGAATTGGCTATAGCTTTAGCTTTGGTTAATGTTACCTTTGCAATTTTTCGTCCACTTTCAAGTTTCCAAAGGGCTTCAAAGGAGTGGAGTTTGTTATTGATATGATTCAAGATAATAGTTTTTGTATTCATGAACATATTTTTTAGATTCACTCCCTCTTTTCTATTTATCGATCTCTATATCATTGGACATTGCGCAGATTGTATTTCATTTCCATCCAAACTTGATTTTTCTATTAGAAGTTTGATTACTTGTCAGCTCAATCTCCACGGTTATAAATAATTTTCAAATGTTTTTTTCATATTTTCAGGTATTTTTTTATGTTTCTAAAATTTCCTTTATATGGTTTCTTGGTTTATTTGGGTTAGACATTGCTTATTAAAAGCTGTAGAGAGGAACGATGCAAATTTTGTCGCTTTTTTGAGAAATTGGATGCAGCCATGCCAAATACTCCAACTGCGTAGGGGTGAAACTTAAAACATAGTTTATCTTGGGTAATTCGTCCCCGTTGTCGTTTCCACCTCAATTTCTTCACTATGCATTTGTGATTTATCCAACGGGATCCTTACAAACATCTTTTGCAACATTTTCATTCGTGATTCCTCCAGTGGCCTCCTTATATGACTGGGTTGCTGTGAATTTATAGGTATGTGCAGAATTTTGCACTATGGATTGGAGTTTCAAATGTGTAGCATTTTGTATGTGGAGAAAAGAGTTAGATGTAGGGTTTTAACTTTACACAACCAAATTGTTTGAAATTTGTAATGCATTATGCGACTAGTCTATGGAGGTGAAGTCTCGAATGACCCACACTAATGAACCAACAAAAAATCACACTTCCTAGATTGTACAACCTCACTGCCATTTTTCACAATTTCCAAACCTTGAACGATAGAATTATGCAGATAATACGAAATGGGTTGTGTAAAAAATTAAGACCAACCTTAGATATTATTCCTACGGCATGTTATCTCTCCTTCTTTTCCTAATTTAATGTTTCATCTCAATGCCATCTTGGAAGATTGATCTTGTTGGTTAGACTTCTCTTATCTCTTATGGTCATCTCTCCCTCTTCTTCAACGGCTTTTTCCCATGTTACACTAGATCTTCTACAAACCCATCTACAAACAATGTCTAGAATTGGTATAATTGATCAAACAAGTGATTTCTTCATATTGTTAGCTTTTTTGTCTTTATGTTTTTTAAATTTATTCTATATGGATTCTTGGGTTATTTAACTAGCCCATAATAATATAACATTGCTTATTAAAGTTTATAGAGAGAAAAAATGCAAATATTTTCACTATATTAAGGTCTCTATATAAGGTCTCACTCATAATGTCATAAAAGCGGGGCGTTTTGGTTGTCTTTTATCCTACGCGTGAACTTCGTGCATGTTAAACTAGGGAATTTCGTGTGATCCATTGGATTTTATTCCTCTGAGATCGACGATGTTCTTTGCAATTCAACTTCATGGCCTTCATGATTTCACGCAGGGGCTTCAAATGCATGGAGGGGCTTCAAATGAATAAGGGCGGAGATGGAAAATGCGCTAAACAATTGAACAACTCACACCAAAAGTTTCAAATGTTGAAACATGTGGCAGAATAATGATGTAGACCCACCCAGAATCAAATCGATGGTGGAAATGGGTTTTGGCGCTAGAAAGTGCACGATCGTTAAACTTGGAAAGGTGGAGCAGAAATTAAACTGCTTACCACATGGCAAGCGTTGGTGGAGTCCACTATGAAAAGTGGTTAAAGTTAAACCATTCATCGCAAGTTCCAAAACCACCTAAGCATATGTTATATTAAAGGTTTGTTCGAAGTTTGAAAATGTGCTTTTGTCAATTATTTCGTGGAGGAAAAGAAGCTGTGAGAAACACGTCCTTGTCTTCGTCAACAAGAACAGAAGTCAACAAGCTCACTTCACAGGTATCTTGAACCACTTAGTGTTCAGATTTTGTTTCCCAAATGGAGAAAAACCAAGACCTTCTTCGCTTCAATGAACGTTCAGATCAAAACGATGAGATTGTAGTTGACAAAGAAATGGATATTTTCGACCTTGTTTTGTCTATGTGTAGTATTTCGCAGTCTAAAGAGAAATTAATGGAGTTTAAGTCGAAGGGAAATGATGTTTTTAATGTTTTTTTTTTCTTTTCTGTATTATTTTTGTGTCGAACAGACACTACACTTCCCCGAATTTGTTGGTTGGTGTGCGGCGAATTATTCGCAGGCCGAAAGGGTAATCATTAATGTAAATACGACCAAAATTCTATGTCAAGTAAATGCACATACTATCCATGAGGTTCTATGTTTATCTGAAACATTTCCCAAAAGCCTTGAGCCGTTTAACGAAGAAAATTTGGTAAAGTTTTATAGAAATTGCAGTCCGGTAGAAAAAGACAAGTTTTTATCACAAGTCTTGAAAGATGGTCAGTCGCATGAAAACCTATCGTTCCCTTAGAGTATTGATGTCTTTTAGCGAGATACCCAGTTATTTTTGTCCTTGTTAAGTCAAATTTTAGGTCTAGATAGTGATAAGTCAATCACTGAAGTTATGTTAGGTTTCCTTCTACAATTAATTTCACCGCAGTCATCGTCAAGTCCGATGTGTTGTTTTAAATTTGATGAATTCCTAGCTGAAGCGATTCATGTCCAGTTGGTGAATTTCCATGAGTTGAAGCATTTCATATATCAGTCATATCTCCTGAACCTGTTCTTGTGTTCAAATGTTTCAGAATTGAAGTTTCTTGGTACCATCTTTTTTGTGACCTTCCTAAATAGATCAATATGTTTGGGTTGACCAATACAATCATGGAAAAAGTTTACATAATTATTTTTAATGCTGAATTGCCCCGAGTGTTAGAAGAAATGAAAGAAAAATTGCATCCTACAACAGAAGGCCAAATAGGTGATTGGTTCTTTTATAAAGAACATACTATAATTAGAGTGTATGGTTTTATTGGAGCACCATATATGTTGCCAGCCTTTTTAACACCAAGGGTTTTTGCTTTGGAATTTATTAGACAAAGGTTTCTTTCAGAAGAAGAACATTTCAGTGTTTTCAAAAAATCATCAAATGTGAAATTCCCACTTAAAGTTGGTCCATTCATCATTAAGACTAAGGAAACCTTATCTACAGTAGAAAAATTATTGAAGATCATGGATTTCCAAGAGGCTGAAAGGATTAATTATTATACTCATCAAATTATATCGCAAATGAGACAACAAAATATAAACAAGGCTTTTGATCATCAAACAGTTGACGGATTAAAATAAATGTCAAATTTATTCAATTTTGAACAAGATAAGAAATAAGTGAATATGGAACAAACAAGCAATTTGGCAATGTTGGTTCAGACACTAGCTAAATCTGATATCACCAATAAGAAGAGAAGTATTTCAGAATTTGATAGTATGGAAGTCGATGAAGAAGTTTCAAGCAAGAAATTAAAAGTGGAACAACAGACGGAAATTATTAGTATGGAGGAATGAGATTTAATTGTTCCAGAGAAAACTACTTTGATTTCGCAACCACCTGCAAATATGCAGCAATATATATATATATATATATATATATATATATATATATATATATATATATATTTTCAGAAATAAAGGAATATGGAAGTAACTCTCAGTATAAGTCAAGATTTGATGTCCTTTCACAATATTCAGAAAAGAAGAAGCAGTGTTTGGAAGAAACTAAAAAATTGTGCCCTCAAGTAAGAAAGTTGGCAGGACAAAAAGTTTCCCTTCTTACAGTTACAGATCCAAGAAGAAACACTATAAGGTTTGCAGTGGTGAACAATGAGAAAGTTTCTGAAATGGAAGTTAAGCTTGATGCGATTAATATACCCGATAAGATTTAGTTGCATAAACAAACAGGAGATGTCCTGTATTATGATTTATTACAATCCACTTTAAAAATTTCTAAATTGCAGTCCGTGATAGCAAAAATGGAGAGTCAATTGAGGCAAGAGAAGGAAGAAAAAAAATCAAATTTGACCCATATTAAAATACTACAAATGGACCTTGTGACTGTGGGAGCTGATCCAGGGAACACTCAGTGTACCAAAAGGTTCCTTGATGAAAAAGAAAATACCATTCAAATGCTCAAGAAAAAATTGAAGGTGCCAAATAGTCAACATGTGCAATCTCTAGAGTTTACAATCTTACAACAAGAAAAGGAATCCATATATCAAGAAATGATGGATCACAAAGGTAAAATGTTAAAGTTACAAGATTAAAAGCATGCTTGGGAAAACATAGCTCTCCAGAGGTGTAAAGTGGCAAACGAGACATTATGCAAAAGGCCTTCAGAAACAACTCAAAACACAGTCAGATTTTAAACAATCAAACCCAATTAGATATGAAGAGTTTTGGAATCAAAGACAAACCATCAATCATCATTTGGGCAAGAAGAATTATTGGCAAGCATAGTCGTGTGAAAGAAGTACAAGACAAAGCGCAACAGATGGTCCTTGAAGTTCAAAATTTTAAGGAATTATTTCTGGGGATTTTTGAAATTGGTCTACCTTCTTTTTGGAGTGATGATGGAAAATTAATGACTCAATAAAATTATCACGGTTTGATAGTACAGGCTCATATGGATCACTCAAAATTTGAAGGTTTGGTCAAAGGATTAAATAGGAAGACAATAATTGATAAATTGGCTGATGATTTTGAAATACTTGAACAATTTCTAATGATTAAGAAGGATCTTCCAGTTGTATGTTACATAGAATGCATAGAATTGGAGGTGATGGTGAAATAAATGATGGATTATGAAATCCCAACTCAAGAGCAATGGAAAACCGTTGAAAAATTTGGGAAAACAAAATACAGGTTATATCAAGAATGAATATTCAAGTGTCTTAAATTGAAATGAAGTTGTGGTTCCTTTCTTAACTGCCCGAGTGTTACATCAACCCAAGTTAAAGCAACACTATACCAGCTTGGTCAACAACAGAACAAATGTTGTTGAACTTTAGTAGAGATTTCTTTTTTGAGCGAAGAATCAGGCAGGGTTTATTCAAAGAGAATTTTGTATAAATTTTGATTTTACAAAGTAATCGGGGTTGGATCCGAGAGCAAAAAATACAGTGATGTAATATTTTTTGAAGACTTTAATGAAGAGAAGAAGTACAAGTCTATTAGAAACAAAGATTCATATGTTGTCACTTTCTTCAGTCTTTTGATTTCTCTTTTGTGAATGTATTTCGTGTTACACCATCTTATCACTTTGCCTCATATTTGACTGTACTATGTGAATTAGAATTCATTTCATATGCTATGATTCACACATTTAAATATTGTTAATGTTCTTTCTTCCAAATTAATGCAGAATTCATCCTAGTTAGATGCTCTATTTTTCCCTGAAGAAAAAAAGCCTCTTACTATTCATATTATGAGTCAAAGAAACTAAACATATTCTTGTCCATAAAAGTCAATGATCATGATAATAATTTGTTACATGTGAAACATAATTGTCTCCCAAGTGGCCACTAATCTCGAGTGAGATTTCCCAACTTCCGACAAGAGGGATCGGTCGCCCCTTCGTTTAGTAGATAATTGTGAACACCTATATCCAGCAATTCACGTGTATCCAGAATGGTGAACACAAGAAGGATCGTCCGACCGTTCTTGCAGTCTAGAAATATTATGAAAATAATATTGGGAAGAAGAAGGGTCAGCCGTCCCTTCATTTATGAGGGAATTGTAACAATATTCAACCTACGAAGGCTAGGACATCAATTCATGTATATACAGAATGGTGAACACTGGAAAAATACTGAGCATAAGAAGGGTCGCCCGACACTTCATTTAAGAGAGAAATGTAAAAATATTTAATCTACTAAGGCTGGGATGACAATTCCCGACTTCCAAATTCCGCAGTAAATAGTAGGGATCAATACATTGGCTAAATTATAACATATAAACAATATTTATCCTGACATGCGACAGGAAGGATCGACTGCCCCTTTGTTTAGTAGAGAAGTGTGAACACCTATATTCAACAATTCACCTGTATCCAGAGTGGTGAACACAAGAAGGATCGACCGACCCTTTTTGCCGTCTAGAACTATTATGAAAAGAATAACGGGAATAAGAATGGTCGGTCGCCCCTTCATTTATGAGGGAATTTTAAAAACATTCAACCTATGAAGGCTATGCCATCAATTCATGTATATCCAGAATGGTGAACATTGGAAAAATACTGAGTACAAGAAGGGTCAGTCGACCCTTGATTTAAGAGAGAAATGTCAAAATATTTAATCTACGAAGGATGGGATGACAATTCCCGACTCTCGACTTCCGCAGTAAATGGTAGGGATCGGGACATTGGATAAGTTATAACATGTAAACAATATTTATCCCGACTTTTGACTTCCGACAAGAAGGATCGGCCACCCCTTCATTTAGTAGAAAATTGTGAACACCTATATCCAGCAATTCACTTGTATCTAGAATGGTGAACACAAGAAGGATCAAATGACCCTTCTTGCAGTATAGAACTATTTTGAATAGAATACTGGGCACAAGAAGTGTCAGCTGACACTTCATTTATGTGGGAATTGTAAAAATATTCAACCTACGAAGGCTAGGCCGTCAATTCATGTCTATGCATAATTGTGAACACTGGAATAATACTGAGCACAAGAAGGGTTGGCCGATCCTTCATTTACGAGAGAAATGTAGACACAACCAAACCCCTTTCACTGGACCTTTCGGCATAACCCTATTATTGGCCACCCATTCTATGATGATCGCTCCCTCTATGATCGATTCTATCTTAAATGACTATATAAAATGTGCATTCGATCTCTCATGGATAATGCTAGCAGATTTGTTCTTAATCAATCAATTGATTTTGAAAATGAGCGGTCGTTCCTTATCCATCGATCATTAGCATGAACATTTGTAACTATACATCTAATATTAAAACACTAATTTATATTTATAAACATTGTATGCATTCTTATATTAACTACTTAATATTTACTGTTTTGTAGATAAAACATGTCTGTGTTGTTGAGCCTGAGTCAATATAAGGAAATCTCGTTCCTTGATTTGTTAAAAGATCACAACCTTGGTTTATTCAAGCATGGATGGTATGTCGAGATGGATGAACCAGATAATTTGTACCCGGATTTATATCTATTCTGCATGGATGAGGATGGAGCTCCAATTCGAGCTGGAATATTGACATCTGTGGATCCCATTTCTGACGGTTTATTGTGTGTTCAAGTTGAAGTGGTCGAGAGAGACATGTGTTTCCTTCTACAGGATGATCTTATGGTTTGTAATTTTCGACTAGATCTAATGAAAAGTGGTCCCAATTCAGATCTGGTTTCCTGTGCGAAGCAAGGGTGGGTTTTTCTGTCGTATGATGTTTCTAATCGTCCGGAATTAATACCGCGTAATCTTTCAAGAAATGAATTTTGGCGGTACGAAGAAAAGAATCCTGGCTGCGAAAATTTCGTCTGTATTGCATTACATGAATATTGAAAAGAAGTTGAAAAATGTAGGCCATGAAAAGATTCTTATCTATCTCAGAAGAACATTTCTCCATCATATTGAAAAAGATGTGACTAGATCTTCCTCCAGACCACTCAAATCAAGTCCTTCTATTACGATGATGCGGAAAGCGACTAAGAGCTTCAAAAGTTCAAAAGAAGTTCAACAAGAGTAGATCAAATACTTTTTGTTCAATGATAAATTTTTTTCTATTGATGTAACAATATGTGTGTTAACACCCAAAAAGTGCTCACTAGCTCATTTCCCTATTCACATGACCCATTTGTCCACTTTTTCACCATCAGAGCCTCTGAAACCAACAAAAGGTCACCAAAAGACCTGAGTACACCCCTTTTTCCATTAAAAAAGATTATTTTTCCTAAAAAGCATAAAAAACCCTCAAAAAGGGTCCAAATTCCCAAAAATATTAAAAAGGGAATTAAAATATTATTTTTATTCAAAAAAGGAAAAAGGAGGGAAAAGTACCTAAACCATGTTGGTCAATACCATTTGGTTTCCACAAAACCACAAATGGCATTTCCCACCACCAAAACCTATAAAAAGGTGGTAGGGGTTCCTCATTTCAAATCCATCCATTATCTCATCCTTATGCTGCTGAAATCTCCCTTGAGCATTTTAGCCATTGCAAACCACATTGGAGAAGAGACCATTGGAGATTGGAGTTGCTCATCCTTGGAGCCATTCAACCTCACCATTAGAGGTATTGATTCCGCAAGCACTTGCTTGCCCCATTCTTTCAATACAAATTTATTATTTTACATTGTCTTGTTCTTGATTTTAAATTATTTTTGTTATTTGCTTAATATCTTTGCATAGATCCATGATTAGTTTAGTTTAGCTTAGTTTCTTGTTTTTAATTCTATTGAAACTGCTGCTACTAGTTAGCAGGTGCCCATAGCACTAAGCTTGGTTGCAAAACCGGGCCAACAGCTTTTGGCGACTCCGCTGGGTTTTGAACAATAGATCTCTAGTTTTGCTTTTAATCCTAGTTTTTTATTAGTTTTTAACCTTTAGATCCATAGATCTACCATCTTAGACAGCAGATCCATTGCTGCTCTGAGTTTTGGCCTCATTAACAGCCCGGAATTCTCAATTTTCGGGTTCGTTTTTCGGCTTCCGTGCACGGCTCTCGCCTCGCGGTTTTTAGCCTGACAGTTGCGCGGTCCATCGCGGCTTTCGGCCTTTTTTCCGCACGGTCCATCGCGGCCTTTGGCCTTTTTTCCGCGCGGTTCACCGCGGCTTTCCTGCCGATTTCCGCGCTGCACATCGCGGCATCGCGGTCATTTACCGCGCTGCACATCGCGACTGCGCGGCCCTTTTCTGCGCGGTTCACCGCGGCTTCGCGGCCTATTTGCGCGCTGCACATCGCGGCTTCGCGGACTTTTTCCGCGCTGCACATCGCGACTGTGTGCCCAAATCCCGCGCGGTCCATCGCGACTGTGCGACAAAAACCCGCGCGGTCCATCGCGGCTTTTCTGTCAGAACCCGCGCGGCTGAATTTTTCATTCGGCCATTTCGATTTTAAAAATTAATTTTTACTGTACTTTCTACCCATAGCACATTTTTTTTACAGTATTAAATTCTGCATATTTTACAGCCTTGAAACAATTTTTTACGATTTAAAATGCATATCTAGAAATCTTTTTAAAATTTTTCAAGAAAGTGAAAGAAAGACTCATTTTGCATTTTTATCTAGGTTAAAATTTTTCCTGTTTACTTCTTTGAAATCTTGCCCTTAGCAATTTACTTAAAAAAAGAAATCCATTTATTTCTTTTAAAGAAGTTTATTATTTGCTTTCAGAATTCAAAAGATTCACTGTTTTTTTTGAGTTGATATTTGCAAAGCAATTTCATTTCCATTTATTTGAAAAAGTCATAAATATTTGCTTTTTTATTTTCTAAAGCTCCTTTGTTTTGTGAAAATTTCCTATAAAGCATTTACCTTTTTCAAATTCAGTTTCAATACCTCACGTGCACTCACTCGATCACTTAATTGAACTAAGCCTTAAAACGTACCCTAATTTCAACACACTTTTAACCCCACTTGGGGAACACTAAAAGAATTCTTGTAGCTAGGTAGTATTGGGGGGATAGGTGTTCCAATAACACCCCTCAGTTATTACATCTGAGACATAGAAGTTGTCCAATTAGGGAGCTAAAATCTCTTAGTACTTTTTGGCGCGGTCACAACCGGTTTGTGGGAAGGCCTCTCCCTTAGGAGGGTTGAAGTCGCGAGGATGGTTCCGGAAGCCTGAGTGGAATACCGAAATCCATTTAGTAACCGAAGGGCTACCATTCGCAGTTCTCGGGATATCCCTGTATTGGGATATTGCGATCAAAGGACCAAACTGCAGATTTACCTTTTCTCGACGCGTCATGAACGGAGTATCCTAGTAGCCTGTCTTTAGGATTGATTACCTGGTGTCCCTCCCGGTAGGGGGATATCTAGCCGTTGTCTCAACACTCATATTGTCTGACTTGGATTTCATCACCTTGCAGAGGATATCGTGTGTTTGAGTCACAATACTTTTAGTTTAGGTGTTTGCATGATTCAACCCACCCTTGGTCTAGTTACACCTATTTTTTATAGAAGCCGTTTGCATGTTGGTACTCTGACCATTTGTTGCATTCCTCCACTTATTGTAGCACAGCTGCTAGAATAAGTGCCTTTTTTGAGGTTGATTTTTTGGCCTGAGAGCCTTCTTTTTTCACTCCCCTTCTTGCACCCTTGGTTGCATTAGGGTTTTGAGTCTTTTTTAGATATATCACCACCTGATACTTAAACAAATTTTTACACAAAAAACTTAATTCTCACCATTGAGAATTCTAGACACTCTCGTCGTCTACAGGGCGAACTCCCAGAGTTTAGTCCACTTGGCTCTCCGCGTCACAGACGCAGAGCCTTATCCCTTGATTCGACACATCGTCAGTCAATTAGACAGTCATCCGATTCTGACACACCTCACTTCACCTTTGATTTGGAGGTAGAATCCGAAAACCCCACAGAGTTACCACCAACCACCATTATGGCTGGAACACCAGTTGATCCACTGTTTACCAGCACCATAGGCGAGACATCCACAGACCCTTCTACGGTGGTGCCATCCATGGAAACTACCACCCCCTTGGGAATGCCCAACATGGGTAACACTCCACATTTAGGAATGCCCAACATAGGGCCACCACCTGTTATGGGTGTACCCAACATAGGGGTCACACCCCCTCTGGTTTCCACAAACCCTATCCCTGGAATCCCCACTGCTATTCCTAACCCAAGTGTAACCCAAGTTGCACTTGGAGGCACTGGCCCATACCAGACTACACCTATTGGAGGGCACATACCCTCCATACCTAGCATACCTTTAGGCGCTACTGGACCCCTACACCATACCACAATGGCTAGGCATGTCCCAGTTCCAGTCACCACATCTGCTAGCTTACCATACATGGCGAGTCTGAACCTGCAAGACTTAGCTAGGATCACAAATGACCCCATCAGACATGATCCTACGTGGCCTCACATGCCCACCAAACTCCCCTCTGACATCCCTAAATTTGAGGGCAAGGCAGGTGAAGACCCCCAGAACCACATCATGTCCTTCCATTTATGGTGTTCCTCCAACTCCATAGTGGACGACTCAATCCGCCTCCGGCTTTTACAACGCACCTTCACTGGCTCTGCAGCCAAATGGTATATCGAGCAGCCCCATGGGACGCATGCCACATTTACCTCCCTTGCCTCGACTTTCCTGCAATTCTTCCAGTTACCTGTCCGCTACGATGCGGGCGTCGAGATCCTACTGTCTTGCAGATAGAATACGGCCACCCACATCACTGACCACATTCATGAGTGGCGTCGCCGCCGAAGCCTCTGCAAAATCAAATTAGATGACCGTATCTTCTTAGATTGGTTCCTAAAATCCCTCCTCCCTCTCATTGCGAAGGATGTGGCATCTGAAAGACCCCAGTCTGAAGAAGAGGCCATCCTCAAAGCCCAACAGTTTGATCTCATATACGCCCAATTAGGTTATCTATACACAATCATACCTGACGCCCCACGAGGTGACTCTTCACGTGGTGACGCACCGGGGGCATCACATGCCGCTGATGGCATCATTGGCCAAATCACCCCGCAACCTAAACCTTTCAGCATGGTGAGCACCATGCCTGCCCCAGACCTCTCTAGGGCTACATCCAGCTCCGGAGCAACAACTTCTTATGCTCCAACAAACCAGACCCATCACATTCATGGACCCTCTTGTCCACAACATTGTTATGGGAAAACGCCATCAGCATATGTACCTCCTACATACTATGCTCAACCTGCTACACAGAACCCCATTCAGTTCTCACCACAACCATTGCAGTACCCTCAGCAAGCGGCACCAGCTAATTCAACACATCCAATAGCTCAGGGGTACCAACAACCCCAATAGGCAACTGGACCACCGCCAGCTCCACCTGCATATTACCCACCGCAACCTGCTCCTGCACCTGCGGCTCCCCAGAATCCACCCAATGCTCAAGGGCATGTGTACGCACAACAACATCAGCCCCAATACCAAAATAACCAACGCAACCAGGGTGGAAACCGCGGAAGAGGACGTTACCGTGGAAACAACCAAAACCATAACCAGGCTCCACAACCTACCCATCCTCCGCAAAACAATAACGCGGCACCTGCTCATCAGAATCCTGATCGGCCACCTAAGCAAGCCAAAAATTCTAATTTACGAACAAACCATCCTTGTTCTATTTGCGGTGTCTATGGCCACTATACCCACGCTTGCCCACATCTGGAGCGAGCTCGACAACTATGGACAGATGACGCCCATCGTCAGGGGCAGGCGGCTCCTCAGCCGCCACCCAACCCTCCACCACCACAGCAGCAACCTTTGGTGCTACAAAACCCTTTTCCAACAAAAGGAGTGGTGAACACTCAGCCGTTAGCCCCCCCACAGGGCAACGTGCAACCACAACAAATCACTTACGCCGCTCCTGATCAACCCATGTTTGATTTAGGCACCCACCACTTATTGATGATGTCCACTGCCGACGTCAATATCCAAACCCGTCGGAACCAGTATGGCCCTACCTCCGAAGCCCCCCCCGTCGATAAGGATACTAACGCTCATCCCACCAATCAGACGTTACGGATACCACCTCTTCCACTCGATGGCGCATCTAAAGCACCTCGTTTCCCACTCCGCCGTATCAACAACAACCCCAATGCACGGGCTACGTCAAATTACAACATCGTAGATGACCTAGCTCAATCTCCCGCAGCCATGTCTGCGTTAGAAGTCTTGAAAAACTGTCCTACGCAGCGCAAGACTTTACTTTCCGCCATTGGGGCGATTGACCCAAATGATTCGAAATTGATGACCTTTGATTTGGACCAGTCCGAACCACGTCTGCCTTCCACCATAGCAGTCCAAGTTTCTGTTTCTATTCGGAATCTTGTCATCCATCGATGTATCATCGACAAGGGTGCCTCCACATGCGTCATGTCCACATTTGTTTGGCAGAAGTTGGGATCCCCTACTCTCCAGCAATCCACCACTGCATTGCGGGCCTACGACGGCCGGTCAGCTCAACCTCAAGGTCTACTACCCAAGGTCCCCGTCCAATTGGGTGGGAAAACCGTGCTCATCGACATTGAGGTCATTAATGCCCAGCTCAATTATAACCTTTTACTTGGCCGCAGTTACATGTACGCCATGAAAGCAGTTGCCTCATCCGTTTTTCGTACCATGATGTTTCCCCATGAGGGACGTGTGGTCAAAATCGACCAACTCACATACTATGATCCCAATGCCCCTGCAGCACCCGAAAATGTTCTTCCCATGATTGAACAACCAGCTTCTAGTGCAATTACCTCCTTTGTGTCTTCTGTGGGACCCGGACTTTACTCAGCTACACCAATGACCTCTACATTCCAGGCCATTCCACCACCGTCACCAGAGACCCATGTCGCAAACCTCTGTACTCTTTCACAGAATACACAAACACCCAATAGTCAACCACCATTGGTACCGAGTCACATCGGTGTTACACCTATCCACACCATCCCCTTTCTATTTCCTCCTTCGGGTGTAGTAAGCGCCCCGGTTATGGCTACCCTTAGTCTACCCGGGTTAACATTGGGATTACCCGTGTGGTATATTTCGCCTCCCGTTCCACCGCCGACACCAAACGTCATCCTACAACCGGTACAACCTATTGTTACCACAAATCAACCTCCTCCTGGTGTCGCAATCCCTTCGTCGTCAACGAAACCTCCTCCTAATTTCAATATCCCTTCGTCATCAACGAATCCTCCCCCTCTCATCAAGCCCACTGGGGGCAGAGGTCCACAACCATACACTGCTATACCACCTCCTAAGGCAGTTAAACCCCCACCGGTGTTTCGAGCTCCCCCTAAATGCTCGTTGTGCGATGAGATAGGCCATCCAACTCATCAATGCCCACAGTTACCAGCAATCCAGGAACATATGCAAATGTTGGACGACGACCCCAACATCCCGGTTGTCAAAATCGATCCAAACCCCATGCCTCGTGACAAATCACTGCGTACCAATCACCCATGTGCGATATGCGGTATTTACGGCCACTACTCCCATCACTGTCCTGACATCCCAGATTACAGAGCAGCTCTCTACGAGATGAACAATTTGGACCTTGAGACGACACCCCCTACTATCGAGGAGATCTACCCTCCCCCATCATCCTCATCCGGAGAGATTAACACTATCTACATGATCTCTTCGACTACCACTACCTCATCACTTGATTTGACCACTCAAAGCTCCCGCAATGATGAAGAGATTCTAGAGGCTCCTACTACCCTTAATCATCCCTGGGAAGATATGCACCATAGTCCATACTTCCTTCCGGAAGAGACTTCATCCACCACCGCTACCCAATCCGCGGTTGAGTCCAAAGATTTCCTTCCTACTAGAGTCGACTGGTTAAAGGATCCCATTGCCGATATTTCTGCCGTCATCCACATTGACATCTCTGACCCACTTGGTGCCCTTCATACCATTACATTAGGAGCCTCCTACAGTGAGCATGAGATCGGAGAATACCAACGACTGTTCCAAGAATTCACTGATGTCTTTACTTGGTCAGATACCGAAATGCCGGACCTTGACCACACCATTTACATGATTTCCACTGGATACCCCTCTGTCCAGTCGGCCCCTTCCATTGATCCCTTTGACACACAGGTTCAACCCTTTCAAATTGACCAGGAAACCACATGTCCACAACATGGGGGCAGGCCCAAAACCTTTCCTACTCATCATCATCGTGATCCTCGTCGGAGATACTGGGGGTATCCACCCCACAAAGGGAATCCCCCATCATCATATCATCACTTCAGTACGCCACCACGACCCACAGCCTCATGGTATAACACTCCGCCAGCAGTTGCTCAATGCCCTATTGATCTCTCTCTGAGACAACATCTGCACCACATTGACACCTCTGAGTTAGGGGGCATAATAGATTACCTTGACCCCGGGATAGGGGGCATGATCAATCATTTTGAACCTTCCCCATCATCTCTATCTCAACACCTCAATGAGCCCATCGTTCAAACCAACACACATGTGATCCACAATCACAAACCCCATGCACATAGCATGGGGGCAGGTCATTAACCCTGCTCACTTTTTCATATTCGTGATCTCAACCTTTTTTGAGGTCACGTGTCACTTGTATATTTGAGTTGATACACATAGTATTCCCCCCGCGGTCATCATTTCTCCCCACCACTGCATCATTGGCTTGGTGGGCTCACCTTTATTTGTAGCAATTTTTTAACCTAGTTATTTGCTTTGACCATTCCGGAGTCCTTATGACCTCCGTTTTTCACACCATTTGCACTGCCGGATTCATATTTCCGTGCTCGTGATGATGCTTGAGATCATTTCTCGCTCTCACCCCCAGATTTTTTGGGCATTTTTTACATGCCCCCTCGTCGCCTAGGTTTGCGTGCCACATCCGCCGTTCTCCGTGGTTGACCATCTTTATATCGCCGGATTCAGTTCCCCGCGCTGGTGATGATGCTTGAGATCATTTCTCGCTCTCACGCCCATACTTTTCGGCCATTTTTTCAAAATGCCCTCTCATTGTCTCGGTATGCGTGCCACAACGGCCGCAGCCCCCTTTGTGACAATCTTTATGTCACCGGATCCAGAATCCCGCACTGATGACGATGCTTGAGACCTTTTCTCGCCCTCATCAATCCATTTTTGTTCGGTATAATTTTATCCCTTTTTTGGGCCGAGCAACCCCTTTGACGAAAAAGGCACTTAGGGAGTTTCTGTTCAGCTCTTTTCTGACTCCTAAAACAATGAAAAGATCGCCGAGCAATCTTGCTTCCTTTCATGCTCGCTAAACGTATCTGAAAGGGCGTCTACCTGGTATAAGTTTACCCCTTCCGGACCTCGTAGACTAATTACGAAAAAGGTATACTCTAGTCACATCGGCTAGAAGAGTTCTCCATCCGCATCATTTTATGCTTTTTCGGGCCTTGGAGACTAAACTTACGAAAAAGAAACACCAATAGAGTCCACTTACCGTTTTCAGACTCTCTAAATATGAAAGCAACCATGAGCATGAGCCGTCCTGGGCTCACAAAATCCACAGGACCGTACCACTTCAGAGCACACTTTTATCCCTTCTTGGAGCTCATTAAAACTACGAAGAAGGAATCAATGGTGCCTCTTGGCGCCACGACAGATTACATCTACTCATTAGGCAGCTTCCCCATTTTGGTCGCCTTTGTTCAGAGTATTCTGCAGTATGTCACCTTGATAATCCCTCGACGGCACCTATCAGCTCTTCCTCCCCCCCAAAGTCAATATATACCATTCAGTCAAAGCAATGATCCCCAAACCTACAAGTCAATTCCCTACGCTGCCAGGTCAACCATGTCATCATGCTCTGAACAAAGGAAGTTTGAGTCTACCCATTTTTTGACCTAGTTATTTCCCATCCCCACAAGTATGTCAGTCCTACCATCAGTACTACATCACTTCAGTTCTACACCTCGTACTCCTATCAAGGAAACATCATTGCCTTGTTAGTTGCTGGTCTCCCTCTGTCGACGACAACCACATTGATTCCAGAGGATAGACCTAGAGGTCCCTGTGTCTTGGACTCATTACCATTTATGATGAGTGCCTACGAATCATTTCGAGAGGAATCCTCAGTGCCTCTCCGAATGGTTATTTCTCACATGCTCGACTTCAACACCTTGATCGCATCGTTGAGACTCGCACAGGGTATTGGTCCGTTCAGTTATTAGTCGAAGACCCCGGATACCACCTGACTCCAACACATTTGAGAGTCTACCTATGGATAAAACCAGTTACACTTTTTCTATAGATATCCGGGTTGCGCATGGCGACAGTATTCAGATGTACCCCAGTTTCATACTCCCTTGAGTATACAGTTACATCATTTCTCAGAGATGACTCATAGTCTTTGAGTCCCTACAGATGTTGGACACCTTCTGTTTCAGCAGTTCAATAGTTATTCCAGTGAATCAGCTATTGAGATCAGCCATGATCACGAGTATATCCCACAATAATGTCCCCTCTGGACCATTATGATGTACCAGTATATTTCTTTCTGTATTAGATCCCCCTTCTTGGGACTAATTGTTTTGTATATGTCTTGATACGAGCATGGGAATGCCCGCCTCGTCCTTTATCAAAGATTATACCTCATTCATATTGAGGCCATGTAATATTTTTTGTTTTTGCAGCTTCCAAGGGCCGTGGCTCCAGTCTCCAACCGGTCTCTTCTCTCCCCTAAACCCCAGAAAAAAGACAAATGAACTATGATGTCTATCGGCCATACGATGAGCTCCTGCCCTCACACATCAGGGGGCAATCTGTTAACACCCAAAAAGTGCTCACTAGCTCATTTCCCTATTCACATGACCCATTTGTCCACTTTTTCACCATCAGAGCCTCTGAAACCAACAAAAGGTCACCAAAAGACCTGAGTACACCCCTTTTCCATTAAAAAAGATTATTTTTCCTAAAAAAGCATAAAAAACCCTCAAAAAGGGTCCAAATTCCCAAAAATATTAAAAAGGGAATTAAAATATTATTTTTATTCAAAAAAGGAAAAAGGAGGGAAAAGTACCTAAACCATGTTGGTCAATACCATTTGGTTTCCACAAAACCACAAATGGTATTTCCCACCACCAAAACCTATAAAAAGGTGGTAGGGGCTCCTCATTTCAAATCCATCCATTATCTCATCCTTATGCTGCTGAAATCTCCCTTGAGCATTTTAGCCATTGCAAACCACATTGGAGAAGAGACCATTGGAGATTGGAGTTGCTCATCCTTGGAGCCATTCAACCTCACCATTAGAGGTATTGATTCCGCAAGCACTTGCTTGCCCCATTCTTTCAATACAAATTTATTATTTTACATTGTCTTGTTCTTGATTTTAAATTATTTTTGTTATTTGCTTAATATCTTTGCATAGATCCATGATTAGTTTAGTTTAGCTTAGTTTCTTGTTTTTAATTCTATTGAAACTGCTGCTACTAGTTAGCAGGTGCCCATAGCACTAAGCCTGGTTGCAAAACCGGGCCAACAATGTGTTGTTGCACCTTCGTATTTACAATATTGAAAAAGTTGATGAGGAGGTCGTGGAAGATGGTTATATCTCTTCTCTCAATATTTACAACAACATTGGGAGATGTTATTCTATTTCCTTTCGATAAGGAGACCAAATCGGGATTTATTCCTGGAAATCGGTCCATTCAAGGTATCGGCATCGAAAAACTCGTCTTCTACATAAAGATGTTCCTCAACACATTATCAACAAATTACGCAAACAACAAAATTTATCAAACAAGGAATTTTCAGACACTCCATTCATTTCTCAAGTTGTGAAAGCAAGGGATAAATGGATATCCTGCAGTAGGCCATTCAGCCCGGTAAAGGGAAACGTTTCCAGTGATGCTTGGCAGGTATAGAATTTTTCTTCTTATCAATCAAAGTCTTTAGATTGCTGCCTGTGTTATGAAATTAGAAAATTAAATATTATCTTTAATTTTATATGTTTGCAGAACTTCCAAGGTGAATGTATGGATATCTTTGTTGTTCAAACAAAGGAAATCCTTAAAGACAAGATAAATCTTGTTTTGACTTTGGATCGAATGTGGAGCAAATGGATGTTTGTATTCGAGATTTACAAAAGTGGTTCCTTTCCATGCTCACCTAAGAGCATCACTTAGGTTGATTTTGTTAAAAATAAAATAAAGAATCATGGATCTATTTTTTTTAGACCATTGTGTGATCTTGATGAAGATGAATTGATTGATGTGGAGACAATATAATCAACGGATCGGTTTGGATGAGCACATCAGTCGACAAAAATGTTTGCGCAAAGACTTTATATCAATATTGCAAGCGAATTAAGGACGAGAGGTCAACCATGCATTCAATCGTTGAATATTTGAAAGTTCATGATGTTCAAACTGTTCGATCACAGATTATCACTGACCATAATTTCATTGAAATCTATAAAATTGCACCAAATCATCTCCAACAACTGTGCAGTATTTTATGCTCCGAAAAGTAAGCAAAATCTCTGATTAAAAAGAGAAAGAAAGAATCTGAAGAGGATAATGGTACCAAATTACCAAAAGATGCTAATAAAATATTGAATATATATATCAATAAAGAGGGGATGGGTATGTCCATTGATGACGTTAAATATAGTTCACAGTTTTTTTGTCAATGTTGTTATCCTGCATATTTGGTCATCACACTAAGATCCATTGCATTTTTTGGTGAGACGTGAATTTATTGTTGTTGATATGTGTAATTGTGATAGTCCCTGGACAAAAGAAGATATGCTTGCGTTGTTGTACTACTTAGAATCAAATGAAGCGACATGTACTTGTATTTTTTTAGCTGATATGGAAAAATATTGTATGATTTCTAAATATTTCACACTTTTCAACAATAAAACAAAGGTAACACAGAATCCTACCAAGGACGTTTATAGAGATTTCTCTAAGGACTTGTTTATAGGATTCTCTATTATACAGTGTTGGAGCATTGGAAGGGATGAGGACAATTTTTCTACTTTTCAAATGGATATGGTTAGAAGGATGAGGGCCTACCAATGATTGATTTACCTTTTCCCAAGGTTAACAATGATATTTCGAGAAGCCATGTTTTTTCAAAAGGAAGGACACAAGAATTCTGGGATCGCATAGTTTCCAGACTGGTCTCTTCTCGAGGTACAGTTCTTTCGTTGTACATAGGAGGTAGAGTTCTTCGTTCTTTGATCAGGTCGCCAGTTAGAATAGTTATTTCTATTGTGGAGACAGTACAACAAGAGCTGTTTATGAACAATTTCTATCATGAATTAGGTATAAAACAATGTATTTGTATTAACATTTTCAGATGTCTTTTTTCATTGTATTTTAATTTTCTCGATCGGTTATGTTCAATAACTTCTTCAAATTCCTATTCTACTACAACTTCAAATAAAGAGCACACTCAGGTATCGTCCAATCAAATTATACTATTTGATGACGACATTGATTGTGATAGAGAATCCAAAAAGAACTACGAAACTGGAGAACAAGATGGACACGATGGACAAGAAGGTAAAAATTTATTTTTCAAATATCGTGGTTAAATTAACTAAATTATGAACAGGGATAGTGACCTTGAATACTTGCAAAATGTTATATAAAATGTACACCTGCAATTTTCTAGGTCAAGATGATTGTATTACTATTCAACATGTGGATCATCCACAACTAGAGCTGGCATCGACGATGTCCGTGGATATTAGCCAACAAATCACATTGGATAATAATGAACCAGGCGAGAGCTTGGACAATAGTGAACCAAGAGAGAGCTTGGAAAATAATGAAACAAGCTAGGGATTGGTGTCAAAACGTGATATCTCCAGCAATGTTACTCACCACTCAAATGTTGGCCTGGCATTGACAGGTAAAAGAAAAAGAATATTTTCTATTTAAATTGATAAAACAAATTTATTCCGAAATATATAATGACAAACAATATTTCTGTGCAGCTCCCCATACAAAAATGTTATGGATATTAGAAATGGAAGGTTTTCTATTTTGCAAGAAAGTCACAGAAAATGACTCCAAAAGAGAAAAAAGGGAAATAAAAAAATTATTGTTGGAGGGAAAAAAGTAAAAAAGGGGGAAGAAAGTATTGTTGGTGAATTTGAATTTAAACACAAAGAAACTTCATATGAGTCACAGACACATGCCATACAATTTTTGAGATTATGTCTTTCCAAATTTGATGTTGGGATTTGGTCATCTAAATGTGGGGTCAATGAGGGGAAGTCACTGTTTACAAAAATTTTGAGGGTAGGCAGTGCAGAAAAATCATATGGGGAATTTTTTTTATTTTTATGGTTTCGAGAGAAATGTACTTACGATAAAGAAGGAAATACACAAAAAAATATGGAGCGTGTGTGGGAGGAGTTCCAAACGAAAACTTCAGAAAGTAATACATCAATGATTGTTTTGGAGGGTGATGATGTGAAAGCACATCCATGTGAAATCTGTATTTTTGAGTAAGCCCTTTATTGCATTGTCCGCTAGGACAAATAGTGAATTAGTACATCGACTTTGGAAGGGTTTTAGTAAAATGCATGAATCAGCTGATATCAGAACCTTCAATTCCTTCTTCTAGTTAAGTGACAACCATCAAATGTAACCTATCATTGCATATTTCTAGATGTAACCTACGGAGATTTTAAATCATTCAATGTGTTTTTTGTTTTTTTCGGTGACGTTGCTATTTTCGTCTGAATCTAACATATTATTAGTTCATTGTGATGCTTTTATTAAATCATTTGAATCTGTGAAATTTTGGGTGATTTTTGTATTAATATTTGGAAATCAAAATCGTCATTTACAGTTGCATGTTTGTGATCATTAACTTCATGAACGAAGTGTTGTTGTTATATATATAGTCACGGTTCTTTATGCAGTCCGGATATCACCGCCAAAGAAACTATTGGTCCTAGGAGTATAGGGATTGCTCTTTGTAGTTCAGATGTTATCCAACATTGAAGATTATTCCAAACAACTTCATTTTGTCCATAATTTCTATTGTTATTATGCACGGATGCTCAGCCCCGAAATTATCAGTGTTGCTAGAGAACATTTCGACGTTGCTATGTGGTTTTCCTCGCTCGACAACATGGAAATTAAAAAATTCCTTGGTATATTTGAATGGTTGAAGAACGAATACTTTGTATTTATTTGGGTTCGAGAGCAATGTAAACTTAGTACTATTTATAATTACTCAATGTCTGCATTCTATAATGTTGGTGAAATATTGAACATATACAAAAGGTCATTCAAGGATGTGCTTATCCAATATGGAGATATATATATAAAAACAGACATGTTGTTTATAGATGAAGGGCAATATCAATCAGCAGATAATAACAAGGAAAACTGCTTGAAAATGCCAACTAGTTGGATGTTTGACAGTTCACAAGAGAGAGAAATAACTATAAAAAAAATGTTGTGTTCTCTATTGAATTATCTCGGGCCTCATTAAAAAATGGGGTGTTGGTTAAAGACATTAAACTTCAAATGATCGTCATATTATACAAAAAAAAATCATTTAGTGATTTGTATATTTTTGACAACTTCTCATTTAATTGATGTACGCTTTATTGCACAAATATCATATTATTTATGGACATCGTACCATGTATATGGTGATGTGTTTCAAAAATTGTTGAACATGAAAGCAATATACTTAGAAACATTGAAACATAATATTTTATTGATTGGGTTGTGTGTGTGTGTGTGTTTTTTTTTGCAGATAGTACTAGAAGATTTGTTTCTAGTAAACCATTGATTATTTTCAATTTCAATGGAGTTTTGTTACACACATTTCATAAAAAAAGAGAAATTCGGATTGCCATGAACACTGGATATCGAATCAACCACAAAATATTATTTTATACGTCCAAGATTAAGGGGATTTTTTGAAAAATGCTTTAGTATATTTGAAGTTGGGGTATGGACATCCGCACAACAAAAAAAATTGACGAGTTTTTGCCAACATTATTACAAAGAACGAGATTGCAAAGGGAACAATTTAAAGTAATTTTAACACAAGAATATCCTTATGTATCCTTTCTTACATAGCCAGAAAGGGTTATCGGGGTGATGGAAATCCTTATGTATTTCTCAAGCCTTTAAACAAAGTTTGGGACATTTTGATCCATGGTTGGGATGCTACAAATACAATGATTGTAGATGAATTGAAATAAAAACATGTTTGTAACGAGGAGCATAACTGTATTATAACAAAAACGTATACTTTCCAAGATGTCAATGACACATTCTTGTTAGATCGATTATGGCCTTGCTTGCTGCACCAGAATGGCGTGGGTGATGTAAGGCCAATTGTGAATAAAATGAAAGTATTTTTTTAAATAATACACTTGAATGTTTGTTTGTACTAGTATGTTCAATTTCACTGTGATTATAATTCTTGTAAAGTGTCAAGTTTGGTTTTCTTAAATGCAAAATCAGAGTTTGAAAGTGCTAAAATCTGTTTTAAAATTTCAAAATTAAGTATTGGAAGTGTCAAAAGTAGCCTTCCAAAAGGGAAAAATCAGGTTCTAAAAGTGCCATTATCATATTGGAGAATTGAAAAAACCAATTTCAAAAGTGGCAATATCGAAAGCGTGCATGCATGCGTATGCGGCGGAGACGATTGAAGTTGTGGCTTGATTTTATTTTGGGTGTTTCCAGTTCGGCTAACTCCTGGATGAGTTTCCAAATGATCGTGACATCCTCTGTGGTTTAACAAGTCTTCTCATAGGTATTAGGATACTCCTTGATATCCAAAAATTTCCACGCAGATGCCTTGTAATACCCCTGGCCCAGATTTATAACTGATACTGCATTCTAAACATATTTGCTATGCAGTATGTAGATAGCATGTTTATTATTTTAATATAAAATTTCTATTTGGCTGCGTGGTGAGAAATATGCTGAAGAGGAGATCCATATATTAACCGAGGTTTGAGAGGGGGTAAGGTTTACCTGTGTACCTTGTCTCCTTGATCAGTTGTTTTCTAAACCTTATGTTAAAATCCCAAAACCCATGTTCCTAAGCCAATCTCAAATGGGGGAGTGATTAATAATTAAATATTATTAATTAAACTTTGGGAGAACTTAATTAATTTTAATTAAGTTGTTAATGGAAATTAGGAAAGAAGGGAACGTGGTTCCTTTGGGATAGCCACGTGGGAAACCAAAAGATGACACTCGTTTTCCAGGAATACTATGGCGAATTCCTGGGGGAGAGGAAAAATGGAGTCATGGACAGTGAAGGGGATCACGGTGTGACTTTGAATTCACGAAGGTGAAGAAAACTCTATTTTTACAATCCATATTTACAACTTGTATTGGAATTGTATTTCCTTTGGTTGAATTAACCAGTCAATTGGCAATTTGTGCATGAAACCCAAGGTGGAATTCCAACACTTGCAATGAAGTGTATCGCTGTGTGTTTGTGAAGGAGCTCTAGTGGGTTAATTGTGGAATTGACAAGGAATTGGTTAGAAACTGTTGTTTTGGTAGTGCCTGGTAGAGATTATTTCATATTTCCCAGTTATTTCTTTTTTTTTCCCCTGTGAGTGAGCTGAGGGGGTTGGTGAGTTATCTCTGGTTAATGTCTGGATCTCATCTCGGGGGTGGACTTGGGAGCTGAAATAATAGAGGCTGGACAAGTTCTACGGTTGGGTGGAGTATGGCTCACACACAGTCAGTTGCTTGTTTCGGGACATAATTCTCAGATAAGTATATTCAGGATTCTAATTATCTATAATTTCTCTATTAAATGATAATTTGAGAGAAAGTAATGCTGAGATTTCATGGTTTTGAATTTGTATTCTGTTATATATTAATTCTCTGCAAGTATGCTTTGAGAAATTATTGTTGCGGCATTTTTGTGCATAATAAATATAATTTGGGTACAAATGAAATTTAAAAGAATTATATTTTGGGAAATCATATTTTCTGGGTTGAAATAATAAATTCCCTGTTTTAATTTAATCCCTGAGAATATAATAACCATTAGATAGAATTTCCAGAATTGAATTAAATTCTGGAATATGATGGTAATTTTCTGTTTAAAGTATTTCTTTGGGTACATTTAGAAAAATATGAAGGAAATAACTCGTTCATATTCTCTGTGTATTTGAAATTGGAACTTAACGAATGGCTGGAAAATGTCCTAGTTTTTAGGAATTGGTCAAAATAGTAAAAATGGAGTTATGGTGAAAATCTATGAAAGATAATGAGGAATAAATGTTCAATTGTAAATCATAACCTGAATTATGCATGGCCTATAAAAACCATAAGCTGAGTTATAATTACCATTATTATTTTGAATTGGTTTATTGTTTTAGTTTAAAGAGATGATTTAGTTAACTAAAGCAAAACCATGAATTGGTTGTATGGTTTACAAAAACCATGGATTGTTTTAGTTAAGTAAAAGTTTTGAAACTAAACCGGGCATATCTTCCTCTTCGTTGCAGACATATCTTCCTCTTCATTGCGGGCATATCGTGTGATCCTTCTTCCTTGCGGGCTTATCTTCCTTCTTGTTGACATTGTGATCCTTCTTCTTTTGTGGGCATATCTTCCTTCTTGTTGACATCAATTCCAACACATTATTCAACACGACTTCTATAGTAAATGGTAGGGATCGGGACATTGGCTAAGTTATAACGTATAAACAATATTTATCCTGACTTCCGACTTCCGACAAGAAGGATCGACTACCCCTTCGTTTAGTAGATAATTGTGAACACCAATATCCAACAATTCACCTGTATCCAGAATGGTGAACACAAGAAGGATCGATCGACCCTTCTTGGAATCTAGAACTATTATGAAAATAATACTGAGCAGAAGAAGGGTCGTCCGCCCCTTCATTTATGAGGGAATTGTGCAAATATTCAACCTACGAAGGCTAGGCCGTCAATTCATGTATATCCAGAATGGTGAAGACTGGAAAAATACTAAGCACAAGAAGGGTCAGCTGACCCTTCGTTTAGTAGATAATTATGAACACCATTATCCAAGAATTCACCTGTATCTAGAATGGTGAACACAAGAAGGATCGAATGATCCTTCTTGCAGTCTAGAATTAGTATGAAAATAATACTGGGCAAAAGAAGGGTCGACCGCCCCTTCATTTATGAGGGAATTGTGCAAATATTCAACCTACGAAGGCTAGGCCGTCAATTCATGTATATCCAGAATGGCGAAGACTGAAAAAATACTAAGTACAAGAAGGGTCGACCGACCCTTCATTTAACAGAGAAATGTACAAATATTTAATCTACGAAGGATGGGACGACAATTCCCGACTACCGACTTCCGTAGTAAATGGTAGGGATCGGGACATTGGATAAGTTATAACATATAAACAATGTTTATCCCAACTTTCGACTTCCGACAAGAAGGATCGGCCACCCCTTCATTTAGTAGATAATTGTGAACACCAATATCCAACAATTCACTTGTATCCAGAATGGTGAACACAAGAAGGATCGACCCACCCTTCTTGCAGTCTAGAACTATTATGAAAATAATATTGGGCAGAAGAAGGGTCGACCGCCCCTTCATTCATTTATCTCGGGCCTCATTAAAAAATGGGGCGTTGGTTAAATACATTAAACTTCAAATGACCGTCATATTATAAATACAACAATTCATATAGTGATTTGTATATTTTTGACAACTTCTACATTTAATTGATGTAAATTTTATTGGACAATTCTCAAATGATTTATGGACATAGTATCATGTATTTGGTGATGTGTTTCAAACATTGTTTCAAAAATTGCAGAACATGAAAACAATATACTTAGAAACATTGAAACATAATATTTTATTGACTGTGTTGTGTGTCTATAAAGCGGGCATATTGTGTGATCCTTCTCCTTTGCATGATCCTTCTTCCTTGCGGGCATATCTTCCTTCTTGTTTACATTGCGATCCTTCTTGTTGACATTGTGATCATTCTTTGTCTAAGATTCTCAAATGCTTCTTTGGGTAGTGGCTTAGTGAAGATATCAGCTATATGTTCCTTTGTATCAACATATTCCAGTTTGACAACCTTTTGTGACACTTGGTCTCTTAGAAAGCGATATTTTATTGGAATGTGCTTTGTCTTGGAGTGCATTACAAGATTTTTTGATATGTTTATGGCACTGGTATTGTCACAGTTTATCACTATGGGATGCTCATACTTCACAAGTAAGTCTTCCACTATCTGCTTCATCCAAATGACTTGAGTACAACATAATGCAACAGTAATATATTCAGCTTCTGTTGTAGATAGTGCAATGGAGGGTTGTTTCTTGCTTAGCCATGATACCAAACAGTCTCCCAAGTAGAATGATGCTCCATTGGTGCTCTTTCAGTCATCAATACTTCCTGCCCAATCTGCATCAGTGAATGCTTTTAAGGTAAATTATTGACCTCTTGGGTACATTAAACCATACTCCATAGTACCTTTTAAATATTTGAGAATTATTTTTACTGTTGTTACATGTGTTTCTTTGGGGGCTGATTGGAATCTAGCAACCAATCCTACAACTTGTATCACATTCGGTCTTGTAGCTGTCACATATAGTAGGCTACCTATCATAGATCTATACATAGCATGATCCATTTCCAAAGATTCATCATGCTTACTTAACTTACAACCAGTGATCATGGGGGTACTAACAAGATTGGAGTATTCCATCTTAAAGTTTTTTAGTATCTATTTAATGTACTTGGTTTGAGAAATGAATATCCCTTTCTCTCATTGAGTGACTTGTAATCCTAAGAAGAATGTTAGTTCTCCCAACAAAGACATTTCAAATTCTTTCTTCATATCTGAAGCAAAGTTTACACTCAGGATCTGTAGATCACTTCCAAATATGCTATCATCTACATAGAAAACAACAATGATCATATTCTCATTTTCGAACTTTATGTAGAGATTACTGTTAGTGGCCCCTGTTTTGTGTCCTTGCTGCTTCAAGTAGTTGTCAAGTCTTGAGAATCTGTTGTAGGCACAATAGATCCCATTTTTATAAGATAAAAATGTGAGCTCTAGTTTTAATTTGATTAAGGTAATCTAGAATTATTTATTCTTTATTATGGGGGTTTTAAGATTGATGTTTTTCATTCTCAACTTTGCATGCTTTGATCAATATAAATTTTTTTAAATAACGCTTCTTTTTATGTACTTTCATGATTTATGGGAGGCCTTGTTTTTCTTGGAAATACATCGTTTCCACAATCCCCAATCCGCATTGCGGATTGCGGGAATCCCATTTTTTATGAGTTTGAATTTCTTGCTTCTGCATTTTCGCAACCCGCAATGTAGATTGCGGAAGTCGGAAATCATTTGATCAATAAAAATCAGATTTTCGGTTCCGCCTTTCTGCATTCCGCAATGTGGATTGGGGAAAGCAGAAACTAAACTTAAAAAAAAAAATTTCATCGTCTTTTCCGAACCCGCAAATATATTGCGGATACTTGAATTTCTTAAAAACGTTCCCGCGCGGGTTGCGGGATTGCGGGAAGATCAAAATTTTTTCCATAATTATTCTCGCTCCACATTTTTGACTTCGGGTTGTGGATTGCAGAAATGATAAACTTCCCAAAATTCAATTTGCAAGTCCGCAATCCCGCAACCCGCAATGCGGATTGCGGAAGGCTTAAGTCACAAACTTTTGAAAAGTGCATCCGCAATTCCACAATCCGCCTTTTTCTTCGTTTAATCTTGACCATTGATTTGATTGAGATCTACGGTCTTGTTTTAAATTCACAAATAACATTTTAGGGTTAAATACGCGGAGTAAAATTAACTTTTTACCATTTTCACGCTGCAACTTTACCTTCTGTAAATGAATTTCACAACGGATTTTATCCTACTACCAGCTTTGCTGTTCTTTTCCACCGGTTTACGAGTAAGTCTCATGTTCTATGTCAATCAT
The DNA here is from genome assembly GCA_027924585.1 of Larix kaempferi. Lineage (NCBI taxonomy): Eukaryota > Viridiplantae > Streptophyta > Pinopsida > Pinales > Pinaceae > Larix > Larix kaempferi. The sequence goes on along the minus strand of BSBM01000720.1, from coordinate 491,640 downwards.
CTACTTAATATTTGGAAATTGAAAATCAATTTTAGTTAAAATCTTTTTCCGTTTTTATCAGAAAAACCCATTTTCAATCACGTCAAGGAACCCTAGATCCAAAACTGTCATGGACCAATTGAAAAACAAAGACCCGAATAGTGGAATCTTCTCCGACACCAGTGGGAGGGTTTCTGAAACCTATATGCTAGATTGGTCACAGATTTATGCCATCTTTGACAATGACGATTTTTTCGACATCCAGCATGACCATCTTTGACAATGACGATTTTTCCGACATCCAACATGACCAAGCGACTTATCTGAACATCAGTAAATCCCAAATCCATGCTATAGCAGCCAGACCATCCCTGATTCCCTACACAGATGCAATAAAATGGATTATCGATCATGCAAACCATCAAGACCATTCATTCAATGACATAAACCAAAATTTGTTAGCTTCTTTCTGACCTGAGGTCTTTACCAGGGTTTATGCACTTAGAAGTCCCCAACAACTTCTCACCAAGCAATTCCTAGAGTCTTCTAAAACCCGATTCATTTTCAATGAAATGATTAAATCTTGGATGGAAACCCCTGCTATCTTTGCTCCCAAAGCCGATAACTTGTATCCTATTTCCTGGTTTAGAGAGCCCTTTTCCTTGCTGGCATCCATGTTGTGCATATTGTATGGGTAACCCAATTGTACAATTTTAAAGAAGAATGGGCACCTGTGGCACATCACGTTCTCACCACCGGTGAATCCTTCAATTGGGCACAAATTCTATCAGTAGTGTTGAAGGAAGCCATTGTGAAGTATAAGAAGACTCCTGCCTCCAGAAAGCCAGTGTTTTTCCTTTCTGGTTATATTATGGATGTGTTCTGTTCAACCTTCCCCTTTCTTTCCATGGGATGGAATCGAACCAGGGAAGGACCTCCAGTCCACATTTATTGCTCAACATTATGGGAGGATAGCTTTGTACCCCTCATCTACGACACGTGTGACCATTTTCTAGGCTCCATTTATTACAAAATATTCAAGGAGGATGTGCCCACCTTTTTTGCTCAAGCTAAGGCATTGATTGCCACTATGGGAGATTGGTATGTGGCCGAAGAATATTTTTCCTACATCAGAGTTTGGGGCATCAACACAGTTCATCTATTACCCAGTATTGTGTCTGACAGAATGGTAGTGGAAGAGATATCCTTCCAAACTGTCATTGATGGTGTGTTCCCTTGGTTTACTGGAGCTAAAAGGAAAGGCTGGACCAAGTTTCCTCTTAATTTTGGATCCCTAGTTATTCAGAACTCCACTCATGCGACTCTGCTTGGTAAGAAGATTACAACCTTAAAGCTTTGGGAGGGCCATAAAAGGATGCATGATCCAAAGTCTTTCTTGACCAATCACTTCACAAAGGAACATATCAAGAGTAATTATGTGCATCAGTCTGAGCCTGATGACTTCATCTATGAAGGTGTAAATTCATTACAAGATGTGTTGAGCAAAGTCCCCTCTTAGGAGGAGAAAAGTTTCATTCACCCGTACCAACAAGAGATCAAGGTAAAAGTGCTGCAAGACAGGAAACTCAAACTGTTGGATGATGAAAGAGATCAGAAGGAATTGATGGAGAAGGAGGCACAAAAAAATCATCCTAAACATCCTTTGCTACTCACCTATCAATCATAAGATAAAGGTAAAGCTCCAGTTGAGGATCCTCAATAGCCTCAACCACTAGTTAATCTGAATGCTCTCATCAAATTAGTTGAAGAAATGAAGAAGATCCTAGCATTAATGAGCTGTGCAATTGATACCAAGACTACTGCTTCCACTCCTCCAGCCAAGAAGCAAAAAACTGAAGTGTCAGTCATGAAACCTGCATTGCTGCATATTGATGACAGTGATTTGGAAGATGATTTGCCCTTTACCAACTTTTCATGTCTAGTTACTATTCATACCAGCCTGACAATGGTCACTTCAGTTACCTAGACTTCTTCTGATCCACTTGACAATTTATTGGTTGATGATTCTTTTCCTGAAATTCATTTTTCAGAAACCACCACCACTTCTACTATCACTTATTCTCCACTTCTTACCATCCCTACCAGTTTCCATATATATCATCATCAAACTTTATAGTTCCTCCATCCCCATCATTTGATGAACTTGTTATTCCCATGGAGATTCCCCCCAATCTAGTTGAAATACAAGTTTCTTCCACATCTTCAGTTCCTGTCACCTCATCTACAATCCCCATTCCTTTATCTTCAGTCTCCACTACTGCAATACCTTCCACTTCCATACCTCAAATAAGTATGCCTATTCCTCCCCCTGCTGCTTCCCAAACTGTATCTTTGGTTACAGTTCCGGGAGTGTCTTCATCCCCTGTTGAAGAAATTGCATATTTTGGTGAAGATGCAGTGGTCCCTCTTGGAGAATATTTTTGGAGTAAGTCAGAGAAGGCAGTTATGAAGAAAGGTTCCAAGAGAGCAAGAGAAGGGACATTGGTGCAGGGCTCTGTGCCTAATCAGATTATTTGGAAGAGAACTTCCACATATGTCAAACATGAGGCCTTAGAAAAAACTGCTGCCATGGGAGCCTTTGCTGGTTCTAACTATGACTCTGTTGCCTCACTCAACAAAGAAATTGAGAAGAAGGAAGAGGAATTACAAGACCTCAGGCAGAAACAGGTTCAATTGGATGAACAAAATCAATATCAGTTGCAAGGATTGAAAGATAATTATGAAGATCAGGTTCATAAATTGCATTCTCAGAATGATGATCTTAAACAAAAAATTATAAAGGAACAAGGGCAGAATGCACAATATGCTGAGAAGTTAGAAGCCCTGAAACAACAGTTGGAAGCTTCACAGTCCATTTCTGCTGTTTATTCCTTTTCAAAATTCTCTAAAAAAGAGTTTAAAGAATTCACCTTGAATATTAATGATGACTTCAGGAACTCTTTGATTGAATTGTTTCAAGGCCTGAATGAAATTCAGGATATCTGTAATTCCTTTGAGCATTTCTCATATATCCTTGGTGATCAGAATCAAAGAAGAAATGATGCCACCAGAGCCTTTGAAGATGTAATTGATTGACAAAAATACATCAAAGATAAACCTGAAGCAGTTCCCATTCTGGATAAGATCAAACAAAGAAGGATAAATATTTCTTTGGAATCCTGGGAGAATGTCCGCGACATGGTTGAAACTACAATTGAAGAAGGCCAGAAAGTATGCAGAAAGAGATGGTTTGCCTCTGATAATCTGCTAGGATTGTTGGAGTTTCCTGTCATGAATAAGATTGAGACTACTCTTCCACCTAAACTTATGATTACACAGGTCGAAGAAAAGTATCTAAAATCCAAGGAGCACATTGAGCAACTTGAGTAGATCCAGATAGAAGAGATCAAGGAATTAATTGAATCTCCCGTGGCTTCAAGGATGAAGATTAATATCTTCTTACGAGAATGGTCAAAGGGTAAGAATAGGGATATCAAGGCTCACTTGCAAGGCACAATTAAAGCTTGAGAATGCAAAGTATCAAGATGTTGATCTTTTGGATGTATTTGTCAAGTGGCAATCTTCCCTTGGAAAATCTCATGAATGGGGGGGGGGAACCATCGAAGGAGAGAATTGGAGACACTCTGTACTTGGAGAATTGTAATGTTTTACAATCTTTAAATAATTTCAGTTAGTTTCTCTTTTCATTTCTTTTGTTTTGTGTATCAAGTTTCCTTGATTCATTTTTTTTTTCATACATACATCTAATAAATTTGTTTTGTATTGTTAAATCATAAAACATATAAATCTGTGTGCTTGATTTATCATTCATATGATTTATATGCAGGTTATGCATCAATAAATTTATTTACTTGATTCATATTGTTTCACATTCTGCAATTACATAACAGTCATTATCATCATAATTTTGATTTGTTAATTAGCTTATCATTGACATGATAGTCACATTCTTTTTAATCCTTTGAATAAAATAAACTAGTTTTTACTATTTTGTTTTGTTTAAAACCGGTAATGTGAAATATGATCTATATGTTTATTGGTTAGTATAACACTTCCAGCACACCCGAGGCCTCAACAGAACGATGCCCTTGGAGCTTGTTTGAGACCATAGAGTGCCATTTTCAGTTTGCAAACATAATCTCTGTTTTATGATAAGAGAAAACCTTCAGGATGTTCAATATAGATTTCTTCTTCAAGGTTTCCATTCAGAAATGCAGATTTAACATCCATTTGATATACTTTGAAGTTTTTGTAGCATGCAAAAGCTAAGAACATCATGATTGCTTCAAGTCTTGCTACAGGGGCAAACGTTTCTTCAAATTCAATACCTTCCACTTGAGCATATCCCTTGCATACCAGTCTGGCCTTGTTTCTTATTATTTTACCATCTTCATTTAACTTGTTCTTGAAAATCCACTTGGTCCCAATAACATTCTTTCCTTTAGGTCTTGGGACAATTTCCCAGGTTTGGTTCTTCTCTATTTGGTCCAGCTCATCATTCATAGATTTGATCCAATCATCACTTTTGCTAGCTTCTGCAAATGTTTTAGGCTCTACTAAAGAAAGTAATGCTTGTTCTTGATCATATAATAACCTTCTTCTTGTTTTAACTCTAGTACTTATGTCACCAAGAACTTGACTTTTAGGATGATCTCTTTGAACTCTTCTTGATGGTGCTTTTGTATCAGATCTTGGAGAATATTCTTTGTCATTTTCTTGATATACCTCATCTTCTTTTTCTTCCTATTCAATCTCTTCTTCATCTTGTAAATCCTCTTCCCTTTGTGAGTCTTCCTCTTCCTTATCATTAGTTGCTATCTCATCATCTTGAGTTCTAATTCTTCTTGGATTCATGGCATCTACTCTTACATATGCACTCTCTATGATCTTGTGTAGTCTTTGATTGTAACATCTATATGCTTTCTTGGTGGATGAATATCCTATAAATATTCCCTCATCGGTCCTAGAGTCAAACTTACTAAGATAATCTTCATTCCTCTTTATGTAGCACTTACTACCAAACACTCTGAAATATTTGACAGAGGCAGGTCTTCCATACCATAGTTCATAAGGAGTCTTGTCATTATTTGCGCTGAGTTGTCCTCTATTGAGTATATAAACAACTGTGTATGCTGCTTCTCTCCAGTATGCATCTGAAAGTTTTGCTTCATTAAGCATAGTTCTGGATGCTTCTTGGACTGTCCTATTCTTTTTTTCCACAACTCCATTTTGTTGACGATTCCTTGGAGCTGAAAATTGTCTTCTAATTCCATGGGTTTCACAGAAATCATTGAATTCGTTTGAGGTAAACTCTCCTCCATTATCCGACCTTAAAAATTTGATTTTCAGATTTGTCTCATTCTCAACCATTGCTTTAAAATTTTTAAACTTCTAAGATTCTGATTTCTCTTTGAGGAATGTTACCCAAGTCATCCTTGTATAATCATCAATGAACAACAATCATGACGCTGGAAATTCTTCATTCTTCTGGTCTCTTCCTTTCTTGATGATTTTATGATCTTCCCTTTAGATACCCCTTACTTCCAAATCAAACTTCTGTTTAAATACTCTTTTCACAAATAAAAAAGATATAACATTGTGTCCATTCATAATCACACCTTTTCAAAAGAAATTGTGGCCTTTCTAATGAGAATCGTGACCTTTGGATAATCTTGTCCTTTTGTATTTTCCAGATTAGTTAAATTACTAATTACTAGTTAAATTACTTATCCCCTCCTTGATATCCCAAAAATTTCCAAGCATATGGCTATAGCTTTCATGTCCGTTGTATATATCAATGAACTCACATGCCCGCAAAAGGATTCCTGTAGGATGCGTTAGATTCCCATAGCAAGCTAAAATGGCCGTATCCTTAGAACCCTTGCGGGCATGATTTAATCCCCTTGCGGGCATATCCTTAGGATTGGCGTACATTTCTTTATGGTCCTTGCGGGCATATCCTTATGCCTTTATGAGAGAATATAATTATGCCTTTATGCAGGCATATTGGAATCCTGCGGTCATATTGTAATCCTTTCGGGGATGTACAATGGCCTGCGGGCACATGCTAGAGCCTGCGGGCACATGCAAGACCCTGCGGGCATATGTATGACCCCTGCGGGCATATGCAAGAGCCCTGCGGGCATATGCAAGTTTCATGCGGGCATATGCAAGTTTCCTGCGGGCACATGCTAGAGAAATTCACCTGTATCCAGAATGGTGAACACAAGAAGGATCGAACGACCCTTCTTGCAGTCTAGAACTAGTATGAAAATACTAATGGGCAGAAGAAGGGTCGGTCGCCTCTTGATTTATGAGGGAATTGTGCAAATATTCAACCTACGAAGGATAGGACGTCAATTCATGTATATCTAGAATGGTGAAGACTGGAAAAATACTAAGCACAAGAAGGGTCGGCCAACCTTTCATTTAAAATAGAAATGTAAAAATATTTAATCTACGAAGGGTGGGACGACATTTCCCGAATACCTACTTCCACAGTAAATGGTAGGGATCGGGACATTCGCTAAGTTATAAAATATAAATGATATTTATCCCGACTTTCAACTTCCGAAAAGAAGGATCAGCCACCCCTTCGTTTAGTAGATAATTGTGAGCACCAATATCCAACAATTCATCTGTATCTAGAATGGTGAACACAAGAAGGATCAACCCACCCTTCTTGTAGTCTAGAACTATTTTGAAATTAATACTGGGTAAAAGAAGGGTTGGCCGCCCCTTCATTCATTTATCTTGGGCCTCATTCAAAAATGGGGCGTTGGTTAAAGACATTCAATTTCAAATGACTGTCATATTATACAAACAACAATTCATTTAGTGATTTGTATATTTTTGACAACTTCTACATTTAATTGATGTAAATTTTATTGGACAATTCTCACATTATTTCTGGACATAGTATCATGTATCTGGAGATGTGTTTCAAACATTATTTCAAAAATTGCAGAACATGAAAGCAATATACTTAGAAACATTAAAACATAATATTTTATTGATTGCGTTGTGTGTGTTTTTTGTTTGTTTGCAGATACTAGAAGATTTGATACCAGTAAACCATTGATTATTTTCGATTTCAATGGAGTTTTGTTACACACGGTTCATAAAAAAAAGAAATTTGGATTGCCAAGAACACTAGATATCGAATCAACCACAAAGTATTATTTTATATGTCCAGGATTAAGGGAATTTTTTAAAAAATGCTTTAGTATATTTGAAGTTGGGGTATGGACATTTGCACAACAAAAAAACATTGAGGAGTTTTTTCCAACATTATTACAAAGAATGAGATTGCAAAGGGAACAATTTAGAGTAATTTTAACACAAGAATATTGTTCTTGCATGGCCAGAGAGGGTTATCAAGGTGATGGAAATCCTTATGTATTTCTCAAGCCTTTAAACAAAGTTTGGGACATTTTGATCCATGGTTGGGAGGCTACAAATATAGTGATTTTAGATGACTCAAAAGAAAAACATGTTTGTAACGAGGAAGGGAATTGAATTATAACAAAAACGTATACTTGCCAAGATGTCAATGACACATTCTTGTTAGATCGATTATGGCCTTGCTTGTTGCACCTGAATGGCGTGACTGATGTGAGGCCAATTGTGAATAAAATGAATTTTTTTGGTTAAATAATACACTTGAATGTTTGTTTGTACTAGTATGTTCAATTTCATTGTGATTATAATTCTTCTAAAGTGTCGAGTTTGGTTTTCGAAAATGCAAAATCAGAGTTTGAAAGTGCTAAAATCTGTTTTAAAATTTCAAAATTAAATATTGGAAGTGTCAAAAGTAGCCTTCCAAAAGGGAAAAATCATGTTCTAAAAGTGCCATTATCATATTTATCATATTGGTAAAGCAGGAAAACCAATTTCAAAAGTGGCGATATCAAAAGCAAAAGTATGCTTTTGGAACCTAGACTTGGCACTTTTGGAACCGGATTTGGCACTTTTGGAACCGGTTTGGGCACTTTTGGAACCGGTTTGGCACTTTTAGAACCGATTTTGTCACTTTTGGAACCTGGATTTGGCACTTTTGAAACCGGTTTTGGCACTTTTGGAACCGGATTTGGCACTTTTGGAACCAGTTTTGGCAATTTTGGAACCTAGATTTGGCACTTTTGGAACCGTATTTTGCTTGATTTTGGGGTTTAGAAAGACTATTTTTGACCCGTCTTCAAAGTGACTTGGACTAGAATATGTTCAAGTTTAATGAAAGTGGCGTTACTTATCGACATTGTTTTTTCATCAAAATTATCTATGCATTTTGTACATTTTTTGGAATCAAGATAGATTATTTTAGCGTTTTCAAGTATTGCATGAGGTGATTTCCTTAAAGTCTATAAGACCAATAATTAGTTGAGAAATAAAACGTAATGGAACACATGTCAAATGGATCACATTTACTTTTTAAAGTGACAAATGAATCCAAACATGTTTTTCCATCTACATTCTTATTTATACGGCTTCCATCTTATAACAATACCTATCGGGAATGTCAAAGACATTACCACCTCGCGGCTCTTGTTTATAATGTTATCTTATTTATTTTTCTTTAATTTTACTATTTGTTTTATAATGTTAAACAATTTTGTACTTTTTAATGTTTATTTTATTAATTTCATATACTTTATTATTTTACCATTTTATTACTTCTTAATGCATGTTTCATTAATTAAATATATTTTATTATTTTATAATGAGATTTTTAAATATTTTAAATGTTTTTATTTTTATTTTTTCATGTTTTATTTTATTCTAATTTTTCTTAATTATTATTATTACTATTATTTTTAAATGTTTAGAGTGTATTTTAATAATGGATAATTTTTTGATTTTTTTTGAAAATTTGGTTTTAATTTAAAAAAATTACATATATTTTTGTCTCTCTTTTATCTATTTTTTAGTGATTAAAAAAACATATTTTTTTTATGATGTGATTTTCAAATGTTTATAATTTTAATCTAATAGAAAAAAGTGGTGCTACTGGTAGCATCTCTTTTCGATTCGGGGTTGATTTTAACATTTACATTGCAACAATGTCTCCTTTTAGAGCCGCCACGGTTTCAATCAAGTTGTAATTTTAGCCCTATAAAAAAAATGAGAGTTCCATGGTGATTCTGAGTGATTTTGAGAACATAATTTTAGGGTTTTCATCACAATGACATTGATTGTTAATGCCAGAGTTTCAAACAAGATGCAACTTTAACCTTGAAAAAAAATGAGGGTGATATTGGGAGGACCATTTTTCAATTTAGGGGTCGATTTAAAATTTTGATTGCAATGGAACCAACCGTCTTTGGCTGGGGTTTCATCTTGGTGGGTGTATGCTTACCTTGGGATCAATGCCAGGAAGGCAGACTTCATGATGTCGTAGTTGGCATATATGGTGGTTAACATCTTCTATAAGGATGTACTTGTTAAGGGTGATAGTTGCTTAGGACATATGGAGTAACCACCTTGGAGGATGGTGTTATACACTTGGAGGTTGGGCACAAAGTTGTAGGAGCATTTGAACCACCTTGAAAATATGTTAAGGATAACCCTTGAGTTGATGAGCCATTGTTGGAGGATGCACCATATTGCCTACATGAGCACTTAACATGTCAATACACATACTTGGAGGGAACACCACCTTGGCGGTTGTACAAAAATTGAAGTGCCATGTGACGTTCATGCTTAGTATATTGCTCCACTTGGGGCTTTGTTGTCAACTTAGCTTAGAGTTTACTTGTGCACTTAGTCCATATTTTATTGTTAGCCTCCCTCCTTATTTTGTGTAAAGTGAGGAGAGTGTTTTTGTTATGACTTGTATTGTGTCTTAAAGATGCGATGTTAGTTATTGGAGGATCTTGGAAGAACAATTATTTACCCTTGTAACAAGGATATTTTTTGTAAGGGGTATGCATTAGGGTTTCTTAGCTCGTGTGATGCAAGTGAAGTGTAAATCTTGTGAAATGAAAGTGTGGACCTAAGGGTTCGATAGTTGGTGTGATGCTAGCTTTTTGTTGAGCTCTTGGGGAGGCTAGTATACTTTAGTGAGATTCATTGCTAGGCTTTGTTTTTGTTACTTGGGACTTGCAGTAATTGTGGATGCCCTAACTAGGGTTTATTTTTTTTATAGAAAAGTCCTTGCATGGGATAAATGGGAAAGAGTTAACCTACCATATTTGACAAATATAAGGTATTGTACTTTAACTTCATATTATGATAATAAGGATTTGTACCATTGATGTACTGAATTTTCTTATTGCGGATTTGGTTTTTATGTGTTTTGAGCAAGTCTCATGGTTGTTTTGATATGTTGGTTTAATGGGTAAATAAGGTTAAAATGTTGATGAATTAACATGTCATAGATGAAACTTCAGATCTTAAATGCGTTTTTATATTTCATTTGTTAATGAATGTAATTTTTGAGATATGCATACTTGATTAGACCCACTCTAAGGGTTGTTGCATTGATATGGCATTGAAGTATTTTGCAATGTTTACCTACATGAACTTTCTTAGACTAATGGTGAGTAGATTTGAAATAGTTTTAGGTGTATATCTGAATATTTAGTTTATCCCTAAGGTTAAAATTTCTATGTAATAAATCTATGATCTCATTGAAGTGAGGTGAAAATTTCTCGATTGGGTTTAAAGTACATATTTGTTGGTGAAATATTTCTTTGTTCTCAATTTTTTTACATGGAATTAGAGCTTGTTACGTTGACTTCATTATTTGGAATCGATTTGTGATTGGGACAAGCACTTGTACTCTAGAAAGGCTATGTTGGGTTGATTCCCTACTTGCTCCAGGTATTAGAGTGGTGATTTCATTTGGGATAGGTTTGTTTTACTTGATTTTCTTGTTGATTTGTTGATTGAGCTGTGATTCAAGATTTGAAGGGATGAGTACTCTTAATCTTAGAGTGTGATAGGTCAAAATGTGCTTTTAACTTTACTTCTTGGAAGTGTAGAATACAGATGTTGACGGGGAAGGTTGAGTTTTAGGTGTTTATTGAGAACTAGATTATTGTTCTTACTAGTCTTACTTAGGTGGTTGATTACAAGAGAGGTCAAGGTAAAGAGAACCATTCTTGATTTGGTGAAGGACTATTTGATCCCTCACATTACATAAAATAATATGGCTAAGGAAATGTCTGATGCTTCAATAATTTGCATTATAATGTAAACATTTTCTCACAAAATATTAAAATAAATGAATAATTTAAAAAACAAATTTTAAGAAAAGAATATGATGTATTAATATATATCACCAACAAAATAAATGTATAATTTTAAATTTTTTTTTAAGAAAATAATATGATGTATTAATATATATGTCCAACAAGTTAAAATGTTAAATTCGATCTCTCTCTCTCTCTCTCTCTCTCTCTCTCTCTATATATATATATATATATATATATATATATATATATATTTCATCTTCATAATTTAGGAAGTATAAATTTATTATTTATAAAATTTGAAACAATTTATATTTTTTAAATGAAATAAAACGGTATTGTTATTATTTTCACTTTTCAAAAGGTAAAATTTAAAGTTTTTTTTTTACTTTTTAAAGTTCATCTTAATCATATATTTACTCAAGTCAAGTTTTATTAGTATGATTGGTTTCTGAGGGTGTCCCTGGGTTCGAAACTCCACGATAATTGGAAGAGACACCTAAAATTCAACCATGCTAAGGGTTGATATGGCCCAAACAATGTGTGATCCTCAAATAATTTTGAAGACTTAGATATCCCTAGGTCAGGATTTCTTAAACCAGCCTAGATCCAAATCCTAGGCTCTATCAAGTGCTGAGAGGGATCAAATCTCCCGAGGTGCTCCCTCATATTATTACTTTTTACTTTTTATTATTACATTTTATTTATGGCCAACAATATCGACAAACACTCAACTCACAAGATCTCCCTCATATTATTACTTTTTACTTTTTATTATTACATTTTATTTATGTCTGGCAATATCGACAAACACTCGACTCACAAGATCTCCCTCATATTATTAATTTTTACTTTTTATTATTACATTTTATTTATGCCGACAATATCAACAAACACTCGACTAACAAGATCTCCCTCATATTATTACTTTTTACTTTTAATTATTACATTTTATTTATGGCCGACAATATCGACAAACACTCGACTCACAAGATCTCCCTCATACTGGGCCATAGAGCGCCTCTTGGCACAACCATAGACTAATCCTGCAAATCACAAACACTCTAGCAAACAAAAAAAATTATTGATATTAAGGAGAGGTAAGAAAATTGATATGCAAATTTCCCATATTTAATATTTAATTGATATTAACTTGAAATCTTTTAAATATGAGAAATTTGCATATCAATTTTCTTTTATCTCTCCTCAATTTTAATAATTATATAACTAAGATGGACTTTATAAAAAGTAAAAAAAGCTTTAAAGTTTACAATTTGAAAAGTAAAAAATAATAATAATATCATTTTATTTTATTTAAAAATATAAATTGTTTTAAATTTTATAAATAATTAATGTATACTTCTAAAATGATGAAGATAAAAAATTAACAATTGTACTTGATAGTATAAAAAGTACGGAATATTAAAGGGACAATGTGGAAATGATGTAGTTATGAGAGAACTTGAGAAGTGGAAGACATGAAGTTTAAGGAAGTGCAAAAAATAATAAATATACAATTACGGGAAAAAAAGAAAAAATGGTAAATAATAAAAATGAACATAAAGAGCAATGAAAATTGGTGAGCGAGTACAATTAAAACATTGAAAGAGGAATTTCCTTGTGCATATGATAGTGTTATTGTACCATATATAAACTCAAGGAATATGAACCATGGGGTGGGTAGTTCCTATGTATTGCAACATAGGAAGCTTGAGCTTGAAGCGAGTGTGGAGGGCCATAAGGCACTATTGCTATCAATGATCCCCCACCATTTAACTCCAAGGTTTGCAAGGAGATTATTAGATCCAAGATTTTGTTGGATGGATACTGAAAAAACCCATCGTTGGATAAAGAAGATATCGACCGTGATAGGGCTTTGGAATCATGTGACGTTGGAATTGTTATGGAATGATGGCGATGGAGACTCTATAGGATATATAAGGGATGAATTACAAGACTTGCCAAAATGGACATTGTGTCCATGTTGACGAAATTGAAATCTTTGTGATACAAGGGTTTGTTAGCAGCAACAGGTGATGAGTTCGAAACCCTATAAGTCCAAGTGGGTGAATAGTCACACAATGAACCAATAAGAGAGAAAGCATTGGCGAGAGCGAAGCTGGTGAATGCGGATGGTTGATGAGTGTCAAGGTAGGGTACACGATTTGAAACTATGAAGTGTAGGAAATATTGGACTTGCTGCACAAGTAACCACATAGAGAAGAACCCTCGATTTGGGTACCGTTGAAATAACATCCTTCGTTGTTGAAATGGTTCACAGGACTTGAACCCCCGTCATCATAGAGATAGTGTGACAGAGATTCAAACCCTCATGATTCTTGGACTATAAGGCATTCCTCGAATCAACTGAGGGTTTCAGCAAAATATGTTAGTTTTTCATCATTTAATTCAATATGATCTAGGATCTCAACTGAGAGAACAACATGTACAACATATCAAACACAAGAGACAAGAGACACAAAGCATTTCACCGGGGAAAACCAAGAAGGTGAAAAATCCTGCAACTTCCTCAGAGATAGAATGAGCGCCAATACAAAGATCACAAAGATCAAACCCCAAAACAAGAGATAGTCTCCTAGCAGCTGCTCCTCCTCCACTTGGGCGCACTCCTCCTCTCTCTCACTAATGCGAAGTGAGTGAGTGAGTGAATGAATAGAATGAGAGAGACACACTCTCTATTTATACAATGACTTGACTTGCCTTTTACTCTAATTGGGCCGACTTCCTAAGGAAGCCTAATAACACATCCACATGTCATTGGGCCGACCCCACTAGGGTGGTCTAATAACCCTTTGACCCACAATGGGATGAATCCTCTAAGGTGGTCTAATAACCCATCAAATATAAGTTACGACACTTACAATATAATTTGCGACACTTACAAATACAAATGATGATACTTCCAATCAGAGGAATAATACATCTCCATTGGGGATACAAAATAAAGTACAAGTGTAATACATACAATATACAAGTGAATATCTTCCGAAGTTACAAATACATCAACAAAAGACACATATGCATACACGTGAGAAAGAAGAATCAAACCCTGGAACGATAATTGAGTCTATCTTTGTAAGGTTGGGTTTGTCGGATGAAGCTAGCATTCAAAGACCCCATGAGGAAATACACAAGCATCCCCATGCTTGTAGCTTCCTTTTTTGAAATCTAGATAGGTGTTGCTAGAATAATGAAACTACCTATGATATCTTTGCCTCAATTTCTCCTCGGGATGCACAAATGAGCACTTAGTCCCATAGTGGCTTCTTACTTTCATACATATTCAGACTTTGAACTTGTACATTCGAAACTTGTCATAGGATATCGAACTTGCCACTTATCAAAGTAATGGATCAATGAACCAACATGCTTCGCTGATCATCTAACAGAACTAGGGAACCTTAGCGATTTAAAAAATAATGGAAAACTATATGATTTAGAGAGGGAATTCCAAACATGAGTAAAAGTGTTACCTTTGGTCTTGCAGTAAGACCTAAAATTACTTTTTATTGGCAAAGAGTTTATCTTCCTTGCATATAAGGAAATAGGTTAATGACCCAAGATCCAAAGGAATTTGGAAGGAGTGGAAGTATGCCCCCTTATGAACCACTAGAAGGTTATTTTAGGGTCGTGGTTTTCCTTGAACAATGGACATTTGTGGATAGTAGCCAATAACGGTTGTCCTCATTGTTAGTTTGAAAATTGAATTATGATAAGTTTTTCCATATTGTGAAGAGTATGAATGTTACCTTAACCCAAGATGTGAGGTTTATTGTTACTATTCATTGGCCATGTTGATGGTTACCTTAACCCAAGATGTGAGGTTTATTGACTAAGTGGACTATTCGTTGGCCACGTTGATGGTTAACTTTACCTAATGTGTGAGGTGCATTGACTAAGTGGACTCTTTGCTGGCCACTTTGACAATTGTATGTCTAGTTGTGTCAACTAGTCGAAGAATAGTGTGGAAGATGTCTGATACCGGGCTACATCCAATCAACTGTGACAGTATATGTTCTAATGAAGTTGATGCCACATTCGATGCCTTTCCCTGTATGATGAGAAACCATATAAAAAATCAACATAACCCTTTAAAATACAAACCCTAAAACCCCACCTCAACCAATCCTCAGAGTTTCCCATCCATTCCAATTAAGTTTATAGAGCAAGCATACGGCCATGGAAAAAACCCTAGCTGTACAAGGAACAATGAAGGGGCATGATAATTAGGTGACCTCATTCTCCACCCTAATCGAAAAGTTTGACATGATAATCTCAGGTTCAAGGGACAAATCCATCCTCGTCTGGCACCTCACCAAAGAAACCATCGGTGACGAAGAAGGTGATTTGTACACTTGTCACCTACCCAAATTTCTGAGAATTATTATTTTATTTGCAAAATACTTTATGTTAAATTTAATTACAAAGTTTTGTAATTATGATCAGTTTTGATCATGGATGAATGTAATTACTGAATATTATTATTTAAATAAATTAATTAAGAAAAAAACACCCAAGAGGACTATTGAATGAGTGTTCACTGACCCACTAGGAGGAATGGAAGCTGTTGGAAGGTATGGGACAGATGGCAGCAAATTCACTTCACCACTAGTTGTTGGTTATGGGAAAATAACCCCTAAAAATAGGGCATTATCCCCAGGTGGAGGGAGTGAGCAGGCAGCTCATTTAATGATCCAGTAACAACTGAAAAGGCCTAGCAAGCCTATAAAGGCAAATTCGAATTGAGCATGCAGCTCTTAATCAATATTTCTGCAGAATATTTTCCTCTTGTGAATTAGGTGATTACAAGAGAGATTCGAATAACGAAGGTTAGTGGTGACTGAAATCTTAAGTTTGCATATTGCTGAGAAGAAACAGAGTTGTTGGGGCAAGTCTTTTGGACTGCTACCTATTGAAGATTCAGAAGTTAATATCTACAGCAAGAAGAAGTCCTAATTCCTGAGTTTCTTCCTCTTGGTGGTTCAGTGAACAGGCTCGGGGGTCCTAAGACAGTACTTGACTGTTTTCAAGAGTTGGTTGGGTGGAACAGTCTTCTTGGGATGTTTGTTGCCCTACAGATCTTCTCAAGTTCTACAGATTTTCTAACTTATTCCCAGTAAATAATTCTTTTCTGTTTAACTAATGATTTCTGTTTTTCTGTTTTCGAAAAAGAATCTAATTCTAGAATTGTTTTAAGTCTGAATGTTTAAGTTTAATGTTGAAGTTGAATTGATAAACCAATATCTCTATTTTTCCACATGCTGTTTTGAAGCATCGTACTCTAGTAGAGATACGCAAATTAAAAATAGATTAGAAGATAGGCAAATGCCATTGATTCGAATAGATAGAATAATGATCGAATTATGTTTTACTATTCTGCCCTATAGTTAAATAATAGTAGAAAGTTCTGTATAATATATATGTATGTATTATAAAGGTTTCAGAGTGTTTCTGAAAAACAAACAATGCTTAATTTTTGTGTAAATTGCAATCACATTATTCTTGTCATTATTCTGTACAAAGGAAAAGATAGAGATCACATGTATATTTATATCATAATAGAGTAGCAAAATAAATGATAGTAATTATCAGAATAAGACTGTACATAATAATAATCATACAGTTCTTATATTGCTTATAGACACTTTGATTTTATTATCTCTTTTAATGTTTCCAAGATTAGTATCTAGTTGTATACTGGGTTGGCAGGTGCGGGGGGAGTCCTTCTAGACTCCGAAGGGAACAAGTTAATGGACTATGCATGGGGAATAGGGAACAAGACCAACAACGATGCAGAATGGATTGCACTTCTTCAAGGAATCGATATAGCAAAGGAAAACAACGTCCATGACCTGGTCGCAATTGGAGACTCCCTCTTGGTGATCAAAGAAGCTCGTGCACTTGCAAAGAATAATCATCAACCCTCTTCCAAATTCCATCTTCATTTCTCTCAAAATATTAAGGATCTCAACTCCATCTCTCTCTATCACATTTTGAGAGGTAACAATGAACAAGCTGATACAATGGAAAATATAGTCGCTAGATTGAATTGCGGCACCTTGATAAAGAATGGACAACACCCAACCTTGGCATGGGTTCCTTAACCCCCCTACCTCTCCATAAGGCTTGGATTTTAAGAAAATTAACATGAGAATCAAATTCCCACTTCAAACTATGGACTTGGGTGGCATCATAGGAAAGTGCACCCATTAATTGGCATCCTCCCCAATGCTTTCTCCACTTGGCTGATGGAGGCGAAAGTCATACACTCAATCCCCACGAGATCGAGCTACAGGGAGAATCGACGGCATCTGCAGCTTCAAATTCCTTGCCCGGCATGCAAAAATTTAATTCACAGCTTACATCTAGAAGAGCTGGCCTATATTAGATGCTTGGCGGTAACCATCCCACCATCACAACACTCTGGAACATTCTGTGAAGGAACTTTGGTTTGCAGGTATATTGTGCGTTTCACCATGGAAAATGGTAGTCCACCTGGTCTTTGTCTCCCTGCGCTGAAATGAAAGCAATGCAAGACCTCCATCCAAGTTGTTGAAGGTATTGGTCTGAACCATTACATCTATGCTCTGGAAGCTCTGCAGGGGAACAGCCTCAGCGAAGATATTGGAGTCAGGAACAAAGCGAAGCATGTTCGCCGGCCCATGGCACTGGAAATCAACAATAGCTGGGCTCCACAGGGTGGTGGCCAATTGCATCAGGCCTACTTGCCTAATGGTTTAGAACTGGAAAATATGAAGCTCTGGCGCCCGTTGGATCCCAATACCCAGCTACTTGGCAACCCTGCGCACCTTGGTCCACTGCACCAGATGGGTGGAAACGTTGGGACGCTATCATAGGCAAACTATGGAATGTACTTGATGAAAATGTTGGTGTGGTGAACCTCGACTCCCCCAACGGACCAAAAAGCCCTCCACCTGGTCTCCTTTCTCTTTTGCAAGACATTGAAGCTCAAATTGGAGTGCTGAGAGGTGAACAGAAAGATCTTAAGAACAATGTCTCCCATCTAGCTACGTTTGTTCAAATTGAAATCTCAGAGGTAAGGAACAACAACAACAAAATGAAAGAGTATTTTGATAGCATCACTGGCAGGACGGAGACCATGCACAACTGCCTCAAGATTGTTGAAGCCAACGTAGATTGTATCCGGACCAGAAAGAACAACAGCCCATCGGTTATCTTGGGAATGGAGGAAAATGAAACTCTGGCCACCAACAGCAAGAAGAAGCCTCGTCATTCAGCAGAAAATTAACTACTGGTTCATCTTCTAGTTATTTTTGATATATATGAATTTTGTATAATCAAGATGTTTTATCAGACTGTTAGCTTCTCTTATTAAGAACTATATGTATCTAAGTTTCCTCTGAACTATTAAGACTGGAATCGAGGTGCCCAAATCCCTCAGTTTGATGGGAACAGTCTCCCTATTTTGTATCAGATTTTCCCATGTTTAATATAAATCTATCTACTCGTTTCTGTAAAAAAAAAGATTAGTATCTAGCTGTATTGAAAATATTTAAATTATGTCGATGTCTCTCATCTCATTTATCTATTTCATAAACCATGCACATTATGAATTATTTTATTATTTGAAATAAAACTGGATTCTATCACACCTTAAGTTAGGTCTTTTGTTTTCCACATTATCGTACTACAAATAGAAACATTACTTTCACACAGGTTTTGATTTAAACCAAAGTCCTTTTTAATTTTTTTTTAAAAGTTTATGATCTCTATTTAAACGAAAACATAAACGAGATTATGACCTATGTCATCTCTACCAGCAAAGAGACAAACCATTTCACAGTTATTTCTTTCAACATTGTACATAAACCCTAGCTCGTAACGTTACGATTACAATCTACAGCATCAAAATGTTTATTGCAGACCCGTTGATACATCGTTTTAGTGAAGTTTTTAGTTTGATAATTTGATTTTACAAAATGAAAATCGTTTCGACATTTTATCCTACAGACTCCCCATCTACGATGAAATGCTTATACCTTAATCTAGCTTGAAAAACACTTTAATAACTTACAACAAGAAATCGAATAACATAGATGAATACACAGAACATTTTAGCATACATTCCTTAGTGCTGAAAAGGAAATCATGGTTTACACAGAAAACGAGCCCTCGGCTCTACTTCTTCTCTCATAATTTTAAACATAGGAAGTCGTGGATAATCAGAACAAGATTTATAACACTTTTTACAAACAAAAGTATACAGGGTTTATCCCATTTTCCAATAGTTTTGAAAGAACCCAATTTTTTCTCAAGCATCGACGAGTCCTAGCTCTAGTCGGCTTTATCAAAATTTAAAGTATAGAAACCAAGTATCATATAATCAAACAAGAGTCTTGGCAACAAGTAAAATATGTTTTTAAAACATTGCTTTGAATAAATAACCACGACGAGTCATGGCAGAACCTGCAACTCCTTTCTTGAAACCCCATCAACCTCAGTTACTGAGCACCTACGAGGGTTAATGGAAAGACCCGGAGCTTACTGGTTGAAAGCTCGCCAACTTTGCATAACCATTTCCCATTTCCTCTATTGCATAACCTGCAACTGATAGGAAATGAAATTTAAACTTCAGAAGACTAATATTTTCTCAAAACAAAAGTAGAAACGCATTAAAAGAATCATTATTTTGTTGCAGAAAACTTACAGTGCAGTAAGTACCAAAGCATTCCACTTTAACCAGCTTCAGGATGATCTCACATCTGAAACAAGTTGAGAAACCCTTGGTCCATTCATGCCAAGGCAAGCCGTGGATTCCAATTATAACGACGAGTTCTAGAACTACCAACTATTAGTAATACAAACTAAGTTTATAGTCTATCAAACGAGGCCATTGCAAATGGAAGAGGACTATAACCTTCCCAAAACCAGAGATCCGGAGGTCGAACCTCATACAGAGTTTTAACTAAAATTTCGGCAGCCTATCGGCCACAGATCGAAAACATTGGAGATGTAAACAACAATTTCCAAGCTCTTAAGCCAAAACCTCGATTCAATCGTTAGGGTTTGATCCAACGATCAATACCATTGATAATAAACGATAAAAAATGTGCCAACGATGCTGAAGTAAGATGAACAACCCTAGCATTTATTACACTGTCTGTCACATGCAGAGTATAGGCCACATGGGATCACAATCGAATCGTGTTACATTCCAACTCAGAGGGATATCACAGACAACCGTTAAACAATGGTCCCAAACCTTTCCATTACAGTGTTACCACCTTACGTGGGATGGATTGATCCTTGTCACCAGGAGTTATCATGTCAAGACTTCAATGTAGGATCGAAGGATGATCTTCTGGTGGCTCCACATTTGTATCACATTAATGAGTTAGCATCCGTCAACCTGCCATCAATTATTACATGTCAGCGATTCTTTTCCCAACGACACATTTTCAAACTTTTTATATGACGTTATGAGGTTTTATGTTATATCAAAACATAGCCCTAAATTCGTATGAACTCTAAAGTCACACTCCACGACGTTTATGTTAATGTTTATCATACAACTGTTATATAGTCCTATGCGGGGTCGTATTAAAGAGTCATGTGGTCATATAAAATAACCTTTCAACATTCATATGTATATATAAATATTCCCAAGTCTAGGTCATAGCATTAGTGATTATGCAAACCATTCGAGGTTTATAAAGTTCTATATTATTGTGTGTGAAATTTTAAATTGCAACATTATGTTCTAGTTATTTGATGTTCTAGTTAATTGATAATAGAATAACTATAACTATAGTTATAGTTGATTCGGTTTTCATTTTTATACCATTCATATAAATAGATACAAGCTTTTAAACAAGGTTATAAGTATCACTAGGGTTACAAAGGGAATAGCCCTTACTTAGCAGATTATATTGTGACCCTTGAAATCTTTGATTGTGATTATACAAATTCTGTTTTCGAAAATATAAAATAAATAGTTTGGTATAGTAGTCATTCAAACGGATACCATAATTTTTAGAATTAGCTTGAAAACTAATCGATGCTATGAGTTCTTACGCTACTCTCTCATGTAAACATTTAATGACTTACGGTACATGTATTACATCAATGATGGAAAGATAGAGACAACATTTAAGCCAGCTAGTATATTGACAAACCACCATCAGAATGACATACATAGATAATTCTATTTTTAAAACATCGTAGAATTGTAGGACGACATATTAAACAGTAATTGTAGCATTGAAAACCATACATGCTCTTTCTGGATAGTTGCAAACAAAAATTATAATGTTCTACTTATTTATGACGCTGAAAACTGAATTACACGTACTTCATTCTTACCTGTCGTCTGCACATAGGACATTCAAGATGCTTTAGCGTTACATCTAAGTAAGCTCTAGGGTACCTCATAGGACACCCTTTTCATCAAAAGTCAAACTACCAGTATCAATGCAAAAGAAAACAATGTCGCATCAAACTACCGATTCTTTAATACATTTGACTTTCATAGTCATGTTTACTAATTACACATTAAAACTGTCATTATCATACTGTTGCGAGAATAGAAATTAAAAGCATGTTTAGTACTAACAACTGTATAATTAATAATTAATGCTGTCGCAATCTCAATTTGTTATTTCCGCAACTATTATTATCAAATTAATGTTGTTATCAAAAGTGTTAAATTTTTATGAAATTTCGAGATGTTACATGTGGTATCAGAGCACAGATTCGAACTCTAGACCTGAATGAGGTCCAAAACACGCAGCAGAAAATTTTTATACAGCAGAAAATTATACTAACTTGAAAATTTGATTATTATGTTATTCAGAAATTATTTTCAGTTACAGGTATGGAGAACTCGGTTCAACACTTAAGCGACAGATTTCAGCCAAATAGTCACAGTTCGGGATAGCACTATGTAGAGGAAGGTCACGGGGAAATAAATAACAGTTCGACGGCACTGTTACGTTCCTTTCAAGAATTAAAGGCAGAAATCAAATCTGTGAAACAAGATAATGAAAGGATTCTGCAAGCACAAGAACAATTAAATCAAGTGCTGTTTGAACACAGCCAAACAGAGGAACAAGAGAGAAACAATGAAGATATTTCCAAAGTTGAGGACATGCCTCACACTAATAAAAATCAGAACATAAAAATCAGCGAAGTAAAATACAGCTCAACCTCATCAGGAGATGCTATTGAAGTACGCAAAAGGAAGCGTAACTATACTAGTGACAGCAGTGAAGGAGACTCCAAACCAAAAAGGAAAAATCACAAGGAATATGAGCAGATTTCTGGAGAATTCAAGAAGACCTCCAACTTTTAATGGAAAAACTGAGAAAGGTGAGACAGCTGAAGCTTGGTTGTCAGGGATGAAGAAATACTTCAAGATCTACAACTATTTAGAGTTCTTAAAGGCAAAGATGGCTATATATAACTTGACCGAAAAAATGGATATTTGGTGGCAAGACATCAAAAGGGTAAAGGGAATCAAAGATAAAGATGTAAGCTGGAGTGCTTTCAAACGATATTTCAAAAAGAAGTATCTATCTGAGAAGTACTACGAAGAAAAATCTAAAGAGTTCTACGATTTGAAGTTGGGAGGTATGAATATGAAGGAAATGAACAGTAAGTTTCTGAACTTACTGAGATATGTACCATACCTCATAGAAGAGAAACCAAAAATCCAAAGGTACTTAAGCTGTTTACCTTTCAACATTAAAGACAGAATTGAATACGACAGTCCTAAAACATTGGAGGAGGCTATGAGGAAGGCAGTTTTCTGTTATGATACCAATCGGAAAAGAGAAGGAATGTCAAAATGGAAAAATCATAAGCCCAACAATTTTGAGCAGAAAAAGAAAAATTTCAGATTCAGTGGAAATTCCGGATTTCAAAGGAAAAATGTTTAGAACTAGAATTATCAAGGGAACAATTCCAGAAATAATTCACAACAGAATTCTACAGCACCCAGAAATGCACCTAATACTGCCAAGACCAGTGAGCCAAAGACACATATTAAATGTTTTGAATGTCAAGGCCCCCATTACACATCAGAATGTCCCTTAAGGAAGCGGAAGACAAACAACATCAACTCTATACAGACTGAACCTACTGTTGGAGACGTAGCAAGGGAGATGCCAAGAATTAACGCAGCACTTGACAACAGGAAAGCAGATCATCAAATCTCCATGGTAGAGATTGAAGGTACGATACATGACCATCCTGTTACTGTTTTAATTGTCCTAGGTGCTAGTTTAAGTTATATATCACCAGATATAGTGGAAATTCTTAAGCTGAAAACTGAAAAGTTTAGTAAATCATGGCTAGTTAGACTAGCAACTGGAACAAAGAGAAAAGTATCAGATTTTATAGAAAACTGTGTGTTGTCCATGAATCATTTACAAACACAAATTAAGTTGACTATTCTACCTTTAGGTTCTTATGATATTATAGTTGGGATGGAATGGTTAGAAGCCCATCATGTCATCCTGGACTATTATGGAAAAAGTTTTACATGATTAAATGACGAAGGGGAAACTGTAGAAATAAAAGGCATTCCAAGGAAGGTAACCCTTAGACAGATTTAAACCATGCAAGTTAAGAGGGAAGTTAGGAAGGGATGCCAAATGTTTGCAGTAAACGTGGTAAATGATGAGTTTATGGATAAAGAGGACAAACTAAAATTAGAGGACATACCTATCCTAAAGGATTTTAAAGATGTATTTCTTGAGGAGATTCCAGGATTACCACCCAAAAGAGATTTAGATTTTACCATAGAGTTGATACCAGGAGCAGTACCAAACTCTGAAGCTCCGTACAGAATGAACATACTGGAGTTAAACGAATTAAAATCACAGTTGAAGGAACTTATTGACAACAAGTATATTAGACCAAGTGTGTCTCCTTGGGGAGCACCTGTCATCTTCGTTAAGAAGAAAGATGGAACATTAAGACCGTGCATAGATTATTGCTAGCTTAATAAGATGACGATCAAGAATAGATACCCGTTACCCCGCATAGATGATTTATTTAATCAGCTGCGTGGAGCAACATTATTTTTGAAGATTGATCTTAGATCAGGATATCATCAAGTACGAGTTAAGGATGAATATATTTTCAAGACAACTTTTCGAACTCGTTATGGACATTACGATTTCGTAGTCATGCCGTTTGGCTTGACTAATGCCTCGACTGTCTTTATGTGTTTGATGAATAATATTTTGCATAAATACTTAGACAAGTTTGTTGTTGTGTTTATAGACGACATTTTAGTGTACTCAAAAAGCAAAGAAGAGCATGATGAACATTTACGGATTATCTTACAAGTATTAAGAGATCATCAACTATACGCAAAATTTAGTAAGTGTGATTTCCACAAAGACAAAATTTAGTATCTAGGACACATAATTTCAGCAGAAGGAATCTCGGTTGACCCCGACAAGATAAGGGCCATTAATGACTGGCCGGTTCCTAAAGATGTGTTGGATGTAAGATCATTTATGGGCATTACGGGGTATTACAGAAAGTTTATAGAGAATTTTTCAAAAATTGCCAACCCCATGACTTCCTTGCAGAAGAAAGGGAAGAAATTTGTCTGGGATCAGAAGTGTGCTGATAGCTTTAAGAAATTAAAAGAACTATTGATGACAACACCTATCTTGAGGATAGATGACCCCAACAAGGATTTTGTAGTTTGTACAGACACATGCAATGACGGAATCGGTGGAGTCTTGACACAAGAAGGACATGCGGTGG
The DNA here is from genome assembly GCA_027924585.1 of Larix kaempferi. Classification (NCBI taxonomy): domain Eukaryota; kingdom Viridiplantae; phylum Streptophyta; class Pinopsida; order Pinales; family Pinaceae; genus Larix; species Larix kaempferi. The sequence continues at coordinate 466,663 of BSBM01000720.1, read as the reverse complement.
CACATGAATCTAGAAAGCTGAAAGTACATGAAAATAATTACTCTACCTATGATTTAGAGTTACTGGCAGTTATTCATGCCTTAAAAATGTGGCATCACCACCTTATTGGCAGAAAATTTACATTATTAATAGATAACATGGTTCTAAAATATTTATTGGATCAGACAAACCTGAAAGCTAGACAAGCTAGATGGTTGACATTCTTAAGTGAGTATGATTTCAAAATTTAGCATATTAAAGGGAAGGAGAACAAGGTTGCAGATGCCTTGAGTTGCAAGGCAAAACTAAATTTCATTTCAACAATTAGTACTTATTCAACTGATTTGGAAAATCAGATCTTGGAAAAAGGTGAAATAGATGAAGAATACAGAAAAATGAAGGAAAAGATAGCAAACAACAGTTCTGAAAATTGTATGGCAGATTACAGAATGAAGGAAAACAGTTTATTACTGTTTAAAAACAGATTGTATGTACCAGATATACCAGAAATAAAATTTCTGATATTAAATGAGATGCATAAAAGTCACTATTCTGGTCATCCAGGCTATCAAAAGACCATCACTATGTTGAGAAAAGAATATTATTGGCCCAGAATGAAAGATGAAGTAGCAGAGTACATCGCAAAATGCTTGGACTGTCAGAAGGTGAAGGTTGAACACCAACATCTCGCTAGATTGTTGCAACCGTTACCAATACCAAGTTGGAAATGGGAAGTGATCAACATAGATTTTATTACTGGATTACCTAAAAATCAGAAACAACATGATTCAATCATGGTGGTAGTGGACAAACTCAGCAAGGCAACACACTTCATACCCGTAAAGACTATGCATAAAGCTCCAGATATTGCAGAGATCTTTATGAAATAGATTTTTAGACTACATGGTATACCAAAGGTAATAATTTCAGATCGTGACTCAAATTTTACAGGAAACTTCTGGAGGTCACTGTTTAAGGGATTGAATACAACTTTACATTTCAGTACAACCTTTCATCCACAAACAGATGGGCAGACAGAAAGGGTAAATCAAGTGTTAGAAGATTTATTAAGAATGTATGTTAAGGATCAACCTGGTAAGTGGGAAGATTATCTCCACTTAGCATAATTTGCTTATAATAATCATTATCATGCTTCATCTAGACTTAGTCCTTTTGAAATTATTTATGGTAGGAAATGTGATATACCTGTTTCATGGAATGATCTAGTAAATAGAGTTGTTTTAGGACCTGAATTATTGCAAGAGTTAGAACTAATTGTGAAACAGGTGCAATGACATTTAAAAGCTTCCCAAGATAGGCAGAAAAGTCAAGCAGATTCAAAAAGAACTCATAAAGAGTTCCAGGTGGGTGAACATGTGTTTCTCAAGGTAAGACCGAAAAAGAGTTCACTGAAATTGGGGAGCTGTGCCAAGTTGGCACCTAGGTATTGCGGTCCTTTTGAAATATTATCTAAGGTTGGAGCAGTGGCATACCAACTGGCTTTGCCACCTAACCTGAAAATACATAATGTTTTTCATATATCGTTTTTAAAGAAATATGTGCACGATACTACTCATGTTGTAAACTGGAATGATGTACAGGTGGGACAAGACAGATATTTTCCGGTGGAACCGAATTGTATCCTCGAAAGGAGGGAAACTATTCTACGGAATCGCAGCATTGGGCAAGTGAAGGTGCAATGGAAGCACCTTAGCCCAGAAGAGGCAACCTGGGATTTGGAGAGTAGTATGCGGGCAGCATACCCAACTCTGTTTCAAGAACACTCAAGGAGTGATTAGCCAACATCGAGGATGATGTTGAGACTTAAGGGGGGGTGTATGTCACCTACCCAAATTTTTGAGAATTATTATTTTATTTGCAAAATACTTTATGTTAAATTTAATTACAAAGTTTTGTAATTATGATCAGTTTTGATCATGGATGAATGTAATTACTGAATATTATTATTTAAATAAATTAATTAGGAGACAAACACCCAAGAGGACTGTTGAATGAGTGTTCACTGACCCACTAGGAGGAATGGAAGCTGTTGGAAGGTATGGGACAGATGGCAGCAAATTCACTTCACCACTAGCTGTTGGTTATGGGACAACAACCCCTAAAAATAGGGCATTATCCCTAGGTGGAGGGAGTGAGCAGGCAGCTCATTTAATGACCCAGTAACAACTGAAAAGGCCTAGGAAGCCTATAAAGGCAAATTCGAATTGAGCAGGAATCTCTTAATCAATATTTCTGCAGAATATTTTCCTCTTGTGAATCAGGTGATTACAAGAGAGATTCGAATAAGGGAGGTTAGTGGTGACTGAAATCTTAAGTCTGCATATTGCTGAGAAGAAACATAGTTCTTGGGGAAAGTCTTTTGGACTGCTACCTATTGAAGATTCAGAATTTAATTGCTACATCAAGAAGAAGTCCTAATTCCTGATTTTCTTCCTCCTGGTGGTTCAGTGAACAGGATCGGGGGTCCTAAGATAGTACTTGACTTTTTTCAGGAGTTGGTTGGGTGGAACAGTCTTCTTGGGCTGTTTGTTGCCCTACAGATTTTCTCAGGTTCTACAAATTTTCTAACTTATTCCTAGTAAATAATTCTGTTATGTTTAACTAATGATTTCTGTTTTTGAAAAAGAATCTAATTCTAGAATTGTTTTAAGTCTGAATGTTTAAGTTTAATGTTGAAGTTGAATTGATAAACCAATATCTCTATTTTTCCACATGATGTTTTGAAGCATCGTACTCTAATAGAGATACAGAAATTAAAAATAGATTAGAAGATAGGCAAATGCCATTGATTCGAATAGATAGAATAATGATCGAATTATGTTTTACTATTCTGCCCTATAGTTAAATAATAGTAGAAAGTTCTCTATAATATCTATGTATGTATTATAAAGGTTTCAGAGTGTTTCTGAAAAACAAACAATGCATAATTTCTGTGTAAATTGCAATCACATTATTCTTGTCATTATTCTGTACAAAGGAAAAGATAGAAATCACATGTATATTTATATCATAACAGAGTAGCAAAATAAATGATAGTGATTATCAGAATAAGACTGTACATAATAATAATCATACAGTTCTTATATTGCTTATAGACACTTTGATTTTATCATCTCTTTCAATGTTTCCAAGATTAGTCTGTAGCTGTATCGAAATATTTAAATTATGTTGATGTCTCTCATCTCATTTATCTATTTCATAAACCATACACATTATAAATTATTTTATTCTTTGAAATAAAACTGGATTCTATCACACCTTAAGTTAGGTCTTTTGTTTTCCACATTATCGTACTACAAATAGAAACATTACTTTCTCACAGGTTTTGATTTAAACCAAAGTCCTTTTTAATTTTTTTTTTTTAAAGTTTATGATCTCTATTTAAACGAAAACATAAACGAGATTATGACCTGTGTCATCTCTACCAGCAAAGAGACAAACCATTTCACAGTTATTCTATTCACAGTTATTTCTTTCAACATTGTACATAAACCCTAGCTCGTAACATTACGATTACAATCTACAGCATCAAAATGTTTATTGCAGACCCGTTGATACATCATTTTAGTGAAGTTTTTAGTTTGATAATTTGATTTTACAAAATGAAAATCGTTTCGACATTTTATCCTACAGACTCCCCATCTACGACGAAATGATTATACCCTAATCTAGCTTGAAAAACACTTTAATAACCTACAGCAAGAAATCGAATAACATAGACGAATACACAAAACATTTTAGCATACATTCCTTAGTGCCGAAAAGGAAAACATGGTTTACACAGAAAACGAGCCCTCGGATCTACTTCTTCTCTCATAATTTTAAACATAGGAAGTCGTGGATTATTAGAACGAGATTTATAACACTTTTTGCAAACAAAACTATATAGGGTTTATCCCATTTTCCAACAGTTTTGAAAGAACCCAATTTTTTCTCAAGCATCGACGAGTCCTAGCTCTAGTCGGCTTTATCAAATATTAAAGTATAGAAAACAAGTATCATATAATCAAACAAGAGTCTCGGCAACAAGTAAAATATGTTTTTAAAGCATTGCTTTGAATAAATAACCACGACGAGTCATGGCAGAACCTGCAACTCCTTTCTTGAAACCCCATCAACCTCAGTTACTGAGCACCTACGAGGGTTTATGGAAAGACCCGGAGCTTACCGGTTGAAAGCTCGCCAACTTTGCAGAACCATTTCCCATTTCCTCTATTGCAAAACCTGCAACTGACAGGAAACGAAAGTTAAACTTCAGAAGACTAATATTTTCTCAAAACAAAAGTAGAAATGCATTAAAAGAATTTTTATTTCGTCGCAGAAAACTTACAGTGCAGTAAGTACCAAAGCATTCCACTTTAACCAGCTTCAGGATGATCCCACAACTGAAACGAGTTGAGAAACCCTCGGTCCATTCACGCCAAGGCAAGCCGTGGATTCGAATTATAACGACGAGTTCTAGAACTACCAACTATTAGTAATACAAACTAAGTTTACAGTCTATCAAACGACGCCAGTGCAAATGGAAGAGGATTATAACCTTCCCAAAACCAGAGATCCGGAGGTCGAACCTCATACAAAGTTTTAACTAAAATTTTGGCAGCCTGTCGGCCACAAACCTGAAACATTGGAGACGTAAACAACAATTTCCAAGCTCTTAAGCCAAAACCTTGATTCAATCGTTAGGGTTTGATCCAACGATCAATACCATTGATAATCAATGATCGAAAATGTGCCAATGATGCTGAAGTAAGATGAACAACCCTAGCATTTATTACACTGTCTTTCACATGCAGAGTATAGGCCACATGGGATCACAATCGAATCATGTTACATTCCAACTCAGAGGGATATCATAGACAACCGTTAAACAATGGTCCCAAACCTTGCCATTACAATGTTACCACCTTACGTGGGATGTCTTGATCCTTGTCACCAGGAGTTATCATGTCAAGACTTCAATGTAGGATTGAAGGACGATCTTCTGGTGGCTCCACATTCGTATCACATTAATGAGTTAGCATCCGTCAACCTGCCATCAATTATTACATGTCAACGATTCTTTTCCCAACGACACATTTTCAAACTTTTTATATGACGTTATGAGGTTGTATGATATATCAAAACATAACCCTAAATTCGTATGAACTCTAAAGTCACACTCCACGATGTTTATGTTAATGTTTATCATACAACTGTTATATAGTCCTATGTGGGGTCGTATTAAAGAGTCATGTGGTCATATAAAATAACCTTTCAAATTTCATATGTATATATAGATAGTCCCAAGTCTAGGTCATAGCATTAGTGATTATGCAAACCATTCGAGGTTTATAAAGTTCTATATTATTGTGTGTGAAATTTTAAATTGCAACATTATGTTCTAGTTAATTGATAATAGAATAACTATAACTATAGTTATAGTTGATTCGGTTTTCATTGTTATACCATTCATACAAATAGATACAATCTTTTAAACAAGGTTATAAGTATCACTAGGGTTACGAAGGGAATAGCCCTTACTTAGAAGATTATATTGTGACCCTTGAAATATTTGATTGTGATTATACAAACTCTGTTTTCGAAAATATAAAATAAATAGTTTGGTATAGTAGTCATTCAAAGGATATCATAATTTTTAGAATTAGCTTGAAAACTAATCGATGCTATGAGTTCTTACCCTACTCTCTCATGTAAACATTTAATGACTTATGGTATAGGTATTACATCAATGATGGAAAGATAGAGGTGACATTTAAGCCAGCCAGTATATTGACAAATCACCAGCAGAATGATGTACATAGATAATTCTATTTTTAAAACATCATAGAATTGTAGGGTGACATCTTAAACAGTAATTGTAGCTTTGAAAACCATACCTGCTCTTTTTGGATAGTCGCAAAAAGAACTTATAATGTTCTACTTATATGACGCTGAAAACTGAATTACACGTACTTCATTCTTACCTGTCGTCTGCACATAGGACATTCAAGATGCTTTAGCGTTACAGCTAAGTAAGCTACAGGGTACCTCGTAGGACACCCTTTTCATCAAAAGTCAAACTATCAGTATCAATGCAAAAGAAAACAATGTCACATCAAACTACTGATTCTTTAATACATTTGACTTTCATAGTCATGTTTACTAATTACACATTAAAACTGTCATTATCATACTACTGCGAGAATAGAAATTAAAAGCATGTTTAGTACTAACAACTGCATAATTAATAATTAATGATGTCGCAATCTCAATTTGTTATTTCCATAACTATTATTATCAAATGAATGCTGTTATCAAAAGTTTTAAATTTTTATGAAATTTTGAGATGTTACAACACTTCATCCACGATGTTGTCATCTCTTATAATATCCAGTTTGCGCTGTCGGGCTCATAGGGTGTGACACTGCGTCTTTGGGATCTTAATGTTAGAATCACCACTTGATGCTTCGTCAGGCATGCCAAGAACGTCCTTGGTAATGTTTTTTCGGTCGCAAATGATAAATTGTCTCGGCCTCCCACAACCGATTGATCAAGCTCTCTAATACTCTCGAAGAATGCAAATACACAATCCAGTATGTTGATGCCACAACAACCGGGTGAGCTGCATTCAATTGTCTCCCTCTATGGTCAACCCCATGATCGCCTCGAGTTCTTAGGACCACACCATAAAGGTCTGGAATATGGGGCTATTATCCAAGGAAAAGTACATGAACCTGGTATTGGTGGTTTTATTAGAAGCATTCAAGGAGCAAACAGTGTAGTTGCCTGAGCTTATCTAGATTGCTGATTCTCTCCAACCAACGAGCATAGAGCAAAGTCAAAGGTTGACTTTGCTCCATGTCCGTTGGATAGAGGGAATCCGCAGTTTAGATAAGGATGGCCGTCCTGGATCATGACACAGACTTGCCATGTTCATTACATCATCGCTGCATCGGAAGTTGACAGGAAGGAGAAGAAATTGGTAATTTTGGACAACATAATGGAGAAAAAATGGGAGGAATTCAATCAACAGATCAACATGCTTCGATGGTAATAAAAAATAGACAAAAACATATAAGATGGAGAGAGAGAAATTCCTTATGGCTTAAGAGGTCATAGATTCAAATTTGGAACTGGTAAAGTATGTACATCTCTATAAACTTTAACACTTAACAATGTACTTTAACACTTAACAATTACATAACTAGATTTAAAATAGATTATTATTATTATTACGATACACTATTCATTTCTTTTTACTCGATCAATACACTAAAGCATCTCTGAATGTTGAATGTTGAGTTAGCTAGATGGTAGGGATGAGTATGTGGAAACATGGAATTGATGGCCATCTCGAACCTGTGAAAATGAACCTATCTATATTCAGTTCAACAGTTCTCTCGAGGATTGTTACACACGGTTGAATTGTCCTTGAGGTATAGGACATTAAGCAGATATGTAAACTGGAGCGATGAGTACTGAGTATTGGAGCTGCTAACATGGGCTCTGCCAATATGTCCATTCTTTGTTTGACAAGGTACCATTATTTCCATACACTTGTCTGCCATGCAGGATTTTGGGCCTCGCAGAGTCGCATGGTCGACAATGGGACTGCAGAGAGCAACTGGAAACAATTAAGATGATCTGGGTTGTCCCATGTGGAAGATGAAATTAGTTATATGCTGAGGATGTAGAGGACAACGTCGTCAGTCGCATTGAAGGAGGTGAGCTGGTTCAAATCTAAATGGGCGTGGGATAACTGGCACTCAAATCGCCCCGCCCTGCTTTCCCATGATTTGTTCCCTAGATCTGGTTATAAAAACTGGCTGAATCGTAGTTCCATCTCATTTATTGCCGAACTATGCCATGGAACTGTGCCCCTAGGGGTTTGGCCCATTTTAAGACCCAAATCGTCCAAATTCCAAAAAAATAATGAGAATGGCCTGAATCACTTCCATTGTCATCAAATGAATCCAACCGACTGACACCACATTAAAAAACCGAGGAAACAGAAGCTTAGAAAGCAAAAACGCCTTACGACTTCAAAACATATTTCAATTTCAAGAATAACTAATTTATCTAATAGTTTCTACTCTTATTTTTGGAATGGATAAATCAAAGAGGAAAATTTCAATTTTGTTTTGACATGTTTTTTGTTTTTTCATTTTTTTTTCAAAATTTTAACAATTTGGGTTATTTTTAAATGGATCAAAACTCTTATAATAAAGTGGTCAAATTTCCATCAATCAAATAGAATTATAATTTCCAACCAATTTTATAAAATTTGAAAATCTCTTTAGGTGAAGTATTTTCACTATTTAATTTACTCCATTTTATGACCTTTTCCATTTTAGATTGATTATTTGGGACCTTATGTTAAGGATTTACTTGTGGAAACCATGGAAAGACAATACAGAGAAATGTGTAGGTGAGGTCCCATTATGGAACCATTATGCTAGGGAATAACTTATAGAGGACTTAGATGAATTTGAACTAGGAAAATTGGTCATGATTTTATATTCTAGGGTCTACATTCTAGCTTTTAGTTGATTTAGGGAACTATGTGATGCAACTCTACTTTATATGAAAAATTAGGAGTAAGTCATTATTGTGATTAAGAGGAGTCAGGTCTTTCATGTGTATTTTATAATAAGAGGAAACCAATGCGATGTTATATTATTTTAGTATCATTAGTTTAAATGTTAAGGTGAGAAGAACCTTAAAGGATTAGGCTGTTAAGTTATCTTTGTAACCCCGTTGCAGTGGAGGTTAACAATACTTATCATCAATTGTAAGGTAAAAACCAAATAGACATATTGGTCGGTCATGTTTATTATTTGTTCTAGCGTTTTTTTCTTCACTTGGGTTCCAATCAATTGCAATTTAGGGTGGGACATAGCCTATCCTCCCCTTTCGTATCATGTCAATTCCAATTTCTTTGCTCAAAGTTTCACTATTTCCAAGTCCCTAGGATACATTGCTTAAAATATGAACAATCATACAAGAAGTGGCTCCATTTCCAAATTTGTTTGAAGGAAGAAGGGCTATTTGAGGTTGGATGTCAAACACAACACCCCTCTATCGAAAGCATTATTGTTTCCCAAGAATGCTCCAATTGGAAGCTTTAATGGTGACTAGCCAAGCATGAAAATGATGGAAGCATGTATTTAACATTAGTGAACTTTGATTATACAAGGAAAAGTAAATCATTACATTGTGAAAAACTGTTATTCTCCTTCCTCTCTGTGTTTAAAGTTGAGGAAGATAAAATGTTTAGAATTGGCCTTCAATTCCTTGGATCTAATAAACTATATATTATTGTTGGTCTCTTGACTTCAACCTTGAGGATGAAAACCATGCATTTGTCCTAGTATGGTTAGAGTCTCTTATGTCCCCATCATTCTAAGGGACGAATGGACTATGAAAGAAATAACAAATATCCTTGGGATTTGGTTGGAAGTGGATATGGAATAGGGTCTTCCAAAAATCATAGAAATTCAAATAAGAGACTTGATACATATTGTTCCAAAATTGGACTACATATAGATTTGCATTTAAATGTAACTTTTGTTGTGAATATGGGAACTTTCCAAGGATTGTTCAAAGAAGAAAGCAATTGACCTCCAATATGATTAGCATGGCCAAAATAAGAATATGGTTTTAAAAGAGTCACAAAAAATACGCAAGCATAGAAGAAAAACCCATTGAAGGAAAATGCAGATAATCAAAACATGAGAAACACTTGAAAATGAGTAGCACAAGCTAAGGAAGGACTTATATAAAAGTGACTCTATATCTCAAAGTGGAGAAAGAGGGTCTCAAAGGGAAACCATTTACCACTAGATGGAGATCGGAAAATCCCCTCTGAAAATGAAAATCTATTTGAAAAGGAAGCATAAAACTATTAAAATCAGCTAGAAAAGCCAATTCAAGAAGAAGGCTCAAAGGGATGGGATATTCCTCCCCTCTATTGCCACCTATTCATAATGTGGGTAAAGAATGGCCTCCCCCCCCCAAAATAAATATGACAAATGAATCCAAAATACCATATTAAAAGTACACAAAGGAAGCAAGGGAATTGCAAGTAGAAAAAAAAAGTCTTTGGGAAAGTCAACATTGTCTCTAATTCAAAGCCTTTCAGTTTGGTGATAAGCATAAACCTATTATTCCATGAGGCTGAGTTTTATCATGGAATTACAGTGGATTAGATAAGCGAGAAAGAATAAAATATCTAAAGTGTTAGTAAGGTTGGAAAGATTAACAATATTCCTCCTCTAAGAGACTAAACTCAGTCTAGAAAGTTTTGAGAAAACCAAGATCAACATGTGGAGAATAGTTGAAGCAACAATCACTAAATCAAGAGGTTTCGATGGGGGGGATTGTAGTTATACGGGATCCAACTCAATTATCTATAAATGGTCATAACAAAATTAAATAGTGGATAATTGTCTTAAGGCATGCACTTCAATTTTCAAATGTGTCTGTTCCAAATCATTATATGGGAAAAAAGAAATGTTGGATTTTCTATGTAAGAAACTCTCACATTATCTCCCACGTCCAATGGGATAATTGTAGGGATTTAAATTTGTTTCTAAATCAAAAAGAGAAAAAAGGAGGATCATTAAGTTTTGACCCTTGTAGGGAGCATGTAGAAGACATTATGCATGATTGGGACTTTGTGAACATTAAACCGAAAGTAGGAAAATTTACTTGCAGTAATAGAAGGGTAGCCTAGTATTTATAGTAGAAAGTTTAGACAAGTTTCTTGTTTAGAATCCATCCTTGAACCAAACCTTGAATTTCCTCTTCCATCAATCCTTCATCCTCTTTTGATCATAGGCGTATCACCTTATCCATTGAATCTCTAAACTTGATGGGAACTATCCCTTTTAGATTCAATCTTCTTTGGATTGGAATCGAAGGATTCCATGAAACAACGAGGGATGGGACTTATCCCTGTTAGATCCAATCTTCTTTGGATTGGAATGGAAGGATTCCATGAAACAATGAGGGAATCTTGGTGCTCTTCTCTTTGCATTTATAGGTCCTATTCTTATTCCAAATCAAGAGACTTAAATGTGACATCAAATATTGGATTGAAAACCACATCTTTGATTTAGTACTCTCAAGAAAGTACATTGAATCAAAGTAGGCAAAAAATCATCTCAAAATAGAGGATAAATGCTACACAAAAGAACTAAATTTGCATGACATTTTGCTGTATCCAACATCCCTCAACAAGAAGGAACATTAGAGGCTGAAATCTAGAAGCACCTATCTCAAGTCGGGGGATTGAAATATGAAATTCGCTCATAAGTTGGAAAACAAAAGGAGGATCACAATTCACCTCTCTAAAATTTCCATCAAAATGGATCAATCATCTTTAATTTTAAGGGTATCTTAAGCCTGGACTCATGATGTTTTTAAAGAACTAGTGAGTGATCCAAGCATGGATAGATAAAGAGTCCTATTGTCACACTTCTAGTGGCTGTTAATTGAGCATGAAAATGAAAATATGATAAAACAAATCACTGGAGTAGAGGTAAAACAGGTTGTTTTCTCCCTCATCTTGATAAATCCTTTGGGTTGGATGGATTTTCTACAAAACTCTATAATCTCTTTAGAGATATCTTAAAAAAAGATCTTACAAAATTAGTTAAAGAAAACATAATACAAGGAAACTAGGGAAATAAATTATTGTTTCTTTTCTCTTATCACAAAGGATATAATCTAGTAAACTTCTCTAAATTCACATTGATTTTCTTGTGAAATATAATTCAATAGCAAGTATATACTTAAAAACACAAAAAATCAAATTAAAAAATAAACCAAGTTAATAGTAGAAGAGAATATGAGATTTTTCTAAGATATGCTCATTTAATAAAATATTATAATGATTGAAGATGCTATACATTCAAGCAAACAATCTCAATGACGCAATATGGTGATCAAATTAAACAAGTATAATGCCTTCAATATGAAAAATTATTCTTTCATCTTCAAAGTCCAAATTTAAATAATAATTCATACAATGAATTAAATCTTGTATTAACAAACCGTGGATTTCTTCATTAAACAATTGAATGCCCACATATTTCCTCAAAGCCTGAAAACGAATTATACATGGTTACCTTCTCTCCCTCTTTTTATTTAGAGCCATGGTTAAATTTTTAAGCAAGGGACTAGAGCCATGGTTAAATATTTAAGTAGGGCACTCAAGCCATAAAGGATTTCCTGTCCTCTCCGATACCATAATTGCTGAGGAGATCCTCAACTATTATTTTATTGTAACAAAGTTTAAAAGATTTATTTTTTAGAAGATTTATTTTTATATGAGATATATTTAGAAGGAAAAATTAAACATAAAAATCCCAACCAAAACATACAACGTTAATGTTGAAGTTGATTGTTTGTCTAAGATTTCTAGAATCCTTATTGTAACAAAGTTTAAAAGATTTATTTTTTTTAGAAGATTTATTTTTATATGAGATATATTTAGAAGGAAAAATTAAACATAAAAATCCCATCCAAAACATACAACGTTAATGTTGAAGTTGATTGTTTGTCTAAGATTTCTAGAATCCTTGCTCTCCCTATGGAGTAAAATGGGAAAGGATCACATACTCGGGACTTCCAATAATTGTTGTAAAAAAGAAAGATTACAATTCGGGGAACACAATGCCTAACCTACATGGACACATGATTATGATAAAATATATTCTTCTTTACAAGTACCTGCCTGCCATTACTAATACAACCATTACTAATATAATTGATATGATTTTAAACTTTGTTAAAATTTTAAATATTTTAGAATATATATATATATATATATATATATGTTTTAGTATTTTCTTAATTTTATAATTCAGTGAATTGATTTTAAATTGGTTAAATTGTTTTTTATTTGATATTATTTCCATTATGTGTATAATTTTTTTTACATATTATTAGTTAAAAATTAATTCAAAAAAAACTTTCTATAAATGATAAGACCAACTAGTTTGGAGGTTGTGTCTGACCTTGCAACAATTTATCACTAACTTTTTGGCAACAATTTATTGCACCGAGAGGCGTTCTACAGCTCAGTATGAGGGAGATCTTGTTAGTCGAGTGTTTGTCGATATTGTCGTCCATAAATAACATTTATATGAGGGAGATCTTGTAAGTTGAGTGTTTGTCGATATTGTCGGCCATAAATAACATTTGTATGAGGGAGAACTTGTAAGTCGAGTGTTTGTTGATATTGTCGGCCATAAACAAAATAATACAAAGTAAATAAAAAAGAATAATATAAAGTAAAAAGTAATAAATATTATGTCGGCCATAAACAAAATAGAATAATACAAAGTAAAAAGTAAATATGAGACTTAAACTAGAGACTTTAGAGCTTAGGATTAGGTGATAAATATTATGTCGTCATAAACAAAAAAGAATAATACAAAGTAAAAAGTAAATATGAGACTTAAACTAGAGACTTTAATTTTTACTTTTAATACAAAGTAAAAGGTAAATATGAGATTTTAGAGTGTTTGTCGAGTTTGTCCAGTAACAAAATAATACAAAGTAAACAAAAAAGAATAATACAAAGCAAAAAGTAATAAATATTATGTCGGCCATAAACAAAAAAGAATAATACAAAGTAAAAAGTAAATATGAGACTTAAACTAGAGACTTTAGAGCTTAGGATTAGGTGGCTCAGGTATTGCACTCAAGGAGCTATTCAAGGAGAGATTTGCACCTCGGGAGATTTGATCCCTCTCGGTGCTTGATAGAGCCTAGGATTTGGATCTATGCTGGTAAGTAACTATATGTTAGGGTGCATTAATGCAATGATGATGTTGAAATGCCATGCATGCCATAGATGTTTCTTACCATTTAAGCCACTTAGGGATATGCACGGTCTTGGTCTATATAGCTTATGCTTGAGCCATGAAATTGCTTCCTTATGAAGATAGAAGAATTCAAAGTAGTCTAAAGATGAGATGATTTGAACTTGTTTTCCTACTCATTTCTTGTAACATCCCCCTCACCCAATCCGACCATCGGGAGGGGATGTTGGCCAAATCTGGGCTCTAAAATTTCGCCTCAGATCCATTATATGAATTTCAACAATAAAAATGTGTGCAGAAATGCAAATAAACATGCACAACGGAATTAAAATCTATCCACACACATCTAACATGCAAATACACAAGCATAAACATTGCAAGCATGAAATAAAAACACTTCATAATCAAATGCATAAGAATACTTATCTTTGTCCAACGCAGATCCAAGCAACTGGCTGTGTAAGAGCGCTTTTCCACCCAACCATAGGCACTCCGTCCAGCATATACTCTTTATGTTGGGAGGCCACCCCCAAGCTGGGCTATGAGGCCACCAGGGAGAAGGAAACACCTACAAGCTTCTCTCTCTAAGCCCACAACCCATTCTTCTCTCTATGCTTAGCCAAACGCTCATACAGAGCTCTGCAGGGGTCTCACTCAGGCCTCACAGCCTTGGCTTCCACAATACCTGCCCCACACAACACCCTTCTAGCTCAGGCATCCCCTTCACTGATCCACGGTTCTCTTGGGAGAACCATATTGTTGGGTGCTTCCAGTGTGTGCATAGAATAAATCCAACCTGATATTGGATGCTATAGAACCACATGTAGCCTCAATCTGTGGCTTCTCAAGCACCTACGAGCAACAAAAGTCAAGGGTACGGGTTCCTATCTTTCCCAACCTATCTTCTCACCTACATCCAACAATTTTTACTTCCAAATTTGCAGCATGGTCTCTAAATTCGATTTTTTGGGTTCAAAACAACATTGTAAGTTCATGGACATCAAGGGAGAGCTCTGCATCCTCCAAATCTGCGTGAAAGAATGAGAGAAGATGAGGGTTGACTCCAAAGGATATGAGAAAATGGTGAAAAGACAACTGACATAAATTCTGCCAATAGAAGAAAGGACTCATGGCAGCTACAAACTGACTTCTATCATGACAGAACTGTCACAAAAGTTTAGTCAGTCTCATGCTTCAATAACTACATGAGGTGACTGTTGATGTATATGTAACTTCGGAATGTATTTCATTTATGTATATTGTACTCCGATAGAGATGTTATTATTCCTCTATACTGAAGTGTCGTCATTTATATTGTAAGTGTCGTAACTTATGCTTGATGGGTTATTAGACCACCTTGTTGGGGTCGTCCTTGTATAAGTCATGTGGGTCGAAGGGTTATTAGACCACCCTATTGGGGGTCGGCCATGTGGGTCAAAGGGTTATTAGACCACCCTATTGGGTGTCGGCCGAGTCAGCATTATGTTATGTGGTTAAGTTAAGGCCGAACTAGTAAAGGTTATTAGGCAAGTCAAGTCAAGTATAAATAGAGTGCGGGAGGCACTCTATTTCATCATTCTATTCTCTCTCACACTCTCGGGAGAGTGGCGCACTTGTGGAGGAGGAGAAGCTGCTGCTAGGAGATGTCTATCTCTTATGCTTGGGTTGTATCATTGCTCTATCTATCTCTGAGGAAGTTATTGGTGTTTTTCACCTTTATGGTTTTCCCCAAGTAAACTCCGTGTCTCTTGTGTGCTTGCATTATTGTGTTCATGATTGATATGCTGTACATGTTGTTCTCTCAGTTAAGATCCTAGATCAGATTGAAGTAAATTCTGAAAAATTAACAGTGACTTTTCCCACCAACCACACACATGCATTAATGATTGGAAAATGGTCAAAGAGTGAGATAATTGCCTTATTCTCATCACATGACAGAATTTTGGGTGAGTTCTAAGGTTGAAACTTGGCAGCAAGGATGTAGTCACACATGGACCCCCTTTCCTCTTCCCCTCTGGTGGAATCATAGACCCTTTGGTGCTCTTTACACAACCATTGTTGGACCATTTTATTATTTATGCACATAATATTTACCTATATTCTAGATCAACATAAAAGCCAACCAAATAGTCCAAATAAAATATAAATGTCATACATGCATAGACATTCACTAGTCAGGCCTTGGCCTTGAGCTCTGCACTAGGAATTCACACTAGTATATTTACATCATTTACATCATTTACATAATTTTGGATAAATACATTCCAAGTCAAAACTAGGGGTATTACATTTCTCCCCAAAATCAGGTTGGAATTGTAGAGATAAGGTGTTGAGATTGCACAATTAAGGTGGAACATGGGGTTTTGAGGGTGTTGAATCCATTTCTGCAATAAAAAATGGATTTTGAATATTGAAAAGTTATGATCTGGCCAAATAATATATTTCATATTCTGTCAATAATGATCGAAATAGTAAAAAAGTCTAATCATTAATATGTGGGGTATAAATGGCATATCCCTACAAACATCCAAGACTACTTCCTATTTTAAAAAATTACATGTGAATTCTCTTGCTTCATTGCATCTCATCATCAACAATAACTGGATCAACACAACACCTCATCTTCAACAATAACTAGAACAAAGGTGGGTGAATCCTCACTACCAACTTTAGGATATTTCTGTGTAATTTCTTCTAATGTAATGTTAGTTGTTTCTTCTCCATAGAAAAAGGAAAAACAACAGATGATACTTAGAATTGTTTTTGACATTTTTTTGTAGCTTGAAGCAAGGGTAATTTGTATTATGTGACTTTCATGGATGATTTCTCATGCCGGGATTGGGCTTGTTTTATAAATACTAAGGATGAAAAGTTTAGTGAGTTGATAGAGTTCAAGGCCTTGGTTGAAAATTGGACAATGAATAAGATCAAAGTTCTTTGTTTAGATGATGGAGGTGAGTATACCTCCATGAAGTTTGATTCTTTTTGAAGGGAAGCAAGGATCAAGAGGGAGTTGACAATGCCATATAACCAATGGCAGGTTATAGAGAAGAAGAACATACATATTTTTGAGGTTGATAAGGCCTTGATCCATAACATGGATCTTCCCATGTGTATTTGGGTGAAGGTGTGGAATACAACAATTTATATTTTGAATAGATGTCTTCGAAGGATATTGAAGTATAAGACACTTGAGGAAGCATTTATTTGAGAAAATTGAGGTATCACATTTTTCATGTCTTTGGTAGTCCAAATTAAATTCATGTTTTTGATGAAAAAATACTAACTTGAAAAACTCAAGTGTCAAGGGTATTTTTGTGGTCATAACGAGACTTCCAAGACTTATCAGATCTACATTATAATGCAATGAAAGATAGTAGTGAGAAAATATGTGAATTTTGATGAGGATGTGTGGTCCTCAAGATCACAATTATCTCCTTATGTGATTGAAGGGAGTGAAAATGTTGTTCCAAAATCTAATCCATGAATGAAAGGGGACTTGGATCCAGATTTGGGTGAAGACAGCCAAGGGAAGGATGCCTCCTTACCCTCTACTTAAGCCTAAAAAAAGTAAATATGTCTTACTCAAACATTACAAGATTCATGAGAGCATTTAAGTGTGCCTAAAACTTTAGTCGGGGAATTGTTGTTCTTAAGAGATTTTACAACCATGTTGTGTTGATTTCTTTAATTAGTGAGCCTTCCAATTTTGTAGAATGAGTGTGAAGTGATGTCACGGTGGAGGATAGTGATGTTTGGGAGATAGTTCTAGAACCTTTGATGGGATCAATGATTGATTCCACAATTGGAACAAACTTGGATTTGTACAAGTTACAATTACTATTGAGGTACATTGGGAGAAGATTGTCGTTGGAGACTCAACATTTTCCTCACAAAGAGGGGGGTAGTAGCGTTTGGTTGCTCTGAAATTTGTTTTGATCTAGCTAGGAGAGTTCTTCATGGGTTGCGGAGGAATTGTGGTCCCTTATCCCATTGCTATATTTTGGTTGAATTACATTTAGAGAGCTTAGTAGGTGTATGTTTATCTTGATATCGGTGCTAGGGAGATGAACTTCATGATGTGGTAGTTGGCACACACATGTGGTGGTTTGACATCTTCTACAAGGGAACACTTGTTAAGGAATATTGGTGCTTAGAATATGTGGATTAACCATGACATTGGAGAGGACATTATACACTTGGAGGTTGGGCACAAATCCCTCAGGACATTGGATCTACCTTGCATGTCACATCCCCACCTTGACCCTATTGCATTAAAAATGTAAATAATGTAATATTGTTATAAAATCGTGGTGAGGAGCGCAAGGCCAAGGCCCCGCCATCGATTTATTGATGCATATGGTTTACGTGCTAGCCAGGCACATTAAATTGTAAATATTATGTAAACATGCATTTTAATAAAAATACCCACAACTAGCTATGCAATGCAACAAGAGACGGGGGCATGATTTTACAAGGAATTGGGAGGGAAATATTCAACCCTTGGAGCCAATCAAGTCAAGCCAAGTGTCAATGAGAGAACCCATCAAACCCTCAACTACCCATGTTGACTTTTGTACCCAATCATTCATTCTCCCAAGAATTGGTTGAGGTAGTTAATGCCTTGGGAATGAAGAGGTATGGCTGTCCAAATTCGAGTATGGGAAAGCCACCCTTCATGGAAAAACGTGTTTGGCTTCCTTGGCAAGAAAAGAGCCATGAATTTTCTCCCCAAGCCATACCCATCAACCAGTTTTTCCTCTCTCACGTTTTTGGAGCTACCTGGGCGTTTTTCTCCATGGATTTCATGTGTTTCCATCATCTTTCAAGCTGGGAAGGGCGTTTTTTGCTTTGGTTACCAGTGGGGAAGAGAACGGATCGATTTGGGGGTTTCCTAGAGGTTGTTTTGGCCATTGGAATTCCCATAATCTGGGGGATAAATCGTTTTTCTCCATGTGGTCGAATGGTCCTTCTCACAGTTCATTTTTGGTGTTCCACGATTTGGGGAAATCCCATGGCCATCGTATTTGTAAATCCCATTGCTAAAAATGTGTATCCATGCCCAGTTCTTGAGTTGCTGTGTGTAAGAGAATGTTGGGGTTGAGATGGGTATCCATTGCTTTGGCTATGTATGAGCTTGAATGTCCCCTTTCCTTGTAAGAATCATGCCCAGCTTGGGGGGTGGCAGTTGTGTTGAGAGAATTGATGAACACAACTGGCCTATGGTTGGGTGGAACGTTGCAGCAACATAGCTAGTTGTTTGGGACATCATTACATCAAGATGAGTATTTTCTTATGTGTAATTAATTTTGCAAATGTATTAATTTCTTGACTATGTTAAATTGAATGGCATCATGTAATGTGTGTGGATGATGTTATTCCGTTGTGCATGTTTGTTTTAAATTGAATCTGCACACATTTGATTTTTAATTGCTGTGAATATAATGAATGGACTGAGTTTATGTCAAAGCCCCAGAACTGGAATCATGTTCCCTTCCTCAAATTGGATAGATGGGAGGGTACGTGACATTGCGTATATGTTGAGGAATGCTTAAGTTGACGATACATTATTGGAGGATTCACCATCTTCTTTAAAGGATCACTTGCCATGTGGACACCTAGACTTGGGGGGCACACCACTTTGAGGGTCAAAACGACCCTATTGTGCCATGTGGCATTCATGCTTAGTGTAGTGTTCCACTTGGGGATTTGTTGACAACTTTAGCATAGGGTGTAGGTGTGTACTTGCTCCATGTTTTATTGTTGGTCTCCCTCACCTTAGTCTATATAAAGGGAGGAGAGTGTCTTTGTTATGAATTCTACTATCTTGGAGATATGATAGTTTTTTTAATGCTATCTATTGGAGGATCCTAGAAGAACAATTATTTACTTGTGTAACAAGGTGGATAGTGCTTGTGAGAAGCATGTGCCAGGGTTCCTTAGTGTGTGTGATGCAAGTGAAGAGTATATCTTGTGAGATGAAAGTGTGGGTCTTAAGGTTGGATAATTGGTGTGATGTGTTGAGCTCTTGGAGAGGCTAAGATATCTTAATGGAATGAATTGTTAGGTTGTTTTTGGTTAGGGTTTGCAAGAATTATGGATGTCTTAGCTAGGATGTGGGAAGCTTTGGAGAAGTCCTTGTTTGGATAAAGTGGAAGGAATTGATGTACCAACTTTGTAAAAGATGAAGTATTGTAATTTATCTTCATATTGTAATGCTAAGGAGTTGTACCATTGTTGTCCTAAGTTCTTGTATTACAAGTTTAATTTTCAAATTTGGTCTTCATGTGTTTTGAGCAAGTTTCATCATTGTTTTGATATGTTTATTTATTCGTACAACAAGGCTGAAATATTGAGAGATTTGGCATGCCTTAGATAAAACTTTAGATCTGAAATGTGATGTTATATTTGCATAATTAATGATTGTAATTTTTGTATTTATATACTTGATTAGATCATGTCCTAAATGTTGTTGCATTGATATAGTATATCATGTCTCTAGGCCTCTTGCATGAAGCTCAAAGCATTCAACATGACTAGAGCTAGCCCAATTAGCTCTTTATATCGATTACTTGTGTTTAGCTACATAAACTTCCCATTTGTCATTTAAAATATTTTTGTTTATTGTTGATATCTTCAGCACTAACAAAAAAATTGTATTTTCTAATGATATAGAATCCGGATTGTGACCTTAATGATTACATTAACATTCATAGTGTTGCTTCACTTTATAATCTACTTTGTGCAAAGGCGAGGTCACACTTTATTATAAATTTTGATATCACGTTTTTAGAAAGTTGGAGAGTATGCATGGGGCTTCACCTTGGTTTCCAAGATATAGATAGAAGTATGTTTAATATTATTTAAAAAAAAAATATTTCTAGGGATTGGATTGAATACAATACATATTACTATTAAAAAGTTATTTTATTTTATGTATCATGAAAAGTTGGGTGCATTTGCATTTGCATATAAAGAATATGTGTATTTTCAAATTTAATGATGATGTAATACATAGAATAAGTTGATTGAATATCATAGGGGTGGTTGGTGTGAGGGTGATCCTCATTGACCTTGAACGAACACATGGAATTAGTTATGATTGGGGTCTAGGGAAGGCGAAAATCAACCAGGTAGAGGCCTATGCTCTCCTTCAATGGATCATGTCTACACCCTCATCCAACATAAGGAATCTAATGGTATTTGGAGACTCAATAATTTTTATTCAACACATGAACAACAACACTACTCTCGATGATAACAATGTAGCACAAATATCAAAAGAATAAGGAAAGAGAGCCAAATATTTGAAGAACTCCTTTATATTCATATCTTCCATGCTCTTTATGTTGAAGAAGACCTCCTTACCAACCTAGCCATAAGGTTTGGAGAAGGAATAATTTAAAAAAGGGGGATTTTTCATATATACCCATCTTGTAAGTCATTAAGGTTCCATTGCATATTAAATTAGTCATGAAAGGGCCAAGTTGCATCCAAATTAATTCTCACAAGGGATGGAGTGATGACACATTAAGGTGTGTCTCGTCCTCACACATGATCCAACTCTTGCATTCTCCAGGTTTTATATCCATGGATTCTCCCTCCACAGATGAATATGCGATTTCGGTAAGCTTTCGGTTCTGCAAGTGGATTGTCAAGGTAAGTCCTGTTCAAAACCCATGCATTATTGTTGTTCTCTCTTTCTTTGGACATGCTAATTGGGAACTAGGCCTATAGTCAATCTGGGTCATGGGGTCTATTTTCATGAAATTTGTTTGGAGAGTTCTGATGCATCGGAGGAAAATATATACTTTATGTATATGGGTTCCTTTCAATGCCTCTAGTACATAGCCACTCTTAGTTTTATGAACTCCAGTCGGCTTCCCGAGTCTATGTTTCATGGCGTGGAGAATAGGGACTTAACCCTTGAATTTTGTTATGTTTGTTCTCTTTGGGAGAAAGATAGGCTGTTGGGGTTCAAGGCTCTCTAGGATCTGGTTCTTCAATAGCATCCCTCATTCTTGTGGCGTATTATTGCTAAGGAATCATACATGGTGGCCAATAGTCATTCCTTACATTGCCAAAGGGACATATAGGAGATTCGTATGTTCCTCCAACGTCAAGCAGACGTCATCAAGGGAACAATACTTCAATCTTTTTAGTCACAACTAAAACCCATGAGCTTGAACACCTACAGGCTTCCAAAAATGCAATCATAATAAACATTATGGTCTAGTAGGAAAAACAAATAAAGGACTTAAATAATGAGTGTGCTTAATTGAAAGCCATGGTATTTGAGCTTAACAAAGGCTCATCTTTTGCTATTTCAAATCAATTTTCAATAGGCTCTTTTCCAGTGGCACAAAGGGAGGAAGAACACCAACATCAAGATGATATGGAAGTGGACAAGTTAGATGCATACCCTCCTAATCAAGCCCATGATGAAACAATAAACAAACATGTCTTTCCTTAAATAATGTTTTAGCATGTATATTGCAAATGTGTACTATGGGTATGAGTCCTTTTTAAGGTTTATTCTACCAGCATACCCACCTTACCTTATGTTTTGTATGGATTGTTATTAAGGCTTATAGGATGAGGTATATTATCATGATTGGGGCATAATATGTTTTGGTCTCTTGCAAGCTCCTCTTGTTTTAGTCTAAATGCAACACCCTTTAATACAAATTTAATGAATTAATGTTAATTTTTTTTAAATAATATTATATTTTAAAATATAATAATAATAATAATAATAACAATTTAGTATAGATGAGAAAATAAATTTTAAGAAAAGAATATGAAGTATTAATATATATATGTCTAACAAATTAAAACGTTGAACTGTGCTTTAATATGATATTTTAACCTGTAATATACACACTGTACTTTAACTCGAGATCTTTTAAATATGAGAAATTTGGATATCAATTTTGTTTTAACTCTCCACGGTTTTAATAAATTTATAATTAAGATGCAAATATAAAAGGTAAGAAAAACTATAAATTTTACGACGATATATGGAATAGACGACTATGAATTAACTCCGAGATACTAGCTTGTGATTTACTTAACCATTGTTTTCCTCCAAACTGCATTAATTATTAATTCATGATAATCCATCATTTGGCATATTATCGCCCTTTGGTCCTTTTACAATTTAATGGAGGTTCGTGCATTTTTAGGTGCATGAGATTTGGCCATTGACAAGCTTGACATGTGATCTTATGTATAAGAGGTTTATTACTCACCAGTTGTCTTGGATATGGGAAATGTATAAGAGGTTTATTACTCACCAGTTGTCAGTTGTCTTGGATATGGGAAATTCCTTGGTCATTCAACCGTTCATTTGAATTCTTCAAGGTATGTTTGAAGCTTAGAGAGATGAGGGTTTCCCATAATGGTTCTAGGCTTAAGCCATGTCTTGGCTAGTTGCCATGAGGTCCCAGAATGGTTGTAGGCCTCAGCCATGGCTTGGCTATATGCCACGAGGTAGTGAATTGAAGGTAAACATTTTTTTACCTCTTTTAATAAAATTGAACATTGTATAACCTTGGATATATATATATATATATATATATATATATATATATAAGCAATAGTATATACGTATATATGTTTGGATATTTCTTGGGTTCTTGAGGTATTAGATTTTATTTTAAATCCATATGCTATGGTTATGTCATTGATAGAGGATTTAACATTCTTGTATGTTATTTCATTTGGAGTTATGACTATAACTTGAACTATGTTCATCATTCTAGTATACCACCTAGGTGTTGAGATACAATGAGGAGTTGAAGTGTTGTGGCCCTTATCGTTTATATATATACTACAGTTTCGAGGGTTTACTAGCTCATGAGTTGGATTTTCAAACTAGAGATTACATTGGTAACTGTCAGACTCCCTTAAATAATTTATACTTTAGCAAGAACTCTGCTTAAATTAATTATTATTAGATGTGGGTATAGAATGGTTTTTAATACAGTTTATTCTCTTCTTTTGCAAAGGTTTCTTTGGCTATTGGAGTATTGGTCTATGCCAGGCACAAGTATGTTTCTTTACTTCAACATCTTGTTACTCAAACAATTTGTTGAATGCATTGTTCTTGTCATAGAAATATGAGAGCTTCATTACTCATTATGTATTTGCACTTTCCTGGTGATTGGGTATTGTCCACTGATCAAAGGGTCTATAAATAAAGCATACAGTCAATTGTCCGTTGATACCATTGTAGTGGTTAATCCTTGCTAACTACAAAGGGTTTCAATTTCTTCATGTACGTTAACCATACTATGAACTGGGTATTGTAGGCATCCTTCAATGCTAGTGATGGGATTATACAAGGCACTTTCATAGATTGAAATTCCTTTTTAGGGTCTGTTACTAGCTAGAAGGACTATAAATAGAAAGGTTTCTACTCTATTCCTAAATGTAAGGGTTATAAGTAGAGATATAATTATTACCTTTTGAGTTCTAAGTATGGTATATGTATAAAGAAATATAATCAAAATATTTTTGTTCTATTTCAATTCGGATAGAATATAAATATGAAACACTTGCTATGTTCCATATATATTTGAGAATTGATTTACTATGAGATTTGAATTTACATATTTTTTTTAAATGAAAATGCAAATGAAGTATACCCATTGGAAATACATAAATAGTATGTGCTTTTAAATAAAAATCTTGGGTTAATAGTTTTGAAGGAATTTTTGTTTGATTTTACATAGTAGTGCACACCAGTAAGCATATGGATTTATTTCCAAATTTTAGCAAGAAATTCCTTATGCATTTTCCCTTTCACATGCATACCATATAATAGGTTATTTACATAATAATGAGTATAATGAACTTAATCATTTAATATGTAATTCATAACATAATTAATAATAATGGGTGAGTAGACTTATATGTTTCCAGAGTAAGGTAGCCAAGAAACTTACTTGGGTAGGTCCACAAACCACCCATCCATAGGTTGTCTAAAGACACTTGAACCTTTCTATCTCATATGTCACCCTATACAAACCATGATACCACTAAGAAGAAGTAGGACACAAGGTTTTTAATTTCTCCTAAGTAATTGTTGGGTATGTGTTATATTCTTTGCATGTGTGTGTGCGGCGGTGGGTGCATCTTTGGCCATGCACCTGATGATCCCCTCACTTGGGGGGGGTGTGTCTTTGCCTGTTTTTGGGTGTTACACCAAAATATCGTCATCATCATGGTAATGAGGTGTTTACCCTTGGATTTTCCCTAATCCCTGAAGTGTTAGTGCCAAATTACTCGAGAAGAGGTTTTTCCTTCTCATTTTCCCAATTTTGGAACACTAACACACCTTGCATGTTTACAACATGCATCAGACTCACGATGACGCACTCTGTACATTGACAGAGCGCGTCACTGACTCTTGTTTCCTTCATGCAACATGCGTTAACCCTCCGTGGCGTAGGTTGCTAGTTGACATGGTGCGCTAGTGTTGGTTAAAAGACAAAAAAAGAGAATTTTCAAGAGTCTTCTCGAACAAAGCTTTCGTGGAGGCTTATCCCTACAAATATGCATAGGTGGAAGTCAAACCCCTATCCCCTTGGGATGATCCCATAACCTTCTCCATAGAATCCTCAACTCCTTCTATCCTCTTTGGCCTATAAATGCAAGCTCACTTTCTTGGAATAGAGAGGAGAAGTGAGAGCATCCAAATGTTGTTGAAATCATCTTAGAACTAAGTGTCCCTTCTCTATTAGGAACAAGGTTGGATCTTTGAGGAAAAAGGCTTGTTGGAAGAATTTGCGACGTCAAGCCATTGTTGTAATTTCTCCTTTTGTACTTGCTTTGATACAGTAATATATAATTTCCATAAAGATTATTTGTATTGAATCTTTATAACTTGTTTCCTTGACAACATGTTTAGATTAATCAATATTGCTTATTATTATTATCATGCTCCTACTTGTTTGTTGTATGTTGTTTTGTAGCTGAAGATCAAAGACTACATCAAATGAGCAGACATCACCATAATAGTGAGGTAAGTAATTCCTCCACACTCTTTGTAATTCGATTAATCTAGGAAAGTTTATATGTTGTGTTGTGTTTTGTTTTAGATCTATATCATTTAGGCTAGAGAGATTCATCCTTGTCCACATAAACGAAGTGTCTTCAAACCAAATTGTAGACTCCACTGGGGAGAGACCATGATCTGTGTTGGAATATTCTCACCATCATCATTTGTATTTGCATGCATTGCATGCATACTGCATGCATCCAGTCATCAATATGGTAGTATCCCAGCACCTAGTCCTTATTTTTGAGCCCTCTGGAGCCTATTTTTAGCCATCAATATCCCTCCTACCTACCTAGTGTGCATTATTTTCATCATCTGGATACTAATGTGCCCTACTACACACTTCTAGGACCTCATCTGTCAGTTCATGCATTGATTGCTCAGTTAACTGATTGTAGCTTCTAGTTGTATGTATCAGAGTTCCACTTGACTACTGACAGTCTGTCATGCACCCTTTGGAGTCTCCTTCCCTAGATTAATGCTCACATGCATCAGTTAGACTTAGTTAGACTCATTTTGACTAATCTTTGACTATCGGTGGCCACTACCACTAGTTGGGTGATGTTTTCAATGCAGTCCAAGCTATTCCTTGAGGAGAATTTTAATCACCTTCACTGATATTGAATTCATTCTATTGTACTCTCATATTTTTTCCAGGTTACAGCTAATGAATGACATTACAACAGTTTTCCACATTCTTTGAGTTTCATGTGTGAAATTTGATCATATTCTTTCTCTTCTTCTTTGCAATTCTTTGAGTGAAATTGTGAGGTTTGTTCAAACTAAAGTGATCTGCATCTGTGGAATTTCACATGGTATCAGAGCTTGTTACAACTATTCGAGTTGCAACAGTTTATTGAACAACTATTTTTCAGTAGAGCACCAGAAGCCTCTGGATTTCCATAGCAAATCCTGGTGCCATTGCATTGAATTCACTAGAGCAATCCAGTGAGGTCTAGCCAAGTGTGAAGGATCCGGATAAAAGTGCTCATTGTCCTAAAGCAATGTTCTTTAGATTCTGCAACAAACCTCCAACCAAATTTCATTGTTTTTAAAGGTTATTCAAATTTTTTCTGCAGCTGTAGTAGTTTCCTGTAGTTGTAGCAGTTTTGAAGTTTTATGCAGTTGCAACAGTAGATTCAGAATTCAACAAACAACTTCCATGGATCTGAAAGAAATTCCTTCTCTCTTTCCACTAGACTATGATGAGTGGAAACCAAAGATGACAACATATCTGAAGAGATATGGTCTTTTCGATATATGTATTGGTGTTAAGAGAGATTTTGCTTCCTATGAAGAGGAGGATGCTTGGCTAGATGATTGTGACAAAGTTGAAGGAGCAATAATGATTGCTATGCTTTCCAGTATGCACTACCTCATTAATACTGTTGAACATCCAAGTGATCCCTGGACCATATAGGATAGATTATTTGGAGAGCAAAAGGAAGAGGATAATGCTATCCATTTGGAGAACAAACCCAGTGATACTTCCTCCAGTGTTCTCTCTAATTATGTTTCGGCCTCAATCATCTCTCATGATGAAGTTGTTCAAGATGAAGAAGAAGCTGCATATTCGACACAAAAAATTCATGTTGAAGACATTCCCTTTTATGTTGCTCTAGAAGTTGAAGACAATTTCGAATTGTCCCCTTCCCATGTAGCTGATGTAGATGAAAGTGACACAACTGATAGAGCTTATCCATCTTCTATTTCGAATTCTGAGCAATATTTGTCAGCTACTACTTTAGAAGTTAAAGAGAGATTTGAAATATCTACTTCCCATGAGCTTGCTGATGTGCAGAATAATGACCTACTAAATGTTTTGGAAGATAAATTAGATTTTGGAGGTGTTGCATTCGCCCTCCTTAATCAAATGCTTCCTATGAACTTCTATTTTATCATTGGAACAAGTTCTCAGAGTTTCACTGAAGATGGAGGACACTACCATTCGCTTGGGTTCAAGTCTCATGCACATTTTTGGGATTTTGGTTTTGATCTCTCCTATGTTGGTTCAAAGGATATCACAAGAAACAATCTATCAATTCTTGGAGCTGATTTGAAGTCCAAGCCACCACCATCATGTCATGGTTCATTTGGTTTTTATCTCACCCTTGCTGGTTCAAAGGAGATCATAAGAAACCATCCATCAATTCTTGGAGCTGATTCAACTTCCACTGATCAGAAGTTCAAGTTTCAAGAGAAATTAGATCTTATTGAAGTTGATCCTACCTCAGTTGGTTCGAATCACATGTTCCATAATGATCTTCATATTTTTGGATTTGTTCTCACCATGTTTGGTCTGAAGAGCAAGTTCAAGAAACCTCCAGATTCGCTTGCATCCAATGAAGGAGAAATCAAGCACATGTTTTTTGGAGCATGATCCACTTCTTCCCAAGAGGAGGACACCTCCATAAATTGAATCAAGCATCACACAGATCCATTTCTTGCCGACAGATGCTTTCTCGGTGAAGAAGTTCACTTACCTTTGATCCCTTCTTGGGGTGAGTGATGCACATGCTTGATTAGATTTCTACAATCTATCTTTAGGGGGGATTTATTCCCACTGGGTTTTCCCTCTTTCCTCACATTTTTATTTAGATTGTTGTACGGGGTGACCTTTGGTCTTAGTTACCAGGGCCCTACTATTTTTCAGTTCCTGTGCTTCCTCATAGTTCGCATTGCAGGGGGGTGTTGGAATATTCTCACCATCATCATTTGTATTTGCATGCATTCTGCATACTGCATGCATCCAGTCATCCGTATGGTAGTTCTCCCATCACCTAGTCCTTATTTTTGAGCCACCTGGAGCCTATTTTTAGCCATAAGTAGCCCTCCTACCTACCTAATGCGCTTTGTTTTCATCATCTGGATACTAATGTGCCCTACTACACACTTCTAGGACCTCATCAGTCAGTTCATGCATTGATTGCTCAGTTAACTGACTGTAGCTTCCAGTTGTTTGTATCAGAGTGCCACTTGACTACTGACAGTCTGTCATGCGCCCTTTTGGAGTCTCCTTCTCTAGATTAGTGCTCACATGCATCAGTTAGACTCAATTAGACTCATTTTGACTGATCTTTGACTATCGGTGGCCACTACCACTGATTAGGTGATGTTTTCGATGCATTCCAAGCCATGCCTTGAGGAGAATTCGAATCACCTTCACTGATATCGAATTCATTCTATTGTACTCTCATATTTTTTTCCAGCTTACAGCTGATGAATGACATTACAACAGTTTTCCACATTCTTTGAGTTTCATGTGTGAATTTTGATCATATTCTTTCTCTTCTTCTTTGCAATTCTTTGAGTGAAATTGTGAGCTTTGTTCAATCTAAAGTGATCTCCACCTGTGGAATTTCACAATCTCTTGAAGTCTTTGATTTTTTATTCTCATTGCCTTATAAATCCTCTTAGATCTACTTGATTTTCCTTGTTTATTTTGGATCTACTCTTGTTTGATTTATTGGCTTATCCAGTCTCATTCTTAGCTCTTTAGTTCTTCCAATTACTTGTTTTCACTTCGGGATCTTTACCGTTTTCAATCATTAATTTCTCCTGTTGCACCTGGGTTGTGTTTTCTCTGTGTCACTGGTATATGGACACACTTTGTTCATGGTCAAACTAAGTCACTTATGCACCCTATGAGTGTACAAGAAGCGTCACCAGTGCACTCTCCCTGTTGGAAACCTGTGTCGCTAAGAAGCAAACGCTCTGGTATGTATTAGCAGTCTGCGTTGGTCTCTAGAATTTTGTATTAAGGTCAAAAATACCTAGTTGAAAGTTGGATCAGGTGTTTCATCTGAGTTTTGTCCTCTATTTGTGTCAATCTCAATTCACACCTCTCAGTTTACTCTTCTCCTTGCACTTGTTTTTTAGATTTAAATCTTGCCTTAGTTTCTTGTTAAGTCTAGAGTATTCAAGCAGTTGCGTCCATTGTATTGGGTGATTTAGATCCCTCATAGGAGCAGCTCGTCTTGTGGATTTTAGAAGCTTGTGGTATGCTTTGCTCTAGGTTTCTGATTTATTTCAAATCGTTTTGTTGTGAGAACTTTTGCGTGTGTGAAGTTTGATTGGATAGTTGCAAGTATTGAAGTTGGATGCTTGGGTGATTGTTTTTCTTGTTTTCAAAAGTTGCAGAACTTCTCCATATTTAGTGTCATGAGATTTGAAACAAATTGAGCAGCGTTATATTTGAGTTTGTTTGAAAGTAGTGTTAAAAGGAATTGAGTTGTCATTCTCCTCATTTTGGAAGTGTAGTGCTTTGATTTGTTGAGAAATTATACCTTTTTGGATTCTTGGATTAAATCATAAAGTTTGCATTTTCAAGCATTTTTGACAATTAGTGCATGTTCCAAAGATCTCTGAAATCGTCCTTTTAACTCTGCTTCTTTGTTTGAAATTGAGGTGTTTTTCAAATTAAAAGACTCCATTGTTATTTTATTTTCTATTTGCATCGTCAAATCTCTTTTGGAAAA
Organism: Larix kaempferi; assembly: GCA_027924585.1. Lineage (NCBI taxonomy): Eukaryota > Viridiplantae > Streptophyta > Pinopsida > Pinales > Pinaceae > Larix > Larix kaempferi. The sequence goes on along the minus strand of BSBM01000720.1, from coordinate 436,307 downwards.
ACAAAAAACAAAATTTTTGCTTTGGTGTCATTTTTGGATTTCTTGGGATTGATCGAAAGAATGTCATTTCATCCTTTGGTTTGATTAAGAAGGAAAGTGAAAGAATAATGTTTCATTTCGGGAAATTTTTGTTTGTCTTAGCGAAAGAAGAAAGATCTCTCTCCTTCCTATACATAGATCTCATTGAAATAAAAGGTTGAATCTCATTTAGTTTTCATGCATGATATTGGGATATGTCCACACTTCATCAGTCCACTTAACCATATAAGTTAAAATCAAGCGCTAGTCTAAGTTAAAATCTTTAGAAACCTGAGTGATAGGTTAGAGATGTGTTATAACATCTTTAAGCGTATGATCTATCGTTCTTTGCATGCACTGCATCCCAGGAGATTGTAGTTCTTCCACGTAATAGTCGGTATATCAAACACCCTTTCACATACCTAACGGTATATAGAAAGGTACTTCACATACTCGACAATATATAGGAAGGATCCTATCGAACGGTTGTGCATTAGACATCACTACTATAGATTGGAGCTCCCACGTACCTTCCGTATATCGGGAGATCCCACTAGGATATTGAAACCATCTAAGCCAACCATTTGCCATCTTGATGTTGCAATACACTAAAAACAACACTTAGGGAGCTATTACGCACGTATTGTTAGGTATTCCTGTAATAAAATCAGGGGTACGGTCCTAATCCTCCCTAGTTAGTGCTCTGAAATATTGGGTCGAGTATTACTGTTGGACCCTAAGGTATATCGCGGGTTGCAACGACTTGACACTCTTGTGAGGGTCCAGCTTTTTATACCACCCGTCACATAAGTTTTCTTGCGGATTTTAGCTTAAGTGGGAATTGAAGTGTGTTTTTTATTTGAATACTTTTAGTGGGAGATTTTCATTATACACTCTAACCAAGCAACCTTTAAGGAGGTCTCGCAGAATACAAGTTGCCACCCGAATATCCTCTCATCAGGGAGGGAAGCATAGCGACAGATATGGACCAACCCACTACATATGGTTCACATGAATAAGGAGTTCCAGTTACTGAATCAGGAGGGAATTATTCTCCTCCTATAAATCCACCTATGACCGATCCTATGGGACCATTGGTGGTAGAAAAACTTTCTTGACACATCTTTTCACCATTCACTTGAAGGACACATTAGAGCCATCGATTGGATATTTACTTGACCTCTAGATGAGTTGATAACGACTGATTTTGGTCCAACTGCTTCATTTTGGAGAACCTCCTTAGGGAAATTTATTTTAATTTTCGGTTCACCATCGACTGTGGAGACACCTCCACCTCCTTGTCCTACCAGATTCGTCTCGAATGAAGAATTTTTTGGACCAATTCAAGATACTGTATCTCGCTTACAGATACTTGGAGAACATGTAAGGTGTCAGAGTTTCCCTTTACCATCCACTTCGGAAGTAGTGAATCCCGAATACCATTCTCCTATGAATTCTTTTACTGTTTCTTCGCTAGGAATGTCTATGCCCAACATGACCTCCTACGAACCAGGACAACCATATTTTCCGCCCGTATTGTATCAAAATCAATTGGTTGGTTCTAGATCTCTTTTGACCTCAATTACTGGGGAAACCTTCATCCAATCTTAACTTTGTAACTGGAACAAAACCTTCAAGACAAAGTATAATTGGAGGCCAACCTCTAGTGAGTGGTGAAAATATGGCCATGGGGAAACCTGTGGTCAGTGGTCAAAATATAACTACAGGGAAAACTTCGATTGGTAGTCAAAACCTAACTGGGGGGAAACCTCCGGTTAGTGGACAGAATTTAACTGGAGGGAAACATCTAGTCATTGGACATAATTTAACTGGAGGGAAACCTTCATTTACTGCTTATAATATGACTGGAGGTCTGCCTCTAGCAATGGGACAAAATTCATGGGGACATCATACATGGGGCCCATCTACTTGGGTTCAGCTTGCATGGGGTTTCACATATCCAAGTAATCAAAATATGGCAATGGGTAAAATCTACCAAACTACTTCGGGAAACCTTTATCCTAGATTACCTTACCTTGGAAATAAAAACACCCCATGGGGACAACAGAACTTTTTGTCGGCCAGACCCCCAGCCACTGGTCCATCCTCTCCCCCCCCGCCACCCCCACCACCTGTCCCACCTCCACCTCCACCATCCAGAAAACCCCCCCATTCTGGAGGAAACCCACCATCGGGCTAACCTCCCAACATGGGAGGACCCCCTCATTCGGGAGGAAACCCACCATCGGGCTAACCTCCCAACATGGGAGGACCCCCACCATATGGCCAACCTTCCATGGGAGGACCACCTACATACATGGATACACCTTATGATCAATCAATTTATGGTCCTACTGGTACCCAAATGTCGTATCAATATTACCAGTATCCACATCCAAACCGACAGTTACCATTTCTAGATACATTAGATCTGCCAGACTTTTCATGTTTGACCAACGATCCCATTCAACATGGTATGAAATGGTCACCCATTCCTGGGAAGCTTCCATCATACATACCCAAGTTTGACGTCAAACCCAACGAGGATCCCAAAAACCATGTAATTACATATCATTTGTGGTTTTCCTCGAACTCGTTAATGGATGATTCTATTCGTTTGAGGCTCTTTCAGAGAACCCTCACTGGCACTGCCGCCAAATGGTATATCAAATTACCACCACATTCTTTTTCCGACTTTCGATCCTTGGCTATGGCCTTTCTTACGCATTTCCAATTACCAATCTACTATGAAACTGACACAAATATTTTAACCTCGCTTCAGAAATATACCTCCACTCATATTTTTGATGATATTCATGAATGAAGGAGAAGACATCGGCTAATTAAGGCTCCCATTCCAGATGAACTATTGGTTGATTGGTTCACCAAATCGTTATTGCCTATCATATCCAAAGACGTCGCTATGGGCATGGCGATAAAAGAGGAACAAGACATTGCATGTGCCCAGTATTTTGACTTAGTCTACGCTCAATCTGGCACTTTTTATGACATAATTCCCAACTCCCCTCACCCCACTCACGAGCCAACTAAACCAACTACGGGATCACATGTCAATGGCATAATTGGTTCCATTCAAACCGAGCCTGCCACCCAATTGATCAGATCACAACTCCATATGGTTTCAAATCCAACTATGTCATAGGCTAGTAATAACACCAACCATTTACCCAATCCTGCTCCCACTGCGAAGGTGAATTTAGTCCAATCTTCTTCATCTCAGAAATACGGTGGTAAGAATAAAAATAAAGGTAAATCCAAAAAATATTCTAACCAAAAAACAAATCAAGACACCACTGATGCAAACCGAAACAAAAGGATAAATATCCATGTTTATTGTGCGATGATGACCACTTCACGAAAGAATGTCCACATCATGAAGAAGTCCAAAATTTCCTAAAAAGAAAACCTCAACCTGCAGTTTTAATGAATCCCTTCCCCACAAAACAACAATAGATGGTTACACAACAACAGACTCCTTTGCAAGGAGAAACATCCACGACCGCTCATGTACTCATGATGCATAGTGAAACGGTTAACTTATGTACCAGTGAACATACGTATGATTCTGTTCCAGATAAAGAATCTAATGGAGGTCATGATGAAAAATCCTCCACATCCACATCCACTACCCCTCCTACACAAGGTCCTTTGACAATAGAAAAACCTATATCAGATGCAGCATTGCGTCCACCTAAAAGCACAATCCAAAAAAGGATTTTCAACCCCAACTCCGTAGCCGCTTAGAACTACTACATTGTGGAAAATCTAGCCCATGCACCATGTGCTATTTCAACCCTTGAAGTCTTACAAAATTGTCCTAATCAGCATAAGACTATGCTATATGCTATTGGAGCAGTGGATCCCGATTCATCTAACACCATCATGTTTAGACTGGAATATTTTAAGCCAAGGATTTCCCACCAACTGGCATTCCAAATCATTACCAACGTCGTTGGGAAAAATATCCATTGTATTATTCTAGTCGAAGGAGCCTCTACTTCCATTATGTCCTTGTCCTGCTGGAGAGCCCTTGGCTCTCCTGAACATAATCGTTCTCCTACCACTTTGAAAGCATTTGACGGACGCATATTCCAACCACACAGACTTTTACAATCCTTAGCCATTGAATTAGGCGGTAATATTGTTTCCATTAACATGGAATTAGTCGCAGCGGCATTGGATTACAACTTATTTCTTGGTTGAAATTGGTTTTACGCTATGAATGTGGTCGCATCTTCCGTCTTCTGCATTGTGTAATTTCCCCATCAGGGGAAAATTGTCACTATTGACCAATTAGATTTTTGTACATTGGAACCACAACTCATCCCGCAAATAATGTCCCTCTTCTAGGGAACTCTTCACAAATATATGAGAGTGTGGGGGTAGGAATTCTTAAAGACTCATCCTTGATGGGATTCTTTCCAACACCTGATCCCCCATCATAAGTTGCCACAGTGAACATGATCTCGTCCATGGCCCCATATTCCTCCAACTCAGTTGACCGTTGGATTGTTCTCGATTCTATGGACATTGATTCTATTGGATATCAGATGCCTCTTAGCCCATCTAAGGCTACTAATTATAATTCCATCCAATCGGCGTCAGACTCACTTTATTGCCATAACTTGGTGGCATCAGACCCATGTTCCATCTTGGTTAAACTCATCCTCACCATCATTGGATTATATCCTCTATGCATTTCCCTCTGATGAATCCATTATGGATATTATGAGCTTGGATGAGCTTCAATGGGAAGACCATCACCATCGATCGTCATTCCTCACACCTTTATCCACAGTAGAGAATGATATTCAAACTATTATTTCACTAGATGTCATTGCCAATCCTCAATATCCTATTCTTACATAGGACACGGTAATCGAAGGGAATTTGGAAAACATTACACGTACCACTTCTATTGAAATCTCGGTGAAACTTGGTGTCGTGGAGCATATTCATATTGGCCAAAACTTGTTCTTCTAAAGAAATCAAAACTTATACGGCCTTGTTTAAACTATTCAGCGACATATTCGCATGGATCTATGAAGAAATGCCCGAGGTTGATCCTGCTATCGTTGTCCATGAGATCAAAACTTATCCCGATGAAAAACCCATCCGACAAAAACTACGTCTAGTACACCCATGAAATACTGCGGCTATTAAAGCAGAAATTGAAAATCTATTGAAATTTGGCTTCATTTATCCTGTCCCCTGACAGATTGGGTCTCTAGCATTGTTCCGGTTACAAAAAAACAAGGAACTATCAGAGTCTCTGTTGATTACCGATACCTAAATAAGGCTCGTCCCAAGGACAATTATCCTACTCCGTTTATCGATTAGATCATCGACAACTATTCTAGTACTGTAATCTTCTCATTTATGGATGGATTCTCGGGCTACAATAAGATTGAGATCCACCCAGCAGACCAGCAAAAGACTACGCTCATTTTCCCATGGGATACATTTGCATACCGCAAATTACCTTTTGGCCTTAAAAATGTTGGTGCCACAATCCAGCAGGCCATGTCGTATGCCTTTCACAATATTAAGGATTTTTTGGATCCCTACCTTGATTATTTTCTAGTGTAACAAACATAAATGTTATAAATATTAACATTTAATACTAAGTATGTTAATTAGGGTAATTAATTAATTACTCAAGAGGTGACTTGAAAAGTCACCTCCCTTCCCACTTAGGGTATAAAATACCTGACATTAATTCTTGTAAATCATCTTACATCTTACATCTATTCTACTTTACATTATTTACTTGCCTTGCATGGAATTTCTACGTTACTTGTATTTACTATTATATTAGTGGGAACTTTAGTTTCTTTAGTGGTATCAGAGCTTTGTTTCCGATCCGGCTATTAGCCATCATCTTAGAGATTCTCTGAATCTTGGAATTTTTCCATTAAAAACTAGGGTTTCCCTAAGTACTTGAGATTTTTTATTTTTGAAAAAAGTAAAATAGAAGAAGAAGAAGAAGAAGAAAAGAAACAAAGAAGTAAAGAAGTAAAAATAAAAGAAACAAATAAAGAAAAGAAAAAGTAAAAAAAAAAAAGAAAAAGAAAAGGAAGACGTAAAAAAGAAGTAAAAAGAAGAAAGGAGTAAAAAAAAAGGAAAGTAGAAAAAAATAAAAAATAACAAGAAGGGAAAGTAAGAAAATAATGTTGATGTATCGGAATGTATTTCATATATGTATATTGTACTCCTATAGAGATGGTATTATTCCTCTATATGGAAGTGTTTGTATTCCTATAGAGATGTTATTATTCCTCTATACAGAAGTGTCGTCATTTATATTGTAAGTGTCGTAACTTATACTTGATGGGTTATTAGACCACCTTGTTGGGGTCGACCCTGTATAAGTCATGTGGGTCGAAGGGTTATTAGACCACCCTATTGGGGGTCAAACATGTGGGTCAAAGGGTTATTAGACCACCCTATTGGGTTTCGGCCGAGTCAGCATTATGTTATGTGGTTAAGTTAAGGCCGACCTAGTAAAGGTTATTAGGCAAGTCAAGTCAAGTATAAATAGAGTGCGGGAGGCACTCTATTTCATCATTCTATTCTCTCTCACACTGTCGGGAGAGTGGCGCACTTGTGGAGGAGGAGAAGCTACTGCTAGGAGATATATATCTCTTATGCTTGGGTTGTATCATTGCTCTATCTATCTTTGAGGAAGTTATTGGGGGTTTTCACCTTTACGGTTTTCCCCAAGTAAACTATGTGTCTCTTGTGTGCTTGCATTATCGTGTTCATGATTGATATGCTATAGATATGTTGTACATGTTGTTCTCTCAGTTAAGATCCTAGATCAGATTGAATTAAATTCTGAAAAATTAACATGGTATCAGAGCTAGCCTGAAAGAAGGCATGGTATAGCATGTATGACACTTGTTGCAATTGCGAAGCTAGGGCTTGATACAGCAAAAACCAGTCATCGTAGCACTTTCGCTATAAATAAATTTCGGCGAGGTTTCAGGGTCTGAAAATCATACAGGGTGAATCTAAGATCCCCATATACCATTTTTCCAAAGGAAAACCTCTAATTCGTTGTACTTTGTGATTTATGATCTGTACAATATAGGGCTTCTGCCTCTTCCAGATCTCAGTCATAAACAGGTGACCTTGGAAAAAAGGTCATAACTTTGGCTAGGAAGCTCCAAATGAAATTTCATAAAAAGTTACAGGTAGTGCACGGACTGTAATTTCTCAGGTAACTTTTTCAAAGGCTGAAACTGAACCAGTGACACGTGGCACGCCATACAAGTTCGCTCTCCTATTTTATCCCATAAACAAGTCACGTTGCGACACTTGGCATAAATCTCTCTTAGAGAATCCATTTGAGGTTAGACCTATGGGGTTGGAAAGATGATAGGTCATGCTATCACAAGAAAAATTTTCAAACCCTATGGATCGAAAAGTTTGGAGTTACACCAGAAACAATCAGGTACATATTTCTGTCAAAACAGAATTATTTTTTAGCACCTTCATTCATGGCTTCCGGAATTTAGGGTTTCAGAGAAAGTTGGAATTTTTGTAATCGGAGAGTACGGCTAAATGCTACTCATCAAAATTGAAATTTAGAGACCAAGATCAGAATTTTTGGTTGGGAAGAAGGTCGGGCTTGATCAGATCCTAGTTCGGGACTTTGATCGAAAAAGTGGAAAATTAGGGCTTCTGCAAAAATGGAAATTTTTGAAATCTATGACCACAGCTGGAAGCTCCTTAGAAAAATAGAAGCTTAGAGCTTTGGATCAAACCTTTTTATTGGAAAGAAGGGTGGGATTTATCAAACCCTAGTTCGGGGTCATGGCTAGTGAATTCGGAAGTTTCAAAGGAAAATTTGAAGGGTGAAACTTTGCAGTTTTCAAATTATGAGTATACCAGCTTGATCAGCTCATCAAGGCACATATTTCTATCCTTTCGGAAGTTTGAAATTCAAAGTTTTAATTTTTAGGGTTTCTCTGACAAACCCTAATCCAGCTCCAGATCCAGTTCCTGCAAATCAAGTGGATTGGGTTAATCCTAGAAGAGAATGGATTGGTCACCTGCATAAGTGAAGAAGTTACTGTTTCAGAGGGAGATGAGGCTAAGGCCTTACATAAGAAGATTACAAGAAATCTCGACAGGTATGACTCATCCAGGTATGTTTCGAGATTTGTTCATGATTAAGTTTATGGTATGTTTGTCTTCATGTTATTACGGTTAGTACAATCTTGATTAAATTTAGACTTGTCGTATCACCTTAATTAAATTATGAATTCATGGAGATATTCATTGATTAGGGTGTTGACATAGTATGATTGTACTAATGCATTATGGTGTTGTATGAGGTTTATGTTGTCCGCTAACATGAAAGGTACACCAAGAAAGACAAATCATGTTCTAGTTCAAGAACATATGATCATGATGACATGAGGAAAAAGAGTCATCCATTGTCATGAATCACTTAGAAGATCTATTTGCGAGGTATGTATAACTTGGTTCTATAATGGTTAACCTATGAGATATGCAGGTTACTAGCACAAGTCATTGAAGAGAACAAGAAGACATCATGTGGGTATATTAGACATAACTAGCTAACATACCAATCCAGGTATGTTTTTCCTATATCAAGTTAGAATCCTACCTTGTGTTAGGATCCCTTATATAAGTATACTTGGTATGATTGGTTATGTTTATTCATAAAGTTAGAAATGTAAGTAATCAAGGGTTTATGCATTTTATGTCTCTTATCTTGATTGATGATTTGACTAACCAGAAGAGTCCTATGATCAAATAAGAATATACATGAGTAAAAGAAGACTTACCTGAAACCTTGAATACTAATGTTTATTATCTGTGTTTGAAATGATCATGACTATACATGTTTAAGATTATTGTGTTTTGACAGTATTAAGATTATAATAATGAATGTGTGATTATGTATGAGACCTTGAGGATAACACAATGATGATACTAATAAGCATGCATAGTGATGGACATAAGTTCAAGGACAGGTAATGCAGGAAGCAATGATCAAGAGGGAGCACACTCCAGTTTTTCCTGCAAGAAAGCAAAGATCAAGAGGGATCACACTCCAATTGTTCTTGCAAGGAAGCAAAGATCAAGAGGGAGCACACTCGAGTTGTTCCTACAAGGAAGCAAAGATCAAGAGGGAGCACACTTCAGTAGTTTCTAGAAGGATGCAGATATTCAGAGGGAGTTCACCACTTCTCACAATCCACATCAGAATGGAGTTGCAGAAAAGAAGCAAAGACTGAGAGGGAGTCAACCCAACAAGCAAACAAAGATAAGTATTTGAATTATCATTCTTTGCATATTTTATTGTTCAAATAATATTGTTCAATAATGTATATACTCATGTTCCTAGAATTAGGTTGTGTATTATGCATAATTGCATTGATGAAACAGTATACTACTAATATACATGGGTAAGTGGCCTATGGCACTGTACAACATTCCATTGCTACTTATCTAGAATGAAACCTCTTTGCTGACATGTTGGGAGTTGTGCACACTCTTAACAATGTTCTGGTAGAGATTGGAAGGCATCTAGAAAGTTATGGGATATGGATAAATGTTGTATTGAAGCATTGGCTAAGATAATTGCATGACTGTATGACATATTTCTTAATGTGTAAGAATTTGTTCTAAAAAATATGAGATGTTTTCTAATCATGCAATTTAACTTGTTGAGTAGGAAAGATCGTATACCATCACCTACAAAAGAAGGACTACAACATTTGTTCAGCAACAAAGTTATCTATTGAAAATATTGAAGATATTGAAGTTCCCAGGATCTGGGAAGAATCCCATGATTGAGGAGTACCAGTCGATCATGAAGATGTTTGGGATGCAGTCCCAAGACCTGAAGGGGAGTCTGTAGTGACTTCCAAGAGGATCTACAAGATCAAGCATGCTGCAGATGGTAGCATAGAGACTTTTGCTCCTGTAGCCAGATACACTTCCATTAGATCCATACTTTCTCTTGTTGTAGTGATGAAATGGAAGATACACCAGATGGATTTCAAGACAACTTTCTTGAATGGTGTAGTTGAAGAAGAAGTGTATGTGGAGCAGCCACTTGGTTTTGAGACACATGACAGGGAATCATATACGTGCAGAACTTGAAATGGTAGGATAGACAACTTTTTATCCAGTTTGGGATTTACCAAGAGTAAAGCGGATTCCAACCTTTACTACAAGGTTGAGGAAGGCAATCCAGTGATACTACTTTTGTATATGGATGACCTATTTATTACAGGTGAAGATAGATTGATTGCCAACACGCAGCAGAAGCTTGCTACCGAGTTCGAGATGAAGAAATTGTGGATGATGCACTATTTTCTAGGTATGGAGGTGTGGTTGAGTGCAGATGGAATCTTCCGTGGACAAGGGAAGTATGCAGTAGAGATCCTAAAGAGGTTCGGGATGATGGACTGCAAGGCCATGGCCACACCTATGGAATTAAACTTGAAGCTTCTATGTGATGCTTCATCTGAGCGGGTTGATATCACTATGTATCGTCAGATGATTGGGTCCTTGATGTACCTGACGAACATGAGACCAGATATTTGCTTTGCAGTGAACACATTGAGCTAGTTCCTAACGAATCCGAGGAGTGTTCACCTGGTTGTTGTAAAGCATATTCTGAGGTACCTGAAGGGTACAGTTGATTATGGGCTCAAGTATGATGCGAATCAAAAGTTTAACCTACAGGGTTATGTTGATTCAGATAGGGCAGGCAGTGCTGCAGATAGGAAGAGCACTTCTGGGTGCTGCTTCAGTATGGGATTAGGTGTGATCTCTTGGTTTAGCAGGAAACAGTTATGTGTAGCATCGAGTACAGCCGAAGCAGAGTATGTTGCAGCTTGTTCGGCTAGTTGTGAGGTAGTATGGCTTCGGAAGCTACTATCTGAGTTATTTGATCTACCGCTGGAGGCTACTGGTATATTTTGTGACAACCAGAGTTGTGTGAGAACCCGGTGTTCCACGACAAGTCAAAACACATAGAGATCAAATATCACTATATCATGGATATGGTGTAGAGAGGAGCAGTGGAGCTCCTGTATGATTGCGACGGATGAGAAGATTGTAGATGTATTGACGAAGCCACTAGCCAAAATGAAGTTTAAGTACTTCAAAGAGAGGCTTGGTGTTCTTCAGATTGACGACACTTCGAGGAAGAAGTGATGGACACATTTGCTGTATCCATTCCTAACATGGTGGAAGGGGGATCCTTCACATGGCTGTGGATGTAAGTGCTGGATGATGAGCATCAAGACGATACTCCAGTTACTGCTATGTATATGCATCAGGATGATGCTGGATATGATCAGTTGGATCATTTATATGTATGTGTATATACGCATCATGTTGGATGCTGGATATGATCAGTTGGATCATTTATATGTATTTGTATATGCATCATGTTGGATGCTTGGACCATGTATCTGTATATGTATTAGGTGGATACTGTGTATGATCAGGTAGATCATGTATGTTGATATATATCAGGTGGATACATTGTGTGGATCATGTATCTATGTATGTATCAGGTGGATACATTGTATGATCAGGTGGATCATGTATGGTGATATGTATCAGGTAGATACTTGGTATGCATCAGGTAGATGCATTGTATGATCAGGATGATCATGGATGACGAGCTTCAGGATGTTGCTCCAGATGACTTGCATCAGGATGATGCAGTGATGATGATCAGGATGATCATGTGTACTTCAGGATGATGTATGGTGAGTATCAGGTTGATACTCTATGGCCGTGGACAGGTTGTGCAAAGGAAATCCTAGATTTGTTCTAGGTCACATCCAGTATGAAAAAGGACTGGCACTATGTATCACATGTAAGACCTGGGAGATCCGATAGGTTGGGTTGTGTGCTTGTAATAAGTCCTGGGATGCTCTTTCGAGGGTTTGTGATAGTGGGCCACATGTAAGACCTGGGAGATCCGATAGGTTGGGCTGTGTGCCTGTAATAAGTCCTGGGATGCTCTTTCGAGGGTTTGTGGTGGGCTGCTACATGTAAGACCTGGGAGATCCGATAGGTTGGGATGTGTGCCCATAATAAGTCCTAGGATGCTCTTTCGAGGGTTTGTAGCAGAGGTCACATGTAATCAGTCCTGGAGATATTGCCAGTCGTGCTTAGGCACATAAATGTTCCTGGGATGCTCTTTAGAGTTCTTGTCGGTCGTGCTATGCACATAAACGTTCTTGGGACACTCTTTTAAGGTTTTGTGACAGTCACATGTAATAAGTCCTGAAGATCTGGACAGGATGAAAAAGGCCTCAGATGTTCTTTAGGGTTCTTGCTAGTCAAGAGACTCTTTTAAGGTTTTGTGACGCAAGTAATAAGTCCTGAGGATTCCACAGTATGGCCAGTGATGATGAAGACCTACAGGTGGTGGGCCTACATCCAGTATGAAAAAGGACTAGTTCTGTAGAACTTCCTATGACGAGTAGATTCAGAGATTGATTGAGATAGCAGCAGCAGTGATGATGACGATGACTCGATGACGATTATCTAGTGATGATGATCCAGAGAAGAAGACTTGTGCTAGAAGACCTGTGTCGAGAAATACCTTCCTAGTTAAGAGGGAGTGTTGATGTATATGTAACTTCGGAATGTATTTCATATATGTATATTGTACTTCTATAGAGATGGTATTATTCCTCTATACGGAAGTGTTTGTATTCCTATAGAGATGTTATTATTCCTCTATACGGAAGTGTCATCATTTATATTGTAAGTGTCGTAACTTATACTTGATGGGTTATTAGACCACCTTGTTGGGGTCGGCCCTGTATAAGTCATGTGGGTCGAAGGGTTATTAGACCACCCTATTGGGGGTCAGCCATGTGGGTCAAAGGGTTATTAGACCACCCTATTGGGTGTCGGCCGAGTCAGCATTATGTTATGTGGTTAAGTTAAGGCCGACCTAGTAAAGGTTATTAGGCAAGTCAATTCAAGTATAAATAGAGTGCGGGAAGCATTCTATTCTCTCTCACACTCTCAGGAGAGTGGCGCACTTGTGGAGGAGGAGAAGCTACTGCTAGGAGATGTCTATCTCTTATGCTTGGGTTGTATCATTGCTCTATCTATCTTTGAGGAAGTTATTGGGGTTTTTCACCTTTATGGTTTTCCCCAAGTAAACTCTGTGTCTCTTGTGTGCTTGCATTATTGTGTTCATGATTGATATGCTGTACATGTTGTTCTCTCAGTTAAGATCCTAGATAAGATTGAAGTAAATTCTGAAAAAAATTAACAAAGAAAAGTTAAAAAAAAAAGAACATAGTTTTATAAAACCATTCTAGTTTTATAAAACCATTCTAGTTTTATAAAACCATTCTAGTTTTATAAAACCATTCTAGTTTTATAAAACCATTCTAGTTTTATTAAAATTCTATTCTTCACAACCTTAGATATATAAATTTATAATAATAATATTTATTATTATAGTTTATCCAATTCAATTTTTTATAATAATATTGTTATTATATATAATAATAATTATTATAAATAATTTTAAAATCCCTATTTTGCCTCCATCCCCAAAAATCATATTATTATTATTATTATAAATAATAATAATAATTATTTAATAATTGTATTAAATACAATTATTATTTTATAAAAAGGGAAAAGAAGACCAATTATTGTCGAAGGAAGGAAGACAAAAATCAAAGAAGATATTAAAAAGAACATAAATCAAGTCTCAGAAGATATTAAATAAATTATGGAGGACATATATAAATTCAAATTTTGGACTAAGTGTCCTTATTGCGAAATGGAATTCCAATATCTGACAACCTTTAAAAATTACGATCGATCCTGTCCAATATGTGATAAACATTTTATTATGAGGGACGATCCAGGTCACTCACAACTGCAATCACAGTTATGAGCAGTTTCGGCCAAGCTAAAAAAGTGCGAACTAGCTAATAGTGTCCTACAACTCCACTTCGACAATCAAGAACGAATTAATGGTTTTCAAAAAGAACAGATTACTACCTCAGAATTACGAATTCGATCATTGGAAGATAGTAGAGAAAACCTCACAAAACATTTATCAGATAAGGACGAGAACATATCACATCTGGAAGGTATCATTCAAAAAATTGAAGACCAGATAAAAAAACCAAACAAAGTCGAAGAATATCCGTATGGAAATAGTGTCGACTTAGAAGAGGAAATTAGTCGTCTAAACAAAGTCGTCATGGACAAAGAAGAGAAATTGGCGCAAGTACATGAAAAGTTAGAAAATCAAGAAACAAAGCTATGTCATCATCAACAACAAAAATAAAAACTCCAGCAGCAGTATGATGACAGTAAGAAAACACATAAGTTGGAACTGACAAAAATCAACAAGGTGTTATCAAGCAATACCGAAGAGATTTTTCGACTACGAAATCATAACAAAACACTGATTACAAAGATCAAAAAATTGAAAAATAGTAGCAAGAGGGAACACTCTGGTGAAGACCTCGAAAGAAGAATACTGGAAAAGCAAGAAGAAAACCATTGTCTAAATAATCGTAATCAGGAACTAGAGAATTAAATCAAGAAGTTAGAAATTGAAAAAAATTCGCGAGATGAAAGAATCGAAAAGATTCAGAATCATAAAAATCTACTGGAGAACCAAGAAGCACAAATGCAGGGAGATGCATCCAAAAATCAAGTCAAGGAAGTGAAGGCAGTCCTCGCCACAATTCAAAAGAAAGAAAAACAAACAACACATACGCCTTATAGACATCCCAATTATAATCGCCATTTTGACCAACGACAGGTTCAAAATGAGCACTCACAGAAGAATTATGTTCACAGGCGAAAAGATCGACATACTAAGCAACAATTGAAACGGCCCATCCCATAAAATGATCTCAGAGCTCCAATAAAAATAGATCTGGGATGGACCACAACAGATACGATGCGACAATTCTCCTTGGGAATCCGTAACTCGTATCGTCTCATTTCATCAAGAGTCGAAATTACAAAAAGAAAGGACCCCTAGACGACAGTTCAAGGGAATTCATACATTGTTTTCAATACAACTTTGAGGACAAAGATTCCCTTAAGGGGAAGGAAATGTAACAAACATAAATGTTATACATATTAACATTTAATACTAAGTAGGTTAATTAGGGTAATTAATTAATTACTCAAGAGGTGACTTGAAAAGTCACCTCCCTTCCCACTTAGGGTATAAAATACCCGACATTAATTCTTGTAAATCATCTTACATCTTACATCTATTCTACTTTACATTATTTACTTGCCTTACATGGCAGTTCTACGTTACTTGTATTTACTATTATATTAGTGGGAACTTTAGTTTTTTTAGCTAGCTCATTAAAATCATCGTGATTTCCACATCTATCATTTGACAATTGTTTTCCTCAGTTATTGACGCTATAACATCCGCCTAAATCCTCACAAGTGCATATTTTGCATGGAGTTCAGACGCCTCCTTGGATTCATCGTCTCAAGAGATGGGATTTGTATCGATCCCCTAAAGGTAGAGTCTATTCTATCCCTAACCCCACCTACCCCCTCCCACAGATACCACTAAACTTCAAAGTTTGTAGGGGAAGACAAACTATTTGCATCATTTCGTGTGTAATTATGTGGAGAAGACATAGGGTTATATGCGAATTTTTAAAAAGGGAGTCCCTGTTAAGATTTAACATGCTAAGACAGAAAATATCAGCATTACATTCCATTTCACAACAATAGCATATACAGGATCACTGAAAGAACAACAAGCACATCATAAACAAAAGAGAGACATATTTATCCTGGGAAACCCTCATGGGGAAGAAAACCCAGCAAAGATTCCTCAATATAGATGACCATCAAATACAAAGATGTAATCCTCAACCATGATCTCCTTCTCCTCCATAGCAGATCTCTCTCTCACTTGTGTGCTAATCACAAGTGAGTGCAATGTGTCTTAAATGAGGAACACACCTCCTCTATTTATACACAACTCCGACTTGTCTTTTACACAAGCTAGGTTGGCCCCAACTTAACCACTTTACATAATGTGACAGGGCCGACCTCACTAGGGTGGTATAATAACCCTTTAACCCACATGACTCATATAGGGCTGACCCCCACTAGGGAAGTCTAATAACCCAAGTTACCATAATCTCCACGGAGGAATAAACATCTCCGAATATACAACAGAGTCCCATCAGAGGAATGAAACATCTTCGGAATAATAAAGTACACACTATAATATTTTTAGAAGTTACAATATTTCAACACTCCCCCTTAACGAGAAGGATATTATAACAACATCTGCAGGAGCAAGGAGTCATCAACATCATACATGATACATCAATAAATCATTGGAAGCTTTCTTCATACATCATCAGTAACTCAAGTAGTTATTGGAACATCTTCAAGATCTTCAATACTGGAACATCAACATCTTCAATACTGAGTCTTCATCTTCCGCAGCACTCGAACAATTACAGTAACATCATCATCTGGATCTCTCGATCAACACCCTCATCATCTGGATCTCCCGATCAACATCATCATCTGGATCCTCACGATCAACAACATCGTCATCACATGGTCATCAACATCATCATCACATGATCATCAACATCATCATCACACGATCATCAGCATCGTCATCACACGATCGTCATCATCGTCATCACATGATCATCACGATCAACAACATCATCATCTAGATCATCACGATCAACATCATCGTCATCTAGATCATCACAATCAACAGCATCGTCATCTAGATCATCACGATCAGCAACATCGTCATCTAGACCATCACGATCAACAGTGTCACAGTAGCATACCCTGAAATACACATGATCCATTTAATATACCATAACATGTCTAGGGACGATGCAGTCCACTTGTCAACTTAGACAAAGTCTAAGGACCATTTTTTGAAGACATATGTCTACGGATCAAGTCCAGGGATGATACAATCCCCTCTCGTCCACTAGGTACCACAGAGACATATGTCTGCGGATCAATTCAGGGATCAAAGTCTGGGGACGATACAATCCCCTCTCATCCACTAGGGACCACTTCTCAGAGACATCTGTCTACGGATCAATTCAAGGACCAAAGTTCGGGGATGATACAATCCCCTCTCGTCCATTAGGTACCACAGAGACATATTTTTGCAGATCAATTCAGGGACCGAAGTCTAGGGATGATACAATCCCCTCTCGTCCACTAGGGACCACTTCTCGGAGACATATGTCTACGGATCAATTCAGGGACCGAAGTCCGGGGATGATACAATCCCCTCTTGTCCACTAGGGACCACAGAGACATATGTATGCGGATCAATTCAGGGATCGAAGTCCGGGGATGATACAATCCCCTCTCGTCCACTAGGGACCACTTCTCGGAGACATTTGCCTACGGATCAATTCAGGGACCGAAGTCCGGGGATGATACAATCCCCATCATGTACATTTTGAACTAGTGGTTCCGGGATGACGCAATCCCCATCATGTACATTTTTAACTAGTGGTTCTCGGATGATGCAATCCCCATCACGTACATTTTGAACTAGTGGTTCCGGGATGATGCAATCCCCATCACGTACATTTTGAACTAGTGGTTCCGGGATGATGCAATCCCCATCACGTACATTTTGAACTAGTGGTTCCGGGATGATGCAATCCCCATCACGTACATTTTGAACCAAGCGTTTAGGGATGATGCAATCCTGACCATAGTGCCAGTCCTTTTTCATACTGGATGTGACCTAGATTGAATCTAGGATTTTATCACCTGCTGCTGCATTGAGCAGTCCAGGAGCGAACATTACATCATTATAGGACCTGCGAATGATCACCTGCTGCTACACTGAGCAGTCCAGGAGTGAACATTACATCATTCCAATCAACCATAGAGCCAGTACTATTTCAACTGGGGTGTGACCTAGATCAAATCTAGGATTTACAACCTGTGAATGATCACCTGCTAATCTAGGAGTGAACATTACGTCATTACAGGTTTTGTGAATGATCACCTACTGTTATGCTGAGCAATCCAGGAGCGCACATTACATCATTCACCAACATCTTTCTCAAAGACAAGAGTCTATGGATCTGTTCAGGGACCTAATTCCAGGGATGATACAATCCCTCCTCGTCCACTTAGAAAAAGTCTAAGGACCATGCATCAACCTCATCATCGTAACCAACAACCTCATCATCGACCTCATCATCAGAACATGTAACCTTATCATCGATACAAGTATCCACATCAATATAGTATCCACATCAACGATAAGTATCCTCATCAATACAGTATCCACATCAACAATATAGTATCCCCATCAATACAGTAT
Organism: Larix kaempferi; assembly: GCA_027924585.1. Classification (NCBI taxonomy): domain Eukaryota; kingdom Viridiplantae; phylum Streptophyta; class Pinopsida; order Pinales; family Pinaceae; genus Larix; species Larix kaempferi. The sequence continues at coordinate 417,892 of BSBM01000720.1, read as the reverse complement.
CCATATCATTGATATTACCGTCGATATAGGAAATCTCATCATTGATACAGGTATCCATATCGATACTAGTATCCAAATATCATCATTGACCTTATCACTCCCCCTTTCGAGGAGGGTCCTTCTGAACCACACTGATCTTGTCTTGGAAATACTCAAACTTTACTCGAGACAGAGGTTTGGTAAACACATCAGCAACTTATTCATCAATGCTCACATACTCAAGCTTGATAGCTCCTTTTTGCACCATATCCGTATATAGAAATATTGGATCTCTATGTGCTTTGACTTATCATGGAACACTGGATTCTCTGTCATCTTGATACAACTCTGGTTGTCACACAGGATCACAGTGGGTTCCATCTCTAAGTCAAACAATCCTGATAACAACTTCTGAAGCCATACCGCTTCACAACTAGCAGAGCAAGCAACTATATATTCCGCTTTAGCTGTGCTGAGAGTCACACTAGACTGCTTCCTGCTAAACCACGAGATCATGGTAGATCCCAGACAATAACATCCACCCGATGTGCTCTTCTTGTCTGATACACTTCCTGCCCAATCAACATCTGTGTATCCATACAATCTGAAGTCATGATCTCCAAAATAATATAGACCAAAGTCTATCGTACCCTTCAGGTACCTTATCACATGCTTTGCATCTATCAGGTGAACACATCAAGGTGTTCATAGCAAATCATATATCTGGCCCAGTGTTCGTTAGATACATCAATGACCCAATATTTTGTCTGTACAGAGTCACATCCACTAACTCTGATGAGTCATCAGCTAACAACTTCAAATTGGAATCCATAGGAGTGGCCATGGCTTTGCATTCCAACATATCAAATCTTTTCAAGACTTCCACAGCATACTTTCCATGATCTGTTTCTCATTCCCCGTCAGAAAGAGATCATCCACATACAATAATAGTATCATCCATAACCTTAAGGTAAAGGTTAGGATCAACTTTACTTTTGGTAAATCCCAAGCTTGTCAAGAAGCTATCAATTCTCCCTCTGTGACTGAACATCATTCACACTCTGCATTGAGTGATCTTCTGCATATCTATCTGTGCCATCTCCCGTCAGATGGGTCTACTGATATGAGCTTCAAGATCATTCAAACTCTTTGGTGAGTTCCTTCTTGCATCCATGTCATCTGTATATAGAAAACATTTTCAACCTTGTAGCAAAGGTTGAAATCCGCATCACCCATGGTGATCATTAAGCTCATCAAATGACTATCGATCTTGGGTACCCGTATAGAGCTTTCTTCAATTGAATCCTGGGAGTTTTCTCGATTCGCACTTCTTCTTCAATTAAACCATTAAGAGAATGGTCTTATATAGCCACTTGGAGCAAACAACTCGTCATGATCCTCTTCCTTTTTCTAAGAGAATCTTCTAGCCACGAGCCTTCTATAGCATGTTTGATTTGTAAGCCTTCTTGTTGAACATCCATCACTTGTTCAGTATTCATCATTCTTCATGATATTTCATTCAAATCAAAGTTAATTACATGATTAGTAATACTTCATAATCATCAAATCATGTTGACATGACAACCTTTTATGCATACAAATATGATTCACATGGTTATGCAACTATTTTGACCAATACTTTGGCACAACACTTTTCCATATCCTGTATGCATACAGTGGTTATCTAGATGCCTTCCATCTCTACCAGAACATACTATCGAGAGCGTGCACAACTCTTAGCATGTCAGCAAAGAGGTTTCATTCTAGACAAGCAACAATGAAATGTTTGTCCAACTTACCAATCATATGCATATTAGTAGTATACTGTTAAATGCTATATGAACGCTTACACTCAGCATGATATATTCTAGGAATACAAATATGCATAAAACTATTACGAGCAACATCATAGACTATTCATTAATTCAAATACTTATCTTTTTATGTCTTGTGAGTTTGCTTCCTTCTTGGTATCTACTTCCCTTCCATGTCATGAGCTTCTATCCATCCTTGACCACTCGTAAGTAGATCTTCTAAAGACTATGGATAAGTCTTTGTCTTTATGTCATCATGGTCATAGAACTTGATTTGTCTTTCTTGATGTACCTGTCTTTTGTTAGCAGACAACATCATCCTCATACAACACCACAAGTGCATTAGTACAATTATAAGTGTCATAACCGTAATCAATGAATTCCTTCTATCATTCACATGCATTCATTATCAAACAATCATAATTGTACTAACCTCAATAACATGAAGACAAACATATCATAAACTTAACCATGAACATATTTCAACACATACCTGTATCTCCTCAAGTCATACCTGTCAGGATTGCTTTTAACCCAATCCACTTTGATTTCCTGAAACTGGATTTGGAGCTGGATTAGGGTTTGTCAGAGAAACCCTAAAAATTCAAATTTTGAATTTCAAACTTCTGAATGGATGGAAAGATGCGCCTTGCTGAGCTGATCAAGCTAGCATACTTCAATTTTGAAATCTTCAAAATTTGACCCCTCAAAATTGCCTTTGAAACTTCTAGATCTTCTAGACAGGATCCCGAACTAGGGTTTGGTGAATCCCACCCTTATTCCCAATCAAAAGGTTCGATCTAAAGCTCTAAACTTCAATTTTTCTGAGGAGCTTCCATCCGTGGTCACAGACTTCAAAAATTTCAACTTTTGCAGAAGCCTTAATTTTCCATCTTTCCGATCAAAATCCCGAACTAGGGTATGATCAAGCTCGGTCTTCTACCCAACCAAAAAATTCGATCTTGGTATTTAAATTTTGATTTTGATGAGTAGCATCCAACCGTGGTATCCGATTCCAAGAATTTCAATTTTCTTCGAAACCCTAATTTCCCACAGTAGTGACGATCCAAAAAATGGTGGTACTCAGAAACAATTCTGTTTGGACAAAAATATGTACCTGATTGTTTCTGGTGCATCCCTAAAATTATGAATCCAAAGAGTATGAAACTTCAGCCTATGGTATCCTGACTTGTCATATTTCCAACCCCATAGGTCTTACCTCAATTAGATTCTATGAGAGAGAGTTATGCCAAGTGTCGCAACGTGACCTGTTTATGGGATAAAACAGGAGAGCGAACTTGTACGGCATGCCACGTGTCACTGGTTTAACTTCAGCCTTTGAAAATCTTACCTGAGAAACTAAAGTTTGTGCTCTACCTGTCACATTTTACGAAATTTCATTTGGAGCTTCCTAGCCCAAGTTGTGACCTTTTTCCCTAAGTCACCTGTTTATGACTGATATCTGGAAGAGGCAGAAACCCTAACTTGTACTGATCATAAATCACAAAGTACAACGAATCTGAGGTTTCCCTTTGGACACAAGGTACATGGGGATTTTATCTACGACTTTTAAAGGTTTTAGATCCCGAACCTTCGCCAAAATGGATTTATAGCGAAAGTGCCACGATGACTGTTTTTTTCTATATAAAACCCTAACCTTCAAATTGTTGCAAGTGAAGCAAGTGTCGTAAGTGCCATACATTGCCTTCCTTCAGGTTAGATCTGATACCATGTTAAGATTTAATATCCTAAGACATAAAATATCAGCATTACATTCCATTTCACAAGAATAGCATATACAGGATCACTAAAAGAACAACAAGCACAACATAAACACAAGAGACACATATTTATCCTGGGAAACCCTCATGGGGAAGAAAACCCAACAAAGCTTCCTCAATATAGATGACCAACAAATACAAAGATGTAATCTTCAACCATGAGCTCCTTCTCCTCCATAGCATATCTCTCTCTCACTTATGCGCTAATCACAAGTGAGTGCAATGTGTGTTAAATGAGGAACACACCTCCTCTATTTATACACAACTCCGACTTGTCTTTTACACAAGCTATGTCGGACCCAACTTAACCACTTTACATAATGTGACAGGGACGATCCCACTAGGGTGGTCTAATAACCCTTTAACCCACATGACTCATGTAGGGCCGACCCCCACTAGGGAAGTCTAATAACCCAAGTTACCACAATCTCCACGGAGGAATAAACATCTCTGGATATACAACAAAGTCCCGTCGGAGGAATGAAACATCTTCGGAATAATAAAGTACACAATATAATATTCTTAGAAGTTACAATATTTCAACAGTTCGTTTTGTCTGGGATGGCTACACCCAAAGCACATTTGACAATCTCAAACATGCCATTACCCATGCACCTATGTTATAACTACCTGATTTTACCAAGGATTATATCCTTTATCTTGATGCCTCTACCTCTACTATTGGTATGGTTTTAGTACAAGAATATAACAACGTGTAAGAACATGTGATTTATTACCTTAATAAGGGTCTCATCAACTTTGAAACTCATTATTCACATGTCAAGAAGTTGGCTCTGGCAGCTGTCATCACCGTCCAAAAGTTTCGTCATTACATTCCGCTTTGTACAACTACTATCATCGCCGATTCAAACCCTATGTACCATGTTTTAACTTGTCAAGTACTAGGGGGAAATACTTGCTCTGGATTGTAATTCTTCAAGAATTCGATTTATAGTTTGAAAAGGAAAAATCCAAAAAATCATTAGTATTTGTGGAGCTAATATGTGATCTTCCCCATATTGATCAAGGCACTGATCCCATTGAATCTCTTCTTGATGAGTCATTGTTCCTGATCAGTACCTTCGATCCATATTACATAGATATTACCCTATATCTCCAAACCCAATGCTTCGGGCCTCACTTATCCCATGATGAACATTGTCATATTCGCTGTCATGCCAAATACTATCTAATCATCGACGATACCCTATATCATTGTGGTATTGATTTGATCTTACGACATTCTTTAAATCACGAGGAGGCCGAGCGTGTTTTGAATGATTGCCACTCAGGGGCATGTGGCAGTCACCTCTCTGGGATGGCTACAACCCATAATATTTTACGTACTGGTTACTTTTGGCCATCCATTTTTAAAGATTGCATGGAAGCCGTCAAGAATTGTCCTCCATGCCATTTATTTCATTCCAAGAAGTGCACTCATCCTGCCCCTTTACACCCAGTTATTGATGTCCTCCCCTTTACAAAATGGGGCATCGATTTCATTCACTGTAATCCTTCCTCATCTGGGGGGCACGACTATGCTATTGTAGCTGTTGGTTATTTCACAAAATGGGTCGAGGCTATGCCTACATATAAAGGAGATGAAAAAACTACTGCACTCTTCATGTTTAATCACACAATTGCTAGATTCGGGGTTACACAAGCCATTGCCACTGACCATGACTAACATTTCCAGAACCAAATGGTAACTGAATTGAGCACCAAATTGGTATTTCGCAATTAAAACTCAACCCCCTACTACCCTCAAACGAATGGTCAAGTAGAGGCCATCAATAAGGTCTTGAAAACCATGATACAACACATGGTAGGGAACCATAGGTCAAATTTGCACTTAATGCTATTTTCATCCATTTGGGCATATAGAACCTCCATAAAAAATGTTACTGGATTCATACCCTTTCAATTGGTATATGGACTAGAAGCGGTATTTCCTATAGAGTGTAAAATCCGGTCTTTGAAACTAGTTGTCGAACTCTTTCCAAACACTATGGTTGAGGAGGAACGTTTTCTATACTTAGCCAAACTAGACGAAACTCATCATGATGCTGCTCTCGCTAATGAAGCACATAAGAAGTGAATCAAATCCCAATATGATAAATCTGTCGAACCTCGTGTCTACAATGAAGGTGATATGGTTTTGACACATAAACAAAAACATGATAAACTTGGGGTAGGTAAGTTCGAGTCCATGTGGCATGGGCCCTACGTCGTGAAACATGTTTTAGAAAAATGGGCCTACGAGTTAGTCGATTATGATGGGATACCTTTGGGGGAGCCTAGAAATGGGCTCTACCTTAAGAGGTACTATGCTTAGGTAAATCCTACATAATTACCTTGTACATTTTGTATATGATGTATTTTGATATGGTGTGAAGTTTTTCCTTTTATAGGTTAGGGTCTCATCTCCATCATGACTGCTTATACCATGTTCTGCTTGAATGCGCAGATGACAACCTATTCAGTATTTGCAAACGGTGCTAGCCGACATACTCGAAACCTTGCCTCGGTAGCTTGGGTACTCTATTCCCCTTTCGATGAACTTATAAGTTCAAGAGGGACTTACCTAGGTCCTGCAACTAATAATACCACATATTATCACACGGTGATTGGATTATTAACCGATGCATATTCCCTTGGTATGGACCGCATTGTCGTCCATTTGGATTCTCAACTTGTGGTCTCCCATTTAAATCGAGTCTTCATTGTTCGCAGCCCTACATTACTATGTCTTTTACAACGAGTACGTATCTTGGAGAGATCCTTTGAGTTCATTCAATATCAACATATCCTGAGACATATGAAAAGGGTTTCCGATTCATTGGCCAATTTGATGTTATATTGGTACATCTCACATTCTTAAACATTTCATTAGTAAAATGTGTAAAAGGATAACATGTAAACAATTCACATATAAGTAATAATTCCACATGAGATCCACATTCACCATAAGACACATTGTATATAAAACCGCTAGAAATAGCTTTTATATTAAGTGTGAAAAAATTTTCACAAAAAGTACTGAGACAAAAATCTGAATCTCATAGTTTTCAGTATATCATGCTGACAAAATCTGAAGCTCATGGATTTCAGTACTTCACTACATCAAATACGGCTACTAGTGATGCTCATGGTAACATATGACGACCCTCACCACTCGACGAAGCAGTTGACCGAAACGACCATAAACTCCAGTTGTGCAGCGTTGATAACCCCATGGAAATTCGTCTATAGATATGTTAGGAATATACATGGTCAATCACTGGAGGTTCTCCTCAATATCATTGAACTGCTCTACTGCATATCCATTAACGACTGCTATCTCTCTGACTACTCCTCACCTCTCGATATGGGAAGATCCAGCTGATCTCGAAGGCCCGACATCTGTATAAAAATACATGAGGACTCATTACAACAAAAAAATGAAATATCTTAAAATACATAAAAAATTAAAAAGATAAAACGTAATTCCTTCTTACCTAGAGCGCCCCATTGCTCTCCCTCTTGGAGCACTAGATTTGGATCTCCCCGGAAATATGTTTCAACATATGCATAGTCTTCTACCATAAGTAGTTGACTGCGCAACCATCTGAAGAATGCAGGCCCATAATTGATAAGAGTTCTGCCACCACCATGAATAGCCATCACCTCCACCCACCTCAACATACGCGGGTCTTGTGGCTCTAGGTCGGTGACCTCTATCTGCGGGCGAAGGAGAGGGACCCGCTCTAAGAAGAAGGATACTACAATCGATCCATAACCAAATTTTTTTAGTTCCCCTCTCCTACACTTCATCAGTTGTTCTTTGTAATGTCCCCCATTTTGACCCTTGTAATATTTTGGGCTATAATGTAAATAATGTATGCATATTATGTATGATTCCTAGCGTGGAGCTCAAGGCCAAGGCCTCTCCAGTGAACGCTCTATCTAGAAGAGGCAAGTATTTGATATTATGCTACCCATGTGCTAATGAACCATGGGAATTGTAAATATGAATTTTAATATAAAAGACCACAACTAGCTATGCAATGCAACAAGAGATGGGGGCATGATGTTATAAGGAAATTGGGAGGGAAAACGTTCAAACCCTTGGAGCCAATCAAGCCAAGCCAAGTGTCAATGAGAGAACCAATCAAACCCTCAACTACCCATGTTGACTTTTGTACCCAATCATTGATTTCTCCCAAGAGTTGGTTGAGGTAGTTAATGCCTTGGGGAATGGGAGGTATGGCTGTCCAAATTCGGGTATGGGAAAGCCACCTTGCATGGAAATTTGTGTTTGGCTTCTTGGGCAAGAAAAGAGCCATGAATTTCTCCCCAAGCCATTACCCATCAACTCACTTTTCCCTCTCATGAGTTTGGAGCTACCTGGGCGTTTTCCTCACTGGTTTTACTGTGTTTACCTTCATTATCCTAGATGGGAAGGGCGTTTTTGTTGTGGCTAACAGTGGGGAAGAAGGGGAAACGATTTGGGGTTTTATTGAGGCCGTTTGGCCCACTGAATTCTCATACATCTGTGGGAGAAATCAGTTTTCTTTCCTATGGTCGATTTTCCCTCTCAAAATCCATTTTTGGTGTGCCTATGTTTTGGGAAAACCCCTGTCCATCTAGTTCCTAAGTCCCACTGTTGAAAGTGTGTTCTAGATCCCATATCTGAGTTGGGTGTGCAAGAGAATACTGGGGTTGGGATGGGTATCCATTTCTTTGGGCTGTGTTGTGCTTGAGGGTTCCCTTTTCCTTGTAGATATCATGCCCAGCTTGGGGGTGGTCTCTGAGTGCTGAAAGAATACAAGCCGGTCAGAGATCTATGGTTGGGAGGAATGTTGCAGCGACATAGCTAGTTGTCTGGGTCAATTGTATAACAAAGATAAGTGTTTTTCTGTATATGTGTTTTGCCTCTGCAAATGTATAATTTCATGACAGTTATCGATGTGATTGAATGCATATGAAAAATGTGTGTGGATGAGTTTATTTCCGCTGTGCATTCTTGCTTGTTTTCCATCTGCACACATTTGTTTTGAACTGTATGCATCTAACGAAGATATCTAAGTTTATTGAAAAGTCCCATAGAATGGCATCAGTTTCCCTTCCTTGAATTGGGTCTAAGGTGGGTACATTACATTCTTTCACATTCACCAGGACACCCTCGCACCAGTTGAACACCGCGGGAGCCATGCACTCTATAGCATAGAGCATGTGATCCCTCGTGGTTTGATGATTTTCTCTACTGCCTGCTACCCTCTCAATAGTATATAAGACGGTCCTCAAATGACGATCTCGTACATTCTTGATTGGGATATTCCCACCTTGCATTTGGGTTCCGGGAGTGCAGTATTGATCAATGAGATCCTCAATGGTTGCCTCACCACCTCTAAGTCCAAAGAGCTAAATAGGAGATCCTCGTCTTGAAATCCCTATGATGAAGTATATGTCTTCCACCTCCAAGGTGAGGATATGAGTCCCAACTTGGAAATATTGTTGATCAGGGTCACACATCCTAATTAAATGGTCTTTCATCTCGGGAACTTGAAAGAATTTCAAGAGCCCACACTCTCTCAAATATGATACTCCATTTGGGTCATTAGCCGCTTGGGAATATTGTAATTCATGCTTTCTTTCTTTCCATTGCACCATTTTGCTAGATCAAACCTACATGGACAACAATGAAGAGGACATTAGAAGAGATTCCAAGTCAAATATCCCAACCATTTTCTCCAATTTTTATTTTTTAGGTCATTCCTACGCCGACGTACCCCGGCTTTTTCCACAAGGCGTCAACGACGCGCTATTTCCCTTTGGGATGCGTGTCACTCCTTGGATGACGCACTTCCCGAAAGAGGAAAGTGTGTGGACCAGGGCATGCATTTTACCTTCTCAAAATGACCTCAAAAAACTAAAAAGTGGCATAAAAACTAGAAAATCAAGCATAGAAATGAATGGCATGAGGAGAGTGGTTACCTAGACCTGGCGGAATGGAGAATGGATGCCCGATGCTCCCGCAATCTCCACAACAATTATTCACTAGAAAGGGCTCTTTCACTCACACCTATTTGGTAAAAAAACACAATGGTAAAAATATTTTAATTTTTTACCCTTTTATACATTTGAAATATAATATTTTTGTATTTTATTTCATTATTTTATGTTATTTTACCAATTTAGTCATTTCTCACCATTATTTCTAGTCAAACTTGTTTCTATTGCTTTTTTTGGAGATTGCAGGTTAAGTTTAATAACAATTGACTATGGCGGAGTTCGTTTTTGAATTTTTCATGCTCCGTATTAAATATGAAAATAATTCCGAGCGTTTTTTTATACCGTGATCATGATCGCTAAAAACCTAGTAAACGGTATCGAGTATACTTTTATCATTTTTTCAGGCTCGTAAAATGTGTACGAAAAATAAATACACTCAGAGTTTACTTTAATGTATTTTTAGACTCCCTAAATAGAAAAAGATCGCCAAGCGAACTTAATTCTTTCATGCTTGTAAAAGTATTAGAAATGTCGTCCCTCTGATGATAGTTTACCCATTTTTCAGACCGGTTGGACTACTCACAAAAAAGGAATACTCTAGTCAATCTTTGACTAGAAGAGTTCCTTTAGGCATTATTTTATACTTTTCTGGGCCTGGGGAATAACGTTTATGAAAAATTCCATCTCGGAGTCTTCTTTCTATTATTTCAGACTCTCTAAACATGAAATGACGTCGATTTTACCTTCTTTGGACTCGTTAAAACTTAACATTGAAGGACCCTTCTAGGGACGAACCCCTTCTATCTCAGGTTCGTAAAACATGTGGGATTGGACTCATCCGAAAGATGATCTATAACGAGCATTGGTTACCCTCTTCCATCTCGTAAAAAATCAAATACGTACTCATCAATCATGGTGGGGAAATTTAAGGAAAGAATATGTATTTACACTTGTATTAATGGAAACTTGTAGTCACCCTTGAGCATGGCACCTACCCCCATCTTATTCAAATAGTTGGTTAATAAGCTTTGTTAAGATTCAATATGCTAAGATAGAAAATATCAGCATTATATTTCATTTCACAACAATAGCATATACAGGATCACTGAAGAAACAACAAGCACAACATAAACACAAGAGACACAGATTTATCCTGGGAAACCCTCATGGGGTAGAAAACCCAGCAAAGCTTCCTCAATATAGATGACCAGCAAATACAAAGATGCAAACCCTAGACATGAGCTCCTCCTCCTCCATAGCAGACCTCTCTCACATAAGTGCGCCACTCACAAGTGAATGAATGAGTGAATTAAGTGAGGAACATCTTCCTCTACTTATAATTATTCCCCGACTGACTTTTACAAAAGCTAGGTCGGCCCCAACTTAATTACTAGGCTAAACACCCCATTACAACTGACTGGGCCGACCCCTCTAGGGTGGTCTAATAACCCTTTGACCCACATAACACATACAGTGCCGACCCCCACTAGAGAAGTCTAATAACCTAAGTTACCACAATCCGACGGAGGAATAAACATCTCTGGATATACAATAAGATCTTCATGGATGAATGAAACATCTCCAGAATAATAAAGTACAAATATAATATTCTTAGAAGTTACAATATCTCAACACTCCCCCTTAACGAGAAGGATATTATAACAACATCTGCAGGAGCAAGGTGTCATCAACATCATACATGATACATCTATAAATCATTGGAAGCTTTCTCAACATCATCAGTAACTCAACCAGTTACTGGAATATCTTCAAGATCTTCAATAATGGAACATCAACATCTTCAGTACCGAATTTTCTGCAGCACTTGAACAGCTACAGCAATATCATCATCTAGATCCTTACGATCAATAGCATCGTTGTCACACGATCATCAACATTGTCGTCATATGATCATCAGCATCGTCATCATACGATCATCAGCATCGTCATCGTACGATCATCAACATCGTCATGATCATCAGCATCTTCGTCATAGGATCATCAACATCGTCATCATACGATCATCAACATCATCATCACCTCATCTTGATCTACAACATCTGGATCATCATCTCGATATACAGTATCTGGATCATCATCTCGATCTACAGCATCTGGACCATCATCTCGATCTACAACATCTGGACCATCATCTCGATCTACAGCATCTGGATCATCATATCGATCTATACGATCAGCAACATCGTCATCTGGATCAACACGATCAGCAGCATCGTCATCTAGATCATCAATATTAGTATTCACACCAATACAAGTATACACATTATCAATACAAGTATCCTCATCAATACAAGTATACATACAGGTATCCTCATCAATACATATCATCAATACAAGTATCAATACATCAATACAAGTATCCTCATCAGTCAAGTATACATAATAGCAGCATACCCTGCAACACACACGATCATATTACAAGATGATCAATCCCACTCTCTTTAGGACATAGGTCCATGGATGATACAATCCAGATAAAGTTCCAGGATGATCAATCCTTATCACTTTAAGACATCTCACCATGTCTAGGGACGATGCAATCCCGATCAACTTCCAAGAGGATCATTCCTTATCACTTTAAGACAAGTCTCATGTCTAGGGACGACGCAATCCCAATTACGTACCTTTTGAACCAAGGTCCAGGGATGATGCAGTACTATCACGTACCTTTTGAACCGAGGTCCAGGGATGATATAGTCCTATCATTCAATTCTCGAAGACCTCTGTCTACGGCTCAATTCAAGGGATCGAAGTCTGGGGATGATACAATCCCCATTCTCGAAGACATCTTGTCTATGGCTCAATTCAAGGGACCGAAGTCTGGGGACGATCCAATCCCCAGTTGTCCACTAAGGACTTCATTCTTGGAGACATATGTCTACGGCTCAATTCAAGGGACCAAAGTCTAGGGACGATCCAATCCCCACATGTCCACCAAGGACTTCATTCTCGAAGACATCTGCCTACGTATCAATTTAGAACATGTGTTCAAGGATGATGCAATCCCTCTTCTTTCTCGGAGACATATGTCTACAGATCCTTTTAGAACATGTGTTCTAGGATGATGCAATCCCCTTGTCAATTTAGACCCCGTCTAAGAACCATCCACCAACCTCTCTGTTGGCATCATCAATATAGGTATCCACATCATCGACCTCACTGTCGATGCAGGAAATCTCATCATAAGTGACCACATCACTCCCCCTTTCGAGGAGGGTCCTTTTGAGCTACACCAAGCTTGTCTCGAAAGTACTCTAATTTTACTTGAGGTAGAGGTTTGGTTAGTAAATTGGTAACTTGTTCTCTTGAGGTAGAGGTTTGGTTAGTACATCGGTAACTTGTTCACTTGAGGTAGAGGTTTGGTTAGTACATCGGCAACTTGTTCATCAGTGCCTACAAATTCGATCTTTATAATTCCTTTTTGCACCATATCTCGTATTTAGAAATATCAGATCTCTATGTGCTTTGACTTATCATGGAACACTGGATTCTCTGTTATCTTGATACAACTCTGATTGTCACACAGGATCACAGTTGGGTCCATCTCTAAGTCAAACAAGCTTGAAGCCATACCACTTCACAACTAGCAGAGCAAGCAGCCATATATTCCGCTTGTGCTGAGAGCCACACTAGACTGCTTCCTGCTAAACCACGAGATCATGGCCGATCCCATACAATAACATCCTCTTGATGTGCTCTTCCTGTCTGATACACTTCCTACCTAATCAGTATCTATGTAGCCATCTGAAGTCATTATCTCCAAGATAACATAGACCAAAGTCTATTGTACCCTTTGGGTACCTCATCACATGCTTTGCAACTATCAGGTGAACACATCTAGTTTCCACTAGATACCGACTCAAGGTGTTCACAGCAAGGCATATATTTGGACTGGTATTCGTCAGATACATCAACGACCCAATAATATGTTTGTACAGGGTCACATCAACTAACTCTGAGGAGTCATCAGCTAACAACTTCAAGTCGGAACCCATGAGAGTGTCCATGGTTGTACATTCGAACAGATCAATTCTTCTCAATATTTTCACTGCATACTTTCCTTGGTTGAGAAAGATTCCTTCTAAGCCTTTTGATGCTTCCAGACCTAGGAGGTAATGCATCAATTCGAGATCATTCATCTCGAACTCTGTAGCTAGCTTCTTCTTTCTATCCATGATCTATTTCTCATTCCCTGTCAGAAAGAGATCTTCTACATACAATAATAGTATGATCCATAACCTTAAGGTAAAGGTTAGGAACAACTTTACTTCTGGTAAATCCCAAGCTTGTCAAGAAACTGTCAATTCTTCCTCTGTGACTGAACATCATTAACACTCTGCATTGAATGATCTTCTGCAAATCTATCTATGCCATCTCTCGTCAGATGGGTCTACTGAAATGAGCCTCGACATCATTCGAACTCTGTGGTGAGTTCCTTCTTACATCCATATCATCTGTATATAGAAACAATATTCAACCTTGTAGCAAAGGTTGAGATCCACATTACCCATGGTGATCATTAAGCTCATCAAATGACTATCGATCCTGGGTACCCGAACAGAGCTTTCTTCAATTGAATCCTTGATTCGCATTTTTTTCCTTCAATTACACCATTAAGATAATGGTCTTATCTAGCCACTTGGAGCAAACATCTCACCATGATTCTCTTCCTCTTTCTAAGAGAATATTCTATCCACGAGCCTTCTATATTATGTTTGATTTGTAAATCTTCTTGTTGAACATCCATCACTTGTTCGGTGTTCATCATTCTTCAGGATCTTTCCTACAAATCAAAATTAAATACATGATTAGTAATACTTCATAATCATTAAATCATGTTGACATGATAACCTATTATGCATACAGATATGATTTACATAGTTATGCTACTATCTTGACCAATACTTTGGCACAACACTTTTCCATATCCTGTATGCATACAGTGGCTATCTAGATGCCTTCCATCTTTACCAGAACATACTATTGAGATTGTGCACAGCTCTCAGCATGTTAGCAAAGAGGTTTCATTCTAGACAAGCAACAATGGAATGTTTTTCCAACTTACCAATCATATGCATATTAGTAGTATACTGTTCAATGATATATGAATGTTTACACTCAGCATGATATATTTCAGGAATACAAATATGCATACAACTATTACAAGCAATATCATTTACTTTTTTAAATAACAATTCAAATACTTATATTTTATGTTTGTGTGGTTTCCTCCCGCTTGATCTTCTATATGTCTTTTGAACATCTATTCATTTTGTACCACTGTGCATGCTCAAGTGTGCACTAGTGTCATCCTCATGATCTCATACAAAAACATACATTCATTAGTATAATCTCAATATTATCAAACCATTATAATTCTAAATAATCTTGAATATGTATGGTCATGATTATTCAATACATGGGTATACTAAGATCCTAGCACAAAGTAGGATTCTAACTTGACATAGGAAAACATACCTGGATTAGTATACCTGCTTAGTTATGTCTAACATACCTAAACAATATCTTCTTTGTTCTCTTCAATGATTTAGAGACCTTGTGCTAGAATCTGCATATCTCATAGGTTAAGCATAATAGAACAAAGTCATACATACCTCGTAAGTAGAACTTCTATGTGATCAAAGATTATGGATGAGTCTTTTTCTTCATGTTGTCATGGTCATGGAACTTGATTTGTCTTTCGTGATGTACCTGTATCTTGTTAGCAGATAACATCAACCTCATACAACACCACAATGCATTAGTACAATCATATAGCCCTAATCAATGAATGTCTTCTATCATTCACATGTATTCATACTTTTACTAGGGTGATAAGACAATTCCAACATTAATCAAGATTCTACTATCCTAAATAATATGAAGACAAACATATTATGAACTTAATCAAGAATCAGATTTCAAGACATACCTGTATCTTCTTAAGTCATACCTGTCGAGACTTCTTGTAGTCTTCTTATGTAAGGCCTTAGCCTCAACTCCCCCTGAAACTGGATCTGGAGCTCGATTAGGGTTTGTTAGAGAAACCCTAAAAATTCAATCTTTGAATTTCACACTTCTGAATGGATGGAAGGATGTGTCTTGCTGAGCTGATCAAGCTTGCATACTTTAATTTTGAAATCTCCAAAATTTGACCCCTCAAAAATTGCCTTTGAAACTTCTGGATCTTCTAGACAGGATCCTGAAATAGGGTTTGATGGAGCCCACCCTTCTGCCTAATCAAAAGGTTTGATCCAAGGCCCTAAACTCTTATTTTTCTAAGGAGCTTCCAGCCGTGGTCACAGACTTAAAAAATTCCAACTTTTGTTGAAGCCCTAATTTTCCATCTTTCCGATCAAAATCCCGAACTGGGGTTTGATCAAGCCCGGTCTTCTACCCAACCAAAAAATTCGTTCTTGGTCTCTAAATTTTGATTTTACTGAGTAGCTTTCAGCTGTGGACTCCGATTCCAAAAATTCTAACTTTCTCTGAAACCCTAAATTCCGGAAGCCATGAATGAAGGTGCTCCAAAAATAATTATGTTTTGACAGAAATATGTACTTGATTGTTTCTGCTGTAACTCCGAAATTTTTGATCCACAGGGTCTGAAATTTTTTTTGTGGTATCCTGACCTATCATCTTTCCATCCCGATAGGTCTGACCTCAATTAGAGTTTCTGAGAGAGAGTTATTCCAAGTGTCGCAACGTGACCTGTTTATGGGATAAAACAGGAGAGCGAACTTGTATGGCATTCCACGTGTCACTGATTCAACTTAGGCCTCTGAAAATGTTTCCTGAGATAGTACAGTCTATGTAATACCTGGCACTTTTTACGAAATTTCATTTGGAGCTTCCTAGCCCAAGTTATGACCTTTTTTCCTAGGTCACCTGATAATGACTGAGATTTAGAAGAGGCAGAAACCCTAACTTGTACCGATCATAACTTACAAAGTACAACGAATCTGAGGGTATCATTTGGACACAAGGTACATGGGTATGTTATATACAACCTGTAATATTTTCAGATCCTGAAACTTCGCTAAAATGGATTTATAGTGAAAGTTAGATGATGACGGGTTTTTGCTATATAAAACCCTAACCTTCAAATTGTCGCAAGTGAAGCAAGTGTCATAAGTGCCATACATTGCCTTCCTTTAGGTTAGCTCTGATACCATGTTAAGATTCAATATGCTAAGACATAAAATATCAGCATTATATTTCATTTCACAACAATAGCATATACAGGATCACTGAAGAAACAACAAGCACATCATAAACACAAGAGACATAGATTTATCCTGGGAAACCCTCATGGGGTAGAAAACCCAACAAAGCTTCCTCAATATAGATGACCAGCAAATACAAAGATGCAAACCCTAGACATGAGCTCCTCATCCTCCATAGAAGACCTCTCTCACACAAGTGCGCCACTCACAAGTGAATGAATGAGTGAATTAAGTGAGGAACATCCTCCTCTACTTATACTTATTCTCGGACTGACTTTTACACAAGCTAGGTCGGCCCCAACTTAATTACTGGGCTAAACACTCCATTACAACTGACTGGGCTGACCCCTCTAGGGTGGTCTAATAACCCTTTGACCCATATAACACATACAGGGCCGACCCCCACTAGGGAAGTCTAATAACCCAAGTTACCACAATCCGACGAAGGAATAAACATCTCTGGATATACAATAAGATCTTCATGGAGGAATGAAACATCTCCGGAATAATAACGTACAAATATAATATTCTTAGAAGTTACAATATCTCAAAAAGCTTGTCTTCGAGTCAGGTCAATTCCTTTCATTGTGTTACCCCTTCAAGTCATCCGAAGAATACTATTATGTCTTGCTTTCCATCTCGTTGAATCGATGATGTCGAGTCATTTTTTGTGTTATCAAGTGTTCAAGGGAGGTCTATCCTATTGAGTCAATATTTTATAGTCATGTCATCCTCCTTTGGATGTATTAGCTCTGATTTAGTCCTGAAGTCACCTCTCAGTCCGATCTGTTCCAAAAAATATTTGATTATGTTTTTTGCGATGATGGGGGAAAAGCCATGGCCCTCCTTTAGTGGGTATATCCTTGTCGAATTCAACACATCATCCAAGGATTAGACCTAGGAACTATTTAAGTACCTTAGGCCTGGATGCCTCAATGGAAGGTTACCTCTCTTCCAATAATACGCTTACATCACTGGCCTATGATTGAAATATTCCATCGAATGTTCAACCTCAACTCATTGATTCATATTCAACGAGATGTACTATGATACCTTGGGAATCATTGACACCAATGGTGATTTCCCTCACACTTGTTAACGATTTACATCACTGACTGGTAATCAAGTGGTTTCTACCGTGTTCGACTTCAACACATTGTAATCACATGGTTAGATTCGTATCATTTTGGGGTCAGGATGGAGACCCTGGGATACTTTTGTTATGTATATTACCCAGGTTGTGATGGATATTTTTTGAGTAACATCACACAGATCCACTCTTGTATTGGTCGTGGCCATGTAATTATCTCATCATGGATATACGCGTGTATCTCAGTAGCCATGATTATGTTCAGTCAGTCAGTACTAACATGGATCTGCAATGTATTGGTCAGAAGCCATGTGATGAGTCATTTGGGACATGTATCATAATCTATTGTACTATATAGTCATTGTTCAGCTTTTCAACCGATGATTTTTTGCCTCAATTTCCACCCGTCAGAGTATCTCACCTATCTTATTCCTCTGGCTTCATACTTTAGGGGGGAATCTGTTACACCAAAATCTCATCATCATCCTGGTAATGAGCTGTGTACCCTTGGATTTTCCCTAATCCCTGAAGTGTTAGTGCCAAATTACTTGAGAAGAGGTTTTTCCTTCTCATTTTCCCAATTTTGGAGCACTAACTCACCTTGCATGTTTAACATGCGTCAACATGCGTCAGACTCATGATGACGCAGTATGCACATTGATGATGATGCAGTCTGCACATTCACAGAGCGTGTCACTAAATCATGTTTCCTTCATGCAGCATGCGTCACCCCTTAGTGGTATAGGTTGCTAGTTGACAAGGTGCGTCGGTGTTGGTTAAAAGAAAAAAAAAGAGAATTTTCGAGGGTCTTCTAGAACGAAGATTTCGTGGAGGCTTATCCCTACAAATTTGCATAGGTGGCAGTTGAACCCCTAGCCCTTTGGGATGATCCCCTAACCTTCTCCATAGAATCATCAACTCCTTATATCCTCTTTGGCCTATAAATGAAATCTCACCTTCATGGAATAGGGAGGAGAAGAGAGCATCCAAATGCTATTGAAATCATCTTAGAACTAAGTGTCCCTTCTCTATTAGGAACAAGGTTGGATCTTTGAGGCAAAATCCTTGTTGGAAGAAGTTGCGACATCAAGGCACAGTTGTAATCTCTCCCTTTGTACTTGATTTTATACAGTAATATATATTCTTTCTATAAATATTATCTGTGTTGAATCTTTAGAACTTGTTTCCTTGACCACATGTTTAGATTAATTAATATTGCTTATTATTATTAGCATGCTCATACTTGTTTGTTGTATGTTGTTTTGTAGCTGAAGATTGGGGACTACATAAAGCGAGCAGACATCACCATAATAGTGAGGTAAGTAATTCCTCCACACTCTCTACAATTCAATTAATCTAGGAAAGTTTATATGCTCTGTTGTGTTTTTTTCTAGATCTATATCATTTAGGCTAGAGAGATTCATCCTTGTCCACATAGTGTCTTCAAACATCGAGTTTTTCTAAAAATATGTAATCTAATCTGGATTGGGGTCTATTTCTAATCTGGTTAACAAATTAGGGTTTTGGATGTTGCGGAATACCTATATTTGTATTGTAAGTAGTTAATAATCAATATGAGAAAATAAGAGGTGCAGCTCTAAGTTTTGTTGGTTTTCCCAGTTAAGGGTTTCTGGGGTAAATCTCTATGTATTATGTGTGAATGTTGTGGTGTAATCTCTATTTTTCTCAAAATAATCTGTATGCTTTGCTTCTCTACACGGGTTTAAATCTTACAGTAATTACCCTATAAAATTCAATCATTATAACTCTACTCAAACATGATAAAAATCTCATTCTTTACCACACATAACACATCCAATGCTCATAACACTGTGCATGCCCCACCTAACACATAAAATTCTCATACCAATGTGCATAAAGAGTTTGTGTATCCTTGTTTATATCTATCAAGATACCATATTTTACCAATCCATAAAACTAAACTAGATAGGAATTCATAGTCCACGCCTCATACAATGCTTCCCATTGCTCTTTAGTATGATCAAAGAGTCATATAATACAATTAGTCAGATTGAACTTGAACATCTCTTGTCGCAACTCTTCTACATAAATGGCATAACTAGATCATAAAACAAAGGGAAAAATAATATTTCCTCTTTGGTTTATAGATTTTACACATAGTCCCCTACCAATCATTAAGTTTTCAAATGTTAATGGTCCCTCCAACCTCTCTTTCTAGCAATTCATAGTTAGTCATTTCCCAATGATTTTTTTTTTCTTTTTCACTCATTTGAATTCCCCCTCAAACATGGGTAGAAAGTGTTTTTAATGGACTCTTTTGTGTTCCTAAATGATATGAGGACACCACATAGCTAGATTTTTGGGTGATGGCTATATTGTAGAAAATAGGTTTCGACCACTTCTTCATTTATAGAAAGAGGATTCACTTGGTTAACACTTGGGCTTCTAAAACTTGCACTATCTTCCTCACTTGTGGTATCATGGTTTATTTTATGTCAACCCTACCAAGTCAGCCTTGGATACCTTTTTGTATTAAAATATGTTTGAAACATATTTACAATCATTCCATCATTATAATAATGTCTCATGGTGCATCATTTCCAATTTCATGTAAATGTTCTTAATCCAAGCAATTAACAAACTAATGCAAAAATAGTATTTAATTCTAAAGGTTAATTTTTTGGGATATTATAGATCACCCCGATATCAAGGAATGCATTCAAGTTCTTGAGAGATATTCACAACTTAATGGTTCCCTTTATGAACTCAATGGTGTACTCTTGCACACTTTGCCCTTGTTACCACCAAAAGTAGTGCCAGTGGATCCATTGATCCTTTTCATAGCCAAAAGGGTAAAATAGGGAATTAATTAGGGTTTTAAACATAGTCTACTTAGTTATTTTTAGATCACTATCTTGTTTATGTGTCTTTATTTGGATTTATCTCCAATTTTAGGCATGAAATCTAAATCCAATCAGGAGAATGATATCTTCTTCTTTAATCCTGTGTTATGCATAATGAAGTAGAATTGTAATTGTTGCTTTCAATTCTACAACATCGATCTCACCCTAATAGGGCTTGATGTCCACCTTCATGTACACTTTGAATAGAGGTTGAGAAGATGTGACATTGGAGCTTTTTATCTCTTTATCTATGTCCTCCTGTGGCTCTTCTTTATCTTCATGTTCCCATTAGAGCCAACATCATATCCTGGACTTTCCAAGCTCCCCAAAAGGATTGAAATTTCTATCTAGAGTTTATATTACTATTTGCATATTCATTACTACATTTGGATGTAATTTCCAACACCATATCGATGCATCATCCAACGTGAAAAATTCATAAAACAACAGACTAGGAACTTCAGATTTTTCTTGTCGGAACTGGGACACTCTCCTACAATGTCGTTATTACGGCCTCGTAAAAACGTTCTTGGAAGACACAATAAAACTCAAAATCGTTTGAAGTCGGTTCTACGACAAGGTAGCAACATTCTATTGAAATACATACACTTCAGGAAGTCTCAATTCTTACTCCTTACCTACAATATGAGTCATCAATTTAGTAGCCATTATGATAGGAAAACGTCATAAAGGAGATTCTTGACCAATGAACATCTGACAAGATAGTTGTTCGACTACACAGGATAATTCCAAAATACTGAACACCTACAGTAGCCGTTCAAACAAACGGATCATAGATCAACACACCGATGTTTTCATGTGTTTTAAACCCTCGAAAGGGAAACACTCCACGACCCCAGCCAAATAGCTACTTGAGGTAGTTTATTATGCAAAAGAAAGAAAGTTACAAATGAGCTTCTGATAATTGATCAACTAGCTATTGACCCTCCATGCTCTTTAAATAGATATCATGGACCAATCAGGTGTTAAGACACATATCAAAAGTAGTTATGACTAAGATAAGTTGAACTGTTGGATCACTCTATGTCTAGAACATATTGTGACCGTCGGATTAGATATTTACAAATGCATACTAAAGAAACACACTTTTCCTAACGGATATATTATAACAAGTTGATATTAACAAACTCCTAAGTGTATAAATATCCTAACATCCCCCCTTAAGAACAACTTGGGATAGGATTGAAGGATTTACAAAAGTGACACTATTAGGAGAAGGAAGGAGGCATTAGAGCCTATCCCCCCTTCATGACAAGTTCCTGAACTCTTAACATAAATCGAAGTTTAGAAAACTTCGCTTCTGTAAGAGATTTGGTGAATATGTCTGCAACTTGATCATCTGTAGGGGAAAAGAGCACTTCAAGAACGTGCTCATGAAGAAACTTTCTTATTAAGTGCATATGTAGCTCAATGTGTTTGCTGCGTTGATGTTGTACTGGATCTTTGGCGAGCTTGATGTCACTTTGATTGTTGCACCAGAGGGGTGTCCGATGCTGCTGCTGGAATCCAAACTCTGAAAGGATCTGTCGAAGCCATAAAGATTCTTGACTGGTGTTAATTGTTGCATGATACTCTGCTTCTGCTGAAGAGAGAGAAAGATCTTGTAGTTTCTTACAAGCTCAGGTGACAGGTCCAGAACCCAGACTGAAAAATAACCTGCAGTAGACTTCTGATCATCAAGATTGTCGGCCCAATCTGAATCAGTTAAACCAACCAACAAAGGATTCCCCCCTGAACTATAATGAATCCCAAACTGAATTGTATCCTGCATTTATCGAAGTATTCTTTTTGCTGGTTTCCAATGAATTTCATGGGGCGTTCACATATAGCGGGAAACACGACCAATGGAAAAGGAAACATCGGTATGGGTATGAGTCAAGTATAAGAGACTACCAACAAGCTGGCGATACAGGGTGGCATCAAATTCAGGTGAAGTGCAAGTGGCAGAAAGTTTGACTCCAGACTGGAAGGGAGAAAGGGTTGGTTTACAATATTCCATGTGAAAGCGACGAAGAAGGTCACAAGCATACTTAGACTGAGAAAGAAAGATTCCTTATTTGGTTTGCAAGACTTGGAGGCCAAGAAAATAATGCAAATGTCCTAAGTCTGTCATTTCAAATTTTTTCTTAAGACTGTATTTCACTTGGGTTAAAACCTTAGGGTTGCTACCAGTAAGAATAATATCATCAACATAAAGAACATGGATGATGATATTGTTTCCTACTTTCTTGGTATAGACATTAGGTTCATAATGACATCTAGAAAAACTAGTGTCAAGGAGAAATCTATCCATTTTGGCATACCAAGATCGAAGAGCTTTCTTAAGGCCATATAAGGATTCTTTAAGGTGACAGACAAGGCTACAGTCATTCTAAACATAGCCAGGAGGTTGTTCCATGTAAAAATGCACACTTGACATCCATTTGATGGACCTCCCATTTATGTAAGGCTGCAAGGGAAAGAACAAGGTGGATGGAGTTCATTTTGGCGGCAGGGGAAAAGGTTTCATTGTAGTCAATTCCTTCAACTTGGGAAAACATTTGGAAACTAACCTTGACTTAAGCCTTTAAACACTTCCATTTGAGGCATAATCAGTTCTGTAGACCCACCCATTTACATCTGACAAGTCTTCTTCCTTTTGGAAGAGGGACAAGATCCCAAGTATCGTTCACCATTAAGGAACGATATTCTTCATCCATAGCTGCATCCCAATTTGGATTCATTGAAGCTTCTACAAAAGTCTCTGGATCATGTTTCTTGGAAACTTGAGCTAAAATAGAAGAGGCTTGCTAGAACTGAGAACATGTTCGTCGTTGATCTCTAGGATCACCAACCGCTTCACATGTTGAACAGACCCATCGAGGAAGCAATTGTGCTAGTGCAATTGGAGGAAAATGAGCAGTAGGAGGTTGATTTTCATCCTCATTGTCATCATCAAAAACTAGAATTTGAATGTTTTCAAGGAAGCTGGGAGTAGAAGAAGGCACAAGCATCGAATTAGGATCGTAGGCCAAAGATGGCACAAACATCAAGTTAGGCTCGCAGGCCAAGATATTTTCATCAAATTTAACATCTCTTCTAATAATTGTATCATTAGAATGTGGCTGAAGAAGTCTATAACCTTTTACATTTTTAGAATATCCAACAAATATGCACTTTTCACTTTTAGGATGCATTGTTTTTCGTTTTTCATCTGGAATATGAGCCCATACTTCACTACCAAACACATGGAAGTGACTTACATCTGGTTTAATTTTACTCCATGATTGTTCTAATGTGATATCTTGTAAAGATTTAGTGGGGGTGTGATTAACTATGTAATTTGCACAATTTATGGATTCAACCCAAAATTGAAGACTCAGTCCCTTATCTTGAAGCATACAATTAGCCATTTCTTTTAAAGTGTTGTTCTTTTGTTCAGATATGCCATTTTGTTGTGGTGTATATGGAACAGTATGTTGTTGTTGGATTCTTTGTTTAGTGCATAAAGTAGTGAACTTGTTGTTAACATATTCTCCACCATTACCAGATCTCAAATTTAGAATTTGAGGACCATATTTTTTTTCAACAAGGGATTTGTAAACCAATAACATGTTAAATAATTCACTCTTAAGTTTTAGGAAATAAACCCAAGTGCGTCTAGAGTAATCATCACTCAAAGCTAATAAATATTTGAAACCAGAAAAAGAAGCAAATGGAAGAGGACCACACAATTCACTATGCAAAATATCCAAGGGGGACGAGGCATGCCAAGAGGCACGTTTGTCAAAACTGTCCCGGTGATGTTTTCTTAGTACATAACCAGAACAAACACCATCCCTGCAAGATACCATCGGAAGATTTGTCACCATATTTTCTTTACATAGTTGCTGCAATGAGAGATAATTTAAGTGATGAAATCTCTCATGCCAAAGTTTGCTCAAGTCATCACTATGAGAAACAAAAACTGAGGGAAAAGGTGATGACCCAAATTTGTTAAATTTGTACAATGTGGTAATATTATCAACAATTCCAGTGGCTAGGACATGCTTAGGATCTTTAAAATCCTTGATTACAACTTGGTGAGGTTTAAACGTTACAATTTTACCTTCACCGGAATGAGTGATTTGATAGACTAACAACAAATTGCAGGAAATTCTTGGAACACATAGTACATCACTAAAATGTCAATTATCTACCATAACTGTTCCAGATCCAACAACACTAAGAGATCTATCATCACCAACAAATATTTGTTTGGTGTTACAGTCATGCACAGTAGAAAACATGGCTTTATCCTTAGCCATATGATAAGATGCTCCAAAATCAATGAGCCACTCATTCGAAGTAGACGAAGAAGATGCATTATAGAAAAAACCAGAAGCACAAAGTGCATGTCCATGAGAATAAGATTATTAATATGAATCAATGCCGATATGGTGCTTCTTCATTGCCGCTTCCAAGGCTTCCATCTTCTTGAAACATTTAGATTCATCATGATTATCTTTCCCGCAAAATTTGCAATGACGCTCAGTCTTCTTACCTTTTGGTTTGTTTCCTTTGTCATTTTTTGAAGAATAAGTTGGCTTAGAGGGTTTGGGACCCTTGTTTGGATTATTATTGCGAACATTTTTCTTCTTGGGATGCTTGGACTTCTATTTCTGTTGTGGAAACAAGGTTTTTCCAGATGTATTTGCATTGCTAATCATTCCAAGATGTATGAACTTATCCTGCTCTTTAATCAAGTAATCACAAAAGGATTCAAGAGTAGGCTCTTTATAGCTAGTTGGATCCAAGGATTCTTTCATGGAGTAAAATGTAGATACGAAAACAGAATATGCAAGTCCAAGTTTGGAAAGAATATAATAAATGCATTTCTTTTCTTCTCTTTTAATTTTTCATTCTGCACATAAGAGTCTAATAGTTATGTACTTAGATAGATAATATTTAATGAATGAAAAATAAGTTGGATTTAAGGAAATCAACTCATTTTCTAGCTGGTGACCTTGAATCTCATTGTGTTTACCAAACACAGATTCCAATTTTTCTCAAGCTTGATTTGATTAATCAATTCCATATTTACATAATCATAAATCAATAGATATTGACATCCTAATCAATCCATGTACTTCATCACATTTATTGGCTATTTTATTATCAGCATTAGTGGGCTCTGTTTCTTTCCCCGAGGTAATTCGTTAAAGTCCCCTACTTCATAGGACATCTTCCATACGATATTTCCATGAGAAATAGTTGGAACATTCAAGTAGAATATCACATGGGAAGGACATACTTTAAAATGAAGAGCATAAAAAAAAAACCAATTGTCTGGATGCAAAGATCTCGAAAAACCAGGTTGTTTCAAAAAAACGACACTGAAAATTGACTCCGGATGAGGAGGTTATGCTTGATTGAAAAAAGGGTTGCAGGTGACCCCAAAGATATGAGGCAGGGAAATGATTGACCCAACTAAAAAGAAAAGAAAAAAAGACAGGCTCTTCCAAAGCTTAACCTTTTAAACTCACTTTACAATAATGTTGCTTTATGTGAACCACTTTTGTAAAATAAGCAGAGTTTCACTTTTACAATAATGTTACTTTAAATATTACAAAACTAAAAGACTTTAAGTCACTCACTTTTATAATTTAAGGGAGATGCACTTTTACAATAATGTAACTGAAAAATAGAAATTACATGCAATTTTAGAAAAGTAACTAACAAGAAGACTTGAACTCAAGACCTCTTATTAAATAAAGAAACTTTTAACCAAGTGAGCTAACATTAAAACGTATGTAAAAGATGGAAAGGAGGAAGGGTTTTTTTTTTTATCTTTTTTCTCGAAATTCGTGCTTACCAAAAAAATACATTTTTCCTGCAAATCACTTCACATAAACCGAAACAAAAACAAAACAAAAAATAATATGCCTCAAATTTGGGGTTAGACCTCATTAGCTTTCCCATACTATATATGTGTTCTCACTATTTCTGATTTGTCGCGATCACACGAAGTGCACGACAAAGAGCATACGCAGTAAAGAAAACCATTTTTGTTCTGTTTCGTATTTTATGAGATCACACAAGGTGTAGGGAAAATAACATACGCAAAAAGAGAAGGTAACAATCCGACACTAAAAAGATACTAGATCTAAAAAGAAAATGAGAAAATTATTTTAAATAAAAAAGTCACTGTAACAATATACCTCTAGATCTGATTAAATGCAAGTATCTTGGGAAAATAGAAGCCTTTTTCGATGAAACAAAAATTGTTCCCCACTGAAAATGGCGCTCTGGACACAATGAGACACCTCTAGACGACAAGAAATGCACAGACATTTCAGAAACATAAACCCTTTCACATCATCGGCAACATCGGTTCACGATCTAAATCACCAACGATATCGACTCTTCGAAAAGGATCTGATACCATGTTTGACTACATAGGATAATTCCAAAAGATCGAACACCTAAAATAGTCGTTCAGACAAATAGATCACAGATCAACACACCAATGTTTTCACATGGTTTAAACCCTCGAAAGGGAAACACTCCATGGCCCCAACCAAATAAATACTTGAGGCAGTTTATTATGCAAAAGAATGAAAGTTACAAATGAACTTCTCATAAACAATCAACTAGAAAGTGATCCTCCATGCTCTTTAAATAGATATCATGGACCAATCAGGAGTTAAGCCATAGATCAAAGGTAGTTATGATCTTAGATAAGTTGAATTGTCGGATCACTCTATGTCTAGAACATATCGTGACCGTCAGATTAGATATTTACAGATGCATACTAATACATACTAAAGAAACACACTTTTCCTAATGGATATATTATAACAAGTTGATCTTAACTAACTCCTAATTGTCTAAATATCCTAACATTAGTGATGTTATATTAACATTCATGCAATTAAGGACGTCTCAATTTTGACTCCTTACCAACAATATATGTCATCTATATAGTATCCAATATGTTTAGGTATCGTCGTAAAGGATATGCCCGACCGACAACTTAGTTTGTCAAATATGTGCGTTCAAATGTCACTACTATGGCAGTTTGACGTTGCAGTTACGAAAACCCACTATCACTAATGTTGTCGAAAGCGTCGCATGAATGTCGAGAGGATGTCGATTTCCACTCAATGAATCGGTTGCAAGGACGTCAGCATTATGGCGTACGTCCTAAGAACAAATATTGATTTATGTTGACTTCCCTAAGCAAACATCAAGATTGGAATTTATTGCTGAGGCTACACCTATCCTTTGGAAACTTAGTGTCCAAGATTATCCAGTTTTATTAAAGGTTAGAAGTTAGAGGACATGGAACTTGCAAAAGTGATCCATGTACTCTAACTTATAACCTTGGATAAAACTTGATCCTCTTGTATACTAAGCTTCCAAAGGAAGGGTGCAACCTTAGAAATAAATCCCAACTTTTGATGTTTATAACGAGGGGCAGTCAATAGAAGTTAGTATTTGACCGAAATATTTTACAAGCAAATTCACATACATAAGGGCATAAATGATACATAGATAAAACAACCCAAGTAGAGGAATCAAAATACATAGTGGCTTTGAGATGGATAACCTATGCATTGAAAAAAATTAATCAATTTCACTATAGAATCCTTGAGATGGATAACCTATGCGCTGAAAAATCATTAATCAATTTCACTATAGAATCCTATGCATCTCTTTTACAAACCCACACCAATACCTAAAAAGATCAAACAAAGACACTTATTTATTCTTTATTTTACACCATTCTCATATTTTATCATCCACCGATCACATCTACATCAACGTCCATGTAACAATGTACATTATAACCTTCATGATTTGAAAAAGGAAACGCTCTAGGTTCCATGTACATTGTCAATCCACTTCAATTTGTGTCATTTGAACAAAATACATACATGTTTGGAAAAGTGGTTGCAAGTTCAGAAATGTAGAGCATGTAAAGGAAAAATCCAAATTAACTAATTGGTATATATGTGTTTACAAGGGGAGGAAAAGAGAAGTACTTTCTTTACAAGAATTATCCATTTATCACATGATGTGTATCAATGATGAAAGGAACACATGATAGCAATGCTCATAGCTAATATTGTTGTATGATACACACAAAATGTCTCTCATTACTCTCATCAAATGAGTAAACGTGTTTAATTACCATCACAAATCCTTCTGAGAGGGAAATATAACCGATTCACCAAGTATGAGTTGACCAAAATCCAATATACCATCTTCAAATAATCATATCATTACAAATTTATAAGTCGGTGAAGTAATAGAATCTCTAACGGACCCCATTACTTGACCCAAAAACACACTTTTTTTAAATAAGTATATAATTGCATATATATATAT
Source organism: Larix kaempferi (assembly GCA_027924585.1). Lineage (NCBI taxonomy): Eukaryota > Viridiplantae > Streptophyta > Pinopsida > Pinales > Pinaceae > Larix > Larix kaempferi. The sequence continues at coordinate 388,729 of BSBM01000720.1, read as the reverse complement.
ATATATAAAATGGCTTCCATGAAATTTCCTGTCAATAAACAAGGTCATGAACATCGTTCAACCCAAAAAATCCGATAACATTAGGCTTAACAAACCAACACTTAACTTGGAAAAATGTAAGTTGCAGGAATTTGCTATAGGATTTCCCGTAGAAACCCCCAAACAAATAGATCACAATTTACTACCAGAAATTTGGAAAATGCAATTTTGATAGAATTTTGCTACAGGAAATTCTATTTCCTGTAGCAGTCCCCATACAAGCATATCACAGTTTGCTGCTGGAAGTTCTAGAAAATTCAATTTTGATAGAATTTTCGCTACAGAAAATTTTAACCAATGGTGAAATTATCACTCAAATGCAATTACATTGAGACTAAAGAATGCAAACAACCTTCAATATATAGATCTAACAACCATCTTAACAATGAATCATAATGATCAATTAGTCCACAAAGTGAGTACTCTAATTGTCGATTTGATTTAGTACCAAATATATTATATCAACAAAGTTCATTATATAAAATTCAAAGTACAAATATATTTTGTCAAAAATGTTCATTGTACATCACTTTCTATGGGGTTTTTTACACTTTAAAAAAATCATAAGAGGCTCGTTGTATTCTATTAATGTGTTTGGTAGATTTTGTTGGTTTAGCCTTAATTGATAGTTGTTTCCTAACATTCGAATGCAAAATAGGTCTCTGGTCACGTACATATTGAGTTGGAACAACATCCACTAAAAATTAAAAGTCAAGATATATAATTAATATTTATAATAAAAATTTTGTGTTAATATGAAATCAACATTTACTAATCGTTTAGTGTTAATACATATTAAATTAACATTTAATACCTTGTTGATGTGGAGAGGCCATGATCTGAGGCACATTCACCTCTTCTTCTCTCCTTTCCTCGGCTACAACCTCTACCCCTAAATAAAAATTAAATTTGTAATTAAACGAAATCTAATTTCAAAATTCAGTATCTCATAAATATTATAATTATATAATCACGGTATTGTCAGGTTGTGGATCTCCTCCAACATCAATACTGCTCGATCTCTCCTACATTATCAAAATGAAAACATTAATTATAGGTTTGTGATTCTGTAGAAATATTTATTTTCCATTTGGTAATGATGCTAAGCATAAATATCAATTTCAAAGATAACATTTGTTTTCTCTGTAGGTTTCCCTCTAATATTGGCTTGTTCAAGCACAGATTGAAACCTGCATTTGAACACGAGTTTCTTTTCTTCTTTCGTGGGTGCTCATTTCATGACTTCCCCCAAACATTCCAAAAACATATCAATAATGAACAGGTTTCAACTTTTGTAGTGATGAGAGGTTAAAATCATTTTCATACTTACAAATCGAGCATAAAATTTCAAGTACCCACCTTGGCAAAGTTTGTGTTGGCCATGCTTCTCTAACCTGGACTGGGTGGCCTTCAATGTATATTTAAGCCGACAAGGAGATTAAGGACATTAGATACTGCGAAAGATAATTTTATGTTGAATTTAATAAAAATTTCAAACTAAGTTTAAGTTCAAATGTTATACCTTCCTCCATCTTGAGGTGTCCTTCCTTGTCTTCTCATACCTTTTTTATTTTCGTCCGCTTGGAGATCTTTCCACTCCATCTCAAGAATCGTAGGAGTTCAATCATACCTAGGTTTCTTTTTTAGATTAATCCTATATGTGTTTCTTATCATTTTCAAATATTTACCTGTAATAATTGTAACTTGTGATTGGTGAAAATGTCTCCAAAAATACAAACAATGTAATCCATAAGTTTCTTCTTCAAATGAGAAGGTTGTTGGTTATATCTAGTGTGAATGGTTGGTCCAAAAATATCTAAATATCTCTCTTGTATACACTTCCAAAACATATTATTCCCTATAAAATTGATAATATTCAAATTGAATAAAAATTACTACAGTTATATAACGTTATGGCATATAGATGCATAATTAGTTACCTGGGAGTTTTTGTAGCTTCAATGGAACTAGGATTTCATCCATGATAATCTCAATGGGCAGTGTCCCGCTTCTCTTAACGCGAACTAGTCCATCAAATCATTCATCTGAACTAGGAATGGGGACATCACCTCGACCAACACCTTCACAGAGAACACTTATGCCATGAGCAGGGGTGTCACATGAGTGACCAGAAGTTGATATGAGAGTATTTGATACAGGCCTCACAATATTAGTCAATGGAGGAGAAGATGATATAATGTGATCAAGAGTCTAGAATCCCATAGAATCTTGTGTTGTGTGGTTTATTCCAACACTAGGCTTGTGAGGTTCAGTCTATTGAATAATCAACTGATAATCCTGTGACAAACAATTTCATTTTTTGTTCCAGGTTAATATTGTTAATTTTTTTATCTTAATGTGTAATTATAGTAGTACTTGAAATCAAATGAATAATCAACAATCGTAAGAATTCACATGAGACATGATATTTACCCCGAGGAAACCCTCTAGTACTTGAGGGAGAAAACCCCAGCAAAATATTCCTTAGAATATTGATAGATAGCAGAGAATGTCTTTACAATGAGCAGATTATATCAAGAACTCTTGGTGCATTATCAGAGATAAATACCAAGCACCCTTGGTGCAATCACAGAGGAAGAGATAAGAAGGAATAATAAAACTCAGAATAATATCCTACACAAAATCAATTCGTTGATTTTGATCACATGCATAATGAATGCAAATTGCCTTCAAGAGAGAAGAGAATTCGCTCTCACACCGAATTCATCAATTCTTCCTAGCATATATATACCATACTTCTCATGCTTTGGATTCTATTTTTATCTTCTGACTTCAGGATGACCTTGCCCTTCATCTGGATGCTTGAACACTTAGTTAGGTGGCTAAATTAAGTGTCGTCATGCAAGTGTCGTAAATCAAGTACCGCAGCTCAAGTGTCGTAACTCAAGTGATGTCTTTTAGTTCAACTTAAGTGTTGACATGAAAAACAGTTTAGTTAACTATATCTTCTTTATTAACACGTATTTAAATCTTTTAACTGAAGTCCTTCTTTATAACATTACTGAAGTGAACAATTTGATTTATCCTTTAATCAATTGAAGTCTTTCTTGTTAACATCATTGAAGTTTAATAATTCGAGTTCTCACTTATTTAACTAAAGTCTGTATCATTACTAAAGTGAGAAAATCGAGTTCTCTCTTATCTTATCACATCTTATCTTTGTCACTTTCCTTATCTGCATGGTACACATGTGCCAAATTTAATTTATCTATCATATCAAATACACTAATGAGATTTTTCCAATAATGTGATCATGTTGTTCTACTGTCATTCCAAGTGGTCATATGCTAAATCAATTCACTCTACATGTGGCTAGTCTCTAGAGGAGACTTAATGCATCAACCACTGTTAGTAGTACATCACACACCATTCATGCTTCAACATGCAAAGCATTACCTCAACACATGAGGTACTACCTCAACACATGAGGGTTTGTATTTACACACAAGACCTTAGTATTCACAAACAATATTGTACAACACCATCACTTTGACATACAAAGCACTTACCTCAACACATGAGGCTTATTCATTCTTGAGTCCAACTCAAGATTCTTTTCCAAGTTTCCTGAGTCCAACTTAGGATACTATAAGGCACTACCTCGACACACGAGGCTCAATATTCAGACACAAGATTTACTAAAATAATGACTCATGATGTTGTCACCAATACATATGGGTGGAAAATCCGACCGTGGAATCTGATAATATATGAAAATCAGATAAAAATGGCGCATGGTAACTGTATTTTTTGTTTTTTATTTTTATTTTTATAATGCCCGATGTCGTCGGATATCTGACTAAACGTGAAGAATTGTCGGATATCCGATTAAAAGTGAAGAACTTCCGGATATCCAATTAAAATCAAGAACTATCGTATTTCCGACATATAGCGCATTTAATGCACTATCCATTTGATAACGTCTATAATTAGGTACTAGGCGGTGTATATAATCTAATAGTTTCAACATTGTTGTTGTGCTTCCAAAATTTTTCTAATGTTGTAGGGATTATTTTGTACTGTTCATAATAAAAATTTATTGAAGATAATCATCACTGAAGGTTTGGTGAGGAAACATGTCACAGAACATTCCTCAAGGAGGCCAACAAAATGTGGGATCTGCATCGAGTGGTTTGAAGTATGCAACATTTTACTACCCTTGTAAAATATGCAAGGGCTTGAAATGAAGGAGACTTCTAATAACAACGGTTGTCAAACATTGTAGACTGTATGGACACGCTGAAGGCAGGCATGACTATCATCCATTAGTAAGTTATTCATTATATGTCTTCGCATTGTAGATTTTTTTCGTCACTGTTTATATGTTAAATGTAGAAGAAAAATAATGTATTATTATTATTTTTTGTATATATTTTAGGGGATTAAAGAGTTAGGGGTTATATTCAGAATTTACTTTATTCTTATTTAATAAATTTTTTTTAATTTTTAAATCTAAATCTAATAATATATATATATTTGGTTAAAAAGCGTTTATAGTCCAAATATCTATTCATCTTATTTCATAAGCAATAATGTTAGTTGATAAATTTTTTATAAGAATAAATTAAATATATAAAAATTGATAATGATTTGAGTCATAGTTGAGTTTGGAAACCCTACCATATCGTCAAGGCATGAGAATAGTCTGTCCCTATCAAATTCCACTACATACAAAAACAGTTTGATAAAATTTCAACATTGGCCCCATTCAGAGGTCATTGTTTCCCATGTCTAGTCCCAATACAATGTCTTTTAGTTGTTTTTTAAAATTATTTCAAGATGCACATCGGCACATATTTTTAATTGTATTCTTAATTATCTTAATAAGTTGCACAAGCTTCATCATTGATTTGTTGTCTTTGTTTCTCAGTCTCACCTAAGTTTTCTTTGTCGTTGTCTTTGTTGTCTTTGTTTTCCTATATTATATATGTAAACGTTTGTATCATTAAATATTTGTTATATACACTAATATTATTTTATTGTTTGTAATTGTAAAGAGAAATCGCCCTACGGCATTGCTCGAGGAGGAAGAGGTGCAGTTTGTACAAGCACCTGTTGATCAAGAACTGCATGGAAAAATAATCGAGGATCGAGCTAATGATCCTATGGAAGAAGATAATGATGCTAATAACACAGATGAATAAGATGAAGAAGATGGTACAAATATATTTATCCAGGAGACATTTAATAATGTTGGAATCGATGACGATGACAATCAGTTTGATGTTGCTTAAGACATACCTGTACTTTTAGAGGGTAAGTGAACCTCTTTATGAAGGCTCTAAAATAAGTCTTCTCTCTGCTTTATTGTTGTTGTTGAGCCTAGAGGTTGTAAATGGTATGTCAAACACATGTGTGAAACAACTCCGAAGGTATGTAATATATTAATTTTGTCACATTTAGTACACGATGACAAAGTTTTTATTTTCTCCCCTATTTTTAATGTTAGTTGATCATCATCTGTAACATTTGGATTCAATATGTATGACTAATATTATTTACATTAACAAGTAGTACTTTTTTTATGTTGTAGATTGATAGGTAAATTTTTGTTACCACCGTCAAATGTTTTACCTCGCACATACCGAGATTTACTTGCCATAATGAAATATATTGGAATGGAGTATCAAGCTATTCATGCATGTCCTAATGATGATATTCTCTACTATAAAGAACCTGTGTTGAAATAAAAATGCACGAAATGTGAAGAGAGTAGATATTGAGTAGATAAAGTAACAAAAAATGTGCCTCGCAAGGTTCTTCATTATATTCCCATAATTCCACGTATGTGGCAATTGTTCATGTGCAAAAGCATAGCACAGTTAATGGATTACCATGCAAAAAATAGAAGTGAAGATGGTGTTCTTTGAATTCCTGCAGATGGATCTATATGGACGAAGATAGAAGAAATATGGCCAAAGTTTAAAGAAGAACCTCGTAATCTTAGGCTTTCATTGGCAGCTGACGATGTCAATCCATTCAGAGAGCTCAGACCTACTTACTCTCTATTGCATGTTTTTGTTATTAACAATAGCATTCCTCCATGGATGTCAATAAAGAAAGAGCACATACTGTTCGCAATGATTGTTCTAGGTATTAATTTGTTTATAATATTTTTTTAACACTGTAACATCTCATTTGTCTTATTTGTTTCATAATTATGTCTTCTTCTTTTTTGTTTATTAATATATGTTCAATTATGTTTTAAAATAATGTCTTATATATATTTATTTACTCATATATGTCATAATTTTGTACTGTATGTTAAATCAAATAGGTAAATACCAGGTCAAACATATGAATGTATATATGGATCCTCTTATCAATGAGTTACTAGAGTTATGGAAGGGCGTCACTATGTATGATATCTCTGTACCAACAAATGCACAAAGGGAATTCCAATTCCATGCAATGCTTGTATGGAAAATTCACGATTCCCCAGGGCTAAAACATTTATGTGCTATGTTATAAATTCACCCTGCATAATTATATATACTTCATTATAAATAATTGATATAAAAAATAATACATCTCTTGCAAGTCTTCAAACAAAGGGTAAATTTTTATGTCTAGTTTGTGGTCCTAAGATGAGATCTCGTCGTTCAAGAAGTTTATGAAAGGAGGTGTTTGATGAGTATATGCACTTCCTTTCTAAGAACTATAGGTATCAGACTGCTGGAAAATATCTTTTCAATGGGAAAGAAAAGACTATATTAAAACCACGAAGAATTACACCTAGTCTATAGATGAAGCAATATAAAAGATATTCAAATCGTAATGGTATGGAAGAAATTGTCTATGTATCAATATATACATGAAATGTTTGGAATATTTTATATTTTTATTGCATTTTTATCAGTTTACTAATTGACAAATGTTGTTTTAATATCTTTAATTATGCTTCGTATTGAAGGCCGTGATCAAGGCATCAATAATAAGGTGCTTCAATGAGGAATGAAAATTTATCCCAAGCAATTCAGTAGGCTCCCCTACTATGAGCATCTAGAAATTGTTCATTTTTTTGATACAATGCTCATCAGAATGAACATAACAAAGACCTTATGGAAAATATTAGATGGTAGGAGAGATAAAGAAAAACTTGTCAAGATTTGTAATGACATTAAGGAGGCCAATCATGCAATGCAAAGTGTGATTCGTTCAAATAGCAATGGAGACACACAAAATATCAGTGCCCTAATTCCATGGTTATTGATAGAGCAACAAAGCAAAGATGTTAAAGAGGTTATTGAGAAAATTAAATTTCCCACTGGATTTTGTTCAAACATGAAGAATATCCTAACAAAGAAAGGTGAATTAGGTGGGGTAAAAACTCATGATTGGCATACCTTCGTTAAGGTAATTATTTTGGTGTATATATTTGTATATTGGTGAAACATGATCTTGTTAGTGTTTTTTTTTTCTCTACTAATTTGGGAATAAATAATGATTGATCTTTTATTTTATTTTTTTGATACAGTATGTTCTACCTCTATCTCTCCACAACAATGTGAAACAAGTTATATATTATCTAGGCAAATACATGAGATAAGTGGCGATTTAGATGCAAAGTGTAATTTTTTCATTAATTCATTGTACAGCTTATTTTAATTTTGACTACATGCATGTGTTTTAATTGAAATTTACTATATACTTTGTTGTTGAAACCTGTGATTTGCTTGCATCACCTATAGATGGTTGTCATCTAAAGAAATAGATCAAGAATGTATAAAGTATTAGAGGAGACAAATTCCTCGTCTAATGTGTGAAGTGAAAAAGTATCTACCTTCGTCGTTTTTCAATGCACAAGAACACAACCTCATACACCAAGTTGAGGAGATTGAGAAGTGTGGACCTGTACACACAAGATTGTTGATGTATATGTAACTTCGGAATGTATTTCACATATATGTAAATTGTATTCCTATAGAGATGTTATTATTCCTCTATACGGAAGTGTCGTTATTTATATTGTAAGTGTTGTAACTTATACTTGATGGGTTATTAGACCACCTTGTTTGGGGTTGGCCCTGTATAAGTCATGTGGGTCAAAGGGTTATTAAACCACCCTATTGGGGGTCGGCCATGTGGGTCGAAGGGTTATTAGACCACCCTATTGGGGGTCGGCCCAGTCAGCATTATATTATGTGGTTAAGTTCGAGCCTACATGAGTTAGGTAAAAAGGCAAGTCAAGTCAAGTATAAATAGAGTGCGGGAGACACTCTATTTACTCACTCACTTCTCACACATGCTCTCAAGGAGGAGAGGCGCACTTATGGAGGAGGAGGATCTGCTGCTAGGATGTGTCTATCTCTCATGGTTGGTTGTATCATTGCTCTATCTATCTCTGAGGAAGTTATTGGGGTTTTTCACCTTTATGGTTTTCCCCAAGTAAATCTTTGTGTCTCTTGCGTGCTTGTATTATTGTCTCCATGATTGATATGCTGTAGATATGCTGTACATGTTGTTCTCTCAGTTAAGATCCTAGATCACATTGAAGTAAATTCAGAAAATTTAACATGGTATCAGAGCTAGCCTGAAAGAAGGCATGATATGGCATGTATGACACTTGTTGCACTTACGATGCTAGGGCTTGATATAGCAAAAACCAGTCATCGTAGCACTTTCGCTATAAATCCGTTTTGGCGAAGTTTTCGGATCTGAAATTGTTACAGGACGAAGATTAAATCTCCAGGTATCTTGTGTCCAAAGTACAACCTATAATTCGTTGTACTTTGTGATTTATGATCTGTACAATATAGGGTTTCTGCCTCTTCCAGATCTGAGTCAAAATCAGGTGACCTTGGGAAAAAGGTCATATCTTGGGCTAGGAAGCTCCAAATGAAATTTTGTATAAAGAAACAGGTAGCACACAGTCTGCACTATCTCAGAAAACTTTTTCAAAGGCCGAAGTTGAACCAGTGACACGTGGCACTCCGTACAAGTTCGCTCTCCTGTTTTATCCCAAAACAGGTCACGTTGCGACATTTGGCATAACTCTCTCTCAGAGAGTCCAATTGAGGTCAGACCTGTCAGGATGGAAAGGTAACAGGCCGAGATATCTCAAAAAACTTTTTCAGAGGCCGAAGTTAAAACAGTGACACGTGGCACGCCGTACAAGTTCGCTCTCTTGTTTTATCCCAAAACAGGTCGCGTTGCGACATTTGGCATAACTCTCTCTCAGAGAATCCAATTGAGGTCAGACCTGTCAGGATGGAAAGATAACAGGTCAGGATATCTCAGGAAACGTTTTCATACCCTGTGGATCAAAAATTTCAGAGTTACACCAGAAACAATCAGGTACATATTTCTATCAAAACAGAATTATTTTTTGGTACCTTCATTCATGGCTTCCAGAATTTAGGGCTTTGGAGAAAGTTGGAATTTTTGTAATCAGAGACCACGGCTGGATGCTACTCATCAAAATAGAAATTTAGAGACCAAGATCAGAATTGTTGGTTGGGCAGAAGGCCGGGCTTGATTAGACCCTAGTTCGGGACTTTGATCAGAAAAGTGGAAAATTAGGGCTTCTGTAAAAATGGGAATTTTTGAAATCTATGACCACGGCTGGAAGCTCCTCAGAAAAATAGAAGCTTCTAGCTTTGGATCAAACATTTTGATTGGGCAGAAGAGTGGGCTTCATCAAACCCCAGTTCAGGGTCACGTCCAGTGAATCCAGAAGTTTCAAAAGCAAAATTGAGGAGTGAAACTTTGCAGTTTTCAATTTCTGAATATACCAACTTGATCAGCTCATCAAGGCACATATTTCTATCCTGTCAGAAGTTTGAAATTAAAAGTTTGAATTTTTGGGGTTTCTCTGACAAACCCATATCCATCTCAAGGTCCAGTTCTTGCAAATCAAGTGGATTGGGTTAATCCTAGAAGAAGATGGATTGATCACCTGCATAAGTGAAGAAGTTCCTGTCTCAGAGGGAGATGAGGATAAGGCCTTACATAAGAAGATTACAAGCGATCTCGACAGGTATGACTCATCGAGGTATGTTTCGATATTTTTCCATGATTAAGTTTATGGTATGTTTGTCTTCATGTTATTACGGTTAGTACAATTTTGATTTTAGATTTGTTGTATCACCTTAACAAAATTATGAATGCATGATATTCATTGGTTAGGGTGTTGACACTTATGATTGTACTAATGCATTATGGTGATGTATGAGATTTATGTTGTCTACTAACATGAAATGTACACCAAGAAAGACAGATCATGTTCTGGTCCAAGAACATATGATCCTGATAACATGAGGACAAAGATTCATCCATTGTCATGGATCTCATAGAAGATCCATTTACGAGGTATGTATAACTTGGTTTTGTAATAGTTAACCTATGAGATATATAGGTTACTAGCACAAGTCATTGAAGAAGAACAAGAAGACATCATGTGAGTATGTTAGACATAAATAGCTAGCATGCTAATCCAGGTATGTTTTTCCTATATCAAGATAGAATCCTACCTTGTGTTAGGATCTTATACTGTTGTTGATAATGATTATTCATGAAGTCACAGGTTTGAATAATCATGATTGTATGCATTTTATGTTTCTTACCATAATTGATGATATGATGGTATAGGTTTGAATAATCACAGGTTTTATGCATTTTATATCTCTTATCTTGATTGATGATTCAACTAACCTGAAGAGTCATATTAATTATAGGTTTAGACATGTTATGCTGCTTATGATTTGACTAACCATAAGAATCCTACATAAACCTTGAATGCTAATGCTTATTATTTCTGATTGAAATGATCATGAGTATACATGCTTGAGATTATTGTGTTTTAATAGTATACTAATGAATGTATGATTTTATATGAATCATGATACTAATAAGCATGCATAGGGACCAAGGATGAATATGAGTTCAAGAACAGGTAATTCAGGAAGCAAAGATCAAGAGGGAGCACACTCCAGTTGCTCCTACCAGAAAGCAAAGGAGCACACTCCAGTTGTTCCTGCAATAAAGAAAAGGAGCACACTTCAGTAGTTTATGCAAGGATGCAGATATTCAAAGGGAGTTGACCATGTTTCTACATTCCACAACATAAAGGTGTAGAAGAAGCTACTTCAGATTAGGACTCCAGCATCTCCTACAAGGAAACGAAGACTCAGAGGGAGTCCACCCAACGAACAAACAAAGATAAGTATTTGAATTGTCATTTCTTAAATAATACTGTTCAATAATGTATATACTAATGTTCCTAGAATTAGGTTGTGTATTATGCATATTAGAATAATTGCATTGATATGCATGGGTAAGTGGCCTATGGCACTGTACAACATTCCATTGCTACTTATCTAGAATGAAACCTCTTTGCTGACATGTTGGGAGTTGTGCACACTCTTAACAATGTTCTGGTAGAGATTGGAAGGCATCTAGAAAGTTACAGAATATGGATAAATGTTGTATTGAAGCATTGGCTAAGATAATTGCATGACTGTATGGCATATTTCTTTATGTGTAAGAATTTGTTCTGAAAACTATGGGATGTTTTCTAATCATGCAATTTAACTTGTGGTGTAGGAAAGATCGTATGCCATCTCCTACAAAAGAAGAACTACAACATTTGTTCCAGCAACAAAGATATCTATTGAAGATATTGAAGTTCCCAGGATCTGGGATGAAGAAATGAAATGCCATGATCCGTCGATCATGAAGAATGATGTTTGGGATGTAATCCCAAGAAGTTTGCTATGACTTCCAAATGGAACTATCAGATCAAGCATGTTGCAGATGGCAGCATTGAGAAATATAAAAGTGATGAAATAGAAGATACACCAGATGGATTCAAGACAGCTTCCTTGAATGGTGTAGTTGAAGAAGTGTACGTAGAGCAGCCACTTGGTTTTGAGACACATGATAGGAAATCATATATGTGCAGAACTTGGTATGATGAAGATAGATTGATTGCCGACACGCAGCGGAAGCTTACTACCGAGTTCAAGATGAAGAACTTGGGGATGATGCACTATTTATTTTTGGCATGGAGGTGTGACAGAGTGTAGATGGAATCTTCCTTGGACAAGGGAAGTATGTAGTAGAGATCCTGAAGAGGTTCGGGATGATGGACTACAAGGATATGGCCACACCTATGGCATCGAATCTGAAGCTTCTATGTGATGCTTCATCTGAGCCGGTTGATGTCTCTTTGTATCATCAGATGATTGGGTCCTTGATGTACCTGACGAACACGAGACCAGACATTTGCTTTGCTGTGAACACATTGAGCCAGTTCCTGACGAATCCGAGGAGTGTTCACCTGGTTGCTGTAAAGCATGTTCTGAGGTACCTGAAGGGTACAGTGGATTATGGGCTCAGGTATGAGGCAAATCAAAAGTTTAACCTGCAGGGTTATGTTGATTCAGATTGGGTTGGCAGTGCTACAGATAGGAAGAGCACATCTGGGTGCTGCTTCAGTATGGGATCAGGTGTGATCTCTTGGTTTAGCAGGAAGCAGTCCTGCGTAGCACTAAGTACAGCTGAGGCAGAGTATGTTGCAGCCTGCTCAGCTAGTTGCGAGGCAGTATGGCTACGGAAGCTACTGTCTGAGTTATTTGATCTCCCGTTGGAGGCTACTGGTATCTTCTGTGATAACCAGAGTTGTGTGAAGCTGTCCGAGAACCCAGTGTTTCATGACAGGTCGAAACACATAGAGATCAAATATCACTATATCAGGGATATGGTGCAGAGAGGAGCTGTGAAGCTCCTGTATGTTGCGACGGACGAGCAGATTGCAGATGTGCTGACGAAGCCACTAGCCAGGGTGAAGTTCGAGTACTTCAGAGAGAGGCTCGGCGTGCTTCAGATCGAGGATACTTCGAGGAAGAAGTGATGGACACATTTGCTGAAGCCATTCCAAGCATGTTGGAAGGAGGATCCTTCACATGACTGTGGATGTAAGCGCTGGATGATGAGCATCAGGATGATGTTCTGGTTTCTGCTTGATATGATCAGTTGGATCATTTTTATGTATGCATCATGTTGGATGCTAGATATGATCAGTTGGATCATGTGTACGTATTTTGTATATGCATCATGTTGGATGCTTGGACCATGTATCTGTATATGTATCAGGTGGATACATTGTATGATCAGGAGGATCATGTATGATGATATGTATCATGTATTTGCATCAGGTAGATGCATTGATGATCAGGAGGATCATGTATGATGATATGTATCATGTATTTGTATCAGGTGGATACATTGATGATCAGGAGGATCATGTATGATGATATGTATCAGGTAGATACTTGGTATGCATCAGGTAGATGCATTGATGATCAGGTGGATCATGCAGCAGGATGTTGCAGTGATGATCAGGATGATCATAGATGACGAGCTTCAGGATGTTGCTCCAGATGACATGCAGCAGGATGTTGCAGTGATGATCAGGATGATCATAGATGACGAGCTTCAGGATGTTGCTCCAGATGACATGCAGCAGGATGTTGCAGTGATGATCAGGATGATCATAGATGACGAGCTTCAGGATGTTGCTCCAGATGACATGCAGCAGGATGTTGCAGTGATGATCAGGATGATCATAGATGACGAGCTTCAGGATGTTTCTCCATATGACATGCAGCAGGATGTTGCAGTGATGATCAGGATGATCATAGATGACGAGCTTCAGGATGTTGCTCCAGATGACATGCAGCAGGACGTTGCAGTGATGATGATCAGGATGATGTATGGTGAGTATCAGGTTGATACTCTGTGGCCGTGGATCAGGTTGTGCAGATGAGCATGTAATTCGTTGCCCTGGGAGATTTGCAGATGGTCTTGCGAGGTTTTGCCTATGGCATGTAATTCGTTGCCCTGGGACATCTGGCAAATGCTCTTTCGAGGTTTTGCTCTGGGAGGACATGTAATTCGTTGCCCTGGGAGATCTGCAGATAGTCTTGCGAGGTTTTGCCTATGGCATGTAATTCGTTGCCCTGGGATATCTGGCAGATGCTCTTGCGAGGTTTTGTCCTATGGCATGTAATTCGTTTCCCTGGGAGATCCGATAGGTTGGGCTTTGTGCCCGTAATCAGTCCTGGGATGCTCTTGCGAGGTTTTGCCATGACCACATGTAATTCGTTGCCCTGGGAGATCCTATAGGTAGAGCTGTGTGCTCGTAACAGCCTGGGATGCTCTTGCGAGGTTTTGTGGTGAGGTCACATGTAATTCGTTGCCCTGGGAGATCCTATAGGTAGAGCTGTGTGCTCGTAACAGCCTGGGATTCTCTTTCGAGGTTTTGTGATGCACGTAAAAGTCCTGAGGATTCCACAGTATGGCCAGTGATGATGAAGACCTACAGGTGGTGGGCCTACATCCAGTATGAAAAAGGACTGGCTCTGTAGAACTTCCTATGACGAGTAGATTCAGAGATTGATTGAGATAGCAGCAGCAGTGACGATGATGATGACTCGATGATGATTATCCAGTGACGATGATCCAGAGAAGATGACTTGTGCTAGAAGAACTATGCTGAGAAATACCTTCCTAGTTAAGAGGGAGTGTTGATGTATATGTAACTTCGGAATGTATTTCACATATATGTAAATTGTATTCCTATAGAGATGTTATTATTCCTCTATACGGAAGTGTCGTTATTTATATTGTAAGTGTTGTAACTTATACTTGATGGGTTATTAGACCACCTTGTTTGGGGTTGGCCCTGTATAAGTCATGTGGGTCAAAGGGTTATTAAACCACCCTATTGGGGGTCGGCCATGTGGGTCGAAGGGTTATTAGACCACCCTATTGGGGGTCGGCCCAGTCAGCATTATATTATGTGGTTAAGTTCGAGCCTACATGAGTTAGGTAAAAAGGAAAGTCAAGTCAAGTATAAATAGAGTGCGGGAGACACTCTATTTACTCACTCACTTCTCACACATGCTCTCAAGGAGGAGAGGCGCACTTATGGAGGAGGAGGATCTGCTGCTAGGATGTGTCTATCTCTCATGGTTGGTTGTATCATTGCTCTATCTATCTCTGAGGAAGTTATTGGGGTTTTTCACCTTTATGGTTTTCCCCAAGTAAATCTTTGTGTCTCTTGCGTGCTTGTATTATTGTCTCCATGATTGATATGCTGTAGATATGCTGTACATGTTGTTCTCTCAGTTAAGATCCTAGATCACATTGAAGTAAATTCAGAAAATTTAACAAAGATCAATGTGGATGGTTGAGAGGCACCTGAAATCACTCAAGGATTTGGTCAGACAAAGAGCACATCCTGAGGGTTCTATGGTAGAGGTATATATGGTATATCAAACCATGGTTTATATCACTCAATATAGTCCTCAAATAGCTGCAAGTAATAATCATAAGGATCGCATTTTGGATGTCAACTCCAACAACAAAATTGAAGGGGAGCACCTATTGGGGAAAGGTAGAATGAGGAAAGTGAGATGTAAGTAGATATTGGATTTATAATACATTTGATTTTTTTTAATGGATTTCATACTTATTTAATTTTTAGTCGTCCTACATAATCCATTATTAATATGAGGGTATACCATGGTAGCTAATTGTATGTTAATTGTTTTATTTTAATACAACTAGTGCAGAGTGGGATGTGATACATCTCTACATTGCAAACAATCTTGATTGGATGAAGATATGGGTTGAATGATGTAAAAATTCTAACAATGTAAGGTTAGCATGGGAATGTGTGTCTACATTGGTCGAAGAAGCTGAACTTAGACGATATACAAATCTTACTCATAAGGAAATTTATTTAGCACATGGTTTAAAAAGTAAACAGGAAAGCATTTTCACCCATGCTACTTATTTTTTTAATATTATTTTATTGATGCATATGACATGTTTTTTTCTTCATAATTTGCATAATTTCCAAGTACAAATATGTTTATGAATTGACAATGTTTTTTTTACGTGTTTGGCATATTGCAGTTGAAACACTACAAGGCCATGTGGGGCAATGGTCGCAAATTTCGCATCAAAAAGTTGGATGAAAAGAGGAAGAATTCTGATAGTGGGATAACAACAGTATTTCATGTTACTAATGGCCACTCTAGGAGTGATAAACATCACCGAGAATGTGAAAATAGATACTATGGGTATTTGCATGATATACTTGAGTGTGACTTTAAGTCATTCAAAATAGTTTTGTTCGACATCAAATAGTACAGGCTAAGAATAAATGAATGTGATCCTAAGAGAACTGTTATTCAACATGATAACGCTTTTACTATGGTTAATACAAGGAATAATAATGTTGATCCAGGATCAAATCCCTATGTTATTCCAAGCCAATGCGAATAGGTATTTTACTCGAAGGTTCTGGGTAGATCAGGTTAGTCATATGTTGTTAAATATGATCCAAGAGGAAGGTTGGTAAAGTATATTGTAGTGGAAGAAGATGATATTGAAGAAGAAGATGACGTAGAGGAGAAGTTAGTTCATGAATCAGACGAAGATGTCGAGGAAGTTCAAGGAGATTTGGAAGACAATGTTCTGAATGAAGATGCTATTGACGATGTGTCAGATCACGAAGAAGTTGAAGAAGTTGAACCAAATGTTGGAGACTATGTTTCAGATGATGATATGTTTGGAATTGATGACATTGATGATGACGATGTTGATATGGCCAATATTTTGAACATGAACTCCGAACCAGATGATATAGATGATGAGTTGGATGAAGAAGAATATTAATGATATCTAAATCTTGAAATGTACGAGGTATGTATTCATATGTTTTTAGTTTATTTGTTCTCTTTCATTTACCTTAAATATTTATTTTCTTAGTTTCCATGTTTGATTGTTATTAATTATGTTTCTTTCAAATATTTAATAGTAGATAAATTGGGTATTGAGGAATTTAGAGTGAAGTGGGGGGGGAGGGTCCATATGAGCTTCCACCTTCATGCGGTTGGCCTTGTTTAGTAGATAATATATTATTCTTGAAACCAAGAGAAGCTCATTCAAGTTTATACCATTGTCATTTTTGTCATATTTGAGATGCCAAGTACTGGGAATTTTCTTCATATTTGAGTCTGCAAACCCTCCCATATAGTGGAGGCATGTGAACTGCCATCCCATGTCAAATTTCAGTGCATTTAGAAACATTTTGAAAAAATTTCAACGTTGGCCCCATCCACAGGTCATTGTTGCCCATGTCTAGTCGCTGCAATACTATGTCTTTTAAGTGTTTATTTTAAAATTATTTCGATATGCACGTTGACGCATCTAGTGCAAGGGTGATAACATCAAAAAACAAGTACTTGATAAATTGCACAAGCTTCATCAGATATTTCTTGTCTTTGGTTTTTGCTCTCATCTAATTTTTTTGTGCTCCATTCAATAGAGTGGCTCGAAATCATTAATGAAATGTCAGATGACACCTTCTTCTTGCCACCAATATCATGGCCATAATTGGGATGCATGATGTTCATTTTGAATGACATAGGCGATGAGTATAAATATTAGCACGACCATGACATGGATGGGTATGTCGGGAATTCCAGGCACGTCAATCCGAGAAAGTTCAAATCAAAGTACGATGAGATCGAAGATGTTGATTACTGGGAGTGTCTGTCATATTTGAGTTTGGAAACCCTCCCATATCGTGGAGGCATGTGAACCTCCAGTCCATGTCAAATTTCAGTGCATTCAGAAACAGTTTGAAAAAATTTCAATGTTGGCCCCATCCATAGGTCACTGTTGCCCATGTCTAGTCGCTACAGTACTATGTCTTTTAGGTGTTTCTTTTAAAATTCATTCGACATGTACGTTGATGCATCTATTGCAAGGGTGATAATGTCTAAAAACAATTACTTGATAAATTGCACAAGCTTCATTAGATATTTCTTGTCTTTGTTTTTTGCTCTCATCTAAGTTGTTTGCGCTCCATTCACGAGAGTAGCTCGAAATCATTAATGAAATTTCAGATGGCGCCTTCTTATTGCCACCAATAACATGGGCCTAATTGGCATGCATGATTTTAATTTTGAACAACATAGGCGATGAGTATAAAGATCAGCACGACCATGACATGGATGGGTATGTCAGGAATTCCATGCACGTCAATTCAAGAAAGTTCAAATGAAAGTATGATGAGATCGGAGATGCTGATTACTGGGTGTTTCCATCATATTTGAGTTTGGAAACCATCCCATATCGTGGAGGCATGCAAACCACCAGTCCATGTCAAATTTCAGTGCATTCATAAACAATTTGAAAAAATTTCAACGTTGGCCCCATCCACAGGTCACTATTGCCCATGTCTAGTCGCTGTTGTACTAGGTCTTTTAGGTGTTTATTTTAAAAAACATTTGACATGCACGTCGACACATCTAGTGCAAGGGTGATAAAATCTAAAAAAAAGTACTTTATTAATTGCACAAGCTTCATCAGATATTTCTTGTCTTTTTTTGTTGCTCTCATCTAAGTTTTTTGCACTCCATTCACCAGAGTAGCTTGAACTCATTGATGAAATTTAGGTTGGTGCCTTCTTCTTTCCACCAATCTCATGGGCCTAATTGGCATGCATGATGTTCATTTTAAATGACATAGGAGATGAGTATAAAGATCAGCACGACCATGACATGGATGGGTACGTCGGGACTTCCAGGCACGTCAATCCGATAAAGTTCAAATGAAAGTATGATGAGATCGAAGATGTTGAGTATTGGGCATTTCCATCATATTTGAGTATGGAAACCCTCCCATATTGTGGAGGCATGAGAACCTCCAGTCCATGTCAAATTTCAGTGCATTCAGAAACAGTTTGAAAATTTTTCAATCTTGGCCCCATCCACAAGTCACTATTGCCCATGTCTAGTCGTTGCAGTACTATGTCTTTTAGGTGTTTCTTTTAAAATTATTTTGACATGCACGTTGACGCGTCTAGTGAAATGGTGATAACGTCGAAAAACAAGTACTTGATAAAGTGCACAATCTTCATCAGATATTTCTTGTCTTTGTTTTTTGCTCTCATCTAAGTTTTTTGTGCTCCATTCAACAAAGTAGCTAGAAATCATTTATGAAATGCCAGTTGGAACCTTATTCTTTCCACCAATCTCATGGGCCTAATTGGCATGGATTATGTTCATTTTGAATGACATAGGCGATGAGTATAAAGATCAACACGATCATGACATGGATGGGTATGTCGGTAATTCTAGGCATGTCAATCCGAGAAAGTTCAAATGAAAGTATGATGAGATTAGAGATGACGAGTATTGGGTATTTCCATCATATTTCAGTCTGGAAACCCTCCCATATCATGGAGGCATGCAAACCTCCAATCCATGTCAAATTTCAGTGCATTTAGAAATAGTTTGAAAATTTTTCAACGTTGGCCCCATCCACAAGTCATTGTTGCCCATGTCTAGTTGTTGCGGTACTAGGTCTTTTAGGTGTTTCTTTTAAAATTATTTCGACATACACGTCGAGAAATCTAGTGTAAGGGAGATAACTTCAAAAAACAATTACTTGATAAATTGCACAAGCTTCATCAAATATTTCTTGTCTTTGTTTTTTTCTCTCATCTAAGTTTTTTGCACTCCATTCACCAGAGTAGCTCGAAATCATTGATGAAATGTCGGTTGGCGCCTTCTTCTTGCCACCAATATCACGGGCCTAATTGGAATGCATGATGTTCATTTTCAATGGCATAGGTGATGAGTATAAATATCAACATGACCATGACGTGGATGGGTATGTTGGGAATTCCTGGCACGTCAATCCAAGAAATTTCAAATGAAAGTATGATGAGATTAGAGATGCCGAGTACTGGGAGTTTCCCTCATATTTGAGTATGGAAACCCTACCATATCATGGAGGCATAAAAACTACCAATCCATGTCAAATTTCAGTCCATTCAAAAACAATTTGAAAATTTTTCAACATTGGCCTCATCCACAGGTCACTATTGCCCATGTCTAGTCGCTGCAATACTATGTATTTTAGGTGTTTCTTTTAAATTATTTCAACATGCACGTCGACGCATATAGTGCAAGGGAGATAACGTTGAAAAACAAGTACTTGATAAATTGCACAACCTTCATCAGATATTTGTTGTCTTTGTTTTTTCCTCTCATCTAATTTTGTTGTGCTCCATTCACTAGAGTAGCTCAAAATCATTGATGAAATGTCGGTTGATGCATTCTTCTTGCCACCAATCTCATGGGCCTAATTGGCATGCATGATGTTCATTTTGAACGACATAGGCGACGAGTATAAATATCAGCATGACCATGACGTGGATGGGTATGCCATGTAATGTTTTGATCAACGGTTGAATTTTTTATACCATCTCGACTAAGACAAATCTTGAATGCACATAGTCTTTGAACGTTTTGAAAAATGGAAGATTCTTTGAAGGTGAAATTGCAGTTGTGATGAAGAATCCAATGTTCATGTAATTTGTGGATCAACGGTTGAGGTTTTTATACCATCTCAACTAAGACATATTTTGAATGCATATAGTCTTTGACCGTTTCAAAAACTGGAATATTCTTAGAAGGTGAAATTGCAGTTATGATGAAGACTCCATTGTTCATGTAATTTTTGGATCAACGATTGATCAGGTTTTTATACCATCTCAACTAAGACATATTTTTAATGCATCTAGTCTTCGAGCCTTTCAAAAAATGGAAGATTCTTGGAAGGTGAAATTGCAGTTGTGATTAAGATTGGTGTTCATGTCATTTATGGATCAACGTTGAGGTTTCTATACCATCTCAACTAAGACAAATTTTGAATGCAGATAGTCTTTGAGCCTTTAAAAAATTGGAAGATTCTTAGAAGGTGAAATTGCAGTTGTGATGAAGATTGGTGTTCATGTAATTTGTGGATCAATGGTTGAGGTTTTTATACCATCTCAACTAAGAAAATTTTTGAATGCACATAGTCTTTGAGCATTTAAAAAAATGGACGATTCTTAGAAGGTGAAATTGCAGTTGTGATGAAGACTCAAGTGTTCATGTAATTTTTCAATCAACGGTTGAGGTTTTTATACCATCTCAACTAAGACATTCTAAATGCATAGTCTTTTAGAAAGATCACATGGAAAGTGGATAGACAAGGAGCAAGATTGTGGCAAGTGGCAGTCATCCTAGAGCTTAGATTGAAAATGGATGGAAGAGTAAAAGTTTGGTGTTCCACATGTGTATTATTATTTATTTCCCTAAATAATATCGACACCAATGTTGGACTAAGGCATAAGGCATGGAATGAATTGGCATATGAACTAGACTAAAGTATGGTATCAAATAACTCTTTGAATGAGATGTGATAGTGTTTCCTCCATGTTTGAGTACGGCTCCAAGTTTTAGTACGGACCCACGACCATTCAAAGAGCTTAAAAAGAGATTTGTGATAAAATGGATGCCCTATAGAAAACACTCAAGAGTTATTTTGTAGAATGAGGCGAAGGCTAGTCACACACAAACTTCTTGAGCTTTCCCCGAAGCTTCTTGGTATGAAAAAAATAAATAACATGGTGCAAATGGAGGGCATGGTCCACCCACTTCTTCATCAAGATAAAAATATCATCCAAATAACTAATGATCCATTTCCATTCATGCCATTTTCTATGTATTTTGGAATTATATTGTTGTTATTTTACCATTGCATCCCCACGTTTATGGGTTTTGTGCCTAATGGTTTTATTTCTTAGATGGTCCCTCAACCTGCATTTCTCATTGATTTGGTCAATGGCACTAATCATTGGAATTGGAAATTGGCCTCAACAACATGGACTATTTACTCCCCTTACCACATCACATTGGTGTCTCGTGTCATGTTACTTATAATGGAAATATAAAAATATAGGAATCCCTTGACTTAGAGGGACGATTTGGAGTATTTACATAAAGAATCTAAACACGGTGTAAGAATATGGATTGTAAGAAATTGAATGATGCTTATATAACACTTATGGGCCAAATATTCATTTTACAATGCCTCTCTTGTGGTTTAGGACCATGTGAATGTGCTATGTGCCATAAGAACATATTCTAGGATCTAATAATTTTATTTTAACATGGCAAGGGAATTATAATAAGCATTATTGTTGAACAAAACCTTGTAATGGTGCTCATATGACATATGTAAGCCAAATTTTCTCTTTACAAGCCTTGTGCGGTAGTTTTTGAAGTCGTTCATTATCTATGAGCCTACAAAACATCTTTTGGGAACCAAGACATTTCTTTTTATCCTTGGAATGTGTCAAAGGCCTTGATAAGTATATCTAGTGTGTAAAACCTCATAATGCAAGGGGTCACCTTAATAGTATGGTAAATACCACGTGAACGTATACAAGAAGTATTTAATTTTTTGAATATATATTTTGGTACACTGGTAAATAATTAGAGCAGTGGCATTTAAAATTATTGATGTAATCTTTTGTGACATAATGGTAAATTGTTAGTAAGTGAATATTAATTAATAGAAATCAAGCTACCACTAGGGGATTGGAGTAATAATAAAAGTATGTGGAAATTTATTAAAATTCATAAATGCATGGTTGATGAGTTCTAAAACTATATTTTAGGCCCTACGCCACTCAAGCTCCTCCCCTACTTATTTCAAGAACCCCAAGCACCATCCATTGTGAAAAGAAACTCAAAACTTTGTCCATATGATTCCTATAAAATTCGTGTGGTAGTTTTGGATGTTTTGCAAGGTCCATTAGCCTAAAAGCATATTTTAGGCCCTAAGACATCAATATTCCTCCTTGCACCATGACATTGTAGGCCAAATATTCCCTTTATAATCTTGTGTGGTGGTTTTGGATGATGTGCATGGTGTAACATCCCAAAAAGTATATTTTCATGCCATAAATATGCTAATTTTTTTCATTAAACAATGACTCCAAGGCCTTAAGAACCACTAGTGCAAAACCTCATAATTATGCCCAAATGACAAATGTGGGTCAAAGATTCTCTTTACAAGAATTGTGTCGTGCTTTTGGATCTTATGCATGGAACGTGGCCAGGCCCCAAGAACCATACTTGGTGCACAATACCTCATAATACTACCCATATGATACTTGTATGTCAAATATTTGCATAATATTTGTGGTGGTTTTGGACTTTGTGCATGGTACATAAGCCCTTAAAAAAAATTATTCTTTGGTATGTTTATGTTCCTCCTTGAACCATGATTAGGGTCTTGATAAATATCCTTGGTGTGCAAAACCTTGTAATGGGTCCCATATAGCATTTGTAGTCCAAAGATTCTATTTAAAGGGCATGTGTGTCCAATTTGGACCTTACACATGGTCCATGATCCCTAGAATAATTTTTAATTCCTTAAGATGCTAGTATTCAACCTCATACCATATCTACATTCATATCGTATCTACATACCCAAAAATCATCCCTAGTGGGAAAAACCTAGTAATCACGTCAACATAATTCTAGTAAGGCAAAATTCCACTGTATAGGACTTACATGTAGTTTTGGATCCTAATCATGGTTAATGAATCATAAAAGTGACTTGTAGGACATAAATTGCTATATTTATACCTAAACCATCCTATAGGTATAGAGAACCATCTCTAATGTCTAAAACCTCATAATGGCCTCTGTATGATCCTTGTAAGGTAAATATTCTCTTTACTACCATGGGTGGTGATTTTGGACCTTATGTAGTCCAAAATCCTTAAATGTTGTTAAAGAAATGTAACTGCGGAAGATATTCTAAATGTATTTGTCTATTGTATTATTGTATTCCTCCTTCGGTAGATGTCATTGATGTAATTAATAATGTAAGAGTCATTGAAAGAGACAATGTAAACCCTAATTGATTAGGTTGGCCTGGAAAGATCTAGAAAATAATATTTTATTGTAAAGAGTACAGGTCATCCCAGTTAGGTGAGTCAAGCCGACCTAGTTAGTAAATAGGTCAATTCAAATGTAAAGTATAAATAGAAGATTGAGTTGCTCATTTGTAACACTCATATCAGTCACTTAAGTTCGCATAAGAGAGAGAGAAGTTTGCACAAGAGAAGGAGGGAAGTTGATTTTGTCTTTGGGTTTTATCTTGTACTTGTGAATTCTATATTGAGGAAGTTTTGTCGGGGTTTTATCCCTTGTGATTTCCCCGAGAGAAATTTTGTGTTATTTTTCTTGGTGTGCTTGTCTTTATTTCAGTGATTAGATTGTTTAATGTTATTATGCTAAACAAGTAGAAAAACTAACATGGTATCAGAGCAGGTATGAAAGAAAACATTGTGCATCCTACGCAACTGTATAAAATAGGGCTTCTTATTTCGAGATCTCTCTCCATGAATGAGCTGAAAAAGAGGGTGCATCTAACTTGCCTCACTAGGGCGCATCTTTCTGTCGAAGCAGAATTCAATTATGAGAATTTTCATTTTTGGGCCCCCCACTACAGCCCGGAGAAACTAGGGCATCAATTTTTTAATCATCTTCTCACAGAATCAGGAGAAGGATTACTTTACTCAACTCGCCTTGAGGAGGCACATCTTTTCATACAATTAGTTTTCCAAAATGTTGAAGTTGGAAAATTAGGGTTTCTTTGTCAAACCCTAGGTCAAGGTAGAAGTAGTTTTTCAAAAGGACTACTTTTCTAGTAAGTCCTACATCTATTATATTTCCATTTGAGGTTCTCATTTTATCAAAATGAAAAAAAATAACAAGCTTGATGAGAAGCTTGAAGGAGCTGAGAACTTCAGGGCATGGAAATATAGAGTCATGCTCATTCTTGAAGAACATGACCTAGAAGTATTTATAAAAGAGGGACTTATAGAACCATAACGAGATGAAGCCAAAGCAATACACAAGAAGAATATGATCAAGGCTAAGAGAATCATAGACGATTCTATCAAATATCACTTGATTCCTCAAGTATCCTCAAAGAAGACTCTGAAAGAAATGTTTGATGCTTTGACCAGCCTATTTGAAGGAAAGAATATTAACAGGAAGATGACCTTGAGAAATCAACTCAAGGGTTTGAAGATCCAGAAGTCTGAGACTATGGAATCATACTTCTCCAAAGTGTCCCAGATCAAAGAACAATTAGAAGCTATTGGAGATATGGTAGAAGATGTTGAATTTGTAATGACCACTTTCAATGGTCTTCCTAGAGATTGGGAACCCTTTGTTCGTGGCATATGTGCTAGGAAGAAACTAATCCAGTTCGGAAAACTATAGTAAGAGTGTGTACAAGAGGAAGAAAGAATAGCAGTAAGAGAGGAGAAACTAAATGACAATGAAGATCAAGCTTTGGAAACTCATGCAAAAGTTGGAAGGAAAAGAAAGAATGGTGTACGTACCCATGACCACTCTCCTAGAATATATCAAAGGAACAAGAGGTTCAATAGATACCTCTCCTCAATTGAATGTTACTCTTGTCACAAGACATGAAGCATAGCAAGAAATTGTCCATTTAAATCTGGACAACCTAAGAAGCAAACGAAAAATATTTCATGCTCATGCAGCTGAAGATAGTGATTATGATGACGAAGTCAAAACCAAAGAAGATGAGGACTGGACAGTGAAAAATATGTACAAATATCATCCATCACTGGTTCAGTATCTCATGGAAGTGATACTTGGCTAGTGGAAAGTGGAGCCTCAAAACACATGAGGGGATACAAGGAGTCTCTTTCACATCTCATGTGGAAAGACTCTCCACACAAAGTAAAGCTTGGAGATGATTATCACTACCCTACCAAAGGGATGTGAGAAGCCTCTTACAAGTTGGACTTTGGAAATTCCATGAACATGAAGGAAGTGCTATATGTTCCAGGTTTGAAAAAGAACCTTCTTTCTATTTCAGCATTAGATAAGAAAGGTCTTAGAATTTCATTTGTAGATGGAGAAGTTCTTATGTGGACAAACGGGAAGACTATCAATGATGCAATTGTTATTGGAGTAGAAGAAGGAGGAATTTATAAACTTAAGGGTCATGCAGATTCAACATTGATGACTAGTACCATGAACCCCTGTGAACTATGGCATAGAATACTAGCTCATGTACATTACAAATCCTTACCAATAGTAAGAAAGGTGGTGACTAGACTACCAGATATCCAAGTTGATCATGAAGGAGTGTGCAAAGAATGCACACAAGGAAAAATTATGAAGAATCCATTTCCAAGCAGTGATAGAAAATCTAAAGGCATATTGGACATCATTCATTCTGACATTTTTGGACCTATGTCTACCACTTCATTAATCAGGTATGTTTACTATGCTTATTTTATTGATGATTACTCCCGTAAAAAATGGATTTATTTTCTAAAGAGTAAAGATGAAGTTTTTGGAAAGTTTAAAGAGTTCAAGGCTCGTGTGGAAAATATCTCTGAAAAGAGGATCAAGATTCTAAGGACAGATGATGGAGGTGAATACACTTCAGGTGATTTCAAATATTTTTGTAAACAAGCAGGGGTTAAGAGGGAGATTACCATTCCCTATAATCCACAACAGAATGGTGTAGCTGAAAGGAAGAACAGAACTATCATGGAAGCAGTGAAGGCCATGATCCATGATCCAGACCTACCCATGCATCTATGGGATGAAACATCTAGAACCGCAGTCTATGTACATAATAGAATCTCTCACAGTGCTCTTGGAAACAAGACCCCAAAAGATATGTTCACCGATAAAAAGCATGAATTCATTCATCTAAATATATTTGGATGTCCAGTATTTATTCACATTCCAAAAGAGAAGAGATCAAAGTTGGAGCCTTCATGAAAGAAGGGAATATTTGTGGGTTATAGTGAGCAGTCAAAGGCTTACCGTATCTACATCCCAGGATACTGTCAGATTGAGCTTAGCAGGGATGTTACATTTGATGAAGACACAGCCTTCAACAAGTCTAAGAAGACTCTTTAAGATGAAGAGGAGCATGAATCTCCTAGATTTAGAGAAACCAATGATGTACCAAACAGAAATATTGAAGAGGAACCTATTCCAGAGGATCATGACATGAAAGAACCTCATAGACCTGATAAGACACCTCATGGAGAAAATCCATGAAAGATAAGACTAGCTTGGGCACGAGAAATAATACAAGATCCAGGAAGATATGGTGCCCCAGAAGGAAGCAAGATACCAAGGCCATATTCCAGTTATGTAGCCTTGATGTGTAACCTTGTTGAAGGAGAACCTACATGTTTTGAAGATGCAGTAAAGAAGAAGGATTGGTTGGATGCTATCAATGAAGAATACCAATCCATCATTAAGAATGATGTGTGGGATGTGGTACCAATACCAAAGGAAAAGTCAATTGTTTCGTCAAAATGGATCTTCAAAACAAAATACTCAGCAGACGAAAGCATTGAAAAATACAAGGCAAGGTTCGTAGCTCAGGGGTTCTCTTAGAAGGAAGGAATCGATTATGAGGAGACCTTTTCCCCTGTGGCTAGATATACCTCAATTAGAACCATCCTTGCCTTGGCATTAAGATGAAATGGAAGCTACATCAAATGGATGTAAAGACAACTTTCCTAAATGGAAAGATAGAAGAAGAAGTATGCATCGAGCAACCTGAAGGATTTGAAACAGAAGATAGAAAAACACATGTATGTAAATTGAAGAAAGCATTACATGGGTTGAAGCAAGCACCCAGAGCATGGTATGGAAGAATCGATGGCTTCCTAATGAGCTTTGGATTTACCAAGAGTAAGGAAGATTTTAATCTTTATTATAAGGTCATAGATGATGAACCTATGATATTACTATTGTATGTGGATGATTTGTTCTTGACAGGAGAAGACAAACCCATCATTGATTGTAATAAGAAGCTTGTTGCAGAATTTGAAATGAAAGACTTTCAGATGATACACTATTTTCTAGGTCTTAAAGTATGGCAATTCCTAGATGAGATTTTCCTGAGTCAAGGAAAATATACTATTGAGATCCTAAAGAAATTTGGGATGTTGGATTGTAAGGCCATGACTACTCTGATGGTGACAAACTTGAAGCTCATGCATGATGCTTGATCAAAGATAGTAGATGTCACATTGTACAAACAAATTATTGGGTCATTGATGTACTTGACCAATACTAGACTAGACATATGTTTTGTTGTGAACACCTTGATCTAGTATATGGTGAATCCCAGACATGTTCACCTGATTGCAACAAAACATGTGATTAGGTACCTAAAAGGTATGAGAGACTATGGACTCAGACATGCTTCTGATAGTGAGTTCATATTGTACGAATATATAGACTTGGATTGGGATGGAATTTTTAAAGATAGAAAAAGTACTTCAGGATGTTGATTTAGTTTGGGATCAGGTATGATCTCACGGCTCAGTAGGAATAAGCCTTGTGTTTCTCTCAGTACAGCAGAAGCATAATACATAGCAGCATGTTCAGCTTGTAGCGAAGCAGTGTGGCTTCACAAGATGTTAGCAGGATTGTTCGATGTAGAGATAGATGTGACTGATATTCTCTGTGACAATCAGAGTTGTATCAAGATGACAGAGAATTCAGTGTTCCACGATAGATCGAATCACATCGAGATCAAGTTTCACTATATCCGGGATATGGTGCAGAAGGGAGTTGTAAAGCTCAAGTATGTTTCTACAGAGGAACAAGTTGCTTATGTGTTGACTAAGCCTCTGTCTCGCATAAATTTTGAAGACTTTTGAGACAATCTTGGTGTGGTATGAAAAGGACCTCCCTCGAAAGAATGAGTAGATGCTAGTCCTTGGCGACTGAAGATCAATACTTTCCGACTGATAGAGATGGCAGTCCTTGCTGACTAAAGATCAGTAGTTTCCAACTGATAGAGATTCCATTCCTTGGTGATTGAATATTAGTACTTGTCGAATGATAGAGAGGCCAGTCCTTGGTGACTAAAGATCAGTACTTTTCGACTGATAGAGATTCCAGTCCTTGTTGACTGAAGATCAGTACTTGCCGACTGATAGAGATGTCAGTCCTTGGTGACTAAGGATCAATACTTTTCGACTGATAGAGATTCCAGTCCTTGGTGATTGAATATCAGTACTTGTCGATTGATAGAGATGTCAGTCCTTGGTGACTGAAGATCAGTACTTTCCGACTGATCGAGATGTCAGTCCTTGGTGACTGAATATCAGTACTTTCCAACTGATAGAGATGCTAGTCCTTGGTGACTAAAGATCAGTACTTTCCGACGGATAGATATGCTAGTCCTTGGTGACTGAAGATAAGTACTTGCCGACTGATAGAGATGCTACTCCTTGGTGACTGAAGATCAATACTTGTCGACTGATAGAGATTCCATTCCTTGGTGATTGGAGATAATTACTTGCCAACTGATAGAGATTCCATTCCTTGGTGACTGAAGATCAGTACTTTCTGACTGATAGAGATGTCAGTCCTTGGTGACTTAAGATCAATACTTGTTGACTGATAGAGATACCAGTCCTTTCCAGCTGAAGATCAATACTTTCTGACTGATAGAGATGTTATTCCTTACCGACTGAAGATCAATACTTGTCGACTGATAGAGATGCCAGTCCTTGTCGATTGAAGATTAGTATTTTTTTACTGATGATTGATGTTGTTGTTCCAGTGATTACTTACTGATGATTGTGTTCCAGTACTTGTTGGTTGATGATTGATTTTGTTCCAATGTTCAAACACTGATGATGATGCTGATGGTGGTATTCCAGCAGACAATGATGATGATGTTCCAGCAGACGATGATGATGTTGATGATGATATTCTAGTAGATGATGATGATGTTGATGGTGATATTCCAGCAGACAATGATGATGATGCTGATGATGATGTTCCAACAGACGATGATGATGCTGATGGTGATATTCCATCAGACAATGATCATGATGCTGATGATGATTTCCTAGCAGATGATGATGATGATGATGATGATAATATTCTAGTAGACGATGATGATGCTGATGTTGATATTATAGCAGACAATGATGATGATGTTCCAATAGAAAATGATGATGCTTATGGAGATATTCCAGCAGACAATGATGATGATGTTGCTGATGATGTTCTAGCAAGTGATGATGATGGTGATGGTGATATTCCAGCAGACGATGATGATGATGCTGATGATGATGTTCCATCAGATGATGTGATACCCCATATGTATAATGATTCAAAAAATTCCTACGACATATAGAAATTCCCAAGTTAGTTGGATAGTTGTTGATGTCATTGATGTTACCTGCATAATACCTTTCTAGTTAAGAGGTAGTGTTAAAGAAATATAACTGTGGAAGATATTCTAAATGTATTTGTCTATTGTATTATTGTATTCCTCCTTTAGGAGGTATCATTTATGTAATTAATAATGTAAGAGTCATTGAAAGAGTCAATGTAAACCCTAACTTATTAGGTCGACCTGGCAATATCTAGAAAATAATATTTTATTGTAAAGAGTACAGGTTGGCCCAGTTAGGTGAGTCAAGCCGACCTATTTAGTAAATAGGTCAAGTCAAATGTAAAGTACAAATAGGAGATTGCGTTGCTCATTTGTAACACCCATATCACTCACATAAGTTCACATAGAAGAGAGATAAGTTCGCACAAGAGAAGGAGATAAGCTGATTTTATCTTGGGGTTTTATCTTGTACTTGTGAATTCTATATTGAGGAAGTTTTGTCGGGTTTTCTCCCTTGTGGTTTCCCCAAGAAAAATTTGGTGTTCTTTGTTTTGTTGTGCTTTTCTTTCTTTCAGTGATTAGATTGTTTAATGTTATTATGCTAAACAAGTAGAAAAACTAAAAAATGCATCATTTAGGCCTAATACGTCAATTTTCGTCCTCAAGTCATGGTGAGGACATTGAGAACCATCCATGGTATAAAAAACCCTCATAATAATGGCTATTTTGGAACATGTATGCTAAATATTCCATTAAAGGATACATGTGATGGTTTTTAACCCTCTACATGGTCCATGAGCCGAAAATTGATATTTAAATCTTGAGTTATCAGATATAATCTTGAGTTATAGTGGTAGCTAACATAATTCGAACATGGTCCTTGTCCAAGTAATCATGAGCAATTATCGATTCCTTTGGTTAAAAGAAAAACATATCCAAGGATGTGATAACCATCTCTAGGGGAAAAAAAATTGTAGTGGTGCCCATATGAAACCACCATGTAAAGCCTACATATGGAATCTTTCACATGTGAGCAATATTCGGTTGAAATTTCAAGGGTTGGCACACCATGGATGGTTCTCATGGCCTAAGCGATGGTAAAGAGTCAAAATATAGGAAATTTGACCATAACATTTTTATTTAGGGCCATGTGTATCACATAGATCTTGTATAGGGAATGTTTTTCCTAGAAGTGGAATATTGTGAATAGAACATGACCCAATGTTGAAACACATGGTCAAAGTCTTTACCAATGTTCTCTAGGATGCATGTCCATGAGTACTTGGACCTAAGATAATACATAGAACATGCATTAGAAATATCTATATTACACACTACACCATAATGGAAAAATTTTCTTAAGCCCCGAATACCTTAACTCCCTAACCATTAAAAACCTAAATTGTTAAACCCCCAACCCCTGAACCCGTCACTTATCGATAGGGTGTTTCACCATTTTGGCAAGGGAAAATTCGGTCACCTGCTCTGTATTTGATTTAGACCTGCACTTTGGTTTGTGTGACGGGAAATGTAGTTCGAAGGGAAACCATGGAATGAAATTCCAATTCACTAATTAATATGGTGTTTCTCCATTTTTTCGAGGGCAAAGTCCACCTCCTCCACATCTGATTTAGAGCTACGGTCCAATTTGTAATGTGGTGCCATTGTTGGTGGGCATGTGGACTTGGATTTAAACTTAACCGAATTTAAATGGCACTGCGAGGCTTCCATTGCACAAGCACAAGTAGGAGCAAGAGTAGGGGTTTCGATTGGACAATCAGGAGAAATGTGTTCGGTATGTGGTCGTACTGCCTTTCAATACTGCCTATAAATCATTTTTTTCACTTAGTTACTATTTCTCATTGGATACGGAAAACCTAGAGAAGACCCTAGCTCATTGGGTTGGCTTGATTTAAAACCCTAGCTCATTTTTGTTAGAAATTTAAATCTGGAGGTCCTCCTTATGTTTTTGATGTTTTGACATGGGGGGACTACGTTATGTTCCCTAGGTGACTTTTTTAATGTAAGTGAATTTATATTATTAAAGTGAATATTGTACTTTATGAACTTAAAGTGTATTTAAGTTGTGGGACCCTAGAGCATTTAATTATTAAAGTATTTAATATGAGCATTAAATGTGAGCCCTAATATTCATTTAAATCCTAGCCATTGAAAAGGTGGTTAGGGAATTTGGGGTTAGGGAAAAGGAACAAAAAGTATAAAAGACATCTAGGAGAAGAGAAAGACATCAAGTGAGAGAAAGATCAAAGAGAAAGAAATATGAGTTTGATTTCTGAGTTGAGAGAGCAATTTTCCAAGTCAAATCATTGGCACAATTTCCAAGGCAACTTGCAGCAGAGAGAAAAATTGTACAATCATCAGATTCCATGTTCGTACAATAGATTCCATATCCTTACAACAACATTTTGGATTAGTTTTTGAGGCAACAAGCAGAGGCACATATTTCAAGGTGATTGGAACAGTTAGTACCGGCTCAAATCTGGCACAAATCCCGAGGAAGAATCCGTACAGTTCAGACTGGCACATGTGGGTATATTCTCCTAGATTTTGACATTTTGAGAGATAAGTACTGCATATTGTTGAATCTCTGATTTGTATGGTGGAAAGAAAAAAAATTGAGTTGTATGAAATTTCAGAATTTCTCTTCATTAATAAAATCTTTCTCTGGGTTTTCTCTTGTGGGGGTTTTTCTCTGGGGTTGGCCCTAAAATTATTTATGTCCATATTTTTTCAATACATATGACTATAGGTTCTTTGTATTTCTTTTCAAGTTCATATCCATGGGACAATATTATTGTTTATGATTAATGAACTCAATGAAGAATAAATTAGAGTCGAGCCTAAGTGTTTGATAAAATATCAGAATGAACAATTGTTATTTTTTTATCAAATTTATTCATGGTATCGGAGCGTGAGTTCTAAAAAGATTGTGGACACATTGCTTTACTTGCTGAGATATAAAGTGGGTTGATACAAGCGACTTGTAAGTGTTTCTTACAGCAAAAGATAGCTCTTAAAGACAAGCTGCATAGTACCGAGATGACTTCACTCGGGAATGAGGAGGAGGTTACCTCCTTTCATTCAAGTTCTGGTAGTACCGGTTACTAGGATGATAGGAATTGGTCAATTGATAGTAGAGAATCTAGACATATGAAAGGAACATGGGATATGTTCCTCAGTATTTTAAAAACAGGTCCAGGACATCATGTACAAACTGGAGTAGGATTAGTGCATGAGGTAAGAGGAGTTGAGAGAGTTTGCTTCCAACTTGCACTTGGAGAATTTATGACGGTTTATGATGTGCTTTTTGTTTCGAGAATGACAGATAACTTAATCTCAATATCAACCCTGGAGGAGGATGGATACGCAGTATTATTTAGATGTGGACATGTGTTCATCTACTTAGTGAGAGTGGGTTTGGTTGCAATAGTGTTTTTGGGTGATCGGAGAGATAGAGAATACATACTGCGTGGTTGGCCTATGTATGGGAGATATGGATGGATTTGAGATTCTAGATCAGTTTCAGAAGAAGAGGGAGAGAAAGATTCCCTAGAGACCGATTCAGTACCAAGCATGCAATCTACGATATGGGGAAGCGGGCAAGAGGCTACTTCTTTAAGTAATGGCAGGAGGCTCAGCCAGTATGATGTTGATGAGCAGGTTCATAATAGGAGAGCAGGGACTCCTAAGTGTTCAGAGTTCATAGTGGTTTACTAAAACTTATCTCCATATCAGATTCTGGAGCAGGAGGGAGCAGCTGCAGGGAATAGTGACCCAGGTGGATGAGGTGCAGATGGTTCTAAAAGGAGCTCCCTTGTTAAGAAGGATGTTAGAAATTTAACTCAAGAGGTCCTCCTTTTGTTTTTGATGTTTTGACATTAGGGGGGACAATGTTATGTTCCCTAGGTGACTTTTTAATGTAAGTGACTTTATATTATTAATGTGACTTTTGTACTTTGTGAACTTAAAGTGTATTTAAGTTGTGGGACCCTATAGAATTTAATTATTAAATTATTTAATATGAGCATTAAATGTGATCCCTCATATTCATTTAAATCCTATCCATTGAAAAGGTGGTTAGGGAAGTTAGGGTTAGTGAAAAGGAAGAAAAAGTATAAAAGACATCTAGGAGAAGAGAAAAACATCAAGTGAGAGAAAGATCAAAGAGAAAGAAATATGAGTTTGATTTCTGAGTTGAGAGAACAATTTTCCAAGTCAAATCATTGGCACAATTTCCGAGACAACTTGCAACAGAGAGAAAATATGTAAAACCTGTTGATGTATATGTAACTTCAGAATGTATTTCATATATGTATGTTGTATGTACTCCTATAGAGATGGTATTATTCCTCTATACGGAAGTGTCGTCATTTATATTGTAAATGTCGTAACTTATACTTGATGGGTTATTAGACCACCTTGTTGGGGTTGGCCCTGTATAAGTCATGTGGGTCAAAGGGTTATTAGACCACCCTATTGGGGGTCGGCCATGTGGGTCGAAGGGTTATTAGACCACCCTATTGGGGGTCGGCCTAGTCAGCATTATGTTATGTGGTTAAGTTCGAGCCTACATGATTTATGTAAAAGGCAAGTCAAGTCAAGTATAGATAGAGTGCGGGAGGCACTCTATTTGATCACTCACTTCTCACTCATGCACTCAAGGAGGAGTGGCGCACTTATGGAGGAGGAGGATCTGCTGCTAGGATATGTCTATCTCTTGGTTGTATCATTGCTCTATCTATCTCTGAGGAAGTTATTGGGGTTTTTCACCTTTATGGTTTTCCCCAAGTAAATCTTTGTCTCTCTTGTGCTTGCAATATTGTCTCCATGATTGATATGCTGTAGATATGTTGTACATGTTATTCTCTCAGTTAAGATCCTAGATCAGATTGAAGTAAATTCTGAAAAATTAGCATGGTATCAGAGCTAGCCTGAAAGAAGGCATGATATGGCATGTATGACACTTATTGCACTTACGATGCTAGGGCTTGATATAGAAAAAACCAGTCATCGTAGCACTTTCGCTATAAATCTGTTTTGGAGAATTTTTTGGATCTGAAATCATTACAGGTCGAAGAGTAAATACCCATGTACCTTGTGTCCAAAGGAAAACCTCTAATTCGTTGTACTTTGTGATTTATGATCTATGCAATATAGGGTTTCTTCCTCTTCCAGATCTGAGTCAAAATCAGGTGACCTTGGGAAAAAGGTCATAACTTGAGCTAGGAAGATCCAAATGAAATTTTGTAAAAAGTGAAAGGTATTACACAGACTTTACTATCTCAGGAAATTTTTTTAGATGCCGAAGTTGAACCAGTGACACGTGGCACGCCATACAAGTTCGCTCTCCTGTATTATCCCATAAACAGGTCACATTGCGACACTTGGTATAACTCTCTCTCAGAGAATCCAATTGAGGTCAGATATATCAGTATGGAACGATAATAGGTGTGGCTATCTTAGAAAAAAATTTCAGAGGCCGAAGTTGAAACAGTGACACGTGGCACGCCGTACAAGTTCGCTCTCCTGTATTATCCCATAAACAGGTCACGTTGCGACACTTGGCATAACTCTCTCTCGGAGAATCCAATTGAGGTCAGACCTGTTAGGATGGAAAGATAACAGGTCGGGATATCTCAGGAAACTTTTTCAGACCATGTGGATCGAAAAGTTTGGAGTTACACCAGAAACAATCAGGTACATATTTCTGTCAAAACATAATTATTTTTTAGTACCTTCATTCATGGCTTCCGGAATTTAGGGCTTTGGAGAAAGTTGGAATTTTTGTAATCGGAGACCACGGCTGGATGCTACTCATCAAAATTGAAATTTAGAGACCAAGATCAGAATTTTTGGTTGGGCAGAAGGCCGGGCTTAATCAGACCCTAGTTCGGGACGTTGATCAGAAAAGTGGAAAATTAGGGCTTCTGTAAAAATGGGAAATTTTGAAATCTGTGACCACGGCTGGAAGCTCCTCAGAAAAATAGAATCTTAGAGATTTGGATCAAACCTTTTGATTGGGAAGAAGAGTGGGCTTCATCAAACCCAAATTCAAGGTCACGTCCAGTGAATCCGGAAGTTTCAAAGGCAAAATTGAGGAGTGAAACTTTGCAGTTTTCAAATTCTGAATGTACCAGCTTGATCAGCTCATCAAGGCGCATATTTCTATCCTTTAGGAAGTTTGAAATTCAAAGTTTGAATTTTTTGGGTTTCTCTGACAAACCCATATCTAGCTCCAGGTCCAGTTCTTGCAAATCAAGTGGATTGGGTTAATCCTAGAAGAAGATGGATTGGTCACCTGCATAAGTGAAGAAGTTCCTGTTTTAGAGGGAGATGAGGCTAAGGCCTTACATAAGAATATTACAAGCGATCTCGAAAGGTATGACTCATCGAGGTATGTTTTGATATTTGTTCATGATTAAGTTTATGGTATGTTTGTCTTCATGTTATTATGGTTAGTACAATCTTGATTTTAGATTTGTCGTATCACCTTAACAAAATTATGAATGCACGATAGAAAATATTCATTGATTAGGGTGTTGACACTTATGATTGTACTAATGCATTATGGTGTTGTATGAGGTTTATGTTGTCTACTAACATGAAAGGTACACCAAGAAAGACAAATCATGTTCTACTTCAAGAACGTATGATCATGCTGACATGAAGACAAGGATTCATCCATTGTCATGGATCACATAGAAGATCTATTCTCGAGGTATGTATAACTTGTTTCTACAATGGTTAACTTATTGGACATGCAAGTTACTAGCACAAGTCACTGAAGAGAATCAAAAGACATTATACGGGTATGTTAGACATAACTAGCTAGCATGCTAATCCAAGTATGTTTTTCCTAAATCAAGCTAGAATCCTACCTTGGGTTAGGATCTTATACTGTTGTGTTGTTGATAATGATTATTCATGAAGTCATAAGTTTGAATAATCATGGGTATATGCATATTTTGTGTCTTACCTTAATTAATGATATGACTAACCCGAAGAGTCATAGGTTTGAGTAATTATAGGTTTAGACATGTTATGTTTCTTATGATTTGACTAACCATAAGAATCCTACATAAACCTTGAATGCTAATGCTTATTATTTCTGTTTGAAATGATCATGACTATACATGCTTGAGATTATTGTGTTTTAATAGTATACTAATGAATGTATGATTTTATATGAGATCACAAGGATAACACAATCATGATACTAATAAGCATGCATAGGGACCAAGGATGAATATGAGTTCAAGAACAGGTAATCCAGGAAGCAAAGATCAAGAGGGAGTACACTCCAGTGGTTTATGCAAGGATGCAGATATTCAGAGGGAGTTGACCGTCTCTCTACATTCCACAACAGAAAGGTGTAGAAGAAGCTACTTCAGATTAGGACTCCAGCAGCTCCTGCAAGGAAGCAAAGACTCAGAGGGAGTCCACCCAACGAACAAACAAAGATAAGTATTTTAATTATTATTTCTTGCATATTTGTTTGTTTAAATAAAATTGTTCAATGATGTATATGCTCATGTTCCTAGACTTAGGATATGTATTGTGCATATTAGAATAGTTACATTGATGAACAGTATACTACTAATATACAGGGGTAAGTGGCCTATGGCACTGTACAACATTCCATTGCTACTTATCTAGAATGAAACCTCTTTGCTGACATGTTGGTAGTTGTGCACACTCTTAACAATGTCCTGGTAGAGATTGGAAGGCATCTAGAAAGTTACGGGATATGGATAAATGTTGTATTGAAGCATTGGCTAAGATAATTGCATGACTGTATGACATATTTCTTAATGTGTAAGAATTTGTTCTGAAAACTGTGAGATGTTTTCTAATCATGCAATTTAACTTGTTGTGTAGGAAATATCGTATGCCATCTCCTACAAAAGAAGAACTACAACATTTGTTCAATAACATAATTATCTATTGAAGATATTGAAGTTCCCAGGATACGGGAAGAATGCCATGATCCGTCGATCATGAAGAACGATGTTTGGGATGCGGTCCCAAGAGCTGAAGGGAAGTCTGTTGTGACTTCCAAATGGAACTATCAGATCAAGCATGTTGCAAATGGCAGCATTGAGAAATATAAAAGTGATGAAATGGAAGATGCACCAGATGGATTTCAAGACAGCATGGTGGATTCATATATGTGCAAAACTTGGGTATGATGCACCACTTTCTAGGTATGGAGGTGTGGCAGAGTGCAGATGGAATCTTCCTTGGACAAGGGAAGTATGCAATAGAGATCCTGAAGAGGTTCGGGATGATGGACTGCGAGGCTATGGAATCGAACCTGAAGCTTCTGTGTGATGCTTCATCTGAACTAGTTGATGTCACTATGTATCGTCAGATGATTGGGTCCTTGATGTACCTGATGAACATGAGACCAGATATTTGCTTTGCGGTGAACACATTGAGCCAGTTCCTGATAGATCCAAGGAGTGTTCACCTAGTTGCTATAAAGCATATTCTGAGGTACCTGAAAGGTACAGTGGATTATGGGCTCAAGTATGAACTGAATCAAAAGTTTAACCTGCAGGGTTATGTTGATTCAGATTGGGCAGGAAGTGCTGCAGATAGGAAGAGCACATCTGGGTGCTGCTTCAGTATGGGATCAGGTGTGATCTCTTGGTTTAGCAGGAAGCAGTCCTGCGTAGCACTGAGTACAGCTGAGGAAGAGTATGTTATAGCCTATTCAGCTAGTTGTGAGGCAGTATGGCTACGGAAGCTACTGTCTAAGTTATTTGATCTCCTATTGGATGCTACTGGTATCTTCTGTGATAACCAGAGTTGTGTGAAGCTGTCCGAGAACCCAGTGTTTCATGACAGGTCGAAACACATAGAGATCAAATATCACTATATCAGGGATATGGTGCAGAGAGGAGCTGTGAAGCTCCTGTATGTTGCGATGGACGAGCAGATTGCAAATGTGCTGACGAAGCCACTAGCCAGGGTGAAGTTCGAGTACTTCAGAGAAAGGCTTGGTGTTCTTCAGATCGAGGACACTTCGAGGAAGAATTGATGGACACATTTGTTGAATCCATTCCAAGCATGTTGGAAAGAGGATCCTTCACATCGCTGTGGATGTAAGCGCTGGATGATGAGCATCCGGATGATGTTCTGGTTTCTGCTGGATATGATCAGTTGGATCATTTTTATGTATGTATGTATGCATCCTGTTAGACGCTGGATATGATCAGTTGGATCATTTATATGTATGTACGCATCATGTTGGATGTTGGATATGATCGGTTGGATCATGTGTATGTATTTTTGTATATGCATCATGTTGGATGCTTGGACCATGTATCTGTATATGTATCAGGTGGATACATTGTATGATCAGGTGGATCATGTATGGTGATATGTATCATGTATTTGTATTTGTATCAGGTGGATACATTGTATGATTAGGTGGATCATGTATGATGATATGTATCAGGTAGATACTTGGTATGCATTAGGTAGATGCATTGTATGATCAGGATGATCATGGATGACGAGCTTCAGGATGTTGCTCCAGATGACGAGCTTCAGGATGTTGCTCCAGATGACATGCAGCAGGATGTTGCAGTGATGATGATCAGGATGATCATGTGTACATCAGGATGATGTATGGTGAGTATCAGGTTGATACTCTATGGCCGTGGATCAGGTTGTGCAGAAAAGCATATAATTCGTTGCCCTGGGAGATTTGCAGATAGTCTTTCGAGGTTTTGCCTATGGCATGTAATTCGATGCCCTGGGATATCTAGCAAATGCTCTTTCGAGGTTTTTCTCTAGGAGGACATATAATTCGTTGCCCTGGGAGATCTGCAGATAGTCTTACGAGGTTTTTCCTATGGCATGTAATTCGTTTCCCTGGGATATCTGGCAGATGCTCTTTCGAGGTTTTGTCCTATGGCATATAATTCATGTCCCTGGGAGATCCGATAGGTTGGGCTGTGTGCCCGTAATCAGTCCTGGGATGCTCTTGCGAGGTTTTTCCATGACCACATGTAATTCGTGCCCTGGGAGATCCTATAGGTAGAGCTGTGTGCTCGTAATAGCCTGGGATGCTCTTGCAAGGTTTTGTGGTAAGGTCACATATAATATGGCCCTGGGAGATCTGCAGATAGTCTTTCTAGGTTTTGCCTATGGCATGTAATTCGTTGCCCTGGGATATCTGGCAGATGCTCTTTCGAGGTTTTGTGACGCATGTAATAAGTCCCGAGGATTCCACAGTATGGCCAGTGATGATGAAGACCTGCAGGTGGTGGACCTACATCCAGTATGAAAAAGGACTGGCTCTGTAGAACTTCCTATGACGATTAGATTCAGAGATTGATTGAGATAGCAGTAGTAGTGATGATGATGATGACTCGATGACGATTATCTAGTGACGATGATCCAGAGAAGATGACTTGTGCTAGAAGACCTGTGCTGAGAAATACCTTCCTAGTTAAGAGGGAGTGTTGATGTATATGTAACTTCAGAATGTATTTCATATATGTATGTTGTATGTACTCCTATAGAGATGGTATTATTCCTCTATACGAAAGTGTCGTCATTTATATTGTAAATGTCGTAACTTATACTTGATGGGTTATTAGACCACCTTGTTGGGGTCGGCCCTGTATAAGTCATGTGGGTCGAAGGGTTATTAGACCACCCTATTGGGGGTCGGCCATGTGGGTCGAAGGGTTATTAGACCACCCTATTGGGGGTCGGCCCAGTCAGCATTATGTTATGTGGTTAAGTTTGAGCCTACATGATTTATGTAAAAGGAAAGTCAAGTCAAGTATAAATAGAGTGCGGGAGGCACTCTATTTGATCACTCACTTCTCACTCATGCACTCAAGGAGGAGTGGCCCACTTATGGAGGAGGAGGATCTGCTGCTAGGATATGTCTATCTCTTGGTTGTATCATTGCTCTATCTATCTCTGAGGAAGTTATTGGGGTTTTTCACCTTTATGGTTTTCCCCATGTAAATCTTTGTGTCTCTTGTGCTTGCATTATTGTCTCCATGATTGATATGCTGTAGATATGTTGTACATGTTATTCTCTCAGTTAAGATCCTAGATCATATTGAAGTAAATTCTGAAAAATTAACAAAACCATCAATATCCCTATTCGTACAGTAGATTCCCTATCCTTATAGCAGCATTTTCACTTAGTTTTCGAGGCAGCAAGTAGAGGAACATATTTCGAGGTGATTGGAACAGTTAGTACCAGCTCAAATATGGCACAAATCCCAAGAAAGAATATGTACAGTTCAAACTGGCACATGTGGGCATATTCTCCTATTTTTTGATAGATTGAGAGATAAGTACTGTGTATTGTTGCATCTCTAATTTGTATGGTGGAAAGAGAAAATTTCTGAGTTGTATGAAATTTCAGAATTGCTCTTCATTAATCAAATATTTCTCTGGGTTTTCCCTTGTGGGGGCTTTGCCCTGGGCTTGGCCCTAAAATTATTTGTGTCCATCATTTTTCAATACATATGATTATAGGTTCTTTGTATTTATTTTCAAGTTCAGATCTATGGGACAGTATTATTGTTTTTTATTAATGAACTCAGTGAAGAATAAATCAGAGTTGAGCCTAAGTGTTTGATAAAATATCTGAAAGAACAGTTGTTAGTTTTTTTAATCAAATTTCTTCAATTTTTCATTTATGGCATAAGGAATACAAGGAATAGAACATGGAAATGTATTCCTTATACAAGGTGTACAATCATCTATTCATGGAAACCATGAGGACCCTAATTAGACATTGGATTCTCTTATCCAAGAATTTCTTCATATGAGAATTGAAATGAGAACCCTAATTAGACACTAGATTTGAATTGAGAACCCTAATTAGACACTGGACTCTCTCATCCAAGAATTTATTATTATCAAAGGTCCCTTTTCTTTGATGGATATCATTTGTAATTCATATGACTTCTATCTTCCGGGTTCCATTTTCTTGAAGAGAATTTAGAAATCTTGATAATCATGTCTCTTCTCATCATTAGTTTGAATCTACAGGGATTTGGGCATGTCTGGGATCTTGGCAGCGACAATATCTAGAGTTTTAAAAAGCTGTGATGGCAGGTTCTATTCAATAAAAGGCCTTTGTAAACATAATGACCTATGCAATTGAGATCAGGATGATTGGTTTGCATAGAGGGATCTTTCTATGAATCTATTATCTTATCATTAATATAAGTATTTTCTTTCCTATGTGGACATAATTGATATGATTGACTCTAATGGAAGGCTTATGGAATCCCTCATAGGTGTTGCACCAAGGTGGATATGGACTTTTACCTAATGGGATATATACCTATAGTACTGATCTCACATGCCATACAACCTATTTGTCCCAAGACCAATATCATCAAGAATTGAAATCTAGATGTTCAATTATGCATGATGAAGATCTCTGGTTGAGGAGAATCAATATGATTTGGTCTACACCTTGTGCTCTTAAGCCTAGAGTACTTTAATGGAAGGTTTTGGTTTAGGGTCTAGCTAGCAAACATGGATTTGCTAGAATTGTTCTTGCTCATGGTTTGTGTGTTTAGTGTGTTAGGAAAGAAGATTTAAAGCAACATCTTTTGGTAGTGTAAATTGATAGATAGTTATGATCAATGGTTTCACAATATCTTCTTTAAATTTCCAAGTGAAGAGAAGTTATTTTTAGAGATCCTTAGTTGTTTAAGATTATGAGGAAGTCATCTTGGTTGGTTTTTGCTTTCCCCTAGCTTGATTTTCTCACTTAAATTTATAAAGATGATACTTTGAGGGGTTATAAAAGAGGAATGTAACATGGAATCTGAATTTCATATATTTCATGATGACTTAGAGACATGGTAATTTTATGCTAAGTTCCTATGGTTTTTGTAAGAGTTATGTAACATGGATTTCTTACATTTCGGGATGAATTAACAACATTTTCCTGCCTCATATAAGTTATTCCTATATCCTCCCAAGATTAGTTGTATATTCTTTTCATTATTGAATTGGCATTAATAGTTGGTTGTGTTGTTACCCTTTACATTATTATTTAAGTTTTGTCTTCATTCATAATTAACACATTTATTAAATTGTTATAGATACCTTAGGGGCTTCAAGAGAGAGGATATAATTACCTTAACAGGTACCCCCAAAGCTTCTTTTGTATAGCATTTGATTCTCCATAAGGGAAAATTTTATTCTACTGTAGTTGTTTAATTGTCAAGTTGTTTCATTGGGTACATTTAACATTGGCAATATTTCTACCTTTATTTTAGTTTTGAAATTTCTTTAAATGCTATCCATTGAAAAATTATCGATGTTGGTAGTGCAACACAAAATTTGAAAGTTGAGCTAGCTTACTAATTGGAAAACAAAATCAGTGGCTTGTCCATTAAATATTTAGCTATGTATATGGTAGCATCATAACTGAAGGCTGAAAGTGTTAATTCATAAGAAGTTACTACCTGCTAGTTTGTTTGTATGCTCACATTGATTATCATATTTTTGTGTATATACCTAGCAATTGTCTTCTATCTATGGTAGTATGAAACCATGAATTTTTTTCTCTGTTCTTGAATAAGGTCCTCATGGTAACAAAGGGAAAATCTATTGTAAGAGAAAATCCATCCACAAATGAGGTTGACATGTGGCACTTTGAATTTAGGAAGAGAGGATAGGACTTAATGCATT
Source organism: Larix kaempferi (assembly GCA_027924585.1). Lineage (NCBI taxonomy): Eukaryota > Viridiplantae > Streptophyta > Pinopsida > Pinales > Pinaceae > Larix > Larix kaempferi. The sequence goes on along the minus strand of BSBM01000720.1, from coordinate 344,863 downwards.
TAAAAATATTGATATGGTAGCACACTTTGAGCTTAATGGTGTTGCAAAACAAACTTTGAGACCCACCCTAAATTATCAAATCTAACCCACATAACATAGCAAGAATCATACTCTACATGCAACTTCAAAGCATGACTTGGCCTAGAGAGGTAAATGTGAAGCCTATCCTCCAGAATTGTTCGGCTTGCATCCATTTCCTTCATAACATATTATGTAAGGATACACTATGAGAAAGTTTGCAAGTGTAGATAGGGGTTTGTATTGAGTGAGAATTCATTTAGTTCTGGCTCTCTTATAAGGAATAGGGAACAAGGGCAAGTCAACTAAGGTTCAAAGCCATTACTCTTTGTTTTATGATTTGACTTGTACCTCTTGTTGGTCCTTGTACCCTCACCTAATTAATTTATGTGTGGTGACTTGACCCTAGTACCCACCTAAAGACACATTATTTATATTTTATATTTTCATAAGTTGTGACTCTTATTTTTGTTTGGTGTCTTAACCCTTAATTATTGGTACCCTCCTAAATTAATGGAACCCTAACTAAATTAAAGAATTAATTAATGACCTTTCTAGAAGTCTTTAAGATCTTATTTATTGAATTCTAATTTTACCCATTTGACAAGATCTTAACAAACATCTCAGCTCTGATTTTTTGGAGATTGACGTCAAGAGTTTGAGGATTGCTCTACTCCTTGATTAGACCGCCCACCTACAAGAGAATACCACATATCTCATATATCATCTTTTTAACTATTTAGGGTTTACGTTGAAGGATTTCATGTTGTTTCTTAAGTCACCCATCTGCTGAAGATTACCATCATTCCTAAAACTCATATATGATTGATTGCTATAGCTCAACGTCAAATTTTTATGTTGCTAGGGTTTGTTGTTTCCACCTGTGTCTGAGACGTGAGGACTGCTAGGGTTTGATTGAAGTATGATATACTTACTGAGGTCTATTTAGGGGTTGATCTGCTTGCTAAGGTTTTATTAGGGTATGATTTTCCTTTTGTGACCTAGCTATGAGCCTTGGAGCATTGTTTTACCTCAGTTGTGAGCTTGTTGAATCCAGTTCTTCTAACAGTGACCTAATTGGGGTTTTTTTGAGTTGGTCACACCCTGTTGCTATCTTGTTTGACAGAGTCGTGACCCTTTTAAGGGTTATTCCTGCCTTCCATGAGCTTATCTCTTGATTTTTGGACCTGTTGAGGGTTTTTTGAAGTTTGATATGCTATTATGTGAAGGCTATAAACACAATATATCATATCTCAAGAAAAACTCAGCACATAGGGCCACCACAGACCTTATTCATGACAACTCTATTGTGATTAGACCTTGTTTATGTATGTTGAGTCTTTTCTATGACCAGATTTATATGCAGAGACTTGATTAGTGCCAGATCCAAACCTCCATAGCTATAGTTATGGTGTCTCGAATACATCACTTAGCCACCATACAATCCAATGTCATGACCATTGGATTTGCACCTAAAACATTTAAGTCATGTGCATGGGAGGATTGTATCTTGAATTCTCATATAAATCGATGATCCCCTATTATATCATGTTAAAAAGTGAGGTCTTATGCATGTAATTCCATGACTATAGAACTTGAAATGTTTTTAGTCAAGTCACCATGTTGTCAGCTGACCACAATGTGGCACCCTGTTACTAATCCATTTATTTACCTAGTCACCCTGAGTTCATTTTTCTTGTAATGTGACTTTCATTTGTTTGAACCCATTTCTCTCTTCCCACCACCTTGACGTTGATTTCCACCTATAGAGAGACATGGAATGACACAAAAGGATTTGATTGTGTATCTTTTTAGTGTCAAATCCTCACATATCAAATTTGATTCCATGGTTTGAATCTCTATGTGTGACAATGATTAAGAAGAAGGTTTATATTTGATTTAATGAAGTTTCTTTACATTCATTTTCAAAAGTGCAAAGGATCGATAATGTTGTTGCATTGTTTGGTGGTTCCTAATTCTTCCACAAAGCTAAGCTTGTTCCAAAGGATTAGTTAGATTATTTCAACTCCCAATGTTTCAAGGGAGAAGATGATTTATGGGTACTGCAGCTAAGGTTCATGTCACACCAATTTTATGTCAAGGTCTTAGAGGATATTCGATAGATCATCCATTGCATGCTTTGCATAAATATTCTTCCTAGGATTGTGCCAAGGGATTTTATGATGTTCAATTATATCTTCAATTATGTTTTTGTGGTTTTTTCAAGATGTTTTGTCACAATCGACGTTATGACACTCGCTAACTATTTATCTCACTTGATGGAGTGTTATAGGACATACAACCAAATAGGTACTTGTCGTATTAATCCTCGTTGAGTGAGGAAATTTCAGGTAGAATAGAGGAAAGTGAGAAATCTAGTACGTCTAATGAGCAGAGATCAACTAGAGCTGAAAAGATAAGAAGAAAATTCAATAGACGATTCATATTTTTCTTGTTAAAGGGGTGTCATGTTCTTATAGTGATGAGAGCATATGAGACATCGAGGTGCCCTCGAGGTACAAACATCTAGTGAAACGATGGGTACCCAGGAATCTTCCTCAAATCAACACTGATTTTTGTGTTGATGGAAGGATATACCCGCATTGATCCATTGTCGTTGCATGGTTTGGGGATATTTTCCATGTTTATGTGAAGATAGGGCGTAGCTGCAAATTATATACAACTAAAAGACAATGATCAGAACAAAGGAGAATCAATGTATATTGACGGAAGGCCAAAAGCAATGGGGAATATTGTAGTGTTTATAAAAAACACATGAACCGCGCCAAAAAATAAGCAACCCAATTGCATATTTGAGGGGCGTGAAGAAAACGGGGTATTCATATGTGCAATAAAATCATTAGTTGTAGGGAAAGAGTTTTTTATTGACTACAATTTGAATCGAATATATATGGTGGTACGTATACTATTTTACCCAACCTATAAGCAATGACTCTTGTATTTTATATTTAACATTTACTGTAAAATATTTCCATGAGTTATGTCAGTAAACTCAACATCTGAATAATTCATGGTTCTTGAAAAACACTAGTTTTTTTATAGTTGAGACTTAGTTAATGTTACTTTCATTCATTATAGATCCAAAGTTGTTTGTATTTGGACTTAATATGAATATTGTGTTTTTGTTTGATTTTTTATACCAATATAAGGTGAAAAGGTAATAATTGACAAAATGCATAGATTCTTGTTCATTTCAAATTGTCATAACCAATTTGTGTGAAATCGTGGATGCATTATGTGCATTATTATGTATGATTCCATGTTGATCAACAAGGAGACAGGGGCAAGGCACTAGCATCAGAGAAGTCCTTAGATGCTACTAAGGAAGTGGCAAGTGAAGAAGAAATGTTTTTGTCAGCAAACCCTGTGCACACATTAAAGAAGCTTTTAATAATAAAAAATAGGGAATTCACTTATTTATTATTAACTCTGCCAAAGACACAAGATATAAAAGATATAATGGATACCCTAAGGTGTGATATTCTTGAGCTTGGGGTAACCAATATCTTCAATTATCCCATTTTTCTAATTATTCATGATTATAATTATACTATCGCTTTATAACAAAAATCTTTGTTTTATAGGTGTTTTATGGTGAGAGGACTAGTGGGGTCAGCATAGGTAGTAGCGTCGTTGCCTCTCCTATGAATGGAATACTAGTCACTCTGACCGCTACACTCCCTAGCCCCGATGCCACTAGTAGTACACCCCGACCTGAACAACACACGTTAGGATATGCACATAATGCATTGGATGCAAAGCGTGATGCCATGGAAGATTGTGAAGGAATGGTTTTTTTTTAAGACAATGACCACATCCTCATGAAAACTAATAAGCTTATAGGAATTTAAGAATTATTTTCAATATTATGTATAATGCAATTGAAATTTACATATAATTAGGAATTATTTCAAACTAATGATAATATCGTTTTATAGGAAATGGTGTATTTTATGTACCCATGAATGACCTCTCCTTGGATATATTTGGTCCCACCATACGAACAAGGTGGAATTCCCAAAGTTCAAAATTAAAGGATGAATTTATGAACAATTTGGTTGGGTCGTTCGGTGAGGGTACCTTCAACAAAATTGGAATTTCCGCAAAGGAAAGCTTATATTTAAGATATCTTCGTGACCAATATAAGGTTCATCTGAAAAACAACCCTAACTATGAGCGTCCTCCACCGATACCGGATATGGAGTGGAAGGACCTCATGCGTGATGCACAAGAAAATGCACTCCAAAAAGAAGGCAAGACACCACTCGGACCAGGAAGGTGTGAGGCACTTTTAATAATGTATTTATGATGCTTTATCATCATTGCGAGAACTAAATAATTATTTGAATCTTTTGAATATAGGATCTCGGATACATCCAAAGCCACCAAGGCTAGGATAGATAAACATGGGAAGCATAAACTTGGCCCGGGTGGTTTCGCGAAAGTGGTTGCACGATTTTTAAGTATAGAATAAAATAATTCGCATACAAATTATAAATTATTAGCAATTTTAATTTAATATTGCAAAAGAAGCAAAATTCATGCCATTGTGCATAATTGCAAGGTGTAGAATTCAAAGAGGATCCTACAGAGAAAGAACTCAGGCATTCCTACTGCCACGGCTATAAAGCCTTGGTTGAACATAGGAAAATGTTGGGGAAAACACAACCTTCTAACGCTCATGTAAATAAAAGCAACAAAGAGGATTTATAATTTATTATTTGCAAAATCTGATATTGATTATTATTTTTGGCCATAAATTAATGTGTTTGTTTCATTTAACGAGGAAATCAATCTAAATATAAATGCCCCCAAGTACTGGATCAACAAATGAGCCCAGTGACGGTGGAGTGCCACTTGAAAGTGGTGATTAGCTTGGTACTGGAGGTATTTCATGTGTTAAAAAAATTGTAGTATGTATTACAATTATAAATATTTAATTGCGAATGATGTATGAATTATAACCTTTCTTCTTTCAACTGTAGAGCATGTAGTGGATGAGCCCAGAAAATATGAGGAACATATTGCCACATTCGAAACTACTCAGCTTGCCTCCACTACTAAAGTAGGTAAAGAACGCTCTACTACTCTTATTATTTATATAAAACATTTGTAACAGTAATAACTAAAAATGCCAATTTAACATTTCTTTCTTATTGCAGTTGTTGCCCCTCCCCTCTTGCAGCAGCCTCGACATAGAGATAGGTCATTAACGAGACATACAGAGACCACAATAGTTGAAGGGGAAGAAGACACATCTGACATGCTTGTGCATCACATACTGAAAAAGTAAAATAAATCGAGAAAATAAATGATAGTACTTGGGCTTATGGAACTTTTAGGGCCTTTTTCTTGTTAAGGTCATACATATTTTTCTTATTTAAATGTCTATACCTCATGAGAGCTTTGTAGTGATATTGAACATTGCATTAAGTAATCAGACTTGTTCTTTTTTATTGTGTGTTATATCTATAACTCTTGTTATAATTTTGTCTATATAGTCATACTACTCCTGTTGTCATCTGCATGCTATTGTTACTTTATGTTTCAACTTTAACACATGGACCTCTTGGGAGTGTTAAAGTTGAAAGAGATGAAAATTATGTTTTAATGTAGTAGTTGAAAGAGTTGAAAATTATGTTTTGATGTTGCAGCTATGCTATCTTGGTTCACTAAGTTTGTTAGTGCAAGTTTATTGGGAATTATTTGTTCTTGATTAGGACTAGGCTTCCATGTTTGGTTTCCCCTTGGTTGGGTGTTGTACTAAAATATAGGAGTAAAGTTCGTTTGTTTTTCTTTATCCTTTTTTAGATTTGTTATTTTGTTATTTGATTTTTTAAGTAATCATACTTGTTCTTTTGTATTGTGAGTTAGATCTATTACTGATGTTATAATTTTTTCTAAACAGTCATACTACTGTTGTTGTCATTTACATGTTATTGTTACTATATGTTTCAACTTTAACACAAGGACCTCTTGGGAGTGTTAAACTTGAAAGAGATGAAAATTATATTTTAATGTAGTAGTTGAAAGATATTCAAATTATCTTTTTAATGGTACATCTGTACTATCTTGGTTCACTAATTTTTTTGGTGCAAGTGTATTGGGAATTTTTTGTTCTTGATTAGGCCTAGGCTTCCATGTTTGGTTTCCCCTTGGTTGGGTGTTTTGAAAGTCAGGTTTCGGTAGAACCTAAATGAAGATGAGAGGATCACATCTTCTTGGTTGAACCCTTCCTATATAATGATGATAAACTTTCAGTTGTTGCATGGACTATATGTGGACCACATATCCTTGAGAGAGAGTCTTGTTATGTTATTTTGAATTTGTGGTTAGCCCACTTGTTATGTTATGTTGAATTTTGTTATGTTGACTTTGTGGTTAGCCCACTTGTTATGTTATAATGACTTTTTTATGTTGACTTTATGGTTAGTCCAATGGTTCTGTTATATTTGTGGTTAGCCCTCTTTGTGTGTTGACTTGTTGTTATCCCTTTTGTGGTTAGCTTTTTTGTTGACCCTTCTTTGAGCTATGTTCCCTCCTTAATTTGGTTACTTACCACTTTGATTCGACTTATAAATTGATGACATCATGCCTAGCCTAATTGTAAGAGAATCCCTAACGTCACATAGAAGGAACTTCTAGGAGGTCTTTGAGAGGCCATAAGAACTAGTATAGCCTTTGTTGAGAGCGATGTCTTTATGGCACTTTGAGCTCTATTTTGGCATGACTGATCTAGGGTTTTCAGGCACTCTTGTTTATGACGTCAAGGGTTTGAATGATGTCTGTTATTGAGCATTATTTGGTATTTGGGTCTACTTGCAACACCGAACCTATCCTTACTTAGCATTGTCCTTTATTCGGGTTTCTATAGCAATTTTTGTTCTCCCTCCTTCACGCATGCAAGTCTATATTGTTTCTTGTCATGGCTGTGTTTTTGCTATGTTGATTGACTTTGACTATTTTAGGGTTACTTTGGCATGTTGGATGATTTTTTGGGGATAATATTGACTGTGTAGTACCTCTTTAAGTGGTTGTTTCTTTTATTATACTTGTCTGTCCTTTTTATAAGCATTTATGGTCTCTCTCTCTTAGGTATGTTTATGCCCTTAACTAAGGTCCAGTTTGTTCCTATTATTGACTTGCCTCTGAGAGGCAAGAATTGATCTAAAAGTTAAAATCTGAGTACAAGGAAGGTTCTTCCCATCAGGTAAGTCATCAGATCTGATTTTGTCATATTTCTTCTGCAGTTTTGCTACGTTAATTGTCTTTGACTATTTGAGGGATACTTTGGCTTGTTGGTTATGAAGCACACAATACTGTACAACATAGTTACCACTCATATCGCAAGTCAAACTTGCAATTCACTGAATTTGACTGTGATTGGACTCCAAATTAGTTTTTCAATATCTTCTCGACTCAAACTTGGTTTGACTAGTGACTAATCAAGAGTCAAAATTTGACTCATGATTAATGACAATTTAAGCCGGGTTTCTCGAGCTAGACTCACTCAATTTAACCTTTGTTGGGCACATGTCAAAATATTTATATATTATCTTTATAATATTGTACTTGTTGAGATCTTTTGATTTTTTCCTGATTTATTCTCGATCTAATTAAACTCTTTATTGCTTTCTATTGTATTGATTTATGGGAGCCACTTTAGTGCTACTGCATGGTATTTGACATCACTATACTCAGCAATCCCATTTACCTATCTTTTGGTCACCCATTGGACATTAAAAAAATTATGCTTAATGTATTAGTTGAAAGAGATGAAAATTATGTTTTAATGTTACAACGGTACTATCTTGGCTCACTAAGTTTGTTGGTGCAAGTGTATTGGGAATTATTTGTTCTTGATTAGGCCTAGGCTTCCATGTGTGGTTTCCCCTTGGTTGGGAGTTTTGTTGAAATGTAGGAGTAAAGTTCAGGTGTTGTTCTTTCTCCTTTTCTAGATTTGTTATTTTTTTATTTGATTTGTTAAGTAATTAGGCTTGTTCTTTTGTATTGTGAGTTGGTTCTATTATTGTTGTTATAATTTTGTCTAAATAGTCATACTATTTCTACTATCGTTTACATGTTATTGTTACTATATGTTTCAACTTTAACACAGGGACCTCTTGGGAGTGTTAAAGATGAAAAATATGTTTTAATGTAGTAGTTGGAAGAGATGAAAATTATGTTTTAATGGTACAACTGTACTATCTTGGTTCACTAAGTTTGTTGCTGCAAGTGTATTGGGAATTTTTTGTTCTTCATTAGGCCTAGGCTTCCATGTTTGGTTTCCCCTTGGTTGGGTGTTTTTCTAAAATATAGGAGTAAAGTTCGTATGTTCTTTCTCATTTTCTAGATTTGTTATTGTGATTTGATTTGTTAAGTAATCAGACTTGTTCTTTTGTATTGTGAGTTAGATCTATTATTGTTGTTATAATTTTGTCTAACTAGCCATACTATTGTTGTTGTCATTTACATGTCATTGTTACTGTATGTTTCAACTTTAACACAGGGACCTCTTGGGAGTGTTAAAGTTTAAAGAGATGAAAATTATGTTTTAATGTAGCAATTGAAAGAGATTCAAATTGTGTTTTAATGTTATAGTTGTACTATCTTGGTTCACTAAGTTTGTTGGTGCAAGTGTATTGGGATTTTTTTGTTCTTCATTAGGCCTACACTTCCATGTTTGGTTTCCCCTTGGTTGGGTGTTTTCAAAGTCAGATTCCAGCAGAACCTAAATGAGGATGAGAGGATCACATCTTCCAAGTTGAACCCCTCCTATACAGTGATGATAAAATTTCAATTGTTACATGGGACATATGTGGACCACATATATTTGAGAGATAGTCTTGTTATGTTATGTTGAATTTGTGGTTAGCCCACTTGTTATGCTATGTTGACTTTGTGGTTAGCCCACGTGTATGTTATGTTTATGGTTATCCCACTTGTTATGTTATGTTGAATTTTTTTATGTTGACTTTGTGGTTAGTCCACTTGTTCTGTTATATTTGTGGTTAGCCCTCTTCGTGTGTTGACTTGTGGTTAGATTTTTCGTTGACCCTTCTTTTAGCTATGTGCCCTCCTTAATTTGTTTACTTACCACTTTTATTTGACTTATAAATTGTTGATGTCATGCCTATCCTAATTGTAAGAGAATCCCTAACATCACTTAGAAGGACCTTCCAGGAGGTATTTCAGAGGCTATAGGAACTAGTTAGCCTTTGTTGAGAGCAATGTCTTTATGGAACTTTGAGCTTTGTTTTGGAACGATTGATCTAGGGTTTTTAGGCACACTTGTTTATGACGTCGAGGTTTTGAAGGTTGTCTTTGCTTGAGCGTTATTTGGTTTTTGGGTCTACTTGCAACACCTAACCTATCCTTACTTAGCACTATTCTTTATGAGGGTTTCTACAACATTTTTTCTTCTCCCTTCTTCACGCATGCAATTCCATATTGTTGCTTGTTTTAGTTGTGTTTTTTTTGCATTGACTGTCTTTGAATGTTTGAGGGATACTTTGGCGTGCTTGTTTATTTTTTGGGGTTGATCATGACTGTGTTGTACCTCTTTGAGTGGTTGGTTCTTCTGTTGTACTTGCCTGTCCTCTCAGGTATGTTTATGCCCTTAACTAAGGGCCAATTTGTTCATGTTATTGACTTGCCTCTGAGAGGAAAGATTTGATCTGAAAGTTAAAATCTGAGTACAAGGAAGGTTCTTCCCATCAGGTAAGTCATCATATATAATTTTGTCATATTTCTTCTATGATTTATTTTTGTTGATTGTCTTTGACTGTTTAAGGGATACTTTGGCGTGTTGGTTATGAATCCCACAATACTATACAATCCACGAAATAGGTGATTATAAATTTATGTCATAAAAACCTTGCTGCACCATACAATTCGGTCAATGTGATTTCCACCTGTTCAAAATATACAATTTTTAATAGTCAATACAATATATTTATTTCCATAAATAATAACGATTGCAAAAATAATGGATACATGTGTATATTGTTACAAAATTTGTTGAGTCAACTATTTTTTCCAGATGTTGAACTACTTTTGTTTTTAATTCTATCATAAATGTCGATTGTGTTGTATGAAATGTTTTTTTCTTCTGTATTCATTCTCTTTTATATATTCTTGAATGGAATTGTGGGGAAGCCTCTTTTTTGTAATCGTTGTTCTATTAAGATGAAAAAAAGGTGTGAATGTTTCAAATAGTTGGAGTTGTTATGTAAAAGGATTTAGAATGTTATGATTCCTAATTGTTAAAATAAAGGAATTTCATAATAAAATAACTAAAGATTAAGAATACTGTAAATATGATCTTATTGTTACTTTATCATCAACTATGTTTCCATATTTTATTTGTAAAGTATAGTATTGCACTCCCTTTTTTCTAGCAGTTGTCACGATTGCTCTGGGTAGAAGTTTGTCTTCTTTGATAAGAAAGCAGGAGCCATGTCTACTCACAAATTTTGTGACGGGCCATCCAACTGATGCAAACAATATACCATCAAAATAATAGATATATATTCCACCACCATACCACCCTTCACAAAATGACATATTTCCTTTGTAGCCCTTAGCTATCTCTACACTTCGCCTTCCTCCTCAGTTTGACCATCCACCATATAATTTTATGAACGAAAACACCTTAGAATGACCCTTATCCTCACTGACACTATCAACATTTCCTTTATTTTGGCTCATACAATGAGGGCTTGTCATTGTGCTTCCCTAGTATACTTAATGTAGTTGAAAGAGAATATGATTTATTTTCAAATAAGAGCTTTAGCAGAAGCTAATTCTTGTCACATATTAGTTTTTAATCAAATGATGCAATTATAATCCATTTGTGAAGAAGAAGACAAATATTTATTGTGTGAATTATATCAACACAATATTTCTCTGAATGGACAGGATAATTGGGGTCCAAAGCCCTTTGTTGGTAATATTTAGCTTCGAGCCTTTATTTAATTTAAGAGAAATCAAATTAAATGGAGTGTTCAACTTTCCTTCTTGGAATTTACAAAGCTAAAAGAATATATGTGGGTTAGGGGAGATCCTCCTAGTCCTTCTATGCTAATTACTTAGAAATATAATATGTTCCATCTACCCAAGTTTGTTTCTTCTCTTCAAGATTCTGAAGCCCAAAATCAATCCATTTCCACTAGTGTAAACTCGATAGAAATGAATCAGTTAGAAAACTTGTTGTGTCTTAAGAGACAATGTGAAGTGTTAGTTTCTGAATAAAGGCAATGGTATCCTATTTCTTATTCAAATTTTGGGTTTCCATTGGATAGTTCACAAAAGTACATTGATTGTTCGAAGGCACATGTCACGAAGTGGATTGGACATAGATTTCATATTCCTATTGATTCAACAGATTAATATGACTTCTAGTCTAGTATAAATCGGAAATTTGGGTATTACACCACTGAGGAACAAGGTCAACCCTCTTACAAATAGAGAATTATTCATTCTTAGTCCCTACCACTTGATCTATTAGACTCAAAAAATTAATACATAAGGGTAAAGGATTGCATGAGGTCGTGCAATATCTTTAGTTGGGGGAATATGATAGGCCCTGAAATTGTCATCTTTTTAGCATGGTCCATTTATCTTTCTTCCTATCGTTTTACGGTGCATTGATCATTTTGATGCTTGGGACCTGATTTAGGCACAACATACTTTTGAATTTCATTTCTTAACATTTCATTGCTTGTCTAAATAATAAGTAAGTGAAATTTGTATTTGTAACTAGCTTTGGAGTAATGATTTCATTTGAAGTGTTGTAGATCTAGTGTTGTGGACCCTATGCTATAGGTTTTGTTGAAAATCCTACACTACAGGTTTTGTTGTGGATCTTACATTACAATTTTTTCTATAGATCCTCTACTATAGGTCCTTGTTGTGGAAAGTGTACTACAATTCTTTTCTACGTATCCCATGCTTTCAGATCATGTGTTGTAGATTTGGATGTTTGGATATATTTTGTTGGTATGTTATCGAAGACTATGATTGGATGGAGATTTGGTTCCACTAATTTAGGAAATGAAAATATTTTGTATAATTGTTGTTGATTACATTTCCCATATGCTAGCATATCAACTCCTCTTTGTTTAATTGAAAGTGTCTCCACTTTCAGTGTTAATTGAGGAAAATCATGAACCAAAGATTGATGGGAGATCTACTTAGTTGTAGTTGGAGTACAACATTGTCTTCCCACTAAATAAGTCTTTGTTTATGCAAGGTACTATCAGTGCGGGCATCTAGCATCACGTCATGTTCCAAAGGAGGTTAAAAATATGGAATGTTGTGTGTTGGATGAGAAATCTAGGCTTCATCTTTGAGTTGCGGTAGTTCATACAGTTTGAGTTGGTTGGCATTGATTAGATTATGAAGTCCAAGCTAAGCAAGATGCTCTAGCTTGAAATATTTTTCTCCAATCTATTGAATCACGGTGAATGTTCCATAGCGGATGGGTTTGAGCTTGTGATGATTTTCTTCTATGAAGCATTGTTTAGTCATATACAACCAAACTATACCTTTAACTTGAAATGACGAAGGCAGCCTATTTCAATCATAGGATTTATATTTGGCTTGGGTTCACTAGAGTACCTCTTTGACTTGAAAACATACAGTGGTGAATTTCTACACTAAGAAAATAGCATGTTGATGCTATGATTTTTTAAATAGTTGATGACACGACTTTTAACTATCAAATGATCCCTAATGCATTAGTAGTCCTCCAAATGGAAATTAATGGATTTGTGCACTTATGTCCTATAAATGAAACTGTTCGCTCGAGGCGTATGAAATATGATGTTGCAATGCTTCATTTTGATGATGTAAACCAATGCCAAAATGCTTCTCACCAAAGAATTTTGAAGTCAACCGTAAATGTGGTACATCCTCACACTTTAATAGTGTTTTTTGTTGATGTTGACTTTGTTGGTTTTGTTAGTGATTGTAAAGTTGTTGGTGGTAGGTTGAGGTTGCATGTTTAGTTGGTGTGGTTGTTGCAACCACATTGAATATTGCTAAATAAATTGATCCCTTTCCAATTGAACATTTATTTGTTAAGAATGTTTGCGACCCTAAGAAATTATATGATTTTGAAAGTATTCTTGCGTGTGCAAGTTTGGTTTTTGAGGGGATGCACTTGGGACAAGATTATATAAGTTTCCAAACCTAGAAAGATTAGGAGTGTTGATCATATATCCATCACTTGCTAAGGGATTCAATAGAGGTCACAATGGTTATATTAAATTCCATTGGCTTTGATTTAGATGTGAAAATGCATTTGTGGATCACCATATCACGAAGGATTCATGTAGCTTCATGTGCTAGGATGTATGGTAGTTCCATTCATTAAAGGTTGATTGCCACTCATAAGTTATATCGCATCATTCATACCTCTATTTGAAAACCCCAGAATTGCAAATATTCCTTTTCAGGACAGTTAACCGTCGGATATCTGACACATATAAGCGTCGAAACCATAGCATGGCCGTCGGATACACTTTGGAAAGACCACTTTATATTTGATGTTGGTCATCAGATATTCGATGCCCATTTATCGATTATTTGACAAACCAATAAAGTAAATTCATCAGATAGGCGACGAATTAGGAAGGGGGCCGCATCGAATAACCGACGAACGACCATCGGGTAGTCGATGGAACAACAAAGCCACTGCATTGGTTAGACGACGAACCAATAAGTGGAAGCATCGGTTTTCTGATCAGCAGTCATCGAGTACCCGACGCAACATCATCGGTTAGCCAACGAACCAGTTAGGGGAAGCATAGGACATCCAACGAACTACCATAAAGTATTTGATGGTCCAACAAAGCTATGTCACTGATTATCCGATGAATAGTCATCAGATAACCAACAACAAAATAAGAAATGTTAACAGTATATCTGACGCATATACGTCGGATATCCGAGAACTGTCATAGGACAACCAACGCCTAAATAAGAAATGTTCAACGGTAATATGATGAATATACGTCGGTTATCTGAGAGCGTTCATTGGATAACCGACGACTAAATAATAAATGTTCAACGATAATCTGATGGAAATTCGTCGACTGTCTGATGATTAATACTTAAAATATTAAAAAATAATATATGATAAAGTGCTTAAATGTGTCGATTATCCAATGTTAATAATGTCAAAAATTCGATGATAAGTGAAGTGTTGAATAACCAATTAAATTACATCAACGATTGTTGGACATTGTTTTCATCGGATAACCATTGGCGCTATATCGTAAATCCGACGAAAGGATGTCATATTTTTGTCCATATGTAGTTGTGTGTAACTTTAACACTCCCTCTCATCAAGGGAAGAATTCTCTGTCATGCCTAGCTTGTCTCGGAAGTACATATACTTCGTCAAGGATAGTACCTTAGTCAACATATATGTTATCTGATCACCAATAGTAATGTACTGAAATCTTATGGCACCTCTCTGGACCATGTCTATGATGTAGTGGTATTTCATCTCAATGTGTTTCAATCTATCATGAAACACGAGGTTTTCTGAGAGCTTAATGCAGCTCTGATTGTCAAATCGAGTGATAGTAATATCAAGCTTCTCACTTAAAAACCTAGCAAGCAGTACTAGTTGCAATATACTATGCTTCTATAGTACTCTAGGCTACGGATCCCTAATTCCTACTAGACCAAGAGATCATAGTTGATACCAAGATAAAACAAAATCCGGATGTACTCTTTCGGTCCATAATACTACCACCCCAGTTAGAGTCGACATAACCAAGTAAAATCACTCCACCACTGGAATCGTATCTGAGTGCATAAGAAATAGTAGCTCGAAGGTATTTAAGAACATGCTTAGCATCAACCCATGTCTATGTCTTGTCTCAGACAGGAACTAACTCAAGATAATCACAGCATAACATATGCTTGGTCTAGTATGTATCAAATACATCAAGGAACCAATGAGATGTCTATACATGGTAGGATCCACTAGATCCGATCCAGAATATGAATTATGTAGTTTCTTCATATTATAAACCATTGGTGTAGACATGGATTTACAATCCATCATACCAAATCTGAGCAACACATCAACTATTTACTTTCCTTATGAAAGAAAGATCTCATATTTCCTTTGCCAAACTTCCAGACCAATAAAGTAGTGCATAAGACCCAAGTCTTTCATTTTAAACTCAAAAGTGAGCTCCCTCTTGCACAGAGTTATATGTTGTTCCTCTCCAGTAAGGAACAATTTATCAACATATATAGCCAATATCATTGGTTGTTTCTTCACAACCTTTAAGTATAGATTGGGGTCAGCTTCACTTTTGTAGAATCCCAAGCTCTAAAGATATCTCTCAATCCTAGAATACCAAGCCCTTGGGGCCTGCTTGAGCCCATACAAGGATTTATTAATTTTACATGGGACTCCTTCCCATGGACTACAAACCCCTCAAGTTTCTGTATGTATACTTCTTCCTCAACTTCACCATTGAAAAAGGTAGTCTTCAAATCCATCTGGTGAAGTTTCCACCCCAGAACTGAAGCAAGGGAAATTATAGCTTGAATAGTGGTGTACCTGGCCATAGGATTGAATGTCTCATCATAGTATATCCCTTCTTTCTATGAGAAACCACGAGCCACAAATATTGCTTTATATTTCTCAATACTTCCCTCAGTTGCATATTTGATTTTATAAATCCACTTGGAAGTTACTACAGACTTCCCTTCTAGTTTAGGAACCACTTCCCACACATCATTTTGCATGATGGATTTGTACTCTTCCACCATGGAATCTTTCCATACCTGCTGATTAATAGATTCCTCATAGGTGGTGGGTCCTGAGTCACTGATGTGACTCATTTGAGCTACATATCCTGAAAATATTTCAGGTCTCCTTTGCTCTCTGAATGTGCCTAGTGGTGTTCCACGTTTTTCTTCCTCTTGCAAAATGTATCGATACCATGCAGATCTCCTCTTAGCATGAGGTTTGTCAAGAGATATTTCTACCAATTCTATTGGCTCTTCGATATCAAGCAGATCTAAGGACTCTTCTTGCTTCTCCCTATCAACATCTGAAAGGGGAGAATCAAAAGTTAGATCCTCCATCATTGGAGTCTCATGCTCCTCCATATCTGAATCACACTAAAGTTCTTTAGAGCGTTTGAAGGCAGCCTCTTCATGAAATATTACATCTCTACTGACTTCAATGTGCCTTTGTCCTAGAACATAGATTCTATAAGCTTTGAAGGATTCTCTATATACAACAAATGTTCCTTTCTTTTTAGATGGCTCCATATTTTTCCTCTTCTCTTTTGGCACATGAATGTAGACATGACAATAAAAAATATTCAAATCTCCAACATCTGTTTTTTCACCAATGAAAACTTCTTCAGGAGTCTTTTCTCCCAGGATAGCATGAGGACTTTTGTTATGTGTATAAACAACAGTGTTGACTCAAACCCAGTTGACAGGGGTTCCACTCATTGTCGACACATACCGCGATCTTCCTGAGCACCAGCCCAGATAGGTTTTACCCTGTCCAACGACACCTGCAGAGCAGATGAAGTCTCACCCGAGATGTTCAAGAAGAGTTGACAGAACCCCGTTTCTGTCGAATGAAGGAGGATGGTTGCAGCTTCATTACTTAACTTGTTGCAACATTAAAAACAGATCTTATGCAATTCACCCAGACATCATTTATATTCGTAGCATCATTCAACAGAAACATTCATCATTGCAGCAAATATAACAGTAAAGAAAATATTGCATTAAGGAAACATTACATCATTCATTTCTCGCAACATGCATTACCATAATCGAATAGAAGAAAGACGGGGATTGCACAAAAACAACTTCTTCATATCATATTATCTCCGCAAAAACCTAGATACAATATCTCCGCAGAATACAGATCTCCCCAATATCTCTTGATCTCATATACACAACCAAAGACGCATGCTTTCAAGATGCATACCATGATCATCTAAGAATGATTCAACACATACAACCTATGTCTATATATAGGATTTCGCCTTTACATTGCTTGTCCACTTCCTAACAACTTTCTAACCGACACTTCGAATAAATGACCCAAAATCTTACTGACATGGTCCAATTGACCCAAAACTAACTGACATGGTCCAAAATGACCCAAAAACCTGCATACCGCGGTGCAATTGACTCAAAAATACAAAAATTGACATTATTTGCACTCGGCTTTCCATCTTCTGTGGTATCGCAGCACTCACGATGCTTCGATAATGACCCATCCTAACTGCCTGCCAACAGGCCCCCAACACAATCTTGTGGCTTGCCCTCGATCCATGTCAGCAAGACATAGTGTACTATGTGGTCTTGAATCTGAAATCCTCGTACTGCTACTCGACTGTCGTCATCTATTCCTTTGCTGCCGTAGCCTCCTCCTGACTGTTGATCACATCCTGGGTAGATGGATGCTCAGTTAGCTTCACTGCCACTTGTTGACGACAGTCCTGCACTTCCTGGAGGACTTTGCCAGCTTTTGTCATGAACTAACCGCCAACTTCCTGGAAATCCTCCAGCTATGCAGCGCGCTTATTATGACGTTCGTCGGCCTTGGCAACGCGCTGTTGCAGCTCTTTTATGTCCACAGACTTGGCAACCTACTCCATGGGTGGCATCATGCGCATCGCCTCCTTTAGTATCGCCAAATTCCCCTCCGCTTCCTGCCGAAACTTGATCAATTGTGAAACCTGCTCGTCCTGAACAATTCAGCCCCAAAACTGTACGGTGTCGGTTGTGAGATTCGTTGTTGTCATTTCTATCTCCACCATCTACGTTGCTATCTCCTCAATAACTCATTTGCGGTCATCCACTTCTACTTGAGGTGTACCCGGGTTCACCATGGCTTGCAACTCCCGATTTACCTGCTGCAGTCGAGTAATGGTCGCCCGAAGTTGTTGAATGCATTGAATCATGTCCAACTCTGCGGTGGGCTCCGACACATGGGGCCAAGTCTCAGCAATGGCCGTCTCTATCTGCACGTTGCGATCCCATAAGATATCCTTCTCCACAATGAGGTGATCATGTTCCTACTTCAACTCCTTAATCCCTTGGGCCTTCTCAGCCCGTTCTTTCTTGATGTCCTCTTCCAGCTCATCCACATCCTGTCGCGCTGTAGCAGCCCTTCCTGTTAAGTTAGCGATCGCTTCCTTTGCAACTACCTCGCTCTCCTGCAACCACAGACACTTCCCAATAATCTCGTGCATCCTGTCAGTCATCTCCCGGCTGGCAGCCTCCTGCATAGTTGTCAACCCTTTTGCTGGAAATGCATTGACATTGATGGTTACGGTCTCCAATGGTTGCAGCAAGGCTTTCAAAGCCTCATCATCACAATCACAGACGGGGGAATAGCAACATTCCTGACCTGTGGCTCAGTGCTGATTGTGCCAACTGGCTGCGTCGATGCTTCTTCAGGTGCCTTCCTCGAAACCATATCGCACAAGGAATCCATACGAGTAGTGAGCGCATGGAAACCTTCATTTGTCTTCACCATCATCTTTTGAGCCGCTATGGTGGATGCATTAGTGATTGCTAGTATCAGTTGGCCCAATTGCACTTCCGACGATAGTGGCAGCCCACTAATTGTCGTAGGATCCTAGTGCCTTTTTGTTCTGTTCTCCTCAATGTCCCGGTCAATTTCATCAATCGTCAATGTCTTTGTCGATTCTTGATCTGAGTCATGATGACTCTGCGGGTCCTGCACTGATAGTCGATCATTGGGGCCTGTCGTCGATCCTCCAGCGGTAATCTCTGCCAACCCCATAGGTTCTCGCCATTCATCTGGCCAATCCTTCACAATAGCATCCATCTCTTCTATCGTCACCTTATACGGGGTCAACAACCACTGCTTGGATGGATCACGCCTCGCTTGCACATAAATAACATGCGGCCAGATCACAAACACCATGATCGGCTTATACTTTGTTGCGGTTTCCTCAGATAACTGAGGCACCTTTACTGCGGCATCACAGAGCATTTCCCAATAAAGCCATAACTGCAATGCATAGTCCCGAAGTTTCTCTTTCTCGTGTACCCATCATAAGTTTTGATATTGCACGCCCAGACACTCAGTCGCAGCTACAACCTCCATACCTTGGTAAGTGTTGGGCTCCTTCCAGGTGATAAGTGTGATCAAAATTAAAATCCAGCTATATGTGAAGGATCCCTTCCCATCTTGGACAGTGGCAGCATCCTCCACCAATTGGTTCAGCAAAAACAAGGACCAATTCATCTGGACACCTGTCGCGCATTGCTCTGCACATGCCACAATGCCCGAATTGCACTAATTAGGCCGACCACCCCGGACCAATTTGCAAGATAAAATATTTGCACCGGTGAAAACCGCCTTATCGTTGATGTTGCTGGTGCAACAGCCACGAGCATCCCATTCCAATCCATAGCGCTTAATCAACTACGCCGCCCTCTTTTTGTCGTTCTCCTTCCCTTGGAAATATTGTGACGGGTCTACCCCATCTTTGGGCAACCCGTTAATGCTCGCAATTAGATTGACAGTGACCGGAATTTATTTGTCCAACCACAATGAACCATCGTGGAAGTAGGTTAGCATCTGCTTCACGCAATTGTTAACCTCCTGTAGTCTCCCAAAATGCAAGATGTTAATGAGCCCCAACAATCCGGCCTAGTTCAATTCGCGTGCCCAGTCTTGCGAAATCAGTTTCCCAGTAAGTTACAACCCTGGCACATAGGGGGCCGATGTGATTTATGGATAGGCCACCATATCATGATAATCATACTTTAGGCGCATCAACATCGGCCCAATATCAACAGAGCACTCCATTCCAGCAGGGAGCGCTGGCATCCTCAATGTATACTTGTGGTTTTTGTTCACCTTGCGAGGGGTTGCATCCGGCCGACTGGGGGGAACATATCTAGGGATTTCAACAATGGAGAGCCCCTCACACACAGCGGACTCATCAATTCTTCGGATGGATTGTCCCGTATGTACTCGAACCTCCTCCGCCACCACAGTGGATGATCGAAGCTGCCGCTTTCTCTGCGGGGACTCGGACTGCTGACCCCCCCCCGACGCTTCTTTGGAATGTTGGTAAAGGCTGAGTTACCTAGAAGACTGAAGACCTCTTCCTCAATGCCTAGTGCTGGAGCAGGGGATTCTACACCACTGGAAACGTCAACCACTAGGTTGCTCGGCATGATGCACTATGGCCCTTCTTGACTTAACAAGCCCGCACCCGTCGGCTTAGCAACCACCTCAATTCCATCTGCCTATTGCAATACTAAACCAACACACTCTCTCAACACTCTGGAGCATCACTACTCCTCAACTCCACAAGTAACGACTGAACTTAACTGCTATGAATAGGTGCCTTCCGACCGATCTCGACCCATTCTTATAGCATCCAACGTAATCCCTCGTAATCATAACAAAATCCTGCATTAACTCAACCTAAATTCTGTATTAATAACCCAAATCTGTTGTCGATCCTGCCAGCCAATCAACCGGATCTGCCATTAATTCCCATCATTTGAACGAGCGTCGTTAATTAACTATCTCAACTTTTGGCATTTATTGTTTATTTGTTGTCTGAACTTTCGGCATTTATTGTTGATTTGACGCAGTCACTGTCCGGCAACTGTCGCAGACCGCTCCTAACTTGCGGCGCAAGCCTCTCTTCCTACGCATTATTATCTATGTCGGTGCACCATCTTGCCACCGATCAACTTGCATTTTTTTTTCGATGCGACTTAGGAATTGTGCTTCCTCCAAGCCCGATTGATAGGGCTTCAACCTGCTACCATTGATCAACATGGGGAGCATCGCCCCATCTAACTGCTGCAACTGTATCGCTCCTCCTGAGTTGATGCGACTAATGCTATAGGAACCAAGCCAATGCATCTGCAACTTTCTTGGATGATTCATAAACTTGTTGTCATACAACAACACCAAGTCACCCTGCTGAAACTATTTGTTTGTGATGTGTCAATCATGCCAAGCCTTATGGCGATCCTTCTCCATGCGCTGGTGGAATCCTACAATAAAGCGATCTTCTTCCATTTGTACTAATTGTTCTAACCGCTCTTCCAATTCCGCTACAACATCCATACCTGTTGCTGCTGCTATGCGCAGACGTGGAACAATGTACTCCATAGGCATAATTGCTTCTTGCCCATATACCAGCTTAAATGGTGTCTGTCTTGTCAATCTTTTACATGTGGTGCGATATGCCCACAACACTACTGGTATTTTGAGATCCCAGTCATCGTGGTTCACATTGCACACCTTTGTCAGTGCATGTTCCAATATCTTGTTGAAAGCCTACACCGTTCCATTTGCCTGCGGATGATAGGGTGTACTCTTCTCGTGTTGTATCTGCAACTCCTCCGTTAATGCGTTGATGGTGTGATTGATAAAATGACTACCCTGATCACTCAGCAATACCTTGGGGCAGCCAAAGCGAGTGACGATGTTATCAAACAAGAACCGCGCGGTTGTGGCCACAGAACAATCAACAACTGGTGCAGCCTTTTTCCATCTGGTCAAGTAATATGTCGCTGTAATGATGTATCTGGAACTAGTGCGCTTCCCAAGTGGGTTGATTGGTCCCATGAATTCCACAGCCCATTTTTCAAATGGCTGCAAGGTTAGTTGAGGTACCAGCAGCATCTCATCCCTCTTGGATGGCTTCCCGGTTCTCTGACAAATGTCGCAGGACCGCACATAGTCTGTCGCATCAGTGTCCAGCATGGGCCACCAGAGCCCCGTGCGAAGCACCTTCCTGGAAGTCGCACGACCGCCATAGTGCCCCCTCGTCACTCCGACATGCACTTTGGACAAAATATGCCCTTGCTCATGAGGAAAAACACACCGTTGCAATATCTCGTCTGCTCCCACTTTGTATAACTCACCTGCAATGAGATGGAAATCTGTAGCCTTGACCACCAATTGCTTCTTTTGGCTAGTGGTGAACTCTTCTGGTGCGGTAACCATTGTGAGAAACTGAATGATTTCTTCAAAGTATCCATCCACGACCTCAACCTTAAACAATTGCGCATCCGGCAACCCGTCTTCAATGTTGGTTGGCTCCTCTCCTTTCTCGATCCATGACAAATGATCTGGCCCTGCGTTCAGACGTTTTGGCTTCACGATCACTTCAAAATCAAACACCTGAAAAAGAAGTAGCCAGCGACATATCTTCCCCCCCAACACAAGCTTATTGACCAGGTATTTCAATGCAGAGTGGTCTGTGAACATCTTAAAATGGCCTCCCAATAAGTAATGGCAAAATTTCTGCAATGCATAGACCATCGCCAGGCCTTCCCTCTCAGTAGGGGTGTAATTCCTTTCTGCTGATGCCAACTTCCAACTCGCGAAATCAATGGGGTGATCTAGATCTCCTTCACCTGTTTACGCCAGCACCACACCTAGTGTGATCGATGATGCGTCAACGTGGACATGGAATTCCTTACTCCAGTTTGGAAATACCAGTATAGGTTTTGAATCCATCTTAGTCTTCAGCGTCTCAAAACTATCTTGACATTCAGGACTCCATTGAAAAGCCGCATCTTTCTTTAATAACTTCTCCATAGGGGTCGTGATCATTGCATACCCCCTGATGAACTTGTGATAGTACCTAGTGTGTCCCAATGTTTCTCTCAACTGTTTAACCTTAGTTAGTGGTGTTAAGCTCAAAATGAGCGTGATCTTTGCTGGGTCGACCAACAATCCTTGCTTGCACACAACGTGACCCAATAAGATGCCAAATGGTGCACAAAAAATTCACTTCTTTAAATTCAACGATATCTGATGTTGGCGACAGCGTTCCAACATCAACCGCAGATTCGCCAGATGATCACGGATTAAGCCATAGACTGTCCAATCATCCATGTACAACTGTAAAATTTTTTGAATAAAATCCTTGAACGCAGCAACAACAACCCGCGAGAATATCGCAGGTGCATTCTTTAATCCAAAGGGCATCACGGTGTACTGAAAACAGCCCCATTCTGTCACAAAAGTTGTCTTATGGTGGTCTTCCTTCGCAATCCTGATCTAATGATAGCCTGAGAACCCATTTGTGAAGGAATACATCTCCTGGCCACCTACACCTTCAAGCACCTCATCGGTAAACGGGGTCGGAAAGGGATCATGCAAACATGCATCATTCAACTTCCGCAGGTTGACACAAATGCGCACTTCACTGGTCCTCTTGTCCTGCACCACCATAGGACTGATCCATTCAGACTCTTCAACTGGTTCAATAATACCAGCATCCAACATGCGATCAATTTCCACCTTGACCCTCTCCTTATGTTGGGCCTAGCCCAGATGGGGCATTTTGAGCAGCAAGGATTTTGAGAACTGGAACAATTTTGGGATAAGTTTTGTATGCTGCGAAGTTGAGTGCAACACAATTTTGTATGTTGTGATGTCGCGCACAGCACAGTGTTGTCATGATGCGAAGCCGGTGCTGCAAGGAGTACAGTTCCGCGATGAGCCACATCAACGGAGATCTAGCTAAGTAGAGCATTGGATGGATGACGACAATTATTTTGGTTAGGTCACAGGAGGCCTAGTTTTGGTAAAGACCATCGATAACTACCAAGTGATGGGTAGGTGCAGATCAAGATAGAAAACTAATCACACAAGCAGAGAACTACCAGTTGAACCAATTGTCTAAGGCCGTGAAAGAAGGACCACCTCGGCAGAAGAAACCAGTTGGCGCGCGTGTAACAGAAGATCCGCTACTAGACATCAGCAGTCGGGTTTTTGGGAAAACCATGACAGTTTTGTAAACCTAAGGGTTTCTGCCGTCGAAATGTAAAGGAAGTGACCTACGGGTCTTGATCTATAAATAAGGCATGATTTTGTATGGAAAGGGGGAATTTTTGTCCAATTTTGTATGCATTGAACATTGTTAGAATCATTGAGCATTAAGCTATTTTGTAAAGGCTCTGCAGCTGTGTGCGCAGAGACCTAATTTTGAACAAAGAGAAAGTCTGCAGCTGAGTGCGCAGACCAAGAACGGTTGTACCCCTTGTCTAATATAATAAAACAAACGTTCTTGTGGACGTAGCTTCCCATATGGGGAAGTGAACCACATTAAATAGGGTCTTATGTGATTGTTGTGCATGATTGTCATTATTCAGATTATTCGAACTATTTACAGTATGAATGCTTGAAGTTAATGTTATCTGATATATGTTTCTTTTATCTGTATTCACCACTGAGAGGATGGAATAAGATGTTAGGTAGCATTATATATGGATGAATGTTAGTGAGCAGCATTTCTAAGTAATTAGATAAACAATCATATTTAAACATCACAAAGTACTGCTTAAGGTTGGATCGCGATATCAGAGCAAACAACACTGCACAATTCACTTATTTACATAAGTTGCAACATAATCAGTTTAAAGACTATTGAATAATCAAGGATTGTTGAAGAAGGATAGGAGTGATTAGATATTAAAGTCTACGTGCAGTCTAGGGTGACGCGCTGATCATTAGAAGTGTTGCGCAGTAAGCTGTTGATAGTTTGTTGGCGTAGGCTGGAAGTATCCCTACCGCCCAGTCGGTTGCTATTGGCAGGAAATACTACCCTAGAGTGAGGAAATGGACACTATCAACTTAAGGGGGTGACAGGTAAACATACAGAGAGGTGAGTCAGGTCAAGGTCTCATCTGAGGTCATCATGCTCTTCAATCTAAGTTGTCCTTTTGTGTGATCGATAACTCAAGGTGATCACGGACGGAGAAGTGAAGATTTGACCTATAACATATGCCCCCTAATGTGTGTGGTCATAGGGAAACGATGGCCGAAATACATTATAATCCAAAGCCATAGGAGGAGCAAGAAACCGCAGAACCAAGTCACAAGAACACCTGAAACAAAGATCAAGGTCAGCAAGCAATTACATTCTTGACAGCATATAGATGTACAGTGTGATACAACATGATCTCCGATACATAAAGAGGAGATGTATATATAGCATGGTCACTTGAAATACAAGCGTGGATCCATGTCAAACTAAGAGATCATAGCCATAACAACAAACTGGATCTATGTCTCATGGAGAGCCGAATATAAGTGAGGCTCAGTCTTGCGCAACTTGGGTGATAACATAATGAGGTGATGTCATCAACATCCCAAGGTATTCATCCAAAACAACCCAAGGTACAAACCCTAACCATGTGAATAGATGAGCTGATAGTCAAACATAGGGGGTATTTTTTGATTACCAGTCATTGATGTATACCATTAACAAATGCGAGGGCTTCCACCGATAATGATGATGGGGCCCAAGGTACCTAGTACGATCCAACAAGTGTGAATAAGTGGACTGAAGTCGAACACTTGAGGATCCTGTCGAATAAGAGACATTGATGTATTCTCATAATTCAACAGTGAGGAAAATTGCCACTGGTGACTGCAATCTCCAAGGTACTAACCGAAACTCTAAAATTCATTCCCAGAGCAAAATGAGTTGATTTCGATGGGAAGAAGTCCATTGGAAAAGAGGCCTTAAGGAATCCTCCATCATCCAACACGAGGGACACTCAACTGGTATGAGATGATATGGAGTAATATATGTAACAAGACTGACACTAGGATGGCCGACACATGAGGTCAAGGTAAACTCCAGAATGGCCGACACGGGGTATATCCTTGAACAGTGAGCACGACTCAAAGTGACATAGGTAGTTTTCAACATAATGGGGAAAATGATATAAGCCTGTAATGTAGGAGACATTATCAGACCCTCCATATGATTGGAAGAATAACCAACCGGGGGAGTAAACAACTCGGAGATAAGGTTCACCCTAAGGTCGAAAACTAAACCCAACCGTCATGATAGACTCAAGTAGGTGTTGTGTTCAAGGATAGAACTGACTGAAGTGCCTTTGAAACTGAAGATATGATACATATTTCTCATCCCTTATTCTTTTTAGATAAAAGAATACCTTTCTTGTTGTTTTAATGAGTCCAAGAAAGAATGAAAACTCAATAGATCCAACCATGTAAAAAGTTTTAACAGCCCATGGGAGGAAGACTCAGGACCTTCTTCATTGTTTACAGAGTTCGAAGAAGAGATAGAAGATTACTCTATATTACTGATCTCTGGATTTTAATATCGAGCCGAGATCTGTTCCTGCTCGCTGGTGTTTTCAATTTTAAGGAGTCTGAAAAACTTAAACAATATCTCCATACACCTACTTGTGGATTTTAATATCGAGCCCAAGTAGGTTAATGCTCGCCGGTGTTTTCCTATTTATAGAGTCTGAAAAACTTAAACAATCCTCTTTACACCTATCCATGGATTTTATATCGAGCTCGGATTGGTCTGTGCTCGGTGGTGTTTTATTGTTTATAGAGTTAAAAAACTTAAACAGTCCTCTATTTACCCTCTCGTGGATTTCATATCGAGCCCGAGTAAGTGAATGCTCGCTTGGTGTTTTCATGTTTAGAGAGCCTGAAAACCCTAAAGAAAGGCTTCGACAGGTCCTTTTTTATAAAGTTAGTCTCCTTCCCCGAAAAAGTATAAAACTATGGAAGAAGAACTCTTCTAGCGCATACCGAAGTATACCTTTTTTGTAAATTATCCACCTAGGCCCGGAAAAGGGGTAATTCTATACCTGAGTGGATGAGCCTTCAATTACTTTAACGAGCTTGAAGAGGACAAGTTTGCTCAGCAATCTTGTTTAGGTTTAAATAGTCCAAACAAGAGCTTAAAATGACTTGAAAGACAGCTTCTAGGATCATGACTCATCATCTGCCAAAACTAGGACTTCAACAAAAATATTAGTAATCGTGACAAAAAATCTCAAATGATACATAAATTTGAACTATGAGCTAGTTAAAAAGGTCTACCATCGAGATATTTAGTCTTAAAGGATTGATCTTACCAAAATTTAGTGAAAAATGAGAACCATTGGGTGAAATTACCTTTATACCATATGTAGCTATTAATTGATTAATTAGAACAATTTGGTAGAATTTAAAACTATAAGAGCTTTCACCAAAGTGGCTAAAAATTAAAATTAAATTCATATATGTAATTTCTAATTTGAAACTCAAATTTCATTTTGGTTTTGTAGGGAAAACAATTTGGGAGAAACCTTGAATTTCAATCCTCCATGGCGATCGATTCGAGCAACCAATCAACATTCTTCCTCCACCAAGTAAGTTTAAATCCTCCCAACTTGCATTTCAATTGTTTATTTGTCAATTTTTGAGCAAAAAATCACTTGTAAGGAAATGTTCACAACGTTAAGTGCGTGTGCGCTACTCTGCAATGGGCATAGTAGAGCATACAAGGAGGTGTGTGCTACTATGCTCATACACAGTAGCGCCGATGCATGACTGTATAGTATGTACAGTAGCGCCCACCCCTGAATGTGAAGAAAAAAGTGTGGAGAGCTAAAAATTTGACATTCTTTGTGGCAGGATGGTGCTTATCTGGAGGGAGAGAGAACATGAGGACATGGATAGGGTGGAAATGCAAGACCCAGTCACTCTCCATGCTCTTAGAAGATGTGGTTTGTTGAATTTTTACCGAACCGTGAACATGAGGGCACTCAATAGATTGCTTGGAAGACTTGTGCAATACTGGGATGTAGATACCAATACTTTTGTTATCCAAGGACAATCCTTGGACCTTACTGTCGACAATATCTACTTTATTACTGGACTCTCTAGGAGGGGAGATGCAGTAAATTTGAAAGGGTCTTATCGCAATGTGGGTGCAACCTCGGTGCAAGAGTACTTAAATGCATACTGTGTGGTTGGTGTTGAGAAGTCAGGAAGTCAAATTCTGGTTTCTACCATTGAAATCCTTCCTCTAAAGGTGATTTTGAGTATGATAAACCGCATGGCAAGGAGTGCCACACAACACCTAGCTTCAAGGCATTCCATGCATATTGGTGTTAGATGCTTGCAGGGACATGTGTACGATTGGTGCACTGGTTTATTGGAAAATATGAAGCTTCAACTCACGGGTTGCAAATCCAGAAGTATGAAGAACTTTGGATACGGAAGCATTCTATGTACCTTCTTCTTTGAGAGGGTACCTGCTCTTAGATTGGGGATGCCTCTACCTCCAGTCAACCCCCGTGAGCCTAGATTGGGTTAGTGGGGTGACCTCTTTCTCCGCCAGGGTGGTGGCGAAGCCACTTCTGTTATCATACTGATGATTTCTGGGGGTGGTGGGAGAGGCAGGTGTCGGCATTCGAGCAGTTTCCATATGCTGGATTGGACTTCTGCCATGATCCAGAGCTGGTGCTTCCTCCAGGTGGAGCCTGGGGAGCTATTGGTATGTTTTTATTTTGAGAATTATTTAATTTTTTCAAACTTTCAAGTATTTGATTTTTATGAATGAATTTTGAAGTACTAAACAAGTGTCATATGCAGATATTAGGCCTGTCCGTCCCGAAGGACATCCTACCATATTCATGAGGCCAACTGATGTTGTTGCAGCAGATGCTATGTTAGGGACCATAGAGAGGAAAGTGAGTCGGTTGACTCACGATGTTCCTGCATGCCGCATGGATCAAATACCTATTGATATGCAGGAAGATGTAGTTGGGGTGCCCCCAGCATGGCTTAGGGTGTTGCGGAAGATAGTTAGGCTAGTCATATGTTATCGGGATGCAGTAGATGATGATGAGTCCCCTCCTTCTCCATAGGAGATGGATACTTTCTATGTATATTTTTTAGGCCACGGAGCCCAGTTTTGTATTTTATGACATGACTTGTGATAGATTTGTGATCCAAAACTCATATATTTTTTGATACAATATCGGATATATATACAGTATTGGTTATTTACATGTGTATGTGTTTGAACTTTATGTGTGAAATGTTGTTTATGGAAGTGTATGATACAAATGCCAATATAAGACATAATTTGCAATGAGTCAGCTAATGCATTTAAATTTCTTGGAATGTGTTGATATATAATAGAATCAAACTGTCTTTCCAATAATCTAACTCGCAAAAACTGTCATAGCAAAACAGGATCTCTAATCTAGTAAACACCCGTTAACTGAAATACAACTAGTTGTGAATCAAGTCTTACCTCCAAATGTGAAATGCCGTGAATAAGGGCATCTCAGAGAAGTTCTATAACTGCACTATACTCAACTACATTGTTCATAGTGGGACCCAAACAAACCCCCCCCCCCCCCCCGAAGAGACCAATTGGCCAGTTGGTGAGTAAATGACCCAAGCTACTGAAGCCAACTGTCGGGTGTGGTGACTGGTGCCATCAGCAAATCCTAAGAAATGTCCAGTCGACATCTGATACACGAAATGAAGACACACATAAGATTAACTAAGCAAACACAAGCAAAAACTAGCTCTACAAAATTTACAGCTATGTTACAAGAAAAAGCACAACTGCCTAGGCGTAGTACTTCTTCAGGTAGAGCCCATTTCTAGACTCAGGCAGCTTATTACCCTCGTAGTCTACTAGCTCGTAAGAACCCTTCTTCAGTACTTTGGAAATTATGTAAGGCCCGAGCCACATGTACTTGAACTCTCCAGGTCCTAGAGGTTCCTTGTCCTGATCCCAAAGTAAAACAAGATCTCCTTCAAGGAAAACCCTCGGCTTGGCAGACTTGTCATATTGTCCTTTGACTCGTTTCTTGTGAACTTCGTTTGCTGTGAGCGCGTCGCGGCGCTGCTCATTTAGATGCTCTAAATGCAACAAACGTTCTTCCAGTGTTGAAGTATCCGGTAGTAATTGAACAACCAATTTTAACGAAGGAATCTCGCATTCAATCGGAACGACTGCTTCTATCCCATGCACAAGATGAAAAGGAGAGAACCCGATAGCAGTCTTTACATTCGCTCGGTAGACCCAAAGAGCAGGGTATAGCATGATGTGCCAGTTATTTCGACTGGCATTGACAGTTCTTTGTAGTATTACCTTTAAAGTTTTGTTAACTACCTCGACTTGTCCATTTGCATGTGGATAATATGAAGACGAATGTTCTTGCTGAAAACCTAACATTATGTATAGATCAGTCATCATGATATTCTGGAAATGACTGCCATGATCAGTCACAATCTCTTTGGGTATGCCGAACCTTGCAATAATCTTATTAAATACGAAATAAGTGGCAGTTTCTCCATCTGCCTTGACAGTAGGCATTGCCTCCGCCCACTTGGTGAAGTAGTCGACGACAACGATGATATAATGATGCCCTCCAGCCGAAACTGGATTGCAAGTCATGTAATCAACCCCCCATTTTGTGAAAGGGTCTGCTGTAATCACAGGATGAAGAGGAGCTGGATGTTAGCATAGTTTATGATAAAGCGTCGCAAGAAGTTAGACATGCCTTGCAGACTTTGGAGTTGTCGCAAGGTGCGAGGAGGAAGATTTACAATTGCCTCAACTTTTAATGGGTCGACCCTTATACCACGATTGGATACAATAAAAACCAGTAGACGTCCCGATTCGATACAGAATACGCACTTATTAGGATTCAAATGAATCTTATATTGTATGCATCTTTCAAACACAAGTCTCAAATGAGTTGGATGATCCCGTCTCTTTCGAGATCGCGCCAGGAGGTCATCAAAGTAAGGTTCAACTATGTGTTTGATATCGTGAAAAATGAAATTCATAGCTCGCTAGAACGTAGCTCCAGCATTCTTTAAGCCAAACGACATCTTCCGATACGCAAAGGTTCCCCACGGGAAAATGAAATCTGTTTTGTGTTGATCTTCGGGTTTGATTTGGATTTGATTATATCCTGAAAATCCATCCATGAAAGAAAACATCTCGTGTCCCGCACATGCATCTATGATCTGGTCGATAAATGGCGTGGGATAGTTATCTTTTGGGAAAGCTTTATTCAAATCCTGAAAGTCGGTGCAAACTCTGATGGTACCTTGCTTTTTATCAACTGGAACAGGGTTTGAAACCCATTCCGTCATGTCAATCGGGTAGATAAATCCGGCTCTAAGCAATTTTTCAACCTCCTCCTTAATGGCGGCCGCTTTTAAATGATTCACAGGACAGAGCTTCTATATCATAGGTTTTGCATTAGGTTATGTAGTGATGACATGCTCAATGATGGTTGGATCGATACCTGGCATCTCCTCATATGACCAGGCAAATATGTCACAGAATTCTTTAAAAAGTTTGGTATACAGAGCTATCTCTTCTGGACAGCAGTCTGCACCGATAAAAATGTTTTCCACGACCCCGGGTTTGGTGGAAATGTTAATCGGGATTGTCCTCAATATATTAGCCATATTCCCTTCAGCGTAAACAGCTCTTGAAGTAGAAGGAAAAGATGACAAATCAACAAATCCACCGGGTCTCATAGAGAATTCTCCCCTCTCTATCCTATCTAGGTTTGGAAGCAGGTAAGACCTGTGATGCATATGTTCCCATGGCTGGTCCAGGCCCATCATGACTTCCAAAATGGCTTCATCAGATGGTAAGACTGTATCTAAACAGTCAAAAGAGTAGGTAGAATTCAGTGACCATGCAGGAGCATAGTCCATATCCGACTCAGCAGAGACTGGCGGAGTCACGATATGTTCCATTGTAGCATGTTGTGCTTCCATGTATGCTATTTCTGCAATGGTTAAAGGCACTGAAGGTTCTGATACAGTAGGAAGGATCCACGGATCAGTCCTAAGACCAACCATGAAAGTTTTAGTAGAAGTACCTACATCAGAACGCATAAAAAGAACAGGGGAGGGTAGGTCGAAAGTGCCTATTAACGACCCATAAAGCCCTGCTCCTAAACTCTTGCTTACTGGGGAATATTGATCAACTAAAGGAATCTTGGTATCCAATAAAGTCTGGTTGTTTTTCCTAGAGAACGAGATTTGATCGACCATGACGATATTGCCTTCGTGAGGGAACATAACAACTCGAAAAACTGTCGATGCAATGGCTCGTATGGCATACGTCCAGCTCCGGCCTAATAACATATTGTAATCAAGCGGAGCATCCAGAACTTCGATCTCTACAGCAACTGTCTTACCAGCAAGTGTAATTTCAAACAATGGTAGAACTCCATGTGGACGGAAAGTCCTGCCATCGAAGGAAGTAAGCAGTGTGTTAGAGGGGCTAGCTCGAGAGAGCCTAAAGATTTCCAGCAAGAAATGGACATCACGCACGTCGACGTGCCCTCATCTACGACAACCCGTCTAATGGTCATAGGACCATGGACCACTTCAATCTATAGGACGATGTGGTACGGAAACCAATATTTGATATCAAACATATCAAAGCGCACAGTCATGTTAGATGATTCCATACTTCCAATCGCTGCCAGAAGTATGTTTCGTTGTAATGGGAAACTTTGCAAAACTTCTAAGGTGGACATAGCACAAGGGGTCTGCGTTAGGTCTTCAACCACATTGTAGTTGGAATTATCCCGAGCGTTGGGATTGTGTGAGGCCCGTTTCAAGACACCTTTCGGGATCTTGGGCAGCGGATCTACTAGGATGTGGAGGGGAATCGAAGACTCAGGAATATCTTTGTCCTTGTTCTGCACATCCGGGGTATAATTTCTTGCTCGCGTTTGCAAAAGTGCATCTACGCTAACCATATTAATGAAAGTTTGATCAACTGAAGCATGAGTAGTGACCCCAACTTTGGAGGTGCCAGAAGCTGAACCCTGCCCCTTAGGAAATGGATCTTTAAGTACGGCAGGTTTCTTTTCTTGAAGCAACTTCTGGGCTTCTTCGAGTAGAGGGAATTGGTGAGTAAGGTGTTCTTTCTTGCAAAGCTTGCAAGGGAACTTAACCTTCTTCTTTTCTTTGTTACCCTCCTCGACATTCTCTTTGTTCTTGGGATTTTGCTGGTTCCCCTCTCCTTTCTTTCCCTTTTTTTTGTTGTTGGGTTGTTGAGGGCCCTTTTGATTGTTCTGAACCTGGTTCACAGATTCAAAAGTAGAAGGAGAGGTTGTGACGGAGGTTACTTCTGCAGTCGATTGTTTGACGGATAAGGCATGAACCTACTTGGTCAATGCTTTGAATGTTGCAGAGTCTATTGAACCCACTATGCCGTCAGCATGTGGTCCAGGTTTAGTTCTTCCAAGATCCGTGTTTGATCACGGTGCATTTGGTATGATCTCATAAAGTAACCCAGATTGTGCATAAATGAGGTCTAGCTGCTGAGTTCATAAGATGGCTTCTTCCTCTGTAGACACTCCAGAAGTAGCTACTTCCTTAGAAATGTAAGGAAGGAGTGATTTCAGATACCACTCGAGAAGGAATTCTGGGGGTATATTGGCTTTAATGAGCCTCTTCCGTCTTCTCCACTCCTGAATGTGATCAGATAAGTGAGTGGCCTTATTCTGTGTAAATGTAGACAAAAGATCTGTCCCAGCATCGTACCAAACAGGAAGCTGGAAGTGGTTCAGAAAAACAGTCGCGAGATCCCGAAAGTTAAAAAATGTAGCTGCAGGTAGCTCAATGTACCATTTAGCCACGAGACCGGTTAAGGTTCTTTGGAAAAGTCTCAACCTAACGAAATCCTCGTTCAGTGAGTTCGAAGAACACCATAAATGGAAAGTGGTGACATGATCACCAGGGTCTTCACCAGTTTTGCCTTCGAATTTTGGAATGTCCAAAGGTAACTTGGTAGGAACTGGTGGCCAAGCCGCGTTATGGCATACTGGATCATTTGTTAACTTGGAAAGGTATGGCAAGTTCAGAGTTTCCAGAAATGGTAAACAAGGTCTGCAAGATGGCATTTGATAAGTTGGGGTCATAAAGGGGGAACCTCCCATAGTTTGACCCGTGAACTGCTGG
The DNA here is from genome assembly GCA_027924585.1 of Larix kaempferi. Classification (NCBI taxonomy): domain Eukaryota; kingdom Viridiplantae; phylum Streptophyta; class Pinopsida; order Pinales; family Pinaceae; genus Larix; species Larix kaempferi. The sequence continues at coordinate 311,010 of BSBM01000720.1, read as the reverse complement.
TAGGGGTTTCCCCCAGCCACTTGCTGGTAGGGGTTGCCCCCAGCCAATTTCTAGTAGGGGTTTCCCCCAGCCACTTGCTGGTAGGGGTTTCCCCCAACCAATTGTTGGTAGGGGTTGCCCCCAACCACTTGCTAGTAGGGGTTGCCCCTAGCCACTTGTTGTTGTGTGAAAGTGTTGTTAAAATTGTTAGAAAAACAGGATCACGGAGCAATAACAATAAACAGAAATGCAAATATAATCACACATACACATTACAAGAGAGACACAGATATATCTTGGTTCACCCAACTTGGGCTACGTCCACACTGAATTTTCCAGTCCTTATTATTATTACCGTCTGGCAAGGTGAAGGGATACAACCTGCAGCACAACCGCTGCACTTCCTCTTCTCTGTTTCACAGTCTCTCTCCTGATCTCAGAGATCTTTACAATGCATAAAACCTAATACATCATCATCCCTAGCCGTATTACAATGTCTTTATTTTATAAGGGAAATACAATGGGAAAATACCACAGGATACCCAAAACCATGGGCCCGCAAAACAGCTGGCAAAAACAGCCTCAAAAAATTTCTTCGGGGGCGCTGCCCCCAAACCCCCATTTCTCTGGGGTGTTTCCCCCGGACCCCCCAGCCAGGGGGCATGGTCCCCCCTGGAACCCCATGGGGGGGCGATGCCCCCCCGCTGGGGTGACTATACAGTCCACCTACATATCATATAAAACTGGGGCACAAACACAACTGATACAATATCATCTATGAGACTAGAAGATCTGGCTCCACAACCAACAATCTCCCACTTGGAGACTGATCACAGCAACTCCACCGCTGCTACACTTGCTGGACTTGGACTTGGAAAATTTCTCATCTTCACCTTCATGCTAGAAGGCCAACTGAAACCGAGCACGAACTCAGTTTCTCTCTGGTCACTACCTTTGTGAACATGTCTGCAGGATTCTGGCTAGTATATATCTTTTCCAGCTTCAACAGTTCATCTTCCAGAACATAGCGTATGAAATGGTACTTGAGTTGGATATGTTTAGTCCTGGAATGGAATGTTGAGTTCTTTGCAAGATGAATGGCACTCTGGCTGTCACTATACAATCTGCTATCCTTCTGCTTCTTACCCACTTCCTCCATAAACCTATGCAACCAAATCATCTCTTTACTGGCCTCTGTAATGGCAACATACTCTGCTTTTGTTGTTGAAAGTGCAACAACCTTCTGTAGTTTTGAAATCCAGCTTACTGTTGTTCCACCTACAGTAAACACATACCCTGTGGTGCTCCTCCTGCTATCCTTGTCACCTGCCATATCTACATCAACATATCCCTGTAGAACAATGTCTAGACCTCCAAAACATAATGCCTCAGTGGTAGTACCTCTCAAATACCTAAGAATCCACTGTACTTCCTTCCAATGTTCTTTACCTGGATTGTTCATATATCTGCTCACAACTCCCACTTCATGTGCAATATCTAGTCTTGTGCACACCATGGCATACATCAAGCTGCCAACTGCTGATTGATAGGGAATCTTGGACATGTAGTCTGTCTCTTCTTGTGTCTTGGGACACATTTCCTTACTTAGACTGAAATGGCTAGCCAAAGGTGTACTTACAGGTTTTGCATTCTGTATTCTGAACCTCTCCAACACCTTTTGTATGTACTCACTTTGAGACAATGTCAATTTGCGATTTTTCCTGTCTCTCGTTATTCTCATACCAAGGATTTGCTTTGCAGCACCCAAATCCTTCATCGCATATGAATTAGCTAGCTTCCTTTTGAGTACATTTATATCTTGCATGTCAGACCCTGCAACAAGCATGTCATCCACATACAATAACAAGATAATATATATTCCATTGTCTAGCTTCTTGAAATAAACACAGTGGTCAGAATGACATCTACTATAACCTTGTTCTGTCATAAACCTGTCAAACTTTAGATACCACTGCCTTGGAGCTTGCTTCAAGCCATACAATATCTTTTTCAACCTGCATACCAGATCCTCCTTACCTTTGACCTCATACCCTTGTGGTTGCTGCATATATATTTCTTCCTCCAAATACCCATGGAGGAAGGCTGTTTTTACATCTAACTGTTCAAAATGCAAATCTTCTACCGCCACTAGACTTAAGAAAGTCCTAATTGAAGTCATCTTAACAACAGGAGAAAATATTTCATCAAAATCTATACCTTTCTTCTGTGCAAACCCCTTTACAATAGGTCTGGCCTTGTACCGCTTCTTACCTCCTTCTTCTTCCTTCAACTTGTAAATCCATTTTTTTGGCAATGCTCTTTTACCAGCAGGCAACTGAACCAAATCCCAAGTCTGGTTTCCTACCAATGAGTCCATCTTCTCATTCATTCCTTGCTCCCACTTCTTTCTAGTTTCCACCTGCATTGCTTCTTCATAACATTCTGGTTCACCAGAATCAGTCATCAATAAATAATACATTGAAGGAGAGTATCGTTCAGGGAGTCTACTTAACCTGGTAGATCTTCTTACAGTTGCAGGAGTTTCAGGTACTTGCTACTGCTCTTGATTTTCTGGCACCTTCGGAACTTCATTTTATTTAATTTCATCAAGCACTATGTACTCTGTGTTTTCCTTTTCCTGTTTCTTTCCCTGCAACTGATCTTTATACATGACCTTTTCATTGAATATCACATCTCTACTCCTGATGATTTTGTTATTTTCATAATCCCATAAACGATAACCAAATTCATCAACCCCATATCCAATAAAGGTACATTTCTTGGATTTAGCTTCAATCTTTGTTCTATTTTCTTTATCAATATGGACAAATGATTCACAACCAAACGTTCTCAGAAATGAGTAGTTTACCTTTTTATCTGTCCATGCTTCCTCTGGAATACCACCATCCAAAGCACTTGAAGTTCCTTTGTTTATTAAATAAACAACAGTGTTTACAGCATCCGCCCAAAACTGTAAGGGCAACCCTCCATGCAGTCTCATACACCTTGCACGCTCCATGATCGTTCTGTTCATCATTTCTGACACACCATTTTCCTGTGGTGTTCCTGGGACTGTCTTCTCTCTACGAATCCCATGGTATGAATAGTAACTATCAAACTCCTTGCCACAGTACTCACCTCCATTATCAGATCTGAGACACTTCAATCTTTTTCCTATCTCATTCTCAACCAAAGCTTTCCACTTCTTAAAAGTAGCAAACACATCAGATTTCTGTCTGATGCAATAAACCCAAGTTTTTATAGTTGCATCATCAATAAATGTAACATAATAATGAGATCCACCAAGAGATTGTACCTGATCCAGTCCCCATACATCTGTATGCACAAGCTCTAATTTTTCATTCTTCTTCTGTTTCCCAACCCTGAGAAATCTGACTCTCTTCTGTTTTCCAAAAACATAGTTTTCACAGAATTCCAAACTTACCTGCTTCAAATCCAGCAGCAACTTTCTTCAGTGGAGAATCTGCATCCCCTTCTCACTCATGTGGCCAAGCCTATGATGCCACAATGTTGTATCTGTTCCTGTGGAAGCTAAAGAGATAGAATGGTCAGTATTATGAGGACATAAATACAACGTACCTACTCTATCTCCTTTTGCTATCACCATTGATCCTTTAGTGATCTTCCACCACTTTTCTCCGAACGTAGATAGATAGCCGCCATCTCCCAACTGCCCTGTTGAGATCAGATTTCTTTTCATAGTAGGAATATGCCTAACTTCTTTCAACAACCAATCAGTTACATTCTTAACTTTTATCCATACCTTACCCATACCAACAATTTTACATGTCTCATCATCACCCAATAAAACATGTCCAAAGTCGCCAGGAACATACTCATGAAAGTATTTCCTATGGGGTGTAGCATGACATGAAGCTCATGAATCTACTACCCAATAATCACTAGTATTATCTAATGCAAGAATCAAAGCATCTTGTAACACATCACCTGCTACATTTGCTTCCTGGGTAGTTTCCTTCTGTGCATCTCCTTTCTTCTTTAGAGATTTGCAGTCTTTCTTCAGATGTCCTTTCTTTCCATAGTTCCAACACTCTATCTTTCCTAGTCTGGACTTGGATCTTCCCGTTTTAGACTTTCCACGATTACCTTGGCTCTTTCCTCTCTCCTTTTGTCTTCCCCTACTCTCCATGGTCAACGCATTACCTGATGTCTCACCTGTGCTTTTTCTTCGCATTTCCTCGCTAAGAATAACACCAATAACATCAATAACATCATCAAATTTCAAGGTGTTTAAACCAGAGACAGAGTTACTTACAGCCATGACCAAGCTATTCCAGCTTTGTGGCAATGAACACAATATTAGAAGATCCCTAACCTCATCATCAAAGTTCACACTTACAGAACTTAGTTGATTTGTAACCGTATTAAACTCATTTAAATGATCAGTAACAGATCCACCTTCAAACATCTTCATATTAAATAAACGCTTCATTAGAAATACCTTGTTGGAGGCCGGGGGTTTTTCATACAGCTTACCCAATGTGCTCATCAAACCCTCTGTTTTCATTTCTTTTGAGATATTGAAAGCCACCGACGAAGCCAGGCTCAACCGTATTGTTACCATAGCCTTTCTGTCAAGAACATCCCATTATTCGTCCTTCATAGCCGTCGGATGCTTTGCTTTTCCTCCCAATGGTAGGAATAGATCCTTCTGGTACAGATAGTCCTCCATTTGCATCTTCCATAACCTGAAGTTTTGGCCGTTAAACTTCTCAACCTTAAACTTTCCTTCTTCTGCCATTGCTCCCACTCGAACCAAAAACCCTAGCTTCCTGCGGGTTTAACTTCCAAATAGACCTTTGGCTCTGATACCAATTGTTAGAAAAGTAGGATCGCAGAGCAATAACAAGAAACAGAAATGCAAATATAATCACACATACACATTACAAGAGAGACACAGATATATCGTGGTTCACCCAACTTGGGCTACGTCCACACTGAATTTGCCAGTCCTTATTATTATTACCGTCCAGCAAGGTGAAGGGATACAACCTACAGCACAACCGTTGCACTTCCTCTTCTCTGTTTCACAGTCTCTCTCCTGATCTCAGAGATCTTTACAATGCATAAAACCTAATACATCATCATCCCTATCCGTATTACAATGTCTTTATTTTATAAGGGAAATATAATGGGAAAATACTACGGGATACCCAAAACCATGGGCCCGCAAAACAGCTGGCGAAAACAGCCCCAAAAAAATTTCTTCGGGGGCGTTGCCCCCAAACCCCCCAGCCAGGGGGGATGGTCCCCCCTAAAACCCCGTGGGGGGGCGATCCCCCCCGCTGGGGTGACTGTACAATCCACCTACATATCATATAAAAATGGGGTACAAACACGGCTGATACAATATCATCTATGAGACTAGCAGATCTGGCTCCACAACCAACAAAAATTTCCCCATCCAAATGAAAGTGGGTTGGTACTCTGAACGTTTGTCCACTGCAGCTGGGCGTTAACCCTGCCATATTGTTGATTAAGGATGTTACCCCCCTCCTCCAGAAAACAAAGAAAAAGGGGTGTTTCTTGCAGGTATGTATATTACCTTGGTTGGTATTGTAACTTGCAAAGGCATTAAAACCAAGGGTAATCCTTGTGGACGGCGCGGTCATGGTACTCATGATGGGCACAGTTGCAGAGGCATTTGGCCCTACATTTGGTGTGAAAATCCAAGTACTGGGTATCGGATATGGTTGTTGAGTTGCAGGAGGTGGAACAAGATTCACTGTACTACTGGGTCCAAAAGTGGGTGTAGAGGTGGATGCCACAGTTGTTGAACTCGGCATGCCTAAGATACCGACATTAAAGCTGAAGGACAGAGTCAAAAAAAAAGTTGGTTGTGCCAAACTTGGTGTAGCAGTGGGAGGAGGATTTACAGTATTTGTGTTCATACCTATTGTGGGAGTCTGTGGAACTCCCTGTTCGCCTCCTGTGTTAGTCATAAAATGCCCAGGTGTGAACAAATATGCACTATAATCAGGTTGCTAGAAACCAATGGGTAACAGAAGTGGAGTGTTAAGATTAGTCATAGGAGGATTAAATGGAGTACTGAACTCACCAGAAGTGAGATCCTCAATCTCAATTGTATTAAAAGCTTGTTGATCTGGAGTCCCCGGTTGTGGTTCCTCAGGAACCTCTATTTCAGGTCTTTCTGTTGCAGGTTGTGGTTCTTCAGGAATTTCTATTTCACCAGTAGTTTCCTCAGGAATTTCTATTTCACCAGTAGTTTCCTCAGGAATTTCTGTTTCACCAGTAGTTTCCAAAGGAACACTGGAGTCTACCCTCTGTCGTCTGGGTGGCGGTAGTGGTTCCACTCTAAGTGGGAGAAAGTTTTGCAACCCTCTAGACCTACGAAGCTCTTGGTCTTCCATGATTATATATAAAAATAAAAAACTAAGTAAAAAACCTAGTGGCCACTAAGACTAGGGGGCAAACAGCACACCACTAAAAAAGTCCTAAGTATTCAAACCAGTCAAACAAGATGCCTTCTGGAGAAGAGTCTGGGATGATGAGGGCCCAGAACAGATCAATGAAGGATGAAGAACAGTTACCCGGTGTCCACAATACAATGAATAAGGGTGCAAGCACCGGAATCACCCAACCGCCCTCCCAAAGACCTGCAAGGGATTTCCTCCCACTTCTGCCCTAGGTACAACAGATATACCCTCCGCTGCCACCTGTGTATGATCATATGGTTAGATACTGTTGAGCCCAGAATTGGCCCTTTTTGACCATCATTTATCATCTTCCCTTCCCTTGTCTTACACCAATTACCTTGGCAATTCAACTTATTGTCCTTATCTATTCCCCAAATTACCAAGGTATGGCCGATTATTGTTTTATTGTGTTAATACTTATGATTGTGATGATTAAAGCTGTGCATCTCTTAATCTGTGCTAACATGATGCGATTTATGAAGGTAGTAAGACAATAGACTGCAGGAAGATCGGAGCTGAACAAGTCATGAAGGAACGTTCATCGCTTGTGGAAGGTTCCTTGGGGCTCAAATCATCAATCAAGGCACAGTCGTGGCAGGGAAGCTGTAACAGAAGAACTATCTTAAGTATGTCGCTGCTCAAATCCAGCTGTGAGCTAGAAGGACCGTCACTCTTGGGATAATTAATACTTCTCTCATATTTGGATATTTCAGTTCTGCCACGCATTGTAACAGCTAGATTATTTAGGGCGCCTGAAGATCAGAGATCTTCATGGCTGCCCAATTATAGGTTTAGATGTTGCAAATTGTATGTATAAATATGGGGAATTGCCTCGACCAAGGGGTTGGACAGCAACAATTAATTTATCTTGTATTAGCAGTCGAGCTGAAACTGTGTACTCATTCTTCTGTTAATATACGGAGTTACTTCTGAGTTAAAGAGAGTGTTGTTCAACCAGCGTCTCTGTGTGAAGACTGGGCCCGTCTTCCACAGAGATTGTTGTGTTAATTTAGGATTTCATCTTTCTTGTTGTGTGATGCTTTGATCTTTCTTTTGTACGCAGCAGCAATATTCATTGTGTGGATTTCTCAGTAAATGATTATATTTTCGTGAGATTGGTGAATGGTATCGAATAACAGTCGACTGAGTCAGGTTTGTTTTACATATTTCAATTTCTGTTCACACTGCTGTGTTCATCCTACAGCTGAAACGTAATCCCAGGAGCTCTTACAAATTAGCTTTCCTGTTATGTGTTGATTGATTTATATTTTGCAATTCAGTTTCTTAGAACAGTTGCTTCAATCTCTTTTATTAAAGTTCTAGAGTAATGTTCAGATCATGCTTTATGATTCCCAGCTTGATTAGATTAGACAAGTGATTATTTTGGAATGTGAATGAGATTTCCTTCCTGCAATCGTTGATTAGATCTGATATCAATTCTGCTTGATGCATAATAGAAAAGAATTGTAGTATAGCGGTTAGAAGGCAATTGGGATTGCATAGATTCTTGGGATGAACATGGATGATAGAAGATAAAAGTATTCACTTCTAATGGTTTTGTGTTTAAGCATATATTGTGCACTTGTCCTTTGAAATAAAAAGACTTTCTCGGGTTGACAATAAATTTCATACGCTCTGTGTGTTTGATATTTAATTATCTGCAATTAGAGTGCTTGACATTTTGGCGCCGTTGCCGGGGAAGGATGAAAATTAAACACTAGTCATTAGTTGTATTTGATAATTGCTTTTAGTCAGTCTTTTGGTCTTTTTTTTGAAATGATCTGCTTCGCATGAATACGAGGAGGGTAAAACGCGATCACCTCCCAACCCCCAAAACCCCACAACTTACTAACAGTGCAGGTGGTTCGGGTCGTGGTCGAGGTCCACCGCTGGGTAGAAGAACATTCATCGACGACCTTGTTGACAAAACGGATTCAGTTGTCAGATCTCGTCAACGGGAGACTCCTATCAGAAGAGGCCCTGCTGATTCTAGAGCGCCAGCATCAGGATCTACAGTGGAAGATACAGGAGCAGCTGTGATTCCTGCGTATACTCCTGCTAAAGAAGGGACAGCTGATCCAGCTGTTGCAACCGAAGAATACGCAGCTGTTGCAACTGAAGAATACGCAGCTGTTACAACTGAAGAATACGCAGCTGTTACAACTGAAGAATACGCAGCTGTTACAACCGAGGAATACGCAGCTGTTACAACTGAGGTAAGGGACAAAGGAACAACCGGAGGAGAAGATACAGAAGAAAAGATGAATAATAGACATGAGAACGAAGAGGAAGAAGCAGTGGTACAATACCATCATGAAGATGATTCCCCGCCAGAAACTATGGCTACATTGCAATTCCCAATACAGCAGCTAGAGGGGACAGCTCCTATGAAAAACATTTCACCGTCGGTGTTACCCCGCTTCCATGGCAGGGCGGCAGAGGATCCAGATGAATTCCTGTTTGAATTCGATATCCTCTGTCGCAGCTATGATTATGTCACAGATGCTCAAAAGTTGAAGCTTTTTCCTGCCACCCTGAAGGACAATGCATTACGATGGTTCATGAGCCTTGGGGGAGGAACTGTTGCTAATTGGAATAAGATGAAGCAAGTATTCCTGGAAAAATATCAAGAATATTGTAACACCAGGGACAAAAGGGAGGAGTTATTCAAGATGGTACAGAAGGAGGATGAAAGTTTGGAGGATTTTGTGGAGAGGTTGCTGTACAATGTGCAGAGAACTGGACAGACGAACATGGGACTAGATGTGCTTAAGATAATCCTGCTTTGAGGAATCAGGGACGATTGTTTAGACATGCTAAATTTATTAGGAAAGGGGGATATCTCTAAAGAATCTTTTGAGACAATTGTGGAATTATGTAAGAGATATTCCAGGGAATCTTCTAGGCATAATAAGCAGCATAAACGAGATAACCTGGAACGTGATGTCTTCGACAGAACTCAGAAGTCATCCAATGGGGGAGCTACACGTGCAGAGATAGGCAATCTTCTTGAAAACTTTAAAACAGAAATGATGAGCTCTATCTCTTCAGAGATTGACGTCTTGAAGGCCAAGCAAAGACAGGCAGTGGAGGATCTCACACTAGGGGTGTTTTGTCCCCGATGTAGAAAGACTCATCCACTGAAAGAATGCCCTCTTGACAAAGTACAAGTGTGTCAGCTGTGCGAGCTGAATCATGATATGAAAGAATGCCCCACGTTGCCCCAAGTGAAGGCTGTTCTGCAGGCATCAACTCCAGAGGTGGATTCAGCCTACTTCATTGCACAGAAGAAACCCTGGCAGCCCCGGAATCAAGGTATGTCTCTCGACTCATTTCCATTTTTGAGTAATTTGAATAATTGGAATACTAATATGCAAAATGTGAATACACAATTCCCTTCAAATTATGCTCAGTGGAATTCCCCTCAACCTGCGATGCAAGGTTATAATTCATGGAGTCCTTGGACACAGCCTCCACACCAACCTACTTCATGGTCTCCTGGATGGAGGAACTTCCATCCTGGGAACCAGTTTCCTCAACCACCTCCACCTCAACAGTTACCGTATCCTCCATATCCTCAATTTCATCAATATCCTCAATACCCACCTCAGCAGTCGCAGCTGCAGCTGCAAAATAATCATGTGCCTAACATACCAATACGGCCTCAGCTACCTGCCCAACCTAACCCTAACCCAAATAATAAAACAGTCCAGCAATTGGAAGCTCTCAATATGCCGGCCTACTCTCTCTCCCCTGTACCTTGTAATGATATTTGCTTACGGTCTGGAAAGATAGTAGAACGTGTAACTGCAGAAAATACTCCACCAACTGTGTATGACAAAGGAGAGAGTTCCCAGCATCCATTTGATCCGGTTCCTATCACTGAAGATGCTGAGCATCCCTCAGATGGGAGGGATGAAACATTAAACGATGAAGTGGATAACACGCAGCCTACCCAGTTGGTAAGGCAACCACCTTACCCTGAGAGATTGATGCTTCCACAAAGAGGGGGGCAACCTCAGTTCAATCTCTTAGGAGAATTGAAGAACCTTTATGTTAAGATTCCACTTTTACAAGCTCTTCAAGATGTACCTATCTATGCTAGAACTGTTCGGGACCTGTGCACTAAAAGACCGGGAAGGAAACCCAGAGATCCTCCTATTGTTCATGTTATAGGGAATTTATCCGCTTTAATGACTGGAAAAACCCCTATAACCAAGTATGAGGATCCCGGCAATCCTACTGTCACTGTACACATAGGACAAACACAGATACCCAACGTACTAGTAGATTTAGGAGCTGCGATCAATGTTATAACAATGGAGACTGTAAAGAAGCTCGGATTCACCAATATTAGACCGACCCCTACTATCCTAGAATTGGCAGACAGATCCACTATCAGACCCGAAGGGATTTTGGACGACCTTGTTATTTCAGTAGACTCATGGGAATACCCTGCCGATTTTCTGGTATTACAACCAAAATCACAGCTGGGGGGACATCCATTGATTTTGGGGAGGCCCTGGTTGGCTACAGCCGATGCTTGTATCAGCTGTCGATCAGGATCTATGACTATATCTGATGGCATGGAAACCAAAAACCTCACCCTGTACCCTCCAGCACGGCCGAGTCTAGAAACTGAAACCTCCCTTTGGATAGAACAGGAAGAAGAGGAAGATGTTCAGCCATTACTAACAATAGGGAAGGCACTAACCTTCAAAAACGAAACAGAAGACGATGCCATTAATAATTTCATTAGTGAACCTGCTTCAGTAGACAAGGAAGTTTATCAACTCCTGAACAGTACCCTCGGTAAAGAAGAACAAGAACAGCTTATGGAGGAAGCACTAGCCAATGACACAAACATAATCCCAGTATTGAAAAACTCGAAAAGCATTCCTATTGAGGTAGAGCCTGGGAGAACTTTGAACATCAATCCTGGTCTCTCCTCAGAAGAACAAAAGCGCCTAACCAATCTCTTGAAGGAACGTAAGGGGGCATTCGCCTGGGAGTATACAGACATGAAGGGTATTCCCTCTAGTCTGTGCACTCATCATATTTATATTAAAAACGACTCCCGGCCTGTATGTCAACCCCAACGACGCATGAACCCCAATCTGAGGGATATAGTGAAGGAATAAATCCAGAAACTTTTGGAAGCAGGATTCATCTATCCTATCTCAGACAGTGAGTGGGTTTCCCCACTTGTAATTGTACCCAAGAAAAATGGTAAATGGAGAGTCTGTGTCGATTATAGGGAGCTGAACAAAGCTACACAAAAGGATCATTTTCCTCTGCCCTTTATTGACCAGGTACTTGATACCCTATCTGGGAAGAAGTTCTTCTCCTTCCTGGATGGGTTCAGTGGGTACAATCAAATTCAGATTGCTCCAGAGGATCAGGATAAGACCACCTTCACTTGCCCTTGGGGAACGTTCGCCTACAGGGTGCTTCCCTTTGGATTGTGCAATGCACCTGCAACGTTCCAAAGAGCTGTGATTGGCATATTTTCTGAATTGGTTAATGATAGCATGGAAGTTTTTATGGATGATTTTACTCCTTATGGCAGGGATTTTGAGGAAGCACTGGAAAATTTGAAGAAAGTTTTAATTCGCTGTGAACAGGCTCGCCTCTCACTAAGCACTGAAAAATGCCACATGATGATGAGTGAGGGAGTGGTATTAGGACATTTCATCTCTACTGACGGTATTCAAGTGGATCCTTCAAAAATTAAGGTGATAAAGAATATACCAACTCCTTCAACTCAGAAAGAGGTGCGAAGTTTTCTGGGACATGCTGGGTATTACAGGAGATTTATAGAAAACTTCTCCAAACTTGCTTCTCCTTTGTTTTCATTATTAATGAAGGACGCACAGTTTGTATGGAGTACAGCATGCCAGACAGCATTTGATAAGCTTAAAGAGAAACTGTCCACAGCCCCTATTTTGAGGGGACCTAATTGGACCATACCTTTCCACATTTCTTCAGATGCTTCTGATACCGCCATTGGAGCAGTACTAGGACAGCAAGATGGTCAAGTACCTTATGCTATTTATTATGTTAGTAAAAACTTAGCCCCTGCTGAACTAAACTACACTGTTACTGAGAAAGAATTCCTTGCTATTGTTTACTCTATTAATAAGTTTCGGCATTACATTACTGGGTATCCTACATTTGTGCATACTGACCACTCTGCCATTAAGTATTTAATGAATAAACCTGTCACTAATGCCAGAGTAACCAGGTGGCTTTTATTATTACAGGAATTTGATATTACTATTATAGATAAACCTGGAAAAGAAAATGTTGTTGCTGATTTTTTATCACGATTTACTAACAGTGATGACAGTTCACCTGTTGAGGATGCTTTCCCGGATGAACATTTATTCGCACTCTCAGCTCATTCACCCTGGTATGCAGACGTTGCTAATTATTTGGCTGCAGGGAAGCTTCCGCCACATATGTCTAAACGAGAGAAAAGAAAAATTATTCAGCAAAGTGCCAGGTATTGTTGGCTCAAAGGCCATCTCTTTTACACAGGACCTGATCTTGAAATTAGAAGATGTGTAAGGGAAGATGAGATCTTTCATATACTGAAGGCCTGTCACGATGAACCTTGCGGAGGACACTTTGCAGACAAAAGAACAGGGCATAAGGCGTTGCGGATGGGCTATTATTGGCCGACACTGTTCAGAGATGCTAAAAGATATGTTCAGTCCTGTGACAGCTGCCAAAGGATGGGCCAACCTAATAAGACAGATCAGATGCCTTTACAGCCCCAAGTGGTACTAGAACCGTTTGATAGATGGGCATTGGACTTCGTTGGTCCTATCAACCCTCCTTCCAAACAGAAGGTTTACATCCTGGTGTGTACAGATTACATGACTAAGTGGGTAGAAGCTGTAGCTTTGGCCAAGGCAAATGACCAGGCGGTGATTGATTTCCTGTACAGTGAAGTTTTTACCCGGTTTGGGGTACCAAAGGAAGTAGTTACCGATGGGGGACCACAATTTATTTCACACCAATTTGAATCCTTGCTCCGGAAGTATCATGTGCAGCACAAGATAGCTTCACCCTATCATCCCCAGGCCAATGGTCAGGTGGAAAGCACTAATAAAGTTATTGAAGCAATCCTTACTAAAACAGTTAAAAGCCATCGAAGGGATTGGGCTGACAGACTTCCAGAAGCACTGTGGGCATATCGCACGACTTGGCGCAACACCACGGGCTTTTCTCCCTATGATCTGGTGTATGGTAAGAGTGCCATATTTCCAATTGAATTTGAGATCAAGACCCTGAAAACAGCCATTGAAATGAACCTGGATGTAACAGAAGCCCGGAAAAGAAGATTGAATCAATTAAATGAATTGGATGAGAAACGGTTAGCTGCGGTAGACCAGACTGTGCTGCTTCAGCAACAGAGATCTAATTGGCATGACCGATTCATCAAAAAGAAAATATTCCGTGAAGGAGACTGGGCACTATTATACGACTCCAGATTCAAGAAGGATTTCAAAGGGAAATTACGCACAAGATGGCTGGGTCCATATTTGGTTGACAGGGTATTTGACAACGGCACTGTTCGCCTGGTCACCATTGATGAAAACCGTATACCATTACTTGCTAATGGCCACAGACTGCGACTGTATCGGAAGCCCATTTCGAAAGATGCATTCATTTCACAGATTGCTGCTGATCCAAACTACCAATTGGCACCAGAGCAGGAACATTTCTCTACCTTTGCCAAATCTTAAACTGAAAATTATATTTGCTGTACATAAATAATTTCTTGTTGTAGCGTATAGTTGTCGTTTTCTTTCTCTTTGCATTTGATCTTTTTGCTTGCTGTTGTCTTTTAAATTTTTTTCAGGGAAGCGCCAGGAGAACGATCAGTTTGGGCCCGTAATGAAAATCTCCCTGTGCTGTCCTTGTGTTTCAAAAAAAAAAAAAAAAAAAAAAAAATTTGCAGCTGCAACATATTTTCCGGCAGCTGCAACATATTTTCCGGCAGCTGCAACATTTTGTCCGGCAGCTGTTTATTCTTTTCCGGTAACCATATTCTCCTTTTCCCGGTAGCCATAATGCCCTTTTTCCGACAACCGTCCACTTTCCCAACAGCTGCAATTTCGGCAGCTGCAACATTAGCGGCTGCAACATCGGCAGCTGCAACATTAGCGGCTGCAACATCGACAGCTGCAACATTAGCGGCTGCAACATCGGCGGCTGCAACATGAGCGGCTGCAACATCGGCGGCTGCAACATCGGCGGCTGCAACTCCAGTTTCCGTGGCTGCCACCTCATCGTCCCCATGGTTGCCACCTCATTCACCAGCTATTGCCACCTCACCTCCCACGGCTGCCATCTCATTTTCCACAGCTGCCACTCCATTTACCAGCCACGGCCATTTCACTTCCCGGTAGCCGTAATGTCCTTTTTCCGTCCGCCGTCAAAGCTTTTCCAACAGCTGCAACTCCGGCAGCTGCAATTTCGGCGGCTGTAACTTTGGCGGCTGCAACATCTTTTTCCCGCAGCCGCCACATCATTTCCCGGCTGCCACCTTATTTCTCAGCGGCTGTAACTTCGGCGGCTGCAACATCTTTTTCCCGCAGCCGCCACATCATTTCCCGGCTGCCACATTATTTCCCGACGGCTGCCACCTCATTGACCAAGTCACCTCCACATCATTTCCACGTAGCTGCCATTTCTTTCCAGCGGCTGCGACATATTTCCCATAGTCGTAAAATCTTTTCCCGCCAGCTGTAAGTTTTTTTTCCCCCCGCCGTAAAATTTTCCCGTGACAGCCAAAATTTTCCCTGATATCGTAAATCTTTTTCTGGTTGCCGCGAATTCTTTTCCGGTGGCTGTAACTTCTTTCCTGCCAGCTGCAACAAGCTTTTTCATCGGCCGTGTGATCATTTCTTGGGCAACTTGCAGTGGTAACTCCCGTGTTAACAGAAGGATTGTTCAACCTGCTAATTATGATGCTGATTCATCCCAGTCCTGCCGGCGAACTCATCATTTTAACCCGGAGGATGCAACGCCTTGTGTTTTACCGGCGAAGGAAATCAGTGCCTTATCCGAGTCATCATGATCCCACGTCTGACTGTGCACGCGTTCGGCTCCGTGACGTCACCAACTCCATGCTCCACCAGTTTCCGCAGCCTTCCGACGCACAGTTTTATGAGGTATGGCTTTCATTTATCACGTGATTAAGTATTGATATCATTTAAACGAGATTGGCCGTACCTTCACTCGCACCACCATTTATATCTGATTAAACCTTTCCCTCGTACGACTTAATAATAATAACTGCCACCCTCCCCAATTCGGCATGAAAATTTTAAACTCTTCTCTGCGCTTAACTTTCCGAATTAGTTCATTCGCTCAACGTCTCCGCTCAACGATTCGTGCATTCTCTGCGCTGCAACTTCCATTCTGGATCCTGTACTATGTCGAACAGCAGTTTCATCTTGCAGCCAGGACCATGGGCATTCCAGTTCGCCATGAACCTTTTAATACCCGGGAACTTAGACGGAATCTGCAAGTTCTGGCCATTTTTCAAGCTGCTGGCTGGGTCGAGTTCTTTGAACGATTGGACGGATTCGATCGGGACGCAGCCCTGCAATTCGCCTTGAATCTTACTAAAACACACTCCACGGTGTGGGGGCTGTGTATAGATGTTTCGGAGGTCATTATATCCGAGGTTACAGCTATCCCGTTGGTGGGAAAACCTTGGTTTAACCGTCGAGTTCCTGCAACAGTTGCACGGGAAGAATTTTTACTTCCATGGGAGCAAGTTGAAGCATCCAGGAGAGGGATTGCATTGAAGTCACTGCCGCAGCCATGGGACCAGGTCGCTATCTTCCTCAAGAAATACATAACTTGCGAAGGTAGATACCAAACTGTGTACAACTCTGAACTTCCTTTGCTTTCTCATCTCCGTCATGGCATTTTGTTGAATATTCCATTTTATCTATTGCACGACTTGCGTCATATGGCAACATTTGCTCAGTCTGCAAAGCACCCACTGTCCTCCCTCACCCACCATGGCCTTATTAAGTTAATTATTGTAAGAACCCTGGCCCAACATAATATAACATGGGAGCAATTCATTACCCGACCACAGCAACCTGTTCCCTTGAGGGTCATTCCATTACAGCAATTACCGGTTCCGCCACAACAGGAGGACCGGAGTTCCTCCAGTGAAGTTGGGGGGAGGGATGCAACGGAAGAAGAACAACAGGGGGCACAGGAAGGACCATCCGAGAGGGATGAAACGGAAGAAGAACAACAGGGGGCACAGGCAGGACCATTAGGGGTTGACAAAACCACAGAGGAAGAACAACCCGAGGCACAGGCAGAGCCATTTGAGGTGTATGAATCCCCAGCACAAGCAGAACCAGTGGGGGATGACACTGCATTTGAAAGAGAGCGAGGGGAAGCACAAACAGAGCCATCAGGCGACAATGTAGATGAAACCCTCGTGAAAAACCTAGATAACAGGGCAGCTCCGGCAGCAGAAGGTGAAATTGGAGCAGCATCAAATGCTGCGACAATGGAACCTGAAGATGACGGAGCCAGAGCAATGGAAGAAGATATTGAGCTGGTCACAATCGAGTCTTCACCGGAATGGGCAGGAGGAGCAGCTGTGATTGAAGAAGAACAGCATGGGGGGCAGGGAAATATTCCTTTAACTTCAGTTTTACCTCCCTATATTCCAGCTCCACGAGAAGAAACATTACAAAAAGGGAAGTCACAAAAGAAAACGCCACAGAAAAGGAAGAGGGCCACCAATGAGTTTGATTTAGTGGCACCAATCAGAAGGAAATGAACTCGGTCAATCACAGCAGCAGAGGCAGCTAGAACAAAATGGGCAACCATAGAGACACAGGTTGAACCCCCAATCCTTACACCAAAACCGAGGGATGCCCCACAAGGACCAGCGGAGGAAGAACCTGGAGTTGAGGGACTCTTGTATGAAAATGCAATGCTGAAAGAGGACCTCCAAGCACTTAGAAGGGAGCTGGAAACATGGAAGGAAGTCTGCAGAAAGCAGGGTGGAAGAAAGATGTATACATTAATAGAGGCTGCAAACCAAGTGGAGGAATCAGCTTCTGCTGGAGCTGGAGAAAAGGATGAGCGAATACTCTGCCCCACCTGTGGGGAGATCTTTGAGGAAGCAGGCCATAAAATTTTACTTAGCACCTATTCAGCACAACAGCCTATAGCCACAGAAGGGAAAGCAGTGGAGAAAGAGGATGCTGCAACACAAGAACCAGCACCTTTAAACATCCTTGCTGCAGCTGCTACTTCCCATGATGCAGAAGTTATAGAACAGATGGGAGAAGAACAGGGAGTGGAGGATGCCCTGGAAATTTATGAGGAATGTATGGCAATCCCAAATTGCTCCCACAACACAGAAATCATAGAACAGATGGGAGAAGAACGGGAAATGAGGGATGCTCTGGAGCTTATAAAAGAATATAGTGAGACTCCAGAATGTTCCCTTGATACAGAGATCATGGAGCCGAAGGATACTTTGGAGGATAGTGAAGAATTTTGTGCTGTAACCCCAGAACGTTCCCAGGACACAATAATTTTAGAAGAAGAAACGGAAAGGCAGGACAGTGATAAGTTGGAACAGGATGCTGCAACACAAGAACCAGCAACCCTGAATAGAACTGTCCAACCGGCTGAGCAGACAGTAGAAGAAGCTGGGACAGAGGATACTTTGGCATTCAATGATGAACTCTGGTTTGTAACCCCAGAGAGCTCCCATGATACAGAACTCATAGAAGAGGAGCTGCAGCAGAGGAAGGATGAAGAGGTAAGCCAGGATGTTGTTACACAAGAACCAACATCCTTGGAGGTTGCGACAAAAACTCCTGAATTGCAGCTGGGAGATAACCTGGGAGTGGATATCATCCCTGACACACAGTGGAGTGACAATGAACAGGTACAGACACCATGCTCAGGTGACACTGAAATACTGGAGGAGGAGCTGCAAATTGAAAAGGATATTCAGTCTCAGCAGCAGAATGACAAAGAAGACACTGCTACACAAGAACCAGTGTCTCCAAAAGCACTAAAGGTAGCTGCTGAAGATGGGTTAAAGGATGTTGCTGTTACACAAGAACCAGCAACTCTCCTGTTAACATTAAACGCGCTGGAGGACACTGTCCCACAAGAACCAGTGCTTCCACCTCCTACAGGTGTCATTGAGTTGGATTCAAATTGAGGGTGTCTTTTCAACTTCCCCAGGCATCGCATAAGAGAACTACAGAAAGATTCCCACCACACCAAGTGCATTCTCAGATATCAGCAAGTAGCAGTGGAAGGGAAAACAGTGAAGTTGGAAGATGCCGGGTTTCTCACAGAGGCTTTTCAAAAAGGTAGATGAGGTGCCTGATTTACCTACATTCCTTCCTCTCTCCTGGACAGAGCTCAGTTCAAGATTCAGATGCAGGTTGTTGCATGAGGACATGCAACAGGGTAGTTGGGGGGAGATGTTGAGCCCAGAATTGGCCCTTTTTGACCATCATTTATCATCTTCCCTTCCCTTGTCTTACACCAATTACCTTGGCAATTCAACTTATTGTCCTTATCTATTCCCCAAATTACCAAGGTATGGCCGATTATTGTTTTATTGTGTTAATACTTATGATTGTGATGATTAAAGTTGTGCATCTCTTAATCTGTGCTAACATGATGCGATTTATGAAGGTAGTAAGACAATAGACTGCAGGAAGATCGGAGCTGAACAAGTCATGAAGGAACGTTCATCGCTTGTGGAAGGTTCCTTGGGGCTCAAATCGTCAATCAAGGCACAGTCGTGGCAGGGCAGCTGTAACAGAAGAACTATCTTAAGTATGTCGCTGCTCAAATCCAGCTGTGAGCTGGAAGGACCGTCACTCTTGGGATAATTAATACTTCTCTCATATTTGGATATTTCAGTTCTGCCACGCATTGTAACAGCTAGATTATTTAGGGCGCCTGAAGATCAAAGATCTTCATGGCTGCCCAATTATAGGTTTAGATGTTGCAAATTGTATGTATAAATATGGGGAATTGCCTCGACCAAGGGGTTGGACAGCAACAATTAATTTATCTTGTATTAGCATTCGAGCTGAAACTGTGTACTCATTCTTCTGTTAATATACGGAGTTACTTCTGAGTTAAAGAGAGTGTTGTTCAACCAGCGTCTCTGTGTGAAGACTGGGCCCGTCTTCCACAGAGATTGCTGTGTTAATTTAGGATTTCATCTTTCTTGTTGTGTGATGCTTTGATCTTTCTTTTGTACGCAGCAGCAATATTCATTGTGTGGATTTCTCAGTAAATGATTATATTTTCGTGAGATTGGTGAATGGTATCGAATAACAGTCGACTGAGTCAGGTTTGTTTTACATATTTCAATTTCTGTTCACACTGCTGTGTTCATCCTACAGCTGAAACGTAATCCCAGGAGCTCTTACAAATTAGCTTTCATGTTATGTGTTGATTGATTTATATTTTGCAATTCAGTTTCTTAGAACAGTTGCTTCAATCTCTTTTATTAAAGTTCTAGAGTAATGTTCAGATCATGCTTTATGATTCCCAGCTTGATTAGATTAGACAAGTGATTATTTTGGAATGTGAATGAGATTTCCTTCCTGCAATCGTTGATTAGATCTGATATCAATTCTGCTTGATGCATAATAGAAAATAATTGTAGTATAGCGGTTAGAAGGCAATTGGGATTGCATAGATTCTTGAGATGAACATGGATGATAGAAGATAAAAGTATTCACTTCTAATGGTTTTGTGTTTAAGCATATATTGTGCACTTGTCCTTTGAAATAAAAAGACTTTCTCGGGTTGACAATAAATTTCATACGCTCTGTGTGTTTGATATTTAATTATCTGCAATTAGAGTGCTTGACAGATACTAAGGCTACCATACATATGAAATATCCTGGGGGGACAGTCGCCAGCCCGATCAAAATGCGTGGGCAGGGTAACAAAGCCCGAAATCCAGATGGATCCTCGTACACAAATCGACCCTGGTTTATGGTCAAAAGGAACGTGAGGGAGGTATCCTCAACGATTCCGATCTTCCACAGCCTCGTGCTTGGCTCTGGTATCGGTAGAGTTTCCCAGGAATATTTGATATATATGGGTTTACCTAAATGAAAATCTTACTACGATTGTTGGGTAATGAAACAAGTTCTGAGCAGTTTAAGGTGATTTAAGCTCAGAGCTCTAGCCTAAGCTAGTTGGTGTTGTGTATCCCTAGAAAGAAAAATCATTTCTAATTAGTTTTATTAAAGATTTTAGGGTTACTTTTTACTCAACGGGTAGTGCGTTGTGTGATGTGGTTGCAACAAAAAGCAAAGTGCATGAAATATAACTTTCAACAACAAAACTTTTTATTTTTCGTTTAATATTCTTTCCAAAGTGAAGAGTTAACAAACCTAAACAAAGCTTCTTCTTTTTTTCTAACTCCTAACAAAATAAACTATGCTATTTTGCAAAGATTATAAGCCTTACTATTATGAACAACCAAACTTATTTTTCTTTTCTATTATATATGAACAAAAAGAACTTGAAATTAGAAGCAAATAAGACCTATAAGAAATGTGTAAGTAAAGGCAAGATGACTCTAAAATTCAAAACTGTCAAAACAATGGTTCGACAAAGACTTGTCCTACAAGTTTTTTTCAAAAGAAAAAGCTCTCAAACTTGGAAACAAAGAGGAAAGATGCTTAGAACTGGAAATCAATCTTAAAAGAATGCTCCAAAGCACCAAACCCTAACAAGACCACTAGGCCAAGCAATAGGTAGGCAAGTGAACTACAGACAACCTTACTAACACAATGACTGAAAGATGAAGCAAGCTAAAGCACTTCAAACTCACTTGATACTGGAAAAGACAGCGAAGTCAAGAAATGTTGGGACTCAAAAAGTTTTGGAAGACACCCCAAAGGCTCCAAAAGATGGATCAAACCCTAAAACAATGGATGAGATACTCAAAGAACAAGCAAGTGTTGCAACAAACAAAAAATGCTAAGTGCAAAGGTTTGTAGGTCAGCAACACACTATCAGGGTATAGATGAGCAACTGTGCTCACTAAGGAACAAGGCCTAGTCTCCAAAAAGAGTTACAAATGCACCAAACACTTCCAAAGTAAGCAAGTGACCAAAAGATGACCTCAAGCTCTCAAAAGAGGATAAAGAGACTCAAAGGAAGGTTACAGACCTCAAAGACCAATCAAGAAGGCCAAAAACAAAGTTAAAAAACTACCCAAACAGGCAGAAAACTCAACCAAACAACCAATAGAAAGCTACAGGAATGTGCCCTACTATGCAGTAGGGAAACTAGCGCATCTGGAGAGGTGGATGCTACTGTGTAGAGAAAAACTAGCGCATGGGCGATGATGTATGTACAGTAGAGTAGCGCACAAGTCTTAAAGAGTCAAAAAATAACCTTGCAGAGGTGTAACAAGACCGATTCAAGCAAAGGGAAGCAGGTAGGGATAACCTACAGGGATTCTCAGAAGATTAAAAAGGTTAAGAGGTACTGGAAAGACAATCAAGAAGGGTTTCCTAGAGCAGAAAAGGTCCCCAGTGGAGTCGCCAGTGTGTTGGCGGGAAATACTACCCTATAGTGAGGAAATGGACACTATCAACTTAAGGGGGTGACAGGTAAACATACTGATTGCATTACAGAAGCGTTTATAAATGGAAATAGATTAGAGATCTTGAGGATATACCTTATGAACAAAGTTTGATCCTAGCTTTTTTCCAACCTTGCGCTCGATCCTCAACTCACTCTCCCATTTGATAAACCTGCAACACAATGACCTTTCTCAGCGTATCTTGGCCAATATAATAATGATGGAATTAAACAGTAATTCAGACATCAAGCATTAACCAACATTGATCCAAACAAATACATAATCCAATAAGCACTTGATTTGGGACGAGAAAGATGTTTCAACCTTTTATTGTCAAAAACATATGAATGATACAAAGTATACCTGACTTTGCAGCATGCTCATGCAACCTGATCCTGGGCTCCTGCTCTTCTATGGCTTGAAATATTCCAACATAACCTCCTTAACTACAAGCTTCTCATATAAAAGAGTCTCTCTATAGCTCTCATGTCTCTATGTCTAACCCCATCCTTCAATCCTCCTTGTATTTATAGGACAAGGCAAGCAGTTCAGGTCGAGAGGTGGTTGAAAGAGAAGTTGGGGAAGTTGGGAAACCAACTGTAACTAATCTCCATTCATCAAATTAATCTTTTTTTTATCATATTTTAAGATGTGCGCTACTATTTCACAGTTGAGTAGCGCCCAGGGCGTGACCACAGTGTTTAACAACTAGCATTTACCATTTTTAAATGTTGTGTGCTAGTCTACTGAAGAGGAGTAGCGCCCATCAAGAGGTGTGCGCTACTATTGCACAATGGAGTAGGGCATATGCGCTAGTTTACTTAAGCAGAGTAGCGCCCATGCCAAAATATGATGCTTTTTAGGGTTTTTTCAGCTTGCAGAGAGGTGAGTCAAGTCAAAGTCTCATCTAAGGTCATCATGCTCTTCAATCTAAGTTGTCCTTTTGTGTGATCGACAACTCAAGGTGATCACGGACGGAGAAGTGCATATTTGACCTATAACAGTTGCTGCGTTGTACATCCATCAGAGAAACACTCACATCACAAGGTTGTGGAAACCTGTTTCTGCAACCACCCCCCTCAACTTCACCTTGGGTGAGACCTCAGAATGCTTGCAGTTTGTTTTCGAAAGGGCCGGTGAATAGGGGTTTTGTTGGTATCTTGTACCGCGAAGTACTTGGGTCTACATTGGAAAACCTCTACATCTGTATTGAAGTCAACAAATGGTTTTGTTGTCGCACTAAGACTCAATGATGCGATAGTGTGTTTCGAAAAGTAATGTGTGAAGACGAATAGTGCATTCCACTGGGATCATACAATTGGAATCCAGAAAAGAAAGAGATCTAGGCTTGGTGTGATAAGATTGAAAGGACCTTTGCAAAGAAGGAGAACAGACACCCGCGACTATCTGACATAGAGTGGTTGAAAAAATACTTGTGGAAGGATATCAACAAGATTTTATGGGTGTCGTTTCCCAACGAGCTCCACGAGTGGATATCACAACTTGCGGAAAGAAAGGATTGCTCTCAAGGAGGAGTACCTACAGAGTGGAGTCCAGAGCTTACTGAACAACTCAAAGCAATAGACAGCCCACTCTTGTGTGCAGTTGACTTCTGGGTTGATAGCATACTCGAAGGATTTGTCACTGAGTTCGTTGTAGACACGCTCAAGTCCTATAGCCAAGCTGAAGCTTACTTTTTCGAAGGATTCAGAGGTAAGTTCCTGAACAATCTCAACCTATATATTAAAATGCTTTTAGCTGATAAAGGTGTTTTAAGAATGCAGTAGCAATTCTGAATCTGTCATGGTAGAAAATACATACATTGATTCTGACGAAGAAAGCCATACTCTGAGAAGTGGAAAAAGATATAAGCTTACTACCGAAAAGAACCCTAGAATATGTAAAACCCACATAAATACAGAAATCCCGTGTGATCTTAAAAATCAAAGCAATCAATTATCATCCACCATCCAGTGTATTACACCTAAGAACCCACCTGCTATGAGCATCGTGCATCCCATCAATACTAATAGAACCGTATGAGCAAGAACTCACACCACGACGACTCAGACCATTCCGCAGAATACTATACCGAGCACGACCCAACAGCCTGCAGCTACCATTGTCTCAGGGAACCCATCGCAACACTATCCACAATCTAGAAGAAAGATGACTGATAACGATATAAAGCTGCCAATATTCAAAGGGACGGGTCTAGAAGATCCTGATCAACACTGGTTCCTATGTGAAGCCGTGTGGAGTGTCAAGCAAGTTACGGATGATGCTATCAAGAGAGAGCAACTCATCACAACTTTTAGAGATAGAGCGCTATATTGGTTTATGAAGTATTCTCAAGCACATCCAAGAACTCTCGCAGACATCAAGACAGCACTAGAAGAAGAGTTTAAGAAGCCCAAATCATAATCACAGTGCATAACAGAGTTGAATGAAATCAAGCAAAAACCTATTGAATCGGTCTGGGAATTCGACCAAAAATTTAAAATGTTATTGGACCAAGTGAGCTTTGTTATCGCCCCACAACAACACAAAGAATGGTTCATTGTTGTGTTGTTGCCCCATATCCGACAACCATTGATGCAATAGAAGGTCGAATCTCAAGCTGAGGCCTTGGAGATCGCGATGAAGTTAGAAGCTTCACCAATTGGAGAAAGTAGTTCTAGGATGATACAGATCTAGAACCAGTTGGCTACCTTGACATTAGAATTACAAGGTATGAAGAATGGAAAGGAACAAAGAAATGAAGTGTGGTGCACAGGATGCAAAGGAGAGGGCCACACTAGAGAACATTGCCCCTTATTTCAAGATTATCTTAACAGTGGTGCACCGAACCCAATAAATATGAATCACAACCAGGCGCCATGGTGTGAAATTTGTAGAACCAGAGGACATCGGCCTCGGGATTGTTACCTCATATAGAAATATGTCAAAACGTCTAAAAATGTATACTGTAATTTTTGTAAATTAGTTGGAAATGATGAGTCTAACTGTCACGCTTATGACTTGATGAATGAAAGAAAGCGAGATATGGAAGCAATACGAGGTGTTGGAATGTACCATGTCCAAGAGGAAAATCATCCAAAACAAGAGAACACCCACTATGATCAGGGAGGATATAGAGGCCACGGTGGTGGATACCGCGGGATAGGAAGAAACACTGGCCAAGCTCAGGGAAGAGGATGAGGCCAGATGATATGCTATAACTGTGGCCAGCTAGGTCATTTGTCTAGAGAATGTACTAATCCATGCAATTACTGTAAATCGTTTGATCATGTGATTGAATATTTCCCCGTGCTTGAGGTAGAAATGCAGAAACGGAGAAGAACAGAAACGTCGAACCCTAACATTCAATTGATCGCATCAGAGAGCAGACCTACAAGTCATAATGTTAATGTAGTAACACGAAGTGGCGCAGATACAGGAAAAGGTAAAAACATGAAAGCCTCGACTTCTGGAACAACTGATCCTAAGAAGAAACCTGAAGATACAGTAAGAGTTAGGAAAGGTCCTGGAAAAACACCTCCTCTGAACTTACAGAAAAATAAAGAAGTATTTGTAGAGGCACGAGACATGTTCAAACAACCACAACCTACTTCACCAAGAATCCAGCTCCGTAGTGAAGTACCTCAGATAGAGGACATGCCACTAGCATATGATCAAAAGTGCACTACACCAGATACAACCATTTTGGTTGCACAATTCCTAAGGAGCTTCATCAAATTATTAAAGAACAAAGACACACTTATCAAATTTGAAAAACTTGTAAATCGGTATGAATCACACAGTGAGAGGAGGACTGCTGTTACACCCAAAATATACTCATCATTAGATTCAGTGTATACATCCCTGAAGTCACCTGGACTAAGTACTTTCATTTGGGAGGATTTGCACTTAATCCTGCAAACTTTTGAGAGGTCGTCGTAGGTTGAACACTGGAAACATGAAACGTTGTGGTCTGCTCCACTATAGGGTGCGACGAGGTCTGTTAATGGGAAAAAATAGCCTATTCGAGATCCTTCTCGAAACTTACCCATTTAGGGGCTTATCCCTGACCTCTAGGAGAGCTGGTACTCGACCCCTAACTCTTTGGGAAGATCCCCCATCTCTCTCCTACCATCTCTCAACCCATCCTATCCATACCCTATCCACTTAGTCCTATATAAGTGAGGCTCACTCCCATCCCAAAGGGAGGAAGGCTATGGTATCTACATGCTGGTGAAATCTCTCTTAAGACACCTCCATTCACCTAATGGAGAGCTCATACTTCCTTGGAAGGAAATGGCAATTGGCTTGGTCGGAGAAGGGCTACCGCGTTAAGTCTTTGGTTGTAGTTCTATATCTCTATCATGTACTCCTCTATTTACAGTAATGCAAATGCTTTCCACCAATATTTCTCTTATGTGTAATGATATTGTATAGTTTACCTGCTTAACTGTTTACTTAGATTGCTTATTGTATAGATGCCCTTTACTCATTTTCTCTTGTTTATGTGTCTTGACAGGTCTTGCAGCTTGGATCTGACGATCGTGGGATGTGGAGCAACATTTAGGAGAAAGGATTGCGTAATAAAGGTAAGACATCTAGTACTTGGTCCTTAAGTAGATCTAGGAAATGCATTTGTAGTCTGTTTTATTTGTTCTAGACTCACATTGAGCTAGGGAGATCATGCTCGCATCCGCTCGAGTGGATTGTCTGTTAACAAATTTGGCGACCATACTGGGGAGTAGTGTTTGTTTTGTTTAGTAGTCATTAATCTGAGAGCCATTTTCAGTTGATTACTTGACACAAGCCTCTTTTATCATTTTTTTCCATTTACTTCTTAGGATTGATTTCACTTTCATATCTTCACATTGAAGACTCTGATTTTCTTCCTTTGAGTTTGTACAACTCATTTTCAATCCTGTTTTTGGTTCATTATTGAGAGATCTGGTTCATTTTTTAATCTAGACGTTGCCTGTCACACCTAGGCAGTGGAAACAGAGCGACACTGTGTCATTGTGAGCTTCTATTCTTCACCTATTAGTAACCCGTCGCATCCTTTGCATTGGTGTACTGCAACATCGTTGCACCTCTCGTGAAGGTAAACTGCGACGTCGCACTGTGTGTGAAGACAGAGTGCGTCGATCTATCAAGAGTTGGCATACTGGCATCCTTTCCATCATCTGATAGTTTGAACCTTGGTATGATGTATGAACTCCCTCTGTGCTGCAAGATCCAGCCAGAGACCCCATTTATGATTTTTGTGTTGAGCATTTGGTTTCATTTGGATTGATTTTGGGTTCCGTCTTGGACAAGTTTGAAATCGGTAGTGGTCGACACTCTTGTCTCCTCCACCTTCATCCATTCACTCTTGCATTCCCTTCCTTCCATCCCTGATCTGATCATTGCATTGGATCAACCTCCAGACCTCAGTTACATTTGTTTTGAGCTTTGCTTACTTAGTTTGCTTGCTGCTGCTTGATTTTGAGTTAAGTGTGTTTTTTCAGGTTGGTTGAGTGCTTGTCTTTTCTTGAGATTTCTGAATGTATGAGTGATGCAAGTAGTGTTTTCTTTTCAGTCATTTAGATCTGAAGGAAAATTTGTTATCAAGTTTATTCTTTGATGCATCCATTGAAAGACTTAAAAGTGCTTCTTTCCCATTGTTTCTCAAAAAATTATTGAAGAAAGATTGTTGTGCATTGGAAAATTCTTGTTTATATTTTGGAAAAATTGAATGAACATATGATCCATTGTGTTTTTCTCGAATTATGAATCGCTCATTTTCTTGAAAGACTCAAAGCACGCTTCGATTTTTGAAAAATCAATTCCATGCTAAGGAAAGATAGATGCATTTTTAATTCTTGTTGCTCTTAGATCATTGAAATTGAAATTGAAAAGCTTGCATTTCTCATTTCAGAATCATCTCTTTTCATCATTTAGGGTCACTTTACTTTGAAAAGAAGAAGAAAAGAAAAAGTTGTTTTGATTTGGTTTAGTAGTGTTGTGTACTTTGTGTTTCGTTGAAAAGGAAAAGAACACTTTCATTGTCAAATTTGTTTGCATTGGGAATTGTGTTGCATTGAGTTTGTTTTGGCAATACCATCGGGAAAAAGCTTTCTCCTTTCCATAGCTAGAATTCATCGAAAGAAAAGAATACTTTGTGCATGTAGCCAGGGCTTGCATTATGCTTCCGATTATGTACTTACCTCATGCATTCACCTAACCGTCCAAGATAAAATTAACGGTAGAACTAGGTAAAAATTATAGCAACTTGTGTGTAAGTTAGAGATGTGTTCCAGCGTCGTTAAGCGTGGCAGCTGTCGTTATTTGCCAGCACTATAGTCCGGGGGTATTGTAGTCTTCCATGTACATCAGTATATCGAGCTCCTTCATGTACCCACCATGTACCATAATCCATACATGGCGTATATTGAAGGGTGTATCACGTATATCGGAAGGTCTCGTGCCAACGGCTGTGCATTAGACAGCACTACTACGGATTTGAGCTCCCATGTACCTTGCATATATTCGGAGACACCATTAGGATTCCTGAAACCAACCGAGTTAACCATTTGGTTGTCTTGGCAAAGCAATACACCAAGAATAGCACTCGGGTAGATTAGCACGCACGTACTGTCCAGGTAATCGGGTATGCAGGCAAGGGTACAGTCTCAATCCTCCTTGTCGCGTCATATTGTTGGACCCTGCAGTATATCGCAGTTTGCAATGCCTTGATAATCCCGTGAGGTTCCAGACTTTTGAATACACTCTGTCACATAAGTTTTCTTATTGCCTTAGTTTGAGTAGGTTTTTCTGGACTGCTTTTCTTTTAGCATACCTTCAGGAGAAACGTTGTTTCGGCCTTTTTGGCTGATTTTCCTAATACTCTGGCGGATTTTCCCTGGAGAAAGTCCCGTAGGATCTTGAACTTACCACCCGAATATCCCCTTAATCCAGAGGTTATTTCGAGGGTGAGAATGGATCAGCGTAATGCAGTCATAGTCACTGAAGTAGGGAACCCCACTTTGAATGTTGGCGGACTTTTGTTTCCACCAGATTCACCTGCCTCTCATCCCCCACAAGATGAAGAAGCACACACCCCCACTTCACAAGACCTTCCTCTCATCATCCCGAAAGAACCTAGATCGTTGGAATGGATAAACCGACCCCAGGATGACCCTACAGCAGCTATTGGTCCTTCAGCAGCTTATTGGACATCTTCTGCAGACCACCCAGTGGCTCATTTGGCCACCTCATCCTCACCCAGTGAGACTACCCTGGAAGACACTTTACCTTACTTTCGTGGCCAATTGGATCACTTTCATTCCATGGCTGAAGAGTTTCGACAGTCAAGTCTCCAACGGAGGGTTCAAGACCCATCGTCACCCCCTTACCAACCCATCCCAGTTCGTCCGATATCTTTCGGATCACCTGAACCACCCCACCACATGACCACTAATGAGACTGGTCAACCCTCGCAAGAGTCCAGTCTTGCACCTCAAGTGAACCAACCGGTGGAAGGACAACAATCCCACACACCCGTCACTACCATAGTTACTTTACCAGTTCTTCCCCCACCTCAAAATTCAAGGGGAGGGTATGTTGTTCCCCTGGCTTACCTTATTGGTAATGTTATTACTACGGTAGCTAGTCAACAACCTACATTGGTTCACCCTTTGAACAGTGGTTAGCCTGCTATGGCTGGGGGGAAACCCCTGTTTCCTAACCAGAACATAGGCAGCAGAAACCCCAATGGGCCTTCCGTTGGACCATCCCAACCAGCTAGACCGTCCACCACGGGATTATCTCATGTTGGAGGGCTGTCAAATGTAACTCAACCCTCATGGAGTCAAGCGTATCCAATTTCTATTAACCTTGTGCCTGGCCAACCTAATCCCAGAAATGCGCCATACGGGGTACCTTACCCCGAGAATCCTTACACTCTATGGGGGAAACAACCGGCATTGCAACATGGACCCCAGCCGATCGTCCCTCAAGTACCACCACCCCCGATCGGCCCTCCCCCACCCCCTACTGGAGGCAGCGGGCCCCCACCTAACATTGGTGGAGGCCCACCTCATTTTACCTACAACATCCCTCACCCCTTAGGTGGTGGCGGGAATGGTCCACCTCCCTTTCCCGACGGAGGCGGTGGAGGACCACCTTATCATGGTGGAGGAGGACATTTCGCTTCAGGTGGCAGAGGTGGTCCACCACCCCCTCCAGGCAGAGGCGGTGGCAGACCTTATTAGTATGGTGGTGGCGGTGGTGGTGGAGACCCCCATCCTTCCGGCAGTGGAGGCGGTGGGGGCCCCCACCCTTCTGGCAGTGGAAGTGGTCCACCACCTCCTCCAGGAGGAGGCGTTGGTGGGCCACCTTTTTACGGTTATGGACCCCCACCTCCTCCCATTAGTGGCAACGGACCTTCGCCCCCTCTCGGTGATGGAGTCGGACCCCCGCCTTATTGGAATGGACCACCTTATGGTGGCGGACCTCCTTATGGTCCGGGCGACACACCCCCCCACGGTTAGTTTCATCCTGGTACACCTTACGGTTAGTTTAGTCCTTACACGCCTTATCCGTATTATCAATACGCGCATCCTAACCCACAGATGCCCTTTCTGGCTACTTTGGATGTACCTGACCTATCATGGTTAACCAACGATCCTATTTATCACGGATCTAACTGGCCGCCAATTCCAGTGAAACTTTCGTTTGATATCCCCAATTTTGATGGAAATCCGGGTGAAGACCCCAAGAACCACGTGATGACATACCACTTATGGTGTTCATCTAATTCCTTAATGGACGATTCAATACATCTTAGATTGTTTCAAAGGACCCTCACCTGTTCGGCTGCCAAGTGGTACATCGAGTTGCCACCCCACTCTTTTCCTGATTTTGGCTCTCTTGCTATGAATTTTTTGACACATTTCCAGCTGCCTATACGGTATGAGATAGGTACTGAGATTTTAACCTCTCTCCATCAGAATACCGCCACTCATATTTCGGATCATATCCATGAATGGAAAAGGAGACGACATCTCATTAAAGCTCCTATTCCAGATCATCTCCTAGTAGACTGGTTTAAAAAATCGCTCATTCCCACCATAGCAAAATATGTTGCCATGAGAGGTGTTGTCACCGAAGAACAAGCCATCGCGAGTGCCCATCTGTTAGACCTGGTCTACACTCAGTCTGGCACTTTGTTCAATATTCTACCTCACGCACCCTATGATGTTAATGACCCCACGAAACCACATAAGGGGACCCAAACTAATGGAATCATCGGATCCCTTAACACCCAGCCTACCGCTAGCACTGTTGGATCATCCAACCCAACTCAGGCTAGACACAGCACCACCACGTCAACCACTCCTGCTGTAACCGAAGAGGTGAATTATGTTCAATCAGCTTCATCTCAGAAGTTTAACGGCAAAAAGAAGAACAAGGGGAAACCCAAAAATTCTTCTGCCCAGCAGGAACCAAAGATCACTCCTGACGATACCAAGCAGAAAAGGAAACTGAAGTATCCTTGCTTACTGTGTGGAGAAGACCATTTCTACAAAGAGTGTCCCCATAGAGACAAAGTACAAAGGTTTCTTAGGGGTAAACCGACTCCCACAGTCCTCAACGATCCGTTTCCTACTCAAAACCAACAGATGATTGCTCAACCCCCCCCATCCCAAGGGGAACCATCCAATACCGCACATGTTCTCATGTTGCGTAACGAGACGATCAATTTGAATAATTGCTCGCGATCTTACGAACCGGTCCCTTCGAAGGAACCCACCGGAAGTAAAAATGAAAAAGCTTCTTACTCCTTAACTGACATCACTGTACCATCAACTTCTCTCACCATAGAGAGGCCATCTTTGGATTCAATATTGCGTCTACCCAAGAGCATGATTCGAAAAGCTGTTTTCAATCCTAATGCTCGAGCGCACAAAATTACAATATCGTAGAGGACTTTGCCCAAGCTCCTTGCACCATGTATACCCTGGAAGATTTGCATAATTATCCTAATCAACGCAAAACTCTCCTTGCAGCCATTGGTTCAGTCGACCTGGATTCCTCAAATACCATCATGTTCCGACTTGACAACCTTAAGTCGAGGCTCTCACACCAGCTCGCATTCCAAGTTTCTGCGAACATTGTTGGGAAGATTGTCCATCGTACCCTTCTAGACGGAAGTGCTTCCACTTCTATCATGTCGATCGCCTGTTGGAGAGCCATTGGCTCCCCCGAATTGAATCATTCTCCTACCATGTTGAAAGCATTCGACGGGCGTGGCTTTCAACCTCATGGGATCTTACAAGCTCTTGCAGTTGAGTTGGGCGGAAAGACCGTAACCATTAACGTCGAAGTGGTCTCGGCCCCGTTAGATTATAATCTCTTGCTTGGTCGCAATTGGTTTTGCACCATGCAGGTGGTAGCCTCTTCAGTCTTCCGCATAGTACAATTCCCCCACCAAGGATGAATTGTTACTATCGACCAATTAGATTTTTGTACACCGGACGCCACTACTCATCCTGGTGACCATATTCCTTCCATTGGATAGATGTCAAAATAGTATGAGAGTGTAGGGGTTGGCCTTTTGAAAGATTCATCTCTCGTGGGCATTTTTCCAGCCGCGGACCCCCCTAATCATGTTGCTATGGTGAACATGATCTCCACAGAAATTTTATCTCACTCAAACAATGCTTGGCTTGTAC
Organism: Larix kaempferi; assembly: GCA_027924585.1. Lineage (NCBI taxonomy): Eukaryota > Viridiplantae > Streptophyta > Pinopsida > Pinales > Pinaceae > Larix > Larix kaempferi. The sequence continues at coordinate 278,188 of BSBM01000720.1, read as the reverse complement.
TGGACAAAGCCACAACACATCTATTTGGAGACATAATGCCTCTTTCACCCATTGAACGTATTTATGAGGCTATCCAATCAGCACCGGAGGACCATTTAACGATGGCCTCCCCATCTTGTTCTCTACGATGGACGTCATCTCTACCTGATCTCTTACTTCGGAATTTTCATTCAGACGAGTCCATCATGGAAGTAATGAATGTTGACGAGAGTCTGTGGGATGATCTCCATCATAGGTCATCTTTTCTTCCTCCTTTGGAATACATAGAGAACAACATCCATACCCTCTTTTCGCCAGATATCTACCCATCCCCTCGTTCCCCCATTCTCACATGTCTTACGGACATGGAGGGAAACCTAGCCAACATTGAGCCAACCACCTCGGTAAACATCTCGGTGAAACCAGGTATAGTGGAACACATTCGTATAGGCCAAAAGTGTTCCCTTGAAGAAATCGTTGTTAGCACGGCCTTGTTCAAGAAATTTCGAGACGTATTTGCTTGGTCCTATGAGGAGATTCCTAGGATAGACCCCACGATTGTTTCTCACGAAATAAAAACCTATCTTGACATCAAACCTGTACACCAAAAGTTGTGACCGGTACACCCCCGAAAGACTGCGGCAATAAAGGAAGAAATTGAAAAGCTCTTAAAGGCTGGTTTTATTTATCCTATCCCATTAACGGATTGGGTCTCAAACGTCATTCCTATGAACAAAAAGCAGGGCACCATTCGTGTTTGTGTCAATTATCGGGACCTTAATCGGGCTTGTTCGAAAGACAACTACCCGACCCCCTTCATCGACCAAATCATCGACAACTGTGCCGGAAGCGTCATCTTCTCATTCATTGATGGCTTTTCTGGTTACAACCAAATTGAGATCAACCCATCCGACCAACATAAGACAGCTTTCATCTGCCCATGGGATACGTTTGCATACCGCAAACTCCCGTTTGGCCTTAAAAATGTTGGCGCCACGTTTCAGCGGGCTATGTCTTATGCCTTCCACGATATTAAGGACTTTGTGGAACCCTACTTGGATGATCTCCCTGCTCATTCAAAGCAGCGCGAGTTCCACATTGATCATCTAACGCCCATTTTCCTCAGATGCAGACGGTACAATATCCGTCTAAATCCTCATAAGTGTATCTTTTGCATTGAGTCCAAATGCCTCTTAGGATTTATCGTTTCGAAGGATGGGATCCGCATTGATCCCTTAAAGGTGGAGGCCATCATCAACCTACCACCCCCGACTGATGTTATGGAACTTCAAAGTCTCCAAGGGAAGGCGACTTATTTAAGATTTTTTGTTTGCAATTTCGCGGAGAAGACTCCGGGGTATATGAGACTGCTCAAGAAGGACGTCCCGTTCATTTGGGACGACCAAGCTCAAAAATCCTTCGACAGTATCAAACATGCCATCACGCATGCTCCCGTGCTCCAACCACCTAATTATTCTCGAGATTACATCCTATATCTCACCGCTTATGCTACCACTATCGCCATGGTTTTGGTACAGGAGGATCAAAACACCCAGGAACATGTGATATACTATGCAAGTAAGGGTCTGGCTAACGCTGAAACTAGATATTCACATGTCGAAAAACTTGCTTTCGCGGCAGTCATTGCTATCCAAAAGTTCCATCACTACATCTTGATCCGCACCACCACTATCATTGCCGACTCGAACCCCATGTACCACGTACTGACACATCAGGTGCTTGGGGGCAAGTATTCACGTTGGATTGTGATACTGCAAGAATCTGGTCTTCTTTTCGAGAGAGCCAAGTCTAAGAAATCTTTGGTGTTTGCTGAGCTCATTTGCGACCTTCCCCATCCCGATGCAGAAGTTGAGCACAATGACTCCTTTCCGGATGAATCATTGTTTCTCATCGGTATGACTAATCTGTGGTATGGAGATATCTTGTTGTATCTTCAAACCCAACGCTTCAATCCTCAATTTTCTCGTGAAGACCGTCGTAATATTCATCACCATGCAAAGTATTATTCAATCATCAATGATACTTTGTATCGATCGTGGCATCGATTCAATTCTTCGATGTTGTCTCACTCACAATGAGGCTGAACGCGTTCTAAATGACTGTCATGCTGGGGCATGTGGCGGTCACCTCTCTGGGATGGCTACAGCCCAAAATATTTTTCGCGCGGGATATTTTTGGCCTACTATCTTCAAAGATTGTATTGAGGCCGTCAAAAAATTTCCTCCTTGCCAGCACTTCCATACGAAGAAGCGCACTCATCCTGCCCCACTACATCCGGTTATTGCCGTTGGCCCATTTGCAAAATGGGGCATTGATTTTATGCACTGTAAGCCTACCTCGGTCAGGGGGCATCGTTACATCATCATAGCTGTGGATTACTTCAAAAAGTGGGCCGAGGCTATGCCTACATACCAAAACGACGGCAAAACCGACGCACTCTTCATGTTCAATCATGTAATAGCACGATCTGGAGTTCCGCATGCCATAGTCACCGACCATGGTTCTCACTTTCAAAACCATATGGTGGATGAATTGAGCAACAGGTTGGGTTTTCGCCATGAAAATTCAACACCCTACTACCCGCAATCCAATGGACAGGTCGAGGCCATTAACAAGGTCTTGAAAACTATGGTCCAAAGGATGGTAGGGACACATAATTCCAATTGGCACAACATGCTCTTTTCAGCGTTATGGGCCTACCGAACTTCCATCAAAACCACCATAGGCTTCACTCCTTTCCAATTGGTATATGGATTGGAGGCTGTCCTACCGATAAAGTGCGAAATTTCATCTCTACAACTCTTTGTCGAACTTCTTCCTAACACTACCGCTGAGGAAGAACGTCTCTTGCACTTAGAAACACTTGACGAGTCTCGCCAAGATGTTGTTCTAGCTAATGAAGCACACAAGAAACGCATCAAATCCCAATAAGATAAGTCAATTGAACCTCGTATCTTTAATGAGGGTGACCTGGTCCTCACTTATGACCAGAAGCATGACAAACTAGGAGCAGGGAAGTTCGAGTCCATGTGGCATGGACCTTACGTTATAAAACGTGTGTTGGAAAAAGGCGCTTACGAGCTTGAAGATTATGACAGAATCTCTTTGGGTGAACCTCGCAATAGGCTTTACCTGAAGAGATACTATGCTTGATCTCTCATGCATAGACTTGCTTGTATATACTGTACATGGCGTGTTTTTGTGTTTTTGTGTGGTGTGACACATTTTCTTTTCGAGTGTCCTTTGATCTTGTTTCCGCTTCTTATACCATGTTCTGTTTGCATGTGCAGATGGCAACGTGCTATGGATTCATGGACGGCGCCAACCGGCATACCCGTAACCTTGCTTCAGCAGCCTGGGTACTGTATTCCCCAACAGGCGAGCTCATTTGCTCAGGAGGAAGTTGCCTAGGGTTTGCGACCAACAATGCCACAGAATATCAGGCAGTAATCAGAACCCTAGCTAATGCCATTTCCTTGGGTATGAACCACATTGTCATCCACATGGATTCTCAATTAGTGGTTTCCCATCTGAACCGGGTGTACGCCATCCATGATCCCATCTTACTCCGTCTCTTCAGATGAGTATGTCTCCTAGAAAGGTCATTTGAATCCATTCAATACCTGCACATTCCACGGGAGCTAAACATAGTTGTTGACTCGATGGCCAACTTCATTTTGGATTGGTACATCGCACACACATAATACTCATAATATGTAAAAGCATTCACAACATGTAAATATAATGTATAAAAGCAAACATATAAACAAGATCACATCACTAATCATTTTAAAAACACATAATGTATAAATCGCCGATAATGTCTGTATATATATAAATCGCTCAAAAAGTAGTGCTGGTACAAAATCTGAAGCACGATGGCTTTCAGTGAGTCTCGACAAAAATCTGAAGCATCATAGTTTTTAGTAAGTACAAAATCTGAGGCCTCTAAGCGCTCAGTACAAGTATAGTTGTGTCATCAAGCCTGGCGCCTGACCCGTACACCCTTAGCTCGAACGGCATGTTGCCGCTAGGTGAGAAAGTAGTCCACGGTTCGAGCCACCTTGCAGAGTAAGATGTTGAAGCGCACAGATGCTCCAACCCCAAATCTCTGCATGGGCCTCGATAAGTCATCGATAGCTAGCTTTGGTACCTCCACAGTCAGCTCGGATAGGTTCCTGTACACCTCCTCCATCTCCTCGATGGCAGCATGAGCACCTGCAGGAACTACTGCCTCCCCGCCTCTGTCTCTCCTCGCCAGAAGGGAGAGACCCACTGATCGCACAGGGCCCACATCTGCACACACATTACCTACTTGTCAGCACTACATCAAAAAAATGATATAATATACAAAACTAAAAAATACAAGGGTTTTGTTCTCACCTATATCACCCCAAGCTGCACCCTCTGACAGCACCAAGTCGGGATCATCCCGAAAGTCCATGCCGCTGTATGAAAGGTCCTCAACCATAAGTAACTGGCCCTCTAGCCAACTAAAAAACTCGGGACCAAAACTAATGATGGGACCCCCACCATGGCGGGTCATCACCTTTTCCCACCTGAGCATGTGAGGATCTCTCTGATCCCTGTCATCCAGTACCAACTGCGAGCGCAAAAGAGGAACCCGCTCCAAGAGGAACGATACTATAATCAATCCATATCCAAACTGCTTGAGCTCCCCGCGCCGACACTTGGTCAATTGAGCTCGAATGTTGGCGAGGAGACCCTCGCACCAGTTGAAAACTCTGGGAGACATACAGTCTTCCGCATACAACATTTGGGTCCGAGTAGCCATGTGTGGGGCTTGGCTACCCACCACCCTAGTAATGGTAAGCAATATGGTCCGCAGTGGACAGCTCACCACATCTCTGATGAGTATCTTCCCGCTGGAAGGACGAGAAGTAGGGATGCAGTGCTGTGACACCATGTCCTCAACTGTACGGTCACTGGCCCGTATCCCAGTGAGTTGTACAGCATCCCCTCTTCGGGACAAACCGGTCAGAAAGTAGATATCCTCAATGTCAATCGTGAGGATATGCTCACCTATCACAATGTATTGTTGGGCCGCATCCCAACTCTGGAGCATGTGTGTCAGTAGCGGGATCTCGGCTCTCATCCCCTGTATCTCAAAGAACTTGAGTAACCCGCAGTTTCTCAAAGCATCCACGCATTGTGGATCATTTGCGGCTTTTTCATCCTCGAGTTCATGTTCTCTCTCTCGCCACTCCAATACCATTTCTGCTTGCTAGTAACCTGCCAAAAGGGACATTTAAACCCTGTTTGGTCCTTCCTCAACTTTCACAAACTCATTTTTTGGATTATTTTTTATGTTTGGGATTTGGGTTTCCACCGTCACATTGTACATTTAGGTACAGCGCGACGTCGTCGTAGGTCTCGTTTTCGAGGCTTGCGATGACTTGGTCTCGTCGCAAGTCCCGAAACGGCCACTTGCGACAAGCCGAGGGCGCAATGGCCCTTCCCCAAATCACCAAAAAACCCAAAAAATGGATAAGAAGTCAAAAAATAAACCACTGGAAAGTTGCAGGATGAGATTTAGGCCTACCTGGTCCGGACGGCTGGTGAAATGGCAAATCGTAGCTCCCGAAATCGGCAAAGGAAGTTTTGGCTCCAAATTGGTACTTCTCCGCCCAAATTGGCAATTTGAACAATGTTTCTATTTTTGGCCCATATTTCTATTTATAAATAGAATGGAATATTCTTTTTCAAATATTTTGATGCTTTTTGGGCCATTTACTATAGTTTAGACTGTTTGTCATTATATTTGGGGCTATTTGATGCTTTCTCTAGTGTACAGGAGTTGTAAAGTGGTCTTTTGTTCCATTTCTCGCATTTCCAACGGTAACTACAGGTATGAACACCCCTTTCAATGTTTTGTCATTATTATTTTTTGTTAGTCGTAATTATTGCATGAGGATGAGTTTACTCTTCGTTTGTTCTCGTACTCACATAACTATGAGAACAAGTACCGAGTTATGATTTATCACTTTTTCGAGCTCGTTAAACTTCCACAAAAAAGGACACCCCCCGGAGTCCATAGTTAAGCTCTTTTCAGACTCCCTAAATATGAAAAGATCGCCAAGCGAACTTGTTGCGTTCACGCTTGTTAAAGTATTTGAATGGTCGTCATCCTGGTGATAGTTTACCCCTTTTTCAGACGAGGGGGCACTAATTACGAAAAAGGAATACTCCAGCCAATCATGACTGGAAGAGTCCTCTCCCGCGTTGTTTTACCCTTTTTCGGGCGATGAGGCTAACTTAACGAAAAAGGACCGTTGGAGTCTTCTTTAGTTCTTTTTAAGCTCTCTAAACATGAAATGACGACCGATTTTACCTTCTATGGACTTGTTAAATTTTCACATTGAAGGGCCCGTCATGGGACGAACCCCTCCTATCCTAGGTTCGAAAAATATTTGGGATTGGACTCATCTATGAGATGATCTATATTGAGCATCTGGTTACCATCATCAAGCTCGTAAAAAACACATGAGGCACTCATCATTCATGATGGGGAAAAAGGAAAGTGTTTGTGTTACATACCTTAGTGGCAGTATATAGTCGTTCTTGAACATGGCACTCATCTGCATTTGCATACAGTACTTGGGTCATCTGTTTGTGTATGAGTCCCCACTTACTTTCTGAGTCTCGTCACTCCTCTGAGTCATTCAAAGAAAGCTTCCATCATCAGTTGCATTAGAATTTTGCGTCATTCTCATTGTGTCAATACTGCCAAGTCATGCCATGCCCATGTTCAAGAACACGTCCACTATATTTCATCTACAGTCAGTACACACGTCGTCATGCCGTTGTTACTTTGAGTCAGTCTTACATGTTACTGTACCATCCGATCCACTCTACACATCTTTTCTCGTGTTTCGTGTCGATTGATGGGGGATTCATCATGGCCCTCCTTCGACGGATTCATCCTTATCGACTTCAACTCATCATCCAAGGATTGAATCTAGAAACCAACCAAGTACCTTGGCCCTGCATGCCTCAATGGCAAGTTACCTTGCTTTCATCATGAGTTCACATCATCGACTCTTGATTGAAAGATTTCATCTTGCGTTCGACCTCAAATCATTTATTCACGCTTGATGATATGTACTATGATACCTTGGGAATCATTGACATCAATGGTGATCTCCCTCGCACTTGTTAACGGTTTACATCAATGACCGGTAATCAAGTGGTTTCTACCATGTTCGACGTCAAGACATTTGTAATCACATGGATAGATTCATATCATTGCGGGTTCAACTTGAAGACCCTGGGGAGTCATGTTTTACCCAGGTTGCGATGGAGTTTGTATTGAGTCATATTACATGGATCCACTTTTGTATTGGTCATGGCTATGTTATCATCTCATCATGGATCTACACTTGTGTCTAGTAGCCATGATTGTGTTCAGTCGGTCATTACTACCATGGATCTGCAATGTATTGGTTGGCAGCCATGTTGTACTTCATATGAGATTGTCTTTGCAGAGTCAGTTGTACTACATCAGCTTTCTTCGTCCATCGATCCTATTGCCATTATTTCTTTCAAAGAACTTCACCTGTACATCCTTAATAGCTTCATGCTCTGGGGGGCATTCTGTTACACCCAAAATCTACTCATCATTATATTCAGTGTATACATCCCTGAAGTCACCTGGACTAAGTACTTTCATTTGGGAGTATTTGCACTTAATCCTGCAAACTTTTGAGAGGTCGTCGCAGGTTGAACACTGGCAACATGCGACGTTGTGGTCTGCTCCACTGTAGGGTGCGACGAGGTCTGTTAATGGGAAAAAATAGCCTATTCAAGATCCTTCTCGAAACTTACCCATTTAGGGGCTTATCCCTTACCTCTAGGAGAGCTGGTACTCGACCCCTAACTCTTTGGGAAGATCCCCCATCTCTCAACCCATCCTATCCATACCCTATCCACTTAGTCCTATATAAGTGAGGCTCACTCCCATCCAAAAGGGAGGAAGGCTATGGTATCTACATGCTGGTGAAATCTCTCTTAAGACACCTCCATTCACCTATTGGAGAGCTCATACTTCCTTGGAAGGACAGGGCAATTGGCTTGGTCGGAGAAGGGCTACCGCGTTAAGTCTTTGGTTGTAGTTCTATATCTCTATCATGTACTCCTCTATTTACAGTAATGCAAATGATTTCCACCAATATTGTTCTTATGTGTAATGATATTGTGTATTTTACTTGCTTAACTGTTTACTTAGATCGCTTATTGTATAGATGCCCTTTGCTCGTTTTCTCTTGTTTCTGTGTCTTGACAGCTCTTGCAACTTGGATCTGACAATCGTGGGACATGGAGCAACATTTAGGAGAAAGGATTGCGTAATAAGGTAAGACATCTAGTACTTGGTCCTTAAGTAGATCTAGGAAATGCATTTGTAGTTTGTTTTATTTGTTCTAGACTCACATTGAGCTAGGGAGATCCTACTCGCGTCCGCTCAAGTGGATTGTTCGGTAACAACTGCCCATGGCGCAGTCCATAACATTAGAAGTCCGAAAAGAACCGGGAGAGAAATGTGGTTCACTGCACAGATTGGAGATTACAAGATCAACGAGATCATGCTTGATCTTGGATCTGAAGTAAATGTCTTGACCAAGTAGACATGGTAGGCGATGGGGAAGCCTAAGTTACAGTGGTCACCTATGCAGTTAAGAATGGCTAATCAAGGCATAGTTATACCACTGGGAATATTAACAAATACAATTGTCGACATTGATGGAGTGCGAAGTTATGCAGACTTCGAAGTAATTGAAATTGTCGATGATAGCAATCCTTATCCAACACTACTGGGCATCGATTGGTAAATGACCAACTCAATCGTCATCAATCTGAAGACAATGAAAATGATATTTGAAGGCAATGACATAAGAGTCATCTCACCATTGGACCCTTCGCAGGGGGAATGATATCTTGAACCTATTCAAGAAGAGTACAGAGCTCAAGACCTCGACCGCATCTATAAAATGACAACAGATGCTGCGGATTATACTCATCCTACTGCGGATGGAACGCTTAGTTGGCACTGCGATAGTTCTTGCATCTCAGACTCCGAAGTAGGATTAGAAAACTGGCAAAAAAGAATGCATGAGGTATCTTCCAGGAGATGTGCGACAATTACAAAATCACTCCATTGGATTGGAAAGAAGGTAACTCCAATTCCCACTTATGATGGTTTAGCTAAAGTTTATTCATTTATCAAGGAATACACTGCAGCAGTTGCAGATGAACATCACGTCTCAGCATTATATGTCGCACTGCGTGAGACACCCGCCAGATGGTGGGTTACACAAAAGAAGACACTCACGACTTGGGACCAGTGCAGAATAAAGATGCAAATAAGGTTTACCGGTAAGGTAACACTACCTTTCAACAATTACAACGGCCAGACAGATCCAGGGGATCATATTACAGCTTGTATAGAAGCTTGGAAGGAAAGACCACAAACATAATGGGTGCACCTTTTTGTGCATACATTGGACGATCCTATCCCAAATAAATGGTATCTAGACACAGAACTATGCAGAGGAACTTTAGACTGGTATCTCCTCACGGCGAGCTTTCAGAAAGACTTTAGCTTTGCAGATGACCATCCTAGTATCAATGAGGCGTTGCAGCGTATTAAGTAAAAGATATTTAGATCACATTGCACACAGGAAAACATAACGCTGGAAGAATTTTTTGAAGCAAATAATGTACTAGCGAATTTACAACTAGATTGGACAGAACAAGTAGAGCAGGCCTTCGACTGTTATAACTTAGCTAAAAAAGCTGAAGATAACAAAGACAGCGATCAATAGGACCCGCACAACATAGACATCCCTGAATCAGAAGGAACGTGCGAGGTAGAAGGACCTCCCCTGGAAATTCCATATATGAGTGGACCAGTTAAACCAATGAAGGTAAACATCGGCACCAATGAAGAACCGAATTTTGCAGCAATGGGAGACTATTGGGATGACAATACTGTTGCGGAGATAACAGGGATATTATAGGAATATCATGAACTATTCCCAACCAAGTTCACAGAGATGAAAGACATTCTGGGAGACATAGGAGTGATGAGAATTCCTCTTAATCCTGGCGCGAAGCCTATAAAGCAACGACCATATAGATTAAATCCACGATACAAAGAAAGAGTTAAAGCAGAACTCGACAAAATGCTCGATGCGGGTATCATTGAATGCAGTGAACGTATCTGTTCACTAAGTTAACCGTGTCCGGTTAAGGGTTAAGAAGCGAGACCGTCTTCCATATTTGAGATAAATGATAATAATATATTGATTGATGGATAAAAGATACAATAAGCTCACCTTTATAGGGTTTGAGCAAGAATAGCGAAGGGTTACACCCTTTCGTTTATTAACCTAATAATCTATTTAATATAAAAATAACAATATTAATTAAATATTCATAGCATTGCCTTCCCCTTTTGGAAAGCTTTGTCCTCAAAGCTTGAGTATTTTCCTAATGTCGTCCTTCATTCAGATTCAGTGTCGGTATTAGAATCGGACGTGATTTCTTGTGTAGAGACTTGCACTTCCTTTCCATTGATGATTTTGCACTGTATTGTCTGATTGTTCCTACATTTATGGCCTGGGATCCAATCATCACCGCATCGACGACATATGTTTTTCTTCTTTTTTCTATTATCAGAGTAACTGTTAGATGACTTTGATCTATTTTCCATTTCATAGGCATATGATTGAGGTTTGTGGCATTGATGGGCGGGTGACCAAGTATCTGCACAGTACCTACATTGTGTCTCTTTTTCTTGTCGATAATGGTTGTCGCCTCTTGTTTTTATTCCTTCCAGTTTGCGTTCTGCGGATTTTGCTTTATGTCTTGCTATCTGTACGTTATGTATGTCATGTAACTTTAAATCTTTTTGGAGGTACGGTTTAAGACCTCCTAAATAGGTTTCGAGTCTTTGCTTATCAGACAACCCAAATACTCGTGTCGACAAGGATTCCCACTGATGTGTGAATTCCTCAACACTTCCAACTTGTTGTAATCTCGTAAGTTTACTGAAAAATTCATCTTCCTTGATTCCTTGAAACCTATTAAAAAAATCATTTTTGAACAAGTTCCAGGTGTAGGAAAAATTGTCTCTCTTCCACCATAAGTACCAATTATAGGCGTACCCTTCCATATGCATTGACGCATATTTCACCTTCTCCTCGTCAGATTGAATATTGTAAATGTCGAAGTGTTCTTCTGCTTTGTTTAGCCAAGCAACTCATTGGTCTTCACTTCCATTGTATTTCGACAACTCTATTTTTGCCTTAGGTGGGTACACTATGTAAGGGTGATATTGATTCCCTTTTGCTTTATGGTTTGATGGTGGATCGGAACTACTGGATGACGTAAGTGACATATTTGAACTGCTTCATTGTTGGCGTTGATTTTTATCTTTTTTATTCTCTACTATCTTACTGATAGCTTCTATTTGGCTGTTTAATCGTGCCTCCATATCTGGCAGTAATTTTGTTTCTATCTCTTGCTTAAGCGTCGCATTGTTAATCTTTATTTCTTTTTGCAATTCTTCTTGATTCTTAGCAAGTGCTTCCTGTGTGAAAATATGAAATGAGGCATCTAGCATGTCTGGACTGCTGAATTGGTCTGTCTTAGGTGTTAGTCTTTGTAACACCTCCATTAATATATTATGGTTCTGCTTCATGGTGCTCAAGTTCTGGGTTATGGTGTTTATGTTTTGAGTCATAGCACTCATTTTGTCATCCAAGTCTTTTTGTTTTTCGTTCAGAGTGTCAAATTTTTCACTCAGCCTTCTTTCTAGTACCAGAACAACTTCATCTTTGATTTCTTTTTTAAGCACGACATTGTTATTTTTCATCTCTTCCTTTAAATCTTCTTGAAACATTTTCTCAAGTTTGTCCATTCTGGAGTTTAGACCTTCGACGATTTTTAAATCTCTAATTTGGTCTTTTTCTAATTTTTCTAGTCGATCTCGTAACTCGGCCATGGTTCTTGACCTAGTGTGGGGAGGTGAATATTTGGAATCAATTTTTGGAGTAAGGATAAGAGTTAGGGTTAGGGATAAAATAACACAATAAATATTATTAAATTATAATAATAATTTATTATATATATTAAAAATAATAATACAATAATTATTATTTAAATTATAATAATAATTTATTATATAAAAAAAAATATGATAATAAAAAATTTATTATTATTATTTTTTTGATATTAACTTTTTTTTGTTTGATTGGTGCAGGTCGCTTGGAGTGGCGGGAGATGGCGGAAGATGATGGCGGAATGGATAGCAGGTTGGAGAATGGAGGATGGCATGGGCGTGTAGGTGGAGAGATGTTGTGGTAGAAGTGGTGGCAGCACGGAGGTGGAGACTGGGGCGTGAGAGGGGAGTATGCAGCGCTTGAAGGGCGTGCGATTGGTGGGAACGAGGAACTGGTCACGGAGGTGGAGACTGGGGCGTGAGAGGGGAGTGTTGACGAGGATACTGGGGAGTGAGAGGGGAGTGTGCAGTGTTTGAAGGGCGTTTGCAGCGTGGAGGGGAGTGTGCAGCGTTTGAAGGGCGTGGAGTAGATGTGGATGAATGGGTGAATGGAAGTGAAGAGCAGCGTGGAGGTGGTGGATTGGTGGTGGAGCACGTAGGCAGTGGAGTGGGGGCGGCTGGAGGACGATGATGGATGAGAGCAGCAGTGTGGAGAGTAGGATGCAGTTGAAACCGTGCGTGTAGAGTAGAGGTGAACTAATGTGAGTCGAAACCGTGCTCAGCAACCATATCCGGTTGGATTTAAAGGGAGAGCTGAAATCGAGCTCAGGTCGAAGGAGCCGAATCTGAGCTCTGATACCAAATGCAGTGAATGTATCCGTTCACTAAGTTAACCGTGTCCAATTAAGGGTTAAGAAGTGAGACCGTCTTCCATATTTGAGATAAATGATAATAATATATTGATTGATGGATAAAAGATACAATAAGCTCACCTTTATAGGGCTTGAGAAAGAATAGCGAAGGGTTACACCCTTTCGTTGATTAACCTAATAATCTATTTAATATAAAAATAACAATATTAATTAAATATTCATAGCATTGAACCAGTTGATGAATCTAAATGGATAAGCCCGATGGTTGTTCAAGATAAGAAAAAAAAGGTGAAATCAGAATCTGTTTTGATCTCAGAAAAATCAATGATGCTTCAATGCACGACCCATTTCCTACTCCTTTCACTGACGAAGTACTTGACAATGTTGGAGGGAATGAAGCCTACACTTTTACTGATGGATTTTCTGGATATCATCATATAAGAATTGATCCGGCCGATAGACACAAAACTACATTTGCAACATAATGGGGATTGTTCGAGTATGCAGTGATGCCTTTCGGTCTGAAGAACGCACCAGCTATATTTTCTAGAGTGGTGATCGTAGCATTTAAGGAATTTATACACAAGTTTTTAGAGGTTTACGTTGATGACTGGGCCATCTTTGGAATACTAAATAACCATGTTGCGAACCTCAAAATGATGCTGGAAAAATGCAGACAGCACCAGATTTGTTTGAATTTGAAGAAATGTATTTTCTGTGTTCCTTATGGGATTCTACTGGGACACATTGTCTGCAAGCAGGGATTGATGGTTGACCCTGCGAAGATCGTGGTTATTATAAATTTTCCTACACCCAATTCAGTTAAACAATTGCGCACCACACTAGGGCATACCGGTTAATACAGGAAATTCATAAAAGGGTATGCACAAATAACCGCAGCAATGGAGAAGATTTTAAAGAAATACACACCATTCGTGTGGAATGAGGACTGCGAGAAAGGATTTGACACACTAAAAGAAAAGATGGTCACTGCGCCGATCCTATTTTTTCCAGACTGGGGGAAGCCATTTCATGTCCATGTTGATGTTATTTTTTTATAATTTACTTCAATCTAATCTAGGATCTTAACTGAGAGAACAACATGTACAGCATATCTACAGCATATCAATCATGGGCACAATAATGCAAGCACACAAGAGACACGGAGTTTCACCGGGGAAAACTAAGAAGGTGAAAAACCCCGCAACTTCCTTAGAGATAGATAGAGCAATGATACAACCCAAGCATAAGAGATAGTCTTCTCCTAGCAATAGCTTCTCCTCCTCCACAAGTGTGCCACTCTCCAATGAGAGTATGAGTGAGAAATAGAATGAATCAAATAGAGTGCCTCCCGCACTCTATTTATGCTTGACTTGACTTGCCTAATAACCTTTACTAGGTCGGCCTCAACATAACCACATAACACAATGCTGACAGGGCCGACCCCCACTAGGGTGGTCTAATAACCCATCAAGTATAAGTAACGACACTTACAATATAAATGACGACACTTCTGTATAGAGGAATAATAACATCTCTATAGAAATACAAAAACTTCCGTATAGAGGAATAATAACATCTCTATAGGAATACAAACACTTATATGAAATACATTCTGAAGTTACAAATACATCAACACTCCCTCTTAACTAGGAAGGTATTTCTCGACACAGATATGCTAGCACAATTTTTCTTCTCTGGATCATCGTCACTAGATCATCGTCATCAAATCATCGTCATCATCACTGCTGCCTCTATCTCAATCAATATCCGATCTACTCATCATAGGAAGTTCTACAGAGCCATCCCTTTTTCATGCTGGATGTAGGCCCACCACCTGTAGGTCTTCATCATCACTAGCCATATTGTGGAATCCTCAGGACTGATTATGTGAGTCAACAAAACCTTGAAAGAGCATCCCAGGACTTTTATGATCACACAGCTCAACCTATCGGATCTCCCAGGACCTTTTACATTCCACTGCACAACCTGTCCACGGCCACATAGTATCATCATGATACTTATGATTATCGTCTACGGAGCACAGTCCAGATGCACACAATACAACACTTACATTCACCGACATGGGAAGACACACTTCAACCATCCGGGAAGGGCTCAGCACTGACATCAACGCACATGGGAGAATATATCTACCACCATGTCAGAAAGGCTCTGCACTTACATCAACGCACATGGGAGAACACATCTACCACCATGTTGGAAAGGCTCTGCACTTACATCAATGCACATGGGAGAACACATCTACCACCATGTCAGAAAGGCTCTGCACTTACATCAACGCACATGGGAGAACACATCTACCACCATGTCGAAAAGGCTCTGCACTTACATCAACGCACATGGGAGAACACATCTACCACCATGTCGGAAAGGCTCTGCACTTACATCAACGCACATGGGAGAACACATCTACCACCATGTCGAAAAGGCTCTGTGCATCTGTGTCTTCAGACTCATCACTCATAATCCAACTAATTATGCAATGTATCCACCTGATAAATATCATCACATATGATCATCCAGATCATCATAATAGCATCATCCCGATGCATATTATCTGGAGCAACATCCTAAAGCTCGTCATCCATGATCATCTTGATCATGGAATGCATCCACCTAATGCATACCAAGTATCTACCTGATACATATCATCATACATGATCCACCTGATCATACAATGTATCCACCTAATACATATACAAATACATGATCCACCTGATCATACAGTGTATCCACCTGATACATATACAAATACATGATCCACTTGATCATACAGTGTATCCACCTAATACATATACAAATACATGATCCACCTGATCATATCCAGCATCCAACATGATGCATATACAGAGCAGTAACTGGAGCATCCTCCTGATGCTCATCATCCAGCACTGACATCCACAGCCATGGGAAGGATCCTCCTCTCACCATGCTTGGAATGGCTACTGCAAATGTGTCCATCACTTCTTCCTTGAAGTGTCGTCAATCTAAAGAACACCAAGCCTCTCTATGAAGTACTCGAACTTCACTCTGGCTAGTGGCTTCGTCAGCACATATGCAACCTGCTCAACCGTCGCAACATACAGGAGCTTCACTGCTCCTCTCTGCACCATATCCCTGATATAGTGATATTTGATCTCTATGTGCTTCGACCTGTTGTGGAACACTGGGTTCTTAGATAGCTTCACACAACTCTGGTTGTTACAAAATATACCAGTAGCATCCAATGAGAGATCAAATAACCTAGATAGTAGCTTCTGGATCCATACTGCCTCACAACAGGTTGCAACATACTCTACCTCGGTTGTACTCAGTGCTACGCAGGACTGCTTCCTGCTAAACCACGATATCACACCTGATCCCATACTGAAGCAGCACCCCGAAGTGATCTTCCTATGTGCAGCACTACCTGCCTAATCTGAATCAACATAACCCTCCAGGTTAAACTTTTGATTCGCATCATACTTGAGCCCATAATCAACCGTACCCTTCAGGTACCTCAGAATATGCTTTACAGCAACTAGGTGAACACCTCTGGGATCCGTTAGGAACTGGCTCAATGTGTTCACCGCAAAGCAAAGATTTGGTCTCATATTGGTCAGGTACATCAAGGACCCAATCATCTGACAATACATCGTGACATCAACCGGATCAGATGAATCATCACACATAAGCTTAAGGTTCGATGCCATAGGTGTGGCCATGGCCTTGCAGTCCATCATCCCGAACCTCTTCAAGATCTCTACTGCATACTTCCCTTGTCCAAGGAAGATTCTATCTTCACTCTTCCACACCTCCATGCCTATAAAGTAGTGCATCATCTCCAAGTTCTTCATCTCGAACTTGGCAGCAAGCTTCCACTGAGTGTCAGAAATCAATCTATCCTTACCTGTAACAAACAGGTCATCCACATACAAAAGTAGTATCACTAGATTGCCTTCCTCAACCTTGTAATAAAGGTTGGAGTCTTCTTTACTCTTGGTGAAGCCCAAACTGGATAGAAAACTATCCATCCTACCATACCAAGTCCTAGGTGCTTGCTTCAAGCCATACAAGTCTTTCTTCAACCTACACACATATGACTCCCTATCATGTGTCTCAAAACAAGTGGTTGCTCCACATAAACTTCCTCCTCGACTACACCATTCAAGAAAGATGTCTTGACATCCATCTGTGTATCTTCCATTTCATCACTATAGCCATGGCAAGTACTAATCTGATGGAAGTGTATCTAGCCACAGGAGCAAAAACTCTCTTCATAGTCTATCCCCTCTTTTTGGAGAAGCCACGAGCTACAACCTCCCTTTTCATTTTTCTATGCTACCATCTGCATCATGCTTGATGTTATAGATCCACTTGAAATTCACAGCAGACTTCCCTTCAGGTCTTGGGACTGCATCCCAAACATCATTCTACATGATTGACTGGTACTTCTTGATCATGGCATTCTTCTCGGATCCTGGGAATTTCAATATCTTCAATATATTCAATAGATAACTTTGTTGCTGAACAAATGTAGTAGTCCTTCTTTTGTAGGTGATGGTATACGATCTTTCCTACAAAACAAGTTAAATTGCATGATTAGAAACATCTCATGGTTTTCAGAACAAATTCTTACACATAAAGAAATATGTTATACAGTCATGCAATTATTTTAGCCAATGCTTCAATACAACATTTATCCATATCCTGTAACTTTCTAGATGCCTTCCAATCTCTACCAGAACATTGTTAAGAGTGTGCACAACTCCCAACATGTCAGCAAAGAGGTTTCATTCTAGATAAGTAGCAATGGAATGTTGTACAGTGCCATAGGCCACTTACCCATCACATGCATATTAGTAGT
The DNA here is from genome assembly GCA_027924585.1 of Larix kaempferi. Lineage (NCBI taxonomy): Eukaryota > Viridiplantae > Streptophyta > Pinopsida > Pinales > Pinaceae > Larix > Larix kaempferi. The sequence goes on along the minus strand of BSBM01000720.1, from coordinate 260,427 downwards.
ATATTGTTCATTAATGAAATTATTCTAATATGCATAATACACACCCTAAGTCTAGGAACATAAACATATACGTCATTGAGCAATATTATTTAAACAAACAAGTATACAAGGAATGACAATTCAAGTACTTATCTTTGTTTTTTTGTTGGGTTGACTCCCTCTCTATCTTTTCTTCCTTTCTGCAACTCCATTCTGATGTGGATTGTGAGAAGAGGTCAAATCCCTCTGAATGTCTGGATCCTTGCAAAAACTACTGGAGTGTGCTCCCTCTTGATCTTTGCTTCCTGGATTACCTGTCCTTGAATTTATATCCATCCTCGATCATTATGCATGCTTACTAGTATCATCATTATGTTACCCTCGAGATTTCATACATAATCATACATTCATTAGTATAATCAAAACACAATAATATTAAACATGTATAGTCATGATCATTTCAAACACAGGTAATAAGCATTAGCATTCAATGTTTTAGGGAAGACTTCTCTTACTCATGCATATTCATATTTGACCATAGAACTCTTTTGGTTAGTCATATCATCAATCAAGGTAAGAGACATAATATGCATAAACCCTATATTACTTAAATTTCTAACTTCATAAATAATCATTATCATGTTGAAATATTGTAACTTCTACGAATATTATATTTGTACTTTATTATTCCGGAGATGTTTCATTCCTCCATGAAGACCTTATTGTATATCCGGAGATGTTTATTCCTCCGTCGGAATGTGGTAACTTGGGTTATTATACTTCCCTAGTGGGGGTCGGCCCTGTATGTGTTATGTGGGTCAAAGGGTTATTAGACCACCCTATAGGGGTAGGCCCAGTCAGTTTTAATGGGGTGTTTAACCCAGTGGTTAAGTTGGGGCCGACCTAGTTAATGTAAAAGACAAGTCGGAGATGTGTATAAATAGAGGAGGTGTGTTCCTCATTTAACACACATTGCACTCACTTGTGAATAGCGCATAAGTGAGAGACAGATCTTCTGTGGAGTAGAAGGATCTCATGGTTGTGGATTACATCTTTGTATTTGTTAGTCATCTATATTGAGGAAGCTTTGCTGGGTTTTCTTTCCCATGAGGGTTTCCCGGGATAAATCTGTGTCTCTTGTGTTTATGTTGTGCTTGTTGTTCTTTCAATGATCCTGTATATGCTATTGTTGTGAAATGGAATGTAATGCTGATATTTTTTGTCTTAGCATATTGAATCTTAACATGGTATCAGAGATAACCTGAAGGAAGGCAATGTATGGCACTTACGACACTTGCGACAATTTGAAGGTTAGGGTTTTATATAGAAAAAACCAGTCATCGTGGAACTTTCGCTATAAATCCATTTTGGAGAAGGTTCAGGATCTGAAATATTTATAGGTCATAGATAACATCCCCAAGTACCGTTTTTCCAAAGGAAACCCTCAGATTCGTTGTACTTTGTGAGTTATGATCAGTACAAGTCAGGTTTTCTGCCTCTTCCAGATCTCAGTCAAAATCAGGTGACGTAGGAAAAAAGGTCATAACTTGGACTAGGAAGCTCCAAATGAAATTTCGTAAAATGTGATAGGTAGTGCACAGACTGTACTATCTCAGGTAACTTTTGTAGAGGCCTAAGTTGAACCAGTGACACATGGAATTCCGTACAAGTTCACTCTCTTGTTTTATCCCATAAACAGGTCACGTTACGACACTTGGAATAAATTTCTCTCAGAGAATCCAATTGAGGTCAGACCTATGGGGTTGGAAATATGACAAGTCGGGATACCATAGGTAGAATTTTCAGACCCTGTGGATCTAAAATTTCAGAGTTACACCAAAAACAATCAGGTGCATATTTCTGTCAAAACAGATTTGGATTTTGAGCACCTTCATTCTTGAATCGTCACTACTGTGGAAAATTAGGGTTTCGAAAAAAGTTGGAATTTTTGGAAGCAGAGTCCACGGCTGAATGCTACTCATCAAAATTGAAATTTAGATACCAAGATCGAATTTTTTGGTTGGGTAGAAGACCGGGCTTGATCAAACCCCAGTTCGGGATCTTGATCGGAAAGGTGGAAAATTAGGGCTTCTACAAAAGTTGGAATTTTTTAAGTCTGTGACCAAAGCTAGAAGCTCCTCAGAAAAATCGAAGTTTAGAGCTTTGGATCGAACCTTTTGATTGGGAAGAATGATGGGCTTCATCAAACCCTAGTTTAGAATCCTGTCCAGAAGATCCAAAAGTTTCAAAGGCAATTTTGAGGGGTCAAATTTTGGAGATTTCAAAATTGAAGTATGCTAGCTTGATCAGCTCAGCAAGGCACATCTTTCCATCCATTCAGAAGTGTGAAAGTCAAAGTTTGAATTTTTAGGGTTTCTCTAACAAACCCTAATCGAGCTCCAGATCCAGTTCAGGGGGAGATGAGGCTAAGGCCTTACATAAGAAGACTACAAGAAATCTCGACAGATATGACTTAAGAATATATAGGTATGTGTTGAAATATGTTCATGGTTAAGTTTATGATATGTTTGTCTTCATGTTATTGAGGTTAGTACAATTATGATTATTTGGTAATGAATGCATGTGAATGATAGAAGGCATTCATTGATTAAGGTTATGACTCTTATGATTGTACTAATGCACTTGTGGTGTTGGATGAGGATGATGTTGTCTGCTAACATGATACAGGTACATCAAGAAAGACAAATCAAGTTCTACAACCATGATGACATGAATACAAAGACTCCTCCATAATATTTGATCACATAGAAACTCTACTTATGAGGTGTGTATGACTTTGTTCTACTATGCTTAACCTATGAGATATGCAGGTTCTAGCACAAGGTCTCTAAATCATTGAAGAGAACAAAGAAGATATTGTTTGGGTATATTAAGACATAACCAAGCTCGATAATCCAGGTATGTTTTCCTATATCAAGTTAGAATCCTACTTTGTTAGGATCTTAGGTAAGTATACCTATGTATGAAATGATAATGACCATACATACTTAAGCTTATCATGTTTTGATAGTATACTAATGAATGTATGATTGTGTATGAGATCATGAGGATGACACTAGTGCAAAGTTGAGCATGCATAGTGGATCGGGATGAATAGAAGTTCAAAGACATATAGAGATCAAGCGGGAGGCAACCACTCAACATAAAAGATAAGTATTTGAGTTGTTATTTGAATCTCTGAAATAGTAAATGATATTGCTTGTATGCATATTTGTATTCCTAGAATATATCATGCATAGTGTAAGCAGTCATATAGCATTGAACAGTATACTACTAATATGCATATGATGGGTAAGATTGGACAAACCTTCCGTTGTTGTTTATCTAGAATGAAACCTCTTTTCTGACATGCTGAGAGCTGTGCACGCTCTTGACAGTATGTTCTAGTAGAGATGGAAGGCATCTAGATAGCCACTATATGCATATAGGATATGGAAAAGTGTTGTGTCAAGATATTGGTCAAGATAGTTGCATGACTATGTGAATCATACCAGTATGCATAGTAGGTTATCATAATTTGATGATTATGAAGTATTACTAATCATGTGATTAACTTTGATTTGTAGAAAAGATCATGTGCTATGATGATGAACACCGAACAAGTGATGGATGTTCAACAGGAAGACTTACAAATCAAACATGCTACAGAAGGCTCGTGGCTAGAAGATTCTCTTAGAAAGAGGAAGAGCATCATGACGGGATGTTTTCTCCAAGTAGCCTCAATAAGACCATTCTCTTAACGGTGTAATTGAAGAAAGCTTTGTACGGGCTCCCAGGATCAATAGTCATTTGATGAGCTTAATGATCACCATGGGTGATGCAGATTTCAACCTTTGCTACAAGGTTGAAGATGGTTTCTATATACAGATGGCATGGATGCAAGAAGGAACTCACCACAGAGTTCGAATGATCTTGAAGCTCATATCAGTAGACCCATCTGACCGGAGATGGCATGGATAGATATGCAGAAGATCACTCAATGCAGTGTGTGAATGATGTTCAGTCACAGAGGAAGAATTGATAGCTTCTTGACAAGCTTGGGCTTTACCAAAGTAAAGTTGATCCTAACCCTTACCTTAAGGTTATGGATGATAAACCTGTCATACTATTACTATATGTGGATGATCTCTTTCTGACTAAGAATGAGAAACAGATCATGGAAAGCAAGAAGAAGCTAGCTACAGAGTTTGAGATGAAATATCTCGGATTGATGAATTACTTCCTAGGACTGGAAGTATGGCAAGGCTCAGAAGGAATCTTTCTCAACCAGGGAAAGTATGCTGAGAAATCTTGAAAAGATTTGATATGTTGGAATGTACAACCATGGCCACTCTCATGGGTTCCGACTTGAAGTTGTTAGCTTATGACTCATCATATTTAGTGGATGTAACTCTGTACAGATAGATTATTGGGTCATTGATGTATCTGACGAATGTCGGGCCAGATTTATGCTTTGTGGTGAACACCTTGAGTCAGTATCTAGTGGAACCTAGACGAGTTCACCTGATAGCTGCAAAGAATGTGATGAGGTACCTAAAGGGTATGATAGAATTTGGTCTATATTATTTTGGAGATCATCACTTCAGATTGTATGGCTACACAGATGTTGATTGGGTAGGAAGTGTATCAGACAGGAATAGAACATCAAACGGATGTTATTGTCTTGGATTTGCCATGATCTCGTGGTTTAGTAGGAAGCAGTCTAGTGTGGCTCTCAGCACAACCAAAACAGAATATATATAGCTTCTTGCTTTGCTAGCTATGAAGCGATATGGCTTCGAAAGTTGTTATCAAGATTGTTTGACTTAGAGATGGACCCCACTGTGATCTTGTGTGACAACCAGATTTGTATCAAGATGACTGAGAATCCAGTGTTCCATGATAAGTCAAAGCACATAGAGATCCGATATATTTATATACGGGATATGGTGCAGAAAGGAGCTATCAAGATCGAGTATGTGAGCACTGACGAACAAGTTGCTGATGTATTGACCAAAACCTATGTCTCTAGCAAAGTTTGAGTATTTTTGAGACAAGCTTGGTATAGTTCAGAAGGACCCTCCTCGAAAGGGGGAGTGATGTGGTCGCCGATGATGAGATTTCTTGCATCGACAGAAAGGTCGATGATGTGGATACATGTATTGGTGATACCGACGATGAGGTCAATGAGTTGTCCTTAGACTTGGTCTAAGTTGACAAGTGGATTGTATCATCCTTGGACACATGTCCTAAAAGAGATCTGTAGACATATGTCTCCGAGAAAGAAGTCCCTAGTGGATGAGAGGGATTGCATCATACCTGGACTTCGGTCCCTTGAATTGATCCGTAGACATATTTCTCCGAGAAAAAATTCCCTAGTGGACAAGAGGGATTGCATCATCCCTGGACTTCGGTCCCCTGAATTGATCCGTAGACATATGCCTCTGAGAAAGAAGTCCCTAGTGGATGAGAGGGATTGCATCATCCCTGGATGTCGGTCCCTTGAATTGATCCGTAGACATATGTCTCCGAGAAAGAATTCCCTAGTGGATGAGAGGGATTGCATCATCCCTGGACTTCGGTCCCCTTAATTGATACGTAGACATATGTCTCTAAGAAAGAAGTCCCTAGTGGATGAGAGGGATTGCATCATCCCTAGACTTCAATCCCCTGAATTGACCCGTAGACATCTGTCTCTGAAAATTGATGATAGGACTACATCGTCCCTAAACATTGAGTTCAAAATGTACGTGATAAATCCTAGATATGATCTAGGTCACATCCAGTATGAAAAAGGACTGGCTCTGTGGTGGTAAATCCTAGATCTGATCTAGGTCACATCCAGTATGAAAAAGGACTGGCTCTGTGGTGGTCAATCCTAGATCTGATCTAGGTCACATCCAGTATGAAAAAAGACTGGCACTGTGGTCGGGATTGCATCATCCCTAGACATGTATTTGTCTTAAATGGATCACGGACTGTATCGTCCCTAGACATGGATTTGTCTTAAATGGATCACGGACTGTATCGTCCCTAGACATGGATTTGTATTAAATGGATCACGGACTGTATCATCCCTAGACATGGATTTGTCTTAAATGGTTCACGGACTGTATCATCACTAGACATGGATTTGTCTTAAATGGATCACGGACTGCATCATCCCTAGACATGGATTTGTCTTAAACGGATCAAGGACTGCATCATCCCTAGACATGGATTTGTCTTAAAAGGATCAGGATAGATCATCATGTAAGTAGATCTGGATTTCATCGTCCATAGACATGAGAGGTGTCTTAAAGTGAGAGGGATTGATCATCCCGTAATTGGATCATGTGTGATGCTGTAGATCGAGATGATCTAGATGCTGTAGATCCAGATGTTGTAGATCGAGATGATCCAGATGTCGTAGATCAAGATGATCCATATGTTGTAGATCGAGATGATCCAGATGTTGTTGATCGTGATGGTCTAGATGACGATGCTACTGATCGTGATGATCTAGATGACGATGCTGTTGATCGTGATGATCTAGATGACGATGATGATCGTGTGATGACGATGCTGATGATCGTGTGATGACGATGATGATGATTGTGTGATGACGATGCTGATGATCGTGAGGATCTAGATGATGATGTTGATGTTGATGTAGCTGTTTGAGTGCTGCAGAATATGAAGACTCAATACTGAAGATGTTGATGTTCCAGTATTGAAGATGTTCTAGTAACTGCTTGAGTTACTAATGATGTTGAGAAAGATTCCAATGATTTATAGATGTATCATGTATGATGTTGATGACTCCTTGCTCCTGAAGTTGTTGTTATAATATCCTTCTCGTTAAGGGGGAGTGTTGAAATATTGTAACTTCTAAGAATATTATATTTGTACTTTATTATTCCGGAGATGTTTCATTCCTCTGTGAAGACCTTACTGTATATTCGGAGATGTTTATTCCTCCGTCGGAATGTGGTAACTTGGGTTATTAGACTTCCCTAGTGGGGGTCGGCCCTGTATGCATTATGTGGGTCAAAGGGTTATTAGACCACCCTAGAGGGGTCGACCCAGTCAGTTGTAATGGGTGTTTAACCCAGTGGTTAAGTTGGGGCCGACCTAGTTAATGTAAAAGACAAGTTGGAGATGTGTATAAATAGAGGAGGTGTGTTCCTCATTTAACACACATTGCACTCACTTGTGAATAGCGCATAAGTGAGAGAGAGATGTCCTGTGGAGGAGAAGGAGCTCATGGTTGTGGATTACATCTTTGTATTTGTTGGTCATCTATATTGAGGAAGCTTTGCTGGGTTTTCTTCCCCATGAGGGTTTCCCGGGATAAATCTGTGTCTCTTGTGTTTATGATGTGCTTGTTGTTCTTTCAGTGATCCTGTATATGCTATTGTTGTGAAATGGAATGTAATGATGATATTTTCTGTCTTAGCATATTGAATCTTAACATATCAATCATGCCATGTATACTTATGTAAGAGATCCTAACACAAGGTAGGATTCTAACTTGATATAGGAAAAACATACCTAGATTAGCATGCTAGCTAGTTATGTCTAACATACCCGCATAATGTCTTCTTGTTCTCTTCAATGACTTGTGCTAGTAACTTGTATATCTCATAGGTTAACCATTATAGAACCAATTTATACATACCTCGTAAGTACATCTTCTATGTGATCCATGGCAATGGATGAATCTTTGTCTTCATGTCACCATGGTCATATGTTCTTGAACTAGAACATGATTTGTCTTTCTTGATGTACCTTTCATGTTAGGCGACAACATCAAACTCATACAACACCACAATGCATTAGTACAATCATAAGTGTCAAAACCCTAATCAATGAATATCTGCATTCATTATTTTATTAAGGTGATACGACAAGTCTAAAGTTAATCAAGATTGTACTAACCTTAATGAAGACAAACATACCATAAACTTAATCGTGAACAGATCTCGAAACATACTTGGATAAGTCATACCTATCGAGATTGCTTGTAATATTCTTATGTAAGGCCTTAGCCTCATCTCCCTCTGAAACAGGAACTTCTTCACTTTTGCAGGTGACCGATCCATTCTCTTCTAGGATTAACCCAATCCACTTGATTTGCAAAAACTGGATCTGGAGCTGGATTAGGGTTTGTCAGGGAAACCCTAAAAATTCAAGATTTGAATTTCAAACTTCTGAAAGGATAGAAAGATGCACCATGGTGAGCTAATCAACCTGGTATACTCAGAATTTGAAAAATGCAAAGTTTCACCCCTCAAATTTGCTTTTCAATCTTCTAGATTCACTAGGGAAGACCCTGAATTAGGGTTTGAGTTTCCAAGAGCTTCACCCAACCAAATAGTTTGATCCAAAGCTCTAAAATTTTATTTTTCCAAGGAGATTCCAGATATGGTCACAGATTTTAAAAATTCCCATTTTTGCAGAAGCCCTAATTTTTCATCTTTTCGATCAAACTTCTGAACTAGGGTTTGATCAAGCCTGGTCTTCTGCCCAACCAAAAAATTTGATCTTGGTCTCCAAATTTCTATTTTTATGAGTATCATCCAGTCGTGCTCTTCAATTCAAAGAATTACAACTTTCTTCGAAACCCTAATTTCCCACAGCAGTGACGATCCAAAAATGAAGGTGCTCAGAAATCAATTTTGTTTGGACAGAAATATGTACTTGATTGTTTCTGGTGTAACTCAGAAATTACAAATCCACTGGGTCTAAAACTTCGACCTATTGTATCCCGACATGTCTTCTTTCCAACTCCACAGGTATGACCTCAATTGGATTCTTTGAGAGAGAGTTATGCCAAGTGTCGCAACATGACCTGTTTATGAGATAAAACAAGAGGGCTAACTTGTACAGTGTGCCACGTGTCACTGGTTCAGTTTCGGCCTCTAAAAAACTGACCTGAGAAAGTACAGTCCGTTCCCTACCTGTCACTATTTACTAAATTTCATTTGGAGATTCCTAGCCCAATTTGTGACCTTTTTTCCTAGGTCACCTATTTATGACTCAGATCTGGAAGAGGCAGAAACCCTATATTGTATAGATCATAAATCGCAAAGTACAACGAATTATAGGTTTTCCTTTGGATACAAGGTACATCGGGATACTATATTCGACCTGTAATATTTTCAGATCCTGAAACCTCACCTAAATGTATTTATAGCAAAAGTGCTACAATGACTGGTTTTTTCTAAATCAAGCCCTAGCTTCGCAAGTGCAACAAGTGTCATAAATGCCATACCATGCCTTCTTTCAGGCTAGCTCTGATACCATGTTAATTTTTTAGAATTTACTTCAATCTGATCTAGGATCTTAACTTAGAGAACAACATGTACAACATATCTACAGCATATCAATCATGGACACAATAATGCAAGCACACAAGAGACACAGAGTTTCACCAGGGAAAACCAAGAAGGTGAAAACCCCGCAACTTTCTCAGAGATAGATAGAGAAATGATACAACCCAAGCATAAGAGATATTCTTCTCCTAGAAGTAGCTTCTCCTCCTCCACAAGTGCGCCACTCTCCAATGAGAGTATGAGTGAGAAATAGAATGAATCAAATAGAGTGCCTCCTGCACTCTATTTATACTTGACTTGACTCGCCTAATAACCTTTACTAGGTCGGCCTCAACATAACCACATAACACAATGCTGACAGGGTCGACCCCCACTAGGGTGGTCTAATAACCCTTTTACCCACATGATTTATACAGGGCCGACCCCATCAAGGTGGTCTAATAACCCATCAAGTATAAGTAACGACACTTACAATATAAATGACGACACTTCCGTATAGAGGAATAATAACATCTCTATAGGAATACAAACACTTCCGTATAGAGGAATAATAACATCTCTATAGGAATACAAACACTTATATGAAATACATTCCGAAGTTACAAATACATCAACAGTTGATGCTTCATGTATAGCATTGGGCATTGTTCTTGCTCAGCCAGGAGAAGGAGGCATTGATCATCCCATTGCATTTTCGAGCAGAAAGTTGTCATCTGTTGAAAAGAACTATACCACTACTGAAAGAGAAGGACTCAAAATGGTATATGCATTTCAGAAATTTCAACACTATTTGCTCGGGGCGCACTTCTCTATGTTTACCGACCATTCTGCATTAAAATACCTGGTTAATAAGCCAGTGTTAGGGGGGCGGATATGCACCCGGTATGAACAAGAAAGTGGGGCAAGTTTCTAAGTGCCAAGTACAGTTGGAATTGGGCACTAGAAATTGTGAAGAGTCTGTATATTAAGTTCTTAAGTTACACCTATGAACCGCGCAACATTGCCAAAGCTACGCGACAAAAAAAAAAGAACAGAAAAGAAATTATAACACCACGAAGTAACTACGCAGGACCAAAGATGACCTGTCGCGCAGTTTGATGCAACGCTCCAGAAAATAGTCGTTACAGTGTGGTCGGAAATATAGCCGTTATATAGTACTTTCCTGCTGACCACTTGGGCAATTAAAGCACAGATAACTGTTCTAAAAAAGTTAATGGAGAAATTGACTGGAGCATCTGCCGAATTTGGCTAACGGATACTACATTTAATGCTTATCTAATCGTTAAAGGGAACGGAGAGGGTTCAGCCGCGCCTATAAATAATCCAGTAGCTAGACTCACGAGTGCTACCAAAGCACTTAGTATATTGTCGATATTGCTCTCTGAGTTTGTTTTGCAAGTTATGCACTAGCTTTCTCAGTAGTGTATAAGTGAATGTCAAAGAATTCCTTCGTTGATAGAGAATTCATGATCTAGGAGACAGTGAGGTTGTTCCAACACGGAGGGATTGACGAGTTAATGAGAACTACAAACAAGATAGTTGCCTCTGCATCAGAACAGGGTCCAAGGAGATCACCAAGACACGGTCCATCAATGCAAGACAAGGGAAAAAATATAGTAGGGCTGAGGACAAAGCCACAAAGGTTGAGTTCGACAGGGACAACTAAACCAATAGATGATAAAGAAATACCATTAACAATGACTCCAGAATATATATTGCTGCGTGCAGTGGATGCACCGGCCATTAAATTACTGAAGAGCCCAAAGTATGAGATACCACTCTCGCCAATATCAAAGCATGTCGAGGTGGACAATAATTTGTTGGGTAAGATTCCCGAATGCAAATGGGAGGACCATGATCTACTTGCAATGCAGAAGGAGAACCCCAACGAGCCGAGGTTCAAACATTTCTAGCCCGAAAAATATATGTACTGGAAGAAGAATGTAAAGCGTGACCTCACTTTGGTCATGGAAAGCTGGTTATTTGGAATAGCCAAGTCGGGGCTGCTCAATCTGCTCAGGCTACCACAATTTGACAGGTCGTCAGAGCTCAACGCGGTGATGCGCACTCTGATGGCCCGCATCCACCAGGGATACTTATTGCTAGAAGAAAACCTAGACCTGACGATTTACTTGATCCACTGGATAACGGGATTAAGCAAAAGAGGAGAAGATCCAAAGAAGTTTTTTCATGGGAAAAGCAAAGATAAGGAGGTAGCCACGTTAATGAAGCAAACACAGTCTGTTATAAAAGGGAAATGAGGCTTCCAAACGGATGATATAAAAGACCAGGGAATAAGATTTGTTACGCAACTAATAGTGGGAAAAAATCTTACAAAGTGCAGACCATTAGAAGTTTCTGCAGGCGCAGTACTACTTGGCTCTGCGACCGCTGAAGGCGAAGAATTTAATTGGTGCCAATATCTACTAAATGAGTTCCTAGAGGAACTAAATGACACACAGATCAATGGTGGATACTTCCATTTCACCTAGCTAATAGTCATGATCGCCTTTGTGGGATGGAAGGAGCCAAAGCACTATGTTGGAGTTATCACAAAAAATTTGGACTGCAGAGGTGCTCGCTATCAGAACCTCTAGGCAAACTTGAATCCCAAAATACAGCACGAGACAGTACTAGTCTTTTACACATATTATGACCAGTTGCGCGGAGCCATCATGCTTACACCTCAGATACCAAAGCAGGTAACAAGCAAATACATTAGAGTTGTCAACTTTTACGTAGCGATGAAATGCATCTCAATTTCAGCGAAAGTACAGAAGAAGAATCCTGACTGGTACCCAAGAAACTACCATATGTATGAAGAAGATATTGAGAATATCATGAAAGAGTGGCCACCTGAATTTCGAGTTGAGGTTGTGGATGTCCAAAGTGATTATGGTGATGATAACCCTATCCCGTGTCCCATAACAGAAGATAAAGAGTCAGCAAAGAGGAAGGAAATTGGTAGTCCTTCAGGACGCAAGGAACCAAGGAAGAAACAAAAGTCCAATAAAGAGAAATTGGACACAGTACTTCGCGAGGATGACTACATAATGATCGCCGTGAAGGTCAGTGAGCAAATGGAGGAGCTCTCAACTGACAAGGAAAAGATGGAAAAGGCAATTCAACAAATTCTCAACCAGAACCTGACAACACTGCAAGGGATTTCACAAAAATTTGATGAAGTAAGTAAACGGTTACCTTTGCCGCAGGAATCTAGTGCCGAAGAAATATCCGCAGGGACTTCAGAGCAAGAGATCACCCTTCCCGCGCGGTCTCGTATTGTCCATTTGCAACCATTATCTGTAAGGCTTCCCTTACCTAATCAAGTTATGCTAGATACAAAGAAGGTGGAGCGCATGGAACTAGACCTTGCGAAGATACCATTGCCAAGACTATATTACTTACAGTTGTAGGTTTGTGAAGAAATGCATAACAGAACCACAGATTATATGAAGGAAAGCTCGCAGAGAGCTATGCAAATACAGGATGAGAATGATCTTCGGATAAGACTAGAAAACACGATCATAGCGGTTGGAGACGACATAAAGGAATTTGAAGTACAACAGGAACCAGAAGATACTATTGTTAAGATTGGCGAACTGGTAAACAATCTTAAGACACAGATGCAAGATATGGAGATTATGCATGAGGCTGACATGGTATCCTTGAAAGCGAAACTCAATCCACATACCCCACCAGATGAACAACAATTAAGGGAAGGAGCAGTGAAGACTGCGGCAGAGAATATTGCTGCTGAAGTGGCAAAGTGCCAGAATCTGTTGGAAGCAGCATCGAAGGCATTTATTTCCCTCGAGGAAGATCAACAATTGCTGAAAGTAAAGAATAGAGTGAAAGATAAGCAAGCGACACTGGAAAAGTGGAGTGAAGAAGTTAAGATGCTACCAGCAAGGGACAAGTTGATAAAATACAAAGAAATCAACACGCTCAAGAAGGAGGTGCAAGTCTTATGAGAGAAAGAGACTGAAATGTGCGATAAGTCGCAACCATTATTAGAGGATGTCGGCATGATCTCGCAGGAGATTGAAGAAAAATTAAAGGAGATATGCCATAATCAAGAGGAAGTGCAAGAACAAATCGGCCAGGACATTACACTTGAAATGCTAGAGACAGTCAGCCAAATTGAGGAAGATACGAAGGCCGCGATACAAAAGCTGACCGATACATTCAATAAGTTCACTGTGAAGCTCACTCCACAGACAGGGGAACAAATTCAAGAAGTTGCAAGTGGCTCGAGGGCGAGCCACATGTACGTCTTAGGGGCCTGTTGGGCCTGGCCCAAATGGGGCATTTTGAGCAGGAAGGATTTTGAGAAATGGAACAATTTTGGGATAAGTTTTGTATGCTGCGAAGTTGAGCGCAGTACAGTTTTGTATGCTGTGACGTCGTGCACAGCATAGTGTTGTCATGATGCGAAGCCGGTGCTATGAGGAGTACAGTGCCACGATGAGCCACGTCAACGGAGATCCAGCTAAGCAGAGCATTGGATGGATGACGACAGTTATTTCGGTTAGGTCACAGGAGACCTAGTTTTGGTAAAGACCGCTGATAACTACCAAGTGATGGGTAGGTGCAAATCGAGATAGAAAACTGATCACACAAGCAGAGAACTACCAGTTTAACCAATTGTCTAAGCCGTGAAAGAAGGAACAACTCGGCGGAAGCAACCTGTTAGCACGCGCGTAACAGAAGATCCGCTACCAGACATCAGCAGTCGGGTTTTTGGGAAAACCATGACAGTTTTGTAAACCTAAGGGTTTCTGCCATAGAAATGTAAAAGACGTGACCTACGGGTCTCGATCTATAAATAAGGCATGATTTTGTATGGAAAAGGGGTATTTTGTCCAATTTTGTACGCATTGAACATTGTTATAATCATTGAGCGTTAAGCTATTTTGTAAAGGGTCTGCAGCTGTGTGCGCAAAGACCTAATTTTGAACAAAGAGAAAGTCTGCAGCTGAGTGCGCAGACCAAGAACGGTTGTACCCCTTTTCTAAGATAATAAAACAACCATTCTTGTGGACGTAGCTTCCCATCTGGGGAAGTGAACCATGTTAAATAGGGTCTTATGTGATTGTTGTCCATGATTGTCATTATTCAGATTATTCGAACTATTTACAGTATGAATCCTTGAAGTTAATGTTATCTGATATATGTTGCTTTTATTTGTATTCACCACTAAGAGGATGGAATAAGATTTTAGGTAGCACTATATATGGATGAATGTTAGTGAGAATCATTTCTAAGTAATTAGATAAACAATCCTGTTTAAACATCACAAAGTACTGCTTAAGGTTGGATTGTGATATGAGAGTAAACAACACTGCACAATTCACTTATTTACATGAGTTGCAACATAATCAGTTTAAAGACTATTGAATAATCAAGGATTGTTGAATAAGGATAGGAGTGATTAGATATAAAGTCTATGTGCGATCTAGGGTGACGCGCTGATCATTAGAAGTGTTGTGCAGTAAGTTGTTGATAGTTTGTTTCCGTAGGCTGGAAGTAGCCCTGTCGCACAGTCGGTTGTTGCGTTGTGCATCCATCAGAGAAACACTCGCATCACAGGGTTTTGGAAACCTGTTTCTACAACCACCCCCTCAACTTTTCCTCGGGTGAGACCTCATACTGCTCACAGTTTGTTTCCAAAAGGGCTGGTGAATAGGGGTTTTGTTGGTATCTTGTATCGCGAAGTACCTGGGTCTACATTGGAAAACCTCTACATCAATACTGAATCCAACACCTTATGTCATGTATTCAGCTGATAGGGACGTTGTCAGATTGTCTTTGCATCAGGTTTCAACGGGATCTTCATCTCCCCTAAATCACCCAGAATCCCCTTCATGTCAGAAAAATTCATGGGAAACAAGTCCTGAAATTCATGTAGCATGTCGGTGACCTTGCTCATCATCTCATCATCCCAATAGTCCCCAACATTTGCAAACTTGGGACTGTCCTCTATCCCAATGTTGATCTTGCGGAGCTTCAGTGGCTAACTAATCGGATCACTCATCGCATCAGGGGCTACAACATTGCGACTTCCTTCAGACTCTGGAATATTGACATTCCACGGATCATCACCATCCTCTAGCCCACCAGTGATATGGTATCATTCCATCAAAGACTGCATCTGGCTGTGCATATGTGGACACATAGGATATGCAAATGGAACAACCTTCAGAACCACATCGCAGATGAGCTGTAAAGCATTGTGGACATCTGGGTTGGCATCCGCAAAGCTGAACGTATGAGTGAAACACACTGTTAACTCCAACCAAGTGGATATTTCCCCTCGCAAATCAGCTGCAGTATATCATGATCGTGGAATCTCATCCAAAGTATGGATAAAGGCATGGACCCACTCATCTCGTGGTCGCGATGCCAACACCTGCTGGCACTCCATAAAGTGACTGCCAGGATCATTTCGTCCATCATATTTCCCTGCGTGGTATACCTTGGTATCGCCAAAGAAAACCAGCATCAATCTCCTACATTGTGACCATCCAGCGATTGATTTCTTATGTGTCACCCACCAGCGTGCTGGAGAAACCTTCAGTGCTTCCTCTAATGCCAACAGTCATTGTGGTTCTGAAACTCTTTCCTCGAACGTCGCCAGGAAGTCATACAAGCCAAGAATCCCTTCATATATTGGTAGTGTAACAGTTTCAGTTGCAACACGGCATAAGGACTTCGTCACTAACCCACACTTACAGAGTGACACCTCATGTAAGCAGTTCTGCCAATTCTCTAGCGCATCATCAGAGTCGGAGGACGCAGAGTTGTCGCTACGCCATCCAAGCTCACCATTGGCATTCGGGTGAATATAATCTTCTGAAATATTGAATGCATGGTCCCATTCGCTGGGATATTCATCCTTCACTGGTTCAATATATCGGCGTCCCTCAATTGGATCCAACGAGGTGATGACTCTAAAATCGCGGTTTTCAAAGGTCATCATGCACTTCTTAAAGTTGATGACAACTGCATTGTCGTTAGCCCATCCAATCCCCAACAAGGTGGGATAATAGCTTCCCCCTTCAACTACTTCGATGACATCGAAGTCGGCATATGTCTTCATTCCCTCGATGTCCACCACCAGTCATGGAACTCGCCCAATTGGTGTCACTTTTCATGGTTCGCTAACCTGAGTTGTACAGGAGACTAGCTCAATGGGGGACTCCCCATCTTCTGCCAAGCCTGCTTGGTTAAGATGTTGACATCCAAACCAAGATCCAAAATAACCGAATCAACATCATAGTCACTAATCTGAATGTTCATTCGCATCTCCTTACCCATCTTTCGTCTTTGTAAAGAATTGACCGCAAACTCTCGTCGACCCTGAGAAGGTTGTTGCAAAAGAGCTTCAATCTCGGCAAGAGCATTAGTGTCCTTTTCCAGAGATAAACAAATTTCCAGAAACGCCTGCAATGTGTTGTATTTTCGCGAAGGACCAGCCTATGAAGTGGCATCAAAATCAGAAGGCATGTCGTAAATAATAATCTTACCGCGATCTTGGTCCAATGTGCAATGCACTTGAAGGAATGCCTCTCGCTCAGCATCAATGTCAAACGATACCTTCTTCTATCCTTCCAACCAAATCAGCAAGTGTGAGCTATCCTCCCTAGTTGTCTTACCTCACGAGTGACAACAGCGACAGAAGCATCTTGCGGTCTTGGTTCCGCAGAAATTGTCGCAATATTCACACCTTGGGTCTGGTTCAGTGGTAGATTCCCGAGTTGGTTCACGTCCAGATTGACGTTCTAATTCAGCCGCTGATTCTGGTTTTGCGCTAGTTGATGTATCTGATTCTGCACTAGCTGCTGCGCCTGATTCTGATTCTGTAGCTGCGGAACATTCCCTGCTTTCCATCATGCAATCAACTGCGGACAATTCTCAACCATGTGATCGCTAACAAAACAGAACGTACACTGTGTCTGCAACAGGGGGAAGTCTCCCTGGTAGTGTCCCCATACCGAACAGTGATAGCAATGAACAGGTTCACGAGCTCCCCGAACTCCTCCACAACCAAATCCTCCACCGCATCCTCCTCAGTATCCTCCACGGAACCCTCTTTGTTACTGGTACTGCAGTTGATTGAATTGTTGCTGCATAGGATTCGGTTGCATGCATTTCCCTTGTTGCGCATACTGTGGTTGCTGAACGTATTGCGGCTGCTATGGAGCCATCTACATCGGAGCATATTGTGGCATGAACTGTTGTGGTTGTTGATGTTGTGGTACAAACTACACCTGCGGTTGAGGTAGCGGTTGGGATACCTGTGGATGCAGTTGTGGTTGTTGTACGGCATGCTGGTCATCTTTCACATAGAATGCATCGTACGTTCTCTCCTAAAGCAATCCATATGCACGGCAATCTTTATTTTCATGGCCCACATATTTGCAAAATGTTCAATATAGATTCATCGGTGTTGTGACCATCTTTTGCATATATTGAAATTCCTCATGGCAGTGCCCATATACATGGAAGATGCGACACCACGGCATGCTTCCACCATTCAACGGATTCGGTGCTCCTGAAAGAAAATAATTTCAAAAATCTGGGCATGTATCCTTAGTATGCCCCTCTCCTCGACATCACGTGCACCAGACTATTTCGCGTTGTTCCTTTCCCTTCTTCAGATCTTGCAATTGTATGGTCAAATCGGCTAGCTGTGATTGGATCTGTGACATCTCGACTGCATTCTCCCCAATTGGCGATGATTCCAACTGCATAGCAATCTCTAGGGCCTCACTTGGTGTTGTAATGTCCTGCTGCATCAGCGGTAGTCGAATGTACGGAAGCAGTGCCGCGATGAACCATTCTTTATGTTGGACAGTTCTCATATCAAAACTAACCCTTGCCATCAACGTCTTGAATCGCTGATCAAAACCCCACACAAACTCATTTGGATACTGCTTAATCTCTTTAAGATCTGTGATATATTGCGCTTTGTATTTGGGCTTCCGGAACTCAGCGATTAATCCTGTGCAAACTTCATCTAGTGTTTTTGTCGGGGTGCCGACAAGAACCTGCATAAATTTCATAAACCAGTCTAGGGTGCAACCTCGAAGGGTTGTCGCCAATTATGCTTTCTTAGCATCATCATCGGTAATCTGCTTCACGGTCCACACTGCTTCGCATAGAAACTAGTACTGCTTAGGGTTATCTGTTCCATTTCCATGGAACAGTGGTAACTTAGTATCCTCGCCCACCATCCTGGGCTTCCTTCCTCCAGTCGCTGAGCTACTAGCAATTAACTTTTGTGGAATTGATGAACTCGGTGGTGTCGAAGTTGTATTCCTCACCAGTTGAGAGATAGTGAGCGGAGGTGTGGGTACGTTGGTACCTGGGTTTGGTCTTGCATCTATCCTGGTCGTCCTTTTCAGGACTGTGAGGTCGCTTCATCCCATGTGGTCTTCCTTTACGGCCTTGCGGTTCGATCGCAGTAGGACCTTCTCCTATCCTCTGCCTCTTTTCCTGTTGAAACCTTGATCCTCCCCTTGTAAGACCACTCTCTTCCTCAGCTTCACTCATAGTCTCGTCGTGACCTACACCCATCTACCCCTTATCATTCCATAGACCTGCCCCCCCTGTCGCGGTACCCACGACCTCCACCCACCAGGCTATTTACTGATCCAGATGCATCTTCAATATACCCTTCTCGCAAATAAGCATCTTAATGGACAGTTGGAGCAATAGCAGAAACCTTCCCCGAGGCCCACGAAAGAAATATCTTTCTGCCTCACTATAGGACTTGTTCGTATCAACCGCAAATTCAATGATATAGTCTTCTAATATGTTATCAAGCCAAACCTCGATAGCTCGCGATGCCTTGTTTTCGACTTCCTGCAGCTCCTGGATCAGCTTTGGGGTCCAGGCCGTCGGTTCACCGCCTTGAAAGTTCCTCTTCTAAAAGGTCAACTTTGCCAACCACTTGAAAAAAATGACTGGGAACTCAAAGAAAAAATATTCGTGCGGACCGTTGTGAATGTACCTTTCCAGCCTCTGATCTACCGTCAACCAAGAGTTCTGACTTTCTTCTTCAGCAAACTCCTGCAGATTCTGATCAAACCATTTCTGGATTTCCGGTTTCGTCGGGTGCCACAACATATCGTCCTTTCACTTCGCACTACAGTCCCAGCAACGGAACCATTTTTTGACTCAAACCCAGTGGACAGGGGTTCCACTCACTGTCGACACACACCACGATCTTCCTGAGCACCGGTCCAGACAGGTTTTACCCCTTCCAGCAACACCTACGGAGCAGATGAAGTCTCACCCGAGATGTTCAGGAAGAGTTGACGGAACCACATTTCCGCCGAATGAAGGAGGATGGTTGCGGCTTGATTACTTAACTTGTTGCAACATTAAAAATAGATCTTATGCAATTCACCCAGACATCATTTATATTCGTAGCATCATTCAACAGAAACATTCATCATCGCAGCAAATATAACAGTAAAGCAAATATTGCATTAAGGAAACATTGCATCATTCATATCTCGCAACATGCATTACCATAACCGAACAGAAGAAACACAGGGATTGCGCAAAAACAGTTTCGTCATATCATATTATCTCCGCAAAAACCCAGATACAATATCTCCGTAGAATACAGATCTCGCCAATATCTCTCGATCTCAAATACACAACCAAATACGCATGCTTTCAAGATTCATACCATGATAATCTAAGAATGATTCAACACATACAACCTATGTCTATATATAGGCTTCCGCCTTTACATTGCTTGTCCACTTCCTAACAGATTTCTAACCGACACTTCGAACAAATGACCCAAAATCTAACTAACATGGTCCAATTGAACCAAAACTAACTGGCATGGTCCAAAATGACCCAAAAACCCGCATACCGCGGTACAGTTGACTTAAAAATACAAAAAATGGCATTATTTGCGCTCGGCTTTCGGTCTTCTACGATATCGCAGCACTCGCGGTGCTACAATAATGACCCATCCTAACCGCCTGCCAACAAACAGTGCTAGAGGCTTCTTCCCATAAGGAAGTGGGAATATCCTAATCACACATCATAGCTTTTGCATCCTCACATATTTTTTTGTTCTTTATTTCAGCAACCCCATTATGCTGGGGGTTGTAAGGTACAATTAGTTTTGTTATTATTCGTGCATCTCGACATAAGTCATTAAATTCATGAGACTCAAACTCTCCTCCATTATCATATCTCAAATCACAAATGTGCTTTCCAGACTGATTCTCAACTAGTGCTTTAAACTCTTGAAACTTGTTGAAATTTCACTCTTTTCCTTCATAAAATAGATCCATGACTTGCGAGAGAAGTCATATATGAAAATCACATAGTACAGACAACCACTCAAGGATGGTGCAAACATGGGACCACAAGTATCAGAATGGATCAAGTCCGGGATCTCTTTAGATATTTTGGTACTATTTGGAAATATTTTCTTGATGTTATTACCAAGAGCACAACCTATAAAAATAACATCATGCTCATATTGA
Source organism: Larix kaempferi (assembly GCA_027924585.1). Classification (NCBI taxonomy): domain Eukaryota; kingdom Viridiplantae; phylum Streptophyta; class Pinopsida; order Pinales; family Pinaceae; genus Larix; species Larix kaempferi. Next base: position 239,609 of record BSBM01000720.1, on the reverse strand, counting down.
AATATAGGCATACCTTTTACCATCTTCTGTAATCCAGGTAGTGATTTGAAATGAATATGACCAAGCCTCCTATTCCATAGTTCACAAGGAATGACGGTGTCATGGATCATGGATTTAATGAAATTTCCAGGAACTTTGTAAAGACCTACATCTCTAACTCCAATCACAACTGCAAAATTCAAGTCTGAATTCTTAGGCTACAAGAGCACTTTGTTGTCCATAAAGTTTACTCTGAAACGTTTATCTTCTAGAACAAAAACAAACAGGAGTTTTTTCTTCAGACCACGAACATACAGGATATCATCAACATGGGGTACATCACCTAAATTCAATTAAAAGGAAGTGGATCCAAATCCTTGGATCAAATAGGTGGTATTATCTCCAAGCTCCACATGAAAGGAAAAATTATTTTCCTTCAAATCTGAGATAGTACTCCAATATCCAGTCATGTGTTTTGATGTGCCACTATCCACCAACCATGTCTCAGCACTAGTGGTAATGGATCCATCTAGAGAGAATACAAGATAGTACTCCTTCCTTGTCTCTTGATAATTTGAAGAATTCTTTCTTGCAGGTTCATCTTCTGTAGCAGTAGAAGCTTGAAATCTACCATTGAAATTTCCTCTTTGCTTTGCACAGTGGTCTCTTGCAAATTGGCCATTCTTATTGTAGTTGAAGCATTTGAATTTAGCCTTATCAAAGTTCTTGTTGTATTCTTTTTCCTTTTGATGAGGAAACTTCTTCTAAGAAAATGATTTATTTCCTCACTTTGTCCTTGTTGTAAGAGCAAGGTTCTCTTCTTTGGAGGAAGAATTTTTACTTTGAATTCGCCCTTCTTCTTGAAGGAAACCATGCCTCAATATTTCAAATTTTGGTTTCACTTCTCGACCATTAACAGCAGCCAATAATGTCTCCCATGAGGATGGAAGACCATCGACAGCAATCTGAATAAGATCATCATCATCGATAGTAACACCAATGCTCATGAGTTGATCTCTTACTTGAGAGATATGTGTGAAGAAGGAAGCAAAAATTTCTTCCTTCTCCATATTTAGATTACGAATCTTTTTCTTCAGGGCTCTCTTCTATATTGGATCCTTCTTCTCATAAATATTTGTCAAGGTGTCGAATAAATCCTTTGTAGTCTTCAATGGAGTAATCACTGACATCAAATTGTATTTCACATAATCATAAATGATTCTCTTTTCATTGGCATGATTCTTCTTGAAATCAATGCGCCCAACATTAGAAGTAGGCTCTTCAACAACATTGGATACATATCCATCTAGATCATGCTCTTCCGAGATATTCATAATCCTATCCTTCCAAGTATTGAAGTTTGAATTTCCTTGAAGTCAGTCTTCCAATCTTACTGAGATTGAAGCCATTATTCTTCACAAGAGACACAGTATTTACCCTTGGGAAACCCTCTAGTAATTGAGGGAGAAAACCCCAGCAAAATCTTCCTTACAATGAGTATATTACATCAAGCACCACTGGTGCATTATCAGATAGAAATACCAAGCACCCCTGGTGAAATCACAAATCAAGAGAGAAGATAGAAGAATAGAACTCAGAATAATATCCTGCACAAAATCAATTCGCTAATTTTGATCACATGCACAATGAATGAGAGTTGCCTTCAAGAGAGAAGATAATTCGCTCTCACATTGAATTCATCAATTCTGCATAACATATATATACCATACTTCTCATGCTTTGGTTTCTATTTTTATCTTCTGACTTCACGATGAACTCGTCCTTCATCTGGATGCTAGAACACTTAGTTAGGTGGCTAACTCAAGTGTTGTCATGAAAGTGTCATAACTTAAGTGTCGTAAATCAAGTGTCGCAACTCAAGTGTTGTAACTCAAGTGATGTTCTTTAGTTCAACTTAAGTTTTGACATGCAAAACACTTTAGTTAACTAGATCTTCTTTATTAACACTTGTTTAACTCGTTTAACTGATGTCCTTCTTGATAACATCACCAAAGTGAACAATTCAATTTCTCCTTTAATTAACTGAAGTCTTTCTTTTTAACATCACTGAAGTTTAACAACTCAATTTCTCTCTTATATTATCACATCTTATCTTTATCTCTTGTCTTATCTGCATGGTCCACATGTGCCAACTTTAATTTATCTATCATATCAAATATACTAAGGAGATTTTTCCAATGATGTGATCATCTTGTTCTATTATCGTTCCAAGTGGTCATATGCTAAATTAATTCACTCTAGAGGTGGCTAGTTTCCAGAGGAGACTTAATATATCAACCATGGTTACTGTAGTATATCACACAACATTCATGCTTCGACATGCAAACCATTACCTCAACACATGAAGCACCACCTCAACACATGAGGATTTGTCTTAACACACAATACCTTAGTCTTGGTAAACAAGATTGTACAGCATCATCACTTTGACATACAAAGCACTTACCTCTAAACATGAGGCTTATTCATTCTTGAGTCCAACTCAAGATTCTTCTCCAAGTTTCTTGAGTCCAACTCAGGTTCCTATAAGGCACAACCTCGACACACGAGGCACCATCTTGACACACAATATTGACTTGGAGAATTACTCATGATGTTGTAACTTTAACAAATACAAAATCAAATCAAATTATAAAATATTGAACAAGATAAAATTGACAAATATACTTTTATCTTACTCGCAATCGCCTTAGTCTTTCGACCAAAACGTTCTGCCTCTGCATTAGTTCAAGTGAGTTGGAATCGAACAATGAAAACAATTCTTGATTCATCTTCTGTATAAGCTTACATATAATTTCTCATGGGTTTGGATCATAAGTAAAGTTGTTTTCATCATCACCCACATTTAGATCAAGGGTGGAGTAGTCCTACCCACATATATCACGTAAAGTTTATTATAACATCAATTTTAGGAAAATTACAAAAAATTAAATAAATTTAAGAAATCAAAGTGAGTCAGGTTTTTAGAAGAGGTTATACAATATTGTGCGTAGGTTCCTTCCCACAATCATCCTTCCAAAACATTCAAAACAATATTACTTACAAAGTAATACATTTACAGAGTTATGTATACTAGAACGAAACACTTCATTGGTTCAATATGTAAACAATAAAATGTATTTACCCCAATGTTTGCAAAGTCTGACACTTTTAATATTCGATTCAAATGATAATGTATCAACAACTCCTCCCCTGGTGCTATTTTTTTATCGCACATACCACTACGCGGTTTTTTTCATGTGCCTCAAATCTGCAATTGGGAGGTTTTGTAGTTGTCCCTGGTTATGTATTATTTATAAACCCTACAATATTTCTGGAAGTCTTTGGCCTTCCATCAATATATATAGTTGATCCTTTATTTTGATTAGAGTATTTTATTTGAATATATTTTGCAGAAAGAGCATATATATGCATGCTTTTCATATATTGTGAAAGCTTATTCCAATCTTCAGTTGCCTCGCTAGATCTTACCTTTATCCCATCCATGGAAAATATCCCAAGACCATGTATAGATGATTGAGCAATGCGATATACTCTTTCATCAAGACAAAAGTCAATGTCTACTTTCGGAATTTGTTTTGGATCCCATCATTGACCAATTTTTTGTACCTCGAGGGGACCTCAATGTCACCTTTTGTCTCATCATCATATCTGCAAGTCCCTCCTTGAGGAAGAAAAAATTTCATGTATTAATGAAATTTTCTTCTTACCTTTTGACCTCTAGTACATGATATGGCATTGTTATATGAAGTGGACATTTCACTTTCCCCCATTCCTCCTAAATTATTTTTGCTCTTGGAAAATAGACCTGATAAATTCCTATTTGGCGGTACTTGCAGAACTCAAAGCTAATAAGAAAAGATCAAAATCACTCATTAATGAGAAAAAGGAAAATGCAAATGTACTACATATGGATTTCACTTCACTAAAGGAGAATCACTCTTAAAAATTTCATGTCAAATGGGTCACATAATCACGGTTAACAATGTGCAATTTAATCTTCGCAATAACAACAAAATTGTTTAGATTTAATCAATTTGACAATTTTAATCAAAGATGGTGAATATTCCATACTTAATCATTTTTTGCACTTTTTTCCAAAAAAATCCATATGTTGAAATACATGTATATCATTTTTGTCTTCACCCCCTTTAATGTTTTTTACTGTTTTCATACCTATGTAAATATTATTTGTCCATACCCTCTTTTTGTTCACTTCTTGTAAATCACCTTTTCAATCTATCTGAATGATCTACAAAACCAATAATTTTAGTTCCATGCCTATGTCAAATATCCATCCCTATGGAAATGTCATTTCTTGACCCCCTAAATGGTTCACAAGCTAAATAATTTGCAAAGCATTGCAAATTCGTAAGTTTTGTTGTGTCAGTGATTATTGTTTGTTATATTTATTGCCTTCTTTATCATTGACCAAATTTATGTTGACCTAATACTAGTTGAATAAACAAAAGGGGGCCCTAACTTAGCACAAAGTCACAAGGAGGTAGAAAATGATCAATCACAAATTTTACATGGATTCAAGTATCAAGTTACGAGTGGACTACTCTTTAGCATGACTCTCATATGCAAATTGAAATAATGGGTATAAATGACTCTCGTAAATATTTTAAGAACCAATACATATTACAGCTTTGGATTTAAGGTCAAGTCACGATGCACCAAGATCACCATTTTCCTCATAGGTAACACTTAATGACATACAACCTCTCCTCTTCAAGCTTTTGAGTTCATTCAAGAAACCTTTTTACTGTGTCAAGACTTATGTTTACAGGAAATACCACTTCATGTTTTCCTTCATATGTATTAAGACAAGGATCCCACTCTCATCAGCTTGATCTACTATGATGACCTCCTTAAGTTGATGCTGAAGATTTCTTGTTGTTTTCTTCACACATAAAAATACCTATACTCATCAAACACATCCCGGGAAGTTTCACATTCTGATAGTTGAACCCTTGTGAAGTATAATGGATACGCTACCGAAAATTCAAATTTCCGATTAGAGTTAATAAAAAAGGTCATTGTCTCATCACATCAGGTACGGTATTATAAATAGAACTAAGAATATGATTAGATCTTTCATAACATGTGATTAATCGCTTCATCATGTCTTTCATCCAATTCATATGCCATTTCTAAATACATCAGTCGCTCTGCCAAATCGTTGCAATAATTACCTCTTCCATGACATGACCTTTGATATATGCGCCCATTTTCACGATTCAAAACATGGAAATACTAATGATATTATCTCCTCGTTTAAAACCTAATCCTTTCCTTTGTGTCATTGTAAATGTCAATATCGTAAACTAGAGATACAAAGTACTCAACCTATGATAAAACAAGCTCTCACAAAGGAGGAGCTATTGTGTGTTATGGGCCCGCAGGATCCGAGTTGTTGGAGGCATATCCAAAATGCGCCAATATATTTAGAAATGTTAGATGGTTCTAAATTTGTGAGAAATCACAGGGACACAATCAGGAAGTTGTGAGAGCTTTTGTTGAATGATTTAATGGTTACAAGGCAGTATTGGGTGATTTAATCCTTCAAGTGTCAGAAGAATCCATTGTAGTTGTCACTACAATTCCTACAGATGGAGAGAGATGGATGTTAATAATAAAACCATCACAAGTGCAAATTACAAACAATAAAATCAGAGCATCAAAACCCAAATTGGAAGAAGGGTATTCCAAGGAAATGGTTGAAAGATGAATGGAACGACTTGTTGGATCTAGTTCATAGATATATTACATGTGAAGGTGGGAACACCATTACTTTCCTTTTCCATATGTGCTTCATTTTTTACCTTACTAGAGAGAAAAGAATGAACCTTCCTTATTTTCTATTGAAAAGCTTAACTAAGATGGCTCTAGGGTTCAGCCTCATCCATAGAATACAAAACATAGTGTGTTCCACCATGGTTTAATCAAACTGCTAATTTTAGAAGAGTTGAACATGGCTTAGATAACCTGGCAGGAATTTTTTGTTTTTGGATGGTTTTAAAGAATAAACCCAAGAGTCCCATGAAACAGAGATAGACACCCCTGTCAAAAGGACCAGAACTCCTAAAACTCCTAAAAGTTTTACAGTTGGATATTCATCTATTAAACACGAGATAAAAGCAGTCACAAAGAAAACTAGGGGTAGTAAAAGGAAAATTGTTTTTGAGGAAGAAGGATCATCAAAGAAGAATTAAGAACCTTTTCCATAGAAATAATATTTTTCTCCTAATGTTAGAAAAGTTTATAGAAGGAAAAAGAAAGGGGTGACTATTTTTTATTCATCTATTATGGAAATAATATTTGAACCTGAATATGAATTTCAAATTCCAGAGGTTGAAGAACCTTCCAGTAGCATAGCCATTAAAAAGGATTCCAAAAATTCATCTCAGAAGGCTAAACAGAAATCACAACTGAAGCATATGACTAGAATACCTCGTACTTGTTTGCTTAACAAACTGAGGCTTAATGCAAAGTCAATTACAGATCCCTCTTTAAAAGAAAAGAATATTGTCATTACTATAGAAGAGAACTTGGATGAAACATCACTAGGAAATGAGGAAATAAAGGGAGAACCAGAAGTACATAGCCCATCCATGGAACTAGGATATCCAGTGCCTCATAGCCCAAAGTCAATAGAAGAGAATATGCCTGATTCACCAAAAATAGTAGCAAAAGATAATTTGTATTTACCTTGTTCAAATCATGGAATTTGTTTTGAATTTGTCATATTTAGATAGTGAAGACTTAAAGATTAAGGAGGTTGAGCATAATAAGGATATAATATCACATAATACTATCATATCATCACAACCAAGAAAGAAAAGAATCAAGAAAATGACGAAATTTCAGAGAAAATTGAAACAGTCTAAGGAATTAATCAAACACCTCAAATATGAAAATGATGCATTGAAGAAGGATGGTGAAAAGACCAGGAAAAAGATGGATAGACTTATTATCAAACACAATAAGTTGTGTGATATATATCAGAAGATGTTCAAGCAAAATAAGAAATTATACAGGAAAAACAGGTATTAAAGGTGAAGTGGCTACATGAAAAGCATAGGAATCAAGTAAGAGATAATCTCAACTTCCTTGTAGAGGAAATGCAACAAGTTCAACATAAAACAATATGTAAATATTTCCTAGAAGAATACTCTACAAAGAAGATTATGTATCGACCCAGTTTTCTTTATCCATATTTTAGATCATCTATTCTTATGTATTTTCTCATTTTACCTATACATACCTTATGAATAAAGTTTGATCAACTCATGCATTAGGTAACCAATGAAAAATCAAATTTATCTTCTCAAATTTGACAAATAATTAAGATTCTCGAAGGTAACTAAATGTGGTTTGAGCTTATTCCAGCAGTATAGGAACCTCCATTGAGCAGTGCAAAAATGTTATCAAGAGATTATCTAGCAAAACATTGCAATTTTGAAAGAAGGTTATTCCTACAGCAAGTGGTTTGATATTTTGAAGACAAGTTGTTCACGCTACCAGAACAGGGATGTAGAAGTCAATTATGGAATTATAGGAGAAATCACTACTAGAAGTTGCTTCAGAACTTTTGGTAGCGACCCTCATACAAGAAAATCCAGATGCAGTACCCAAAGTAATGGGAACAATATTTCTCAATTATTTTGTACATTTTGAATTTTCAGCATGGCAAGAAAGGAGATAACTTTGTTAAATATTCTATTCATATGATTTTCATCCTATAAAGTCTACTATATGTCGAGTATTAAATCAATATATAAGATTAGAGGTTGGTCAAAGTGTCACGTTAAAAAATGTATCCTGCAGCGAATACTAGATCTCATAATTTAAATCATGGGCTCTGATTGTAATCTTGATAACATACTATTTTTACTTTTGAGATAATGCTCGATCCATAAGTTTGAAAGTGTCGTGTGACTTTGTTGTATCAAATATTGGAGTTGTGATATCACTAAAGTATCAACAACATGTGTGATCATGAATTTAGAATATTACTTTGGAGGGCATAAGAACCTTGTGTATCATGTTGAGTTCCATTTTTCATGGTGTTTTATATTACATATGTCCTATTCACTTCCGGGATATCATTGATTTAGTACATATTCAATTGAATAGTTTGTATGTCAAATTTGTTAAACAAAATCCTCACTATGATGGGAAAGTTTATATTTATGGGCATTATTTTGATAGTGTTGTTTCCTATGATATTACTTGACATCAATGGAATTTATATTATTTCCTCCTAATTAAAAATATTAATCAAGTCACAATGCATAATGATGAACCACTTGATTTTGGTGATTATACTTCAAATGTTAAAGCATGGTAAGCCTTTCAACTTTACATATGGCATACAAGTATGTTATGGACAACGTTGAACCTTATGCATTCAATAAAAACCTTATGCATTCAATAAGAGAGGACAAAGTGATCCTTAACCATAAAATGTTTATTTCTTGAAAGTAAAAATTCATACATGGAATTACCATAGCACACAAGCATAAAACATAAATAAACTGGTGACAACTCCTATTCATCATCGTTAAATCATACACAATCATCTTCCCCACAGAGGCACCGTTGTGGCCTATCGTATTCTTCATCCTTTGGCACGGGAATAATGAGTGCATCATCAAAATCCTTTACATCAGTGGATGGTTGCAACACTTCTAATTATGGTTTACTACTGGTTGCCATGGGTCTCCCATAGTTCTCTTAGCCATGATCAATTCTTTTTCGATCTTGGTATGTTAGTTGTATTTTAAAGGATGTAGGGTGCTAAGGAGGATTATACACCATTAATTTGTGGACCAACTCGTGCATTGATCATTTAGGATCATGTTTGCAATTATGTTGCATTTTTATCCCATTCACCATGGTTAATAAGAACAACTAGAAGATTTGATGAATCAACATAAAGGTCATAAGGCGAATAATCCACAATGTAGGACTCCAGTGGAACTTGACTCATTATGGATCTGCAGATTTTTGTCTTGAATTCTGATGTGCTAGTAGGAAATATGCACAGATCTCACTTGATACACGAAATAGCATTTTCAATCTGCAATGCACAAAACCAGAGTATGTACTTGATTAGATAAACCATAGTATGTGACACCACTAGGTTTATGGTTATAATATAATAGGTTTAGAGATTGTTTTGAGCTTCAACTATATTTTCTACAATTTTATTTACCAATGCATTACCTTTCTCAGTAGTGTTTTGGGATAAATTATTTGTTTTTTTTTGTACATCAGTTTGAAATTTTTATTTATGCTTTGGATCAAAGGCTTTTATCTTCTTCCAAGCAATTTCGCATAGGGGTTCTAGCAGTCGTAGCAGTCATATTGGCTCTAGGGGTTCCCAGTTTAGCCTCAAAGGTCACACACTACTCCTCACGACACGCTACAACCCCGGGATGCAACCCTCATACTTTGTGCCCATCTTAAAATTCGAACAACCTACAATATCCAATTAATGTATATGTGCGTAAGAAATTATACAATCATCCTTGGTCATGACTAGAAAGCCTTAACTAGTGGATATGTGTCTATGAATGGTACACATGATCATCCAAAAGGAGGCCAAGAACGTCATTGTATACCAATTAGAAGATCAAATCTCCCCTTATATTGAAATCCTCCTTGATCCCCATATCAACTACATATTACCTGAGCTGAGAATTACTCCATCTTTGCAAAAGAGGAAGCTTCATGTCCTCATGAACAACCTACTAATTCTTATGACCAACTCTAGCATATGCATTTTGATAGTGCTTTTTCCTAGTAAGTTAACAATGCCTAGATTGTGTTGTACTCACCTATGGGAAAGGTAGATAAATTTTCCTTTAGAAATAATTTTCCCAATGCTAATAATGTGGATGAATTTGAAGCCCTCCTGTTAGGATTTTGGTAATAAAGAACATTCTACTGAGGAAATTTTGAAGAGAAGGATAGGGGATGAATTCCCTATTAACATTGGTAATATTTTATCTTCTCTAAAGCAATTTCACACAGGGGTTCTAGCAGTTCCAATGATTTTCTTTAATGAAAGAATGATTTTCTTGAATGAAGAATGATTTAGGGATCAATACTTATAGATTTTGGAGGAAGTAAACCCTATGGTTGTTACTCTTCTCGGCCGTAGTGTCCCCTAGGAGGACAAAATCCAACTCCTCTCTCTCGCGGGTTTCTTTTCTCGATATCCCCTGGTCGACCACAATGTAACTCCTCTATTCTTCCATTGGTTGCAGCTCTTCGGGTTGCTCTGATCAGTCTCCCACTAGACATTGCTCTACTCGGATGCAGGAGGGCTCAAAGGCAAGTTTAGTTTTTGATTGGTTTCTCTACTCAAGTGTGGGAGGGCTCATGGGCATAAGAGTGCAAAGATAAGTTTGGTTGTTAATCACTAGTTGCTCTGCTCGAGCACGAGAGGGCTCAAAGGTAAGTTTCCTTTGGCTCATTTTGTTTTTTATTCATTTATGTTATAAGTTTTATTTATTATATTTTTTTATTATATATATATATATATATTTATGTAATTTTTTATAATAGGGGTTTAGGGATTAGAGGGTTCAAGTTCAATATTGTCACTGCCATCATCGCCGGTCATCATCATCATCCCCATCAACATCAACATTATTAGAGGGGTTATGACATTAGGGATGTAGTTATGATGTGTTTATGGCTTTAGGAGTATTCTAGGGGTTATAAAACTCGTCACCATCAACATCAATGTCATCGTCATCATCACCATCATCATTGTCATGATGATCGCCATCTTCGACATCATCGTCATCACCATAATGATCATCATCATGATCGTCATCAACTTCAACATCATCATCATAATGGCATCATGACATGGTTGCCAGGGTCTCACAGGTTACATTAGAGGAAATTTGAAGTCTAAAATGGGCCTCCTGAGGAAAATAATAAAATAATAGTTAAAATAACAAAATAATATTATAAAATTTGAAGGAAAAGACACAAAAACTATTGTTTTCGTATTTTCAACTTATCTACCTGTGGTTTTACTCAAAATTAGAGTGGGGGCACTCGTTGGATGTGGAATTCAATTCCACATCCAACGATTACCCACACTACATACTTTTGCTGGACCCTGCCCCATGAAAAAATGAGAAATACATTAAAAAATGTGTTACTCAACAATATGCAATGTGGATACTCGTTGGATGTGGAATTGAAGTCCGCATCCAATGAGTGTTCCCACTCAAAATTTGAGTAAAACTATAGGGAGATAAGTTGAAAATACGAAAACAAAAAGTAGTTTTTTATGACAAATATGCCAAGTCAACAATTATGGTTGACTCATTTTCTTTAAATTCTATTGGTTCTTGAATTCCAATGCATCAATGACTTGTTTTCTTATAAGGCCCATTTTAGACCCCAAATTTATCTAATGAATAATTACTATCATTAAATGTGGCTGTCAATATCTCACGAGTTACTCAAATAGCATCATGTAAGTGTGCAAAATATGTGGTCCCATATCTATTTCCACTCCGATAGTCCCATAACTGTTGAAATAGTGTTGTAATTAACTTTAATGCTCAAATATAAGTTGTTACAATGGAAATATTGTGAATATGTGAAGGATGTTTTTTTCTTTGTTTTAAGTCATTTTCTTTTTTGTAGTTTGTACAGATTTAATAGCAAGGCATGATTAGTAAGATGCACAATCAACTAGCCAATGTGGCCACCAATTCCATGAGATCCCATATGTGGTCATGTAATATTGGGCCAATGTAGAATTATGAAAATACTGGTTGCATCTCACATAAACTAACATAATCAACTTGACAAAGTACCTCATAGGTCATTTCAAAACATATATATTCATTAATATTCTAGTTCTTCATCAGTATCTGAATCTGAATCATCAAGATCCAAAACGATGAAAGGATTTCTCAAAACAACATATTCTTCAACCTTTTCTTCTAACACATCTAATTGTTCATGGTCTGCCTCATCTTCAAATTCTTCATATATGACATCTAGTACCTACTCCTGATCTGCATCACATTCATTTTCTTCTTCAAGTACTTCTTGGTTTGACCAAGGTACCTAATCCTCTACATCATCTTCCTTATCTTCTTCATTATCAACTTCTTTTGGTGCAATATATTTTACAAGCCTTCCTCTTGGCTCATACCTAACTACATATGACCAACCCGCTTTATTTGGAACCTGTGAATAAAACACTTGCTCACACTAACTTGGAAGGGCATAAGTCTCTGTACTCGGCTCAAATAGACTTGTATGGAAAATCCATTAGCATGCTCAATAACAGTTCTATCAGGATCACATTCATTCATTTGTAACCTATACCAACAAACCTCAAAGAGAACTACTTTGAAGGATTTAAAGTCTAACTCCAGTATATCTTTCAAGTAGTCATAGTATATATTTCCAGATACTTCCAGGTGCTTATCAGTGCTAGAGGAAACATTAGTAACTTGAAATACATTAGTTATTCCACAATCAAAAGTTTATTCTTATCATCCAACTGCTTGAAGCAAAATTTTCTGCCATTGCAAAAAATAGCCATGTAGTGTTTCACCTACAATATATATATATATATATATATATATATAATGCAATATTAACAAGTAATAAACATAGTTAGATTAGCGGTTGCTTACTAGAAACAAATATATATCACATCTAATATATAGAACAAGAAATGTGGCTAATTATGATCACTTGTCTATTCTTTGTACCATTTTCTAAATCAATTTCCCTTTACATAAGATTGAAATCTGATCTAGATTTATGAGATATTTTAATCAAATCTACCACTTCATCCTATGATCATTTGCCATATACTTCGTTACATCGATCTATCCATGCCTTCATCCAACCAAGATTATTTACAATGTATAAATTTAATGAATCCCACTCTCGAGCAGTTGTGTGACCAAAAAACAATTGAATAATTAGTTACTCATAGTAAAGCTTAATAAATGATGGATGAATATAATTTATAAGGTTAGAGAAGTAGGAAATTGAATGTATTATATAAGTTGATATGATCTATTGTTTCATTACCTTTTACTTTCCTAATTCTACCATTTCCCAACAAAAACTTCCCTTCATATTTTTTCTTTGAATCAACGTCCCAAATGTGAGGCACAGTAGTATGCAGTGATACTACTTCAAGAATATATTCACCAATATACACCATGGATTTATATACCATATATCCCTCAACCATCGAACCCTTTGGACATGATATTTGTTTAACAAAATCTTTCAATGCATTCAAGTGGCTCTCCACCATCCACATTGACCTTGTGTGTATAGGTCCACATATCTCAATCTCCTCAACTAGGTGTATGAGGTAGTGTTCTTGTGCATTGAAAAAGACCAAAGGAAGATACTTTTTCATTTCACACATTAGCTGAGGAATTTCTCTTTCCAATACCTTATATATTCTTTATGGATTTCCTTGGATGAAAACCACCTAAACAAGTTAATGCAACTCAAATATACAATAATATTGAATACAATAATACATATACGCATACCGGTCACGTAAATCAGATTATGGACAGTTGTCATGTAGTTAACCTTTCTATTATAAAATGATGTGAGAGATTACCTCGTGTACTTGTCAAGATCATATATAACTTGTTTTATGTTGTTTTCGAAACTATTTGGGAGAGAAAGAGGTAGAACAAACTGAAACATAGAAGGACACATAATCATTATTATATTCATGAATTTAGTACAACAACCAAGTTCTAGAAAAAACCTAGAAGGTTGTTACGGTACTAGTTTACCTTAATAAATGTATGCCAATTGTGATTTTTTACCCCATCAAATTCTGCTTTCTTTCATTAAGATATTATATATGTTCGAAGAAAAACCAGTGAGAAACTTAATTTTTTTGTGACATCTTTTACAACGTTGCTTTTTTTCTCTATAAATAACCATAGAATATTGTCTAGTTGTCCATCATTGGAATAATGAATCAAATTTATCATTACATGATTAGATTCCTTAATGTTGCTACAAACTTTGCTGACTTTATCTTTGTTACTCATTCCATCTAATATTCTCCATAATGTTTATGTAATGTTCTTCCCTATATGCATTGTATGAAAAAAATGGGGAACTGGTAGGTGCTCATAGTAGGGAAACCTATTGAATTGAATGGGGTATCATTTCATTCCTCATGTAGGAGGCTCGTTAATGCGTTGATGACCTTTACGGAATGAAAGTGAAAAAAATTAAATATTATATTATACATATGAAACGATTGAATACTATAAATATTACAAGAATCATGTATAACATTATCACACATGATTTGGAATTGAATTGCTTACTCCAAGTTCCAAATTTGAGGCATCATTCTTCGAGTTTTTTTCTTGGTCTCTTACTTCCCATTAAAAAGATATTTCTCGGTATTTCTATAACGATGGTTGTTAGGGAGGAATTTCCTATACTCATCAAACACATCCTTTCCTAATATTTTGGAGCATTGAGATATTAATCTAGGACCACACACTAGACATGCAAATTTTCCTTTTGTTTGAAGACCTACAAGATGTGGAATAATGTTAATACAAGTATTAATACAAAGAAATTATTCAAAAAAAGCTTCAATCATTGACTAATTATAAACCGTTAGAGTGTAATATTACTCTTTAATAATAATTACCACAAAAATGTGTTAGCCCTGGAGCATCATGAATTATCCATGTATGTATTCCATGGAATTGAAATTGTCTTTGACCTCTTGGTTTGGAGATGTTGTACATAGTGATGCCATCCCATAGCTTTAGAAGTTCATCAATAAGAGGCTCAATAAATACGTCCATATATTTAATTTGGTACTTACCTAATTGTTTGAAAATACATACATTTATTACATTGAAGATATAATAAATTATTATATCTAACAAACAAATAATTAGGTATAATGGAAAAGATATTTATTTCAAAACAATATAACTAATTTGAACAATTACCTGGAACAATCATTGCCAACATTGTGCGCTCCCTCTTTATTGACATCCAAGGAGGAAGGTTATTGTTTATAACAAAAATAGGCCATAATAAGTAAACAGATCTCATCTCTCCAAACAGATTGACACCATCAGCTACCAATGAAAGCCTAACATTATGAGGTTCTTCTTTAAAAATTGGCCATCTTTCTTAGATGCCCCTAAATGCGGTACCATCTATAGGAATTTGTTTAACATCATCTCCATTTCTATTTCGTGCATGGTAATCCATAAATCGTGCAATGTTTTTGCACCTAGACAGTCCTTGGAGACGTGGAATTATGGGAATATGACGAAGAACCTTGCGAGGCACCTTATTTGTTACTTGATCGGTTCAATATCTACTAATTCCACATTGAGGGCAGTCCAACATTGTTGCATGTTGTCCATAATATATAATGTGGTCATTAGGACATGCATCAATGGCTTCATACTCCATCCCTAAATCTTTCATAATGAGAGACAATTCTTGGTATGTGCGAGGTAAATGATTTTGTGATGGTAGGAGAATATCACCTAACAATCTAAAACATTAAAACGAAAATTTCAAGAAATGAATATTGCTCATCAATTTTGCATCATCCTTTTTAAAATATAATCAACACTTATAAAAATAAAAAGAACAAAAAATGGTATTCAATATGTATGGAGAATTATATTGCATATTGCATACCTTAGGATCTATGTGAGGCAAGTGTTAGATAACCCATTCAACACTTTGAATTTAACCAACAATAAAATTGTGAGAGAAGACTTGTCTTTGAGCCTCCATATAAGGGTTTTTTTTCCTTCGCAATGAGAGGTACATCTTCAACATATCCATCAAAGTTATCATGATCCATTGACAAAGCATGATATGTGTCGTTGATCAATCTATTTATCCCGTCATTATTAATTATGTTAATGTCATCATTTTCCTTGACCATAGCAATAACTTCATCTTCTCCATTGTCGGCTCCATGATTATCTCCATTAGCTTGTATACCATGAACATTTCTACTACAATTTGGCACATCTTACTCGTTTTTCGATCCAATCATATGACGCTTTCTCTTTGTCATTACAAATTACAATATATAAAATATTTTTAGTAGATATAAAAATCAAATATTAAAACAATAAATGAAAACTTCTAAATTAAATTATTAAGAATAAAAATTGAACATGTAGCATAGAAATTCGTCTAGTACTTCTTACCATTGGATGAAATTCATGCCCCCTTCGAAGTGCCCATATTCGCAACAATGTTTTATAGTTGTAGACCTTAAAACTCTTCTTTTCATTCCCTTGCAATTTTTGCAAGGGCACCAGCATTTACCATCACCAAGTTGCTCCCATAATTTAGCAACGGTCCTCGAACTTTCCTCTGTTGATATTGGCATTGTTAACGATATAATTTAACCCGAAAAATTATATAGCTCGATATGAAATTGTTGTAATCATAGGTGGTATATTTTTCAAAACTACGGAACATTCTATTGTAGAAGTCGAGAGCATCACATAATTGTTGGCTTAGTTTGAATAGTTCTTATATAGTTGTTGTTTATGCTCATCGACATTGGAAATCCGTTGACTAGGTCAACGCGAGGGTGCGCTGACCATTGTAAAGACCAAAAATGGTCATTTAACAGCTAGGATGTATCGAAGTCGAGATGTCTCAATTCTGATGACATAGAACGGATGTCGGAATTAAGAAGTATGTCGGGACTAAATTCAAAAATAGAAAAGAATTTCCAACAAGCCCTGCAATTTCCACCATCATTGTCGAAAAATTCATCGTAATTCACATCCTAATGTAGTAGTGATTGCAGGAAACATCGAAGACTTGTGCTTCCAGTGTTGCAAATATATTCTTTAAGTCATCCTTTGAATGGATACTAATACTCTTCCACCATGGATAGGGTTTGAGAATTATTTATTTATGTTGATTTCTAGATCTTGTTATCCCACAAAAAACCCAAAGACTAATTTTATGATGCCAATATGATCTATAAATTGTTGTGGATATTCCATTGGACAATTCAATGCAATAAATCTTAAATGCAACATCAAGATACCATGAGGCTATTCTCTATTATCCAATGTTTACTTATGATTTAAATATAATATTATAAGCATAGCACTCAAAATAGTAATATGAAATAAGAATATAAAAGAGATGCAGCAACAATAAAAAGAGCACACCATAAAAACAATGAATATAAGGTGTACCTTCGGAAACTCAATATGGGAAACCCAACAAGAAGATAAGCACTATGCCTTTATCTTTTCTTCTTTGATATAAAATTCAAGATACAAAGAATGATGAAATCACTATGAAGTTACAGTAGACATTATGGCATGAATGGCTAATATAAGGTATTTTACTTCCTTTGTGCTTCCAAAAAATGTCACTTCTTTACTATGCTCAATTATGGAATAGGAAATCATTACAATAGGAACAAAACCCCTTCCTTTCCTTGCATTTTAGTATTTAACATGTCTTGATGGTCATCTAGGGTTAAGGTTAGAATTTTTGCATGCCCGAACTCCTAATTATGGTTAGGATATTTGCATGCCCCAACTCTTGGTTAGGGTTAGGATTTGGACCCTTTAGAATCTTATTTAAAGTCCACACACCACTAGCTCAACATGTGTGAGTAATAAGAACCAATGTGGTATTCGCTTGGAACTGTGTGGTCCAAGCTTAGGTCAACATGTAGGAGAGATAACTTCCTCATACATAGTTCGATTGATGTGCAATTTGGATCATTGGAAAGCTCCCAATGAGTAGAAAAAATTCAAAGGGTTGTGAACATTGTTAGGAAAGTTTTGATCCCAAAAACAATCATTTAATACCCAAGATAGGATTCAGATGTATCGGGGCCCTAAATCACCAAAATGAGATCTATCCTTAAAATGGGCCCTACAAATTCATGGCTCCAAGTTTCCTCTCCATAAAGTGCCAAAATAGATAGAAAATTATGCAGTGATTCATTCACCCTTGATAGTCAATTGCATTCAACATTGTGTTTCAAGTTGATTATTTGCTCAATTAATCTTCCAAATACCAAATTCCAAATGTGGTGGTGACAACATCCAACACCTTGGCTACACTACCAACTTATCCTCCATTCCAAATTTTAGTGGTCAGGTGAATTAGTGAATCTATATCTCACTTCTGGAAAATAAGGAGGGCATAATTTGTCTCGATAGGTCCTCAATCTAGGTTTTAAGACCTCAATGGAGGGCCTGAAGCCTTGATTGAGGGATTAATTAAATATAGGATCTCAATCAAATTCTCTAAAACACATGTTAAGCCCTCTAATGAGGTAATATAAACCCTCAATCAATTGTTAAAGGTCAACAAACCATCTCCACTTTTGCAAGTTTTCATAGAGCTAAAACTTCCAAGAGGTGAAATCACTTGTATATTCCATTGAAGGTGGTGGACTTAATACCAATAAGTTCATGATTGATTTATCTTTTCAATGACATATAACTCCTCATTTTTTATTTCATATTATATTTATTTATTTATTTTGTTCAAAAACTTATACACAAAAGAGTTTCCATAGTAGCATCGAGAGAAAAATCAATATCTTAAAACTTACACAACTAAAAATAATAAAAAATAAAAAAAATAGTTGGGATGCCCATGGATGTTTACTCTTCAAAATGATATTTGTGTTAAATTGTTATTTTACATAACCATGAAAAAAATTGTTGCAAACACAAAGTATGTGAAATGCGATTGAAATACTAATTAGTTAGCTTTGAAAAATAAGGCTACGCCATACGATATTGGTGCTAAACTCAACTGGCAGGTTGGAAAAGGAACTAAAGCTTACGATTGGAATTGATCCGATTGTTGGTGCAGAGTCAAACTATTTACTTCCAGCTAATATTGTGAAGGGATTACATCATAGAAAAAACGTGACACTGTCACATGTTTATCACTTTGGCAGTAAGTTTGTCAACCCCCATTGGCTCAACTTCAAGGCGGATGAGCTGGAACTTCCAGAGCATATGGAAGTGGATTGGAACCGATATATTGACAATTTTATATTTGTTGGGATCTACCTGTCAAATTCAAACGATCTATTAGTTTGGAATGATGTTGGTGCAAACAGTGTTTTAACAGTGAAGAAGGTATATAATGTTACCATGAACAGTCAGATTCCACGTGAAAGATGTTTGTGGCATAAGAAAATCTGAGGATAGAAAATCCCTCTCAGATTAAAATTCTTTATGTGGTTATGTCTCAAGAATAAGATCCTTACTTGGTCAAACGTATTAAAGAAGGGTTTCTATGGACCAAACATTTGTATGCTTTGCAAAAATGGTGCTGAAGACATTCACCATATTTTCATATCTTGTGCTTTTCTCTGGAATGTCTGGTTCGAACTTCAAGTTTGGTTAAATTTCAATGATAATTGGTATGATCCCTCTCCATGTGACTGTCTTTATGACTAGTATCACAGGAATGTCAAATTCAAAACCTTGCCTCTATTTATGATTTGGGTAATTTGGAGAAGTCAGAATACTCTTATCTTTTAGAATTCTCCTCCAACGATCTTTGGTACTTGCAGGAAGATTCTAAAGGCCTTGAATGATTACCCTACTCTTGTGACAAAAATGAAGATCATAGTTGTTAAATTTCCTGAGGTGGTGAATGGTATATCTTATGGCTATTTTGATGGTGCTACTAGAAATGGTATTTGTAGTGTAAGTATGACATTATATATTAAAAGAAATCATAAGATCCATTTAAGGATGGGTATTGGCATTTGAAGCTATATGAAGACAGAACTCTTGGCACTCAGGAGTCTTCTCTGGTTTGCATTAAGGAGGGGTATACTTGTTATGGAAATCTTTGGTGACTCACAAGTGATCATTAATTGGACGGAAAGAAAATTTGATATCAATGCTATCTCATTGATACCATGGATTTCGAATGTGGGCTCCTTGATCAAATCATTTAATCAGTTACATTTTCATCACATCTACAGAGAGGTTAATGTGGAAGCGATTAAGCCCATGGATGGATTTCTCTTTTTCTAGGAATTCTTTGATAATTCACTGGTGGATTTTGGATCTGTCTAGTCTCTTTAGATCAGGGCTCATTTCTGATATTTGCATGGTTGGTTTGGTTCTGCATGTTATGGTTCGGGGTTCTTGGATCATTCATTTTTCAGTTTTTTAGATCTCTTGTCATATTATGTAAACTGTTCTTTGGTCTTTTTTATTTTGGATATTTTGGACCGAGCTCCAAGATGTTGGATATATTGTACTACATTTTGTAACTTTGATTTTCTTAATGAAAATAACAAGTTGCGGCTTTTTCTTCTTGAAAAAAGTTAGCTTTGAAAAATAATAGAAAATCAAAATTTAACTTAAAATTAAAAATATATGATATGAACCATTCTCTGCAAACCCTACTCATATAATTGTTTTTGAAAAATATGTATTTAGCATTGAAAGAGTTGTTGTGAACAAAACTCACTTGTTAACCTTACTATAAATTTGTAAGGGAAAACATATAATTAAAAAAAATGTGATGCATCAAATGACGATAATTTTTTTTGAAAAAAATATCTTTAGAAATCAATACAATTCCTTGCCAATTGTCTATTTACTACTGCATAACAATATTCTCAAAGCATATATAAGTTTTGATGGCTTCAATGTAAAATATATATATAATATCAAAGTATCACCAAATTTCAATAGAAAGGAAAACACACCTTTATAGATTCACCCAATCCCTAGTTGCCACTACCTTATTCATATTTCCAATGTTCTCGATTTAGCTTACAACTTCCATGACTAGTATTCTTTTTAATTTTATTTTTGGTGTGTAATGTCCAATGTTATAATAGTTAAGTAATCCCCTAACTTGTAGCTTTTCTCCCATTTCAACACCCATCTTTTAGGCTTCCAAACAACTTCTTTTTTTTCTTTTTTTTCTTTTTTTTCTTTTACATTTATATTTCAACTATAACCATTGTATTATGGTTAATCTTGGCAAGCACAACACAAACCTACATTATTACTTACCATATCATCGCAATTTTTTCTAATTAAGAACCATGCAAAATTATTATAAATTAATTAGCATATTGACCCATAGGATTAATAGGTTTGTAGCTTTTTAACTCTGGATTTTATTACTATTTTGAATAAATAATATATTATTTATCATTCTTAAGCCAACACCAACGTTTCCATTATAATATTCATCTACTAATCCTGGGTTATTCATAAAAAGCCAATTAACAAGCAAGTGTGTGTGGACAACTTTGTGGAAATTACGCACAATAAGAGGTAAGAGGCAACTTGTTGCTTAAGTTTATGATAAATACTTATAACAAGTACCGAATGCATTGTCTTGGCCCAGCATGTGGTCTCATGCAAATGCTTTTTATATTATTTATTTTTCTCTCATTTATAAAGCATATGTAATAGAGTAACAATGTAATATAACAAGAATGATTCTTATTAGAGATTTGATATATTAATTAACTTAATTAAGAGTATTTTTAATTGAAAGGTAAAATATAACATGTACTAAGTTATATTAAATTTATTAAAGATTATTACTAAGCGGTTCAATACTTGAACAAAAAATGATAATAAGAGAATAAAAGTGGACCACCCCACTTGTCATCCATGCAAATGATATTTGCATGGACGCCAAATAGAGGGGAGGGGGGCATGCCAGAGGAAATATGGAGTTTGGGGAAGAAAGGGGATTTTTACCAAGAGGATTTTACGAGGAGGGGAGGGGGGGGTTTTTACGAGGATTTTACCAGGAGATTTTACTAGGGGTTTTTTACCAGAGAAAAAATTTGAGGAGTAGATTCTTACCATTGGAGGAAAATCTACGAGGAGCATAGCTTACTGGTTGAGGCTCGGGGGCTCTCAGCTTTAAAGTTGGAGGGTTTGGTTGGGTGGTAAGTGGAACCCTCGAATTCACTTGGTTTGTGCTAGGTTGGGAAGCTGCTTGAGACAACACACTCAAGGACCTTGCAATTTCTTCAAGAGCTCCAAGTACAACCTGCAAATTATTCAAGGTAAGTACTATTTATTTTAATTAACTAGTTAGTTATGATAAAGTTCATGAAAGAGTTGTATTTCTTTTACAGTCCATAATTTACTATGAAGTAAATTGTGTTTGTTTATTTATTTTATAAATTATTTGCTCTTTCACCTATCAGAGTAGCTAGTGGGTAATAATAATGATTCAAGATTTAGGCAATTAAATTGTAGGGCTATTACATTTTGGTATCAAAGGGGTATTAAGTTTATTACAATTGATTCTTATTAGAGATTTGATCATTAGCTTTCAACCATGTTGCATATCTTGGAGTACTTTGTCTTATGCATTGTTCTAGTCCAATTATTGTCACATGGTGAGGTTAAGCTTATGTTGATCTCACACATTTTACAATCTTGATATGTTATGTTTAGAGTAGGGGGTGATTCATTCTTGCTTAACATAGAACATTTAACCATATCAAAAGTTAGAATCTTCATAGTACAAAATAAACTAGTAAAGATCATTCCTTTCATAAGATATTAATTATAAAATAATAATAGCCACAACAATTTAAACAAAACACAAAATTCTAATTATTTAAATTACACACATATTGACTTTCATGTTATATTTCTTAAAACATAAAGATAGTTGCTTTCAACATAAAACTCTAAAAGATAACATATCTCAAAGCATTATACATGACAAAATTTTACAATTTAAATAAGCAAGGCAATTTATCATAAAATTCTATATCCTGATTCAAATCCAAATAATTGATATGTATCTTATAGAATATAACTTTAGTGCTTTGTTTTTTGTTTACAAGAGGAATTAGCAACTAGGGTGGGGCTTGTACTCACGTGACATGGGGTTGATTCTTGTCTACTACCACTATACCCTTAGGTGTACCCACACTGCCCCTACATAGATGCACATGCTATTCAAAGTTTGAACATGTGATGTCACAAGAAGTGCCTTAACAATGCGCCCTATCACCAATTAGTCTACACCCTATGGGCTAGCTTTAGTACATTGTTTAAAATATGTAACCTAGGAAATTGCATTACATTTTTGTATATGCATTTAGAATGCATTAATTAGTAAATCCTTAAAAATTCAATGTTTTTAAAATAAATATATATATATAATTGGATTTGAAAAGACATAATATTGATTGCTCACACACATAGCTTGATAATCTTTTATTTTATTTTAGAATCATATTGTATGTCATTTTTACTCTTTAATTCTTTATCATAATAATGAATTTTAACTTATATGCTTCACAAATTTTAGAATCATATTTTAGGTCATTTTTACTCTCTAATTCTTTATCATAATAATGTATTTCAACTTAAATGCTTCACAAAACAAGATCAATATTTATATTTTTTAGTTTATTTTAGAATCATATTGTATGTTATTTTTGCTCTCTAATACCTTATCATAATAATGCATTTCAACTTAAATGTTTTACAAAGCAAGATTGATATTTATAATTTCTAGTTTATAGAGAGAGATAGTGTTTTAGAACTTTTAGAAACATGATAGTTCATGTGCTCAAAGCTCCCTTTTTTTTACCTATAGTACTAAATCATTATGTTAAGAGCCAGCTTTAGTTTTAGGACTTTTAATGTGTTGAAAATGGAGAATAGAATAGAAGAGCAAGATGCCCCCACAAACCTCTAGAGGGAGGTTAGATTGACCATTTTAGGTTCGGTTAGGGCAACTCGTCGATTAATTAGGAATAGCATAAATTTTTGTGTATAAGTTCATTTGATTGGGAAGACATGAGTGGAGAGGATGTTAATAAGTTGAAAATGTATGAAAAAAGTCTCATGTAAAAAAATCACTAGAAATATTCTCCAACCCTCTCTAACATTATTTCTCCATTGTAGTCTAATGGATCTCGAATGCCTCCAACGAATATTCTAACATCATGTTTTTAATTGTCAATTACCTACAACAGAGCTCCAATCAATCCTCTTGATGGAAAAGAAGAAATGAAGTTTTACTGGGGTTTGGGTATCGTGACAAATAATCAAGCCGAAATATATGCTTTACTTCTAGGAACAAAAAATGAGAGGGGTCTCTATTTACTACAAGTTACAATTTTTTGTGACTTGCTTCTTGTCATAAACCAGTTAAGAAGAAAAATAGTAAACCAAGAGACTATACAAAGCAAGATCTAGGACCGAATTGTCTAAAATCTTCAAGGGCTCAAAGATGTGAATTTTATTCATATCAGGCATCATAACAATCTTGTTGCTAGCCGACTTGCCAATGAAACAATATATTAAAAAAAAATTGGTGCAAAATGGAGGGCCTCTCGAGCAAAGATGGCTGTCCTAGAATCTATGTTAATCAAGAATGAGTGTTAATTTAAAACAAGTGGTAATTTTTTGTGATTTGGAGGCATGCTTGACACATGCTCCAATTGGTGGCTTAGCTTGCTTCATAGTGTAACGGGTTATGTCACATTTATCTTGAGCAAGGGAGACTTTCCTTATATGCATGCTTCAACTATCCTCCCTCTTTTCCTCTATCTGTACAATTGTTGTATACTATGGCATTCAATTTGGGCTCCTGTAATATTAGTGGGATTTCTTTGGATGGTCTGAGTTGGAATGTTGATGCTCCAAGCGAAGTTAGTGCTCCAGTCGACGTAGAAGCATCACTGGAACCTCCAGGTTGTAAAGAGAGATAATATCATGGTCTAGAGCTCTCAGTGTTTGGCTTCTATATGGACTCAAGGTAATGGTGTTAGGAATTTGATTTTATATAAGCTAGAGGATCTAAGCTTGTGTTCGATGCTTCCCTCCTTTGTTAGTATTCATGTTGTGGGCAACTTTGTGGTTCTTAGGTTTAGGAAATTCTATTATGCTTCTCCATGGGTAGGTGAAGATATGGCCAATCCATTGACTAGGGACATAGTTGAGGGGGAAGCCCTCAGCGACATAAGAGACATTAAGAGAATGTTTTGATGGGTCAATTCTCAAATGGATGGCATGAAGTAGTGCATTGGTCACATCAACTCACATATGGAGCAATAGGATATTAAACAAGATAAGCTAGATTCCAAGCTCAAAGAGCAGGGAGTTAAAATAGAACAACTAATCAGTGAATCTGAGATGCACTTTAATATTATCTTGGGTTTTACTCAAAGAACTCAATTCGGGGGTGGACAGTGTGTGAGTTCGAAGGAAATGGAAAATTGGAGTACAACAAACTGCTATTGGAAAAATTGAAGGGTTGAGCAAACATGGACATGCTAAGGAGCAGTTGATGGATGGAGGCACAGTGGCCATGTCTTTTCTTAAATTTGATCAGATCTAGGTTTTTACCTGCACTATTATTTTAGGAAAGTTTATTAGACAATACAGTTTTAAGACTTTTTTGAACATATTGCATTCAACCTGGAACATATATGCTAAGGGAACTTTTAAAGAATCTACTTTTCAAACAAGAGAATTTTCGTATCTGAACTCTTATTGTATACTCGTGGCTGTTAAGGATTTCCTTAGCCACTTTATAATATGATATCTTTACTTGTTCTTGTTAGGAAAAAAAAAACTATAATATTCTTGTTATGAAAAAAAAAACTATAATATTCTTGTTATGAAAAAAAAAACTATAATATTCTTGTTATGAAAAAAACTATGAAGTAAAAATAAATATTTTTTAAAAGAAATACAAAATAAGTTGTAAGTTTAACAAATCAGTTTTAACAGAAATAAAAATTACTATAATGAATGTATTTAACAAATTTTATATGATGAATGTTTACCTAGAATTACTATAATGAATGTATTTAACAAATTTTATATGATGAATGTTTACCTAGAATAGAGAGAGAGAGATAAGTGCTGTGTCCAGCTACGTCTAATCTGTCCTCATATTTGCATACTGCATACATGTCCTAGTAACACAGTAAAATTTGTTTTCTTTCATGATTTTAAGTTTGAAAATTGTCAAATAATAAAAACTCCATGGATATACTTCCTCGAGTGAAAGAAGCATCATGGATATACTGTATATTTCCACAGGCCATCCCAATCTACTAGGACATTGGTAGAGAAACAATGAATACCCAGCAACAAATTCACCTGGCTGGAATGGTAACCGATTATAAACAAAATTAAACACAGAAGAAGTAACATACCTACTTTGCATGTTGCCGGTATAAAAACAGTCTTAACACGAAACAGCTAGTGCACCCAATCTCCAAAAGCCACCAGGGAAGCTCTCTAGAAAGCCAGACTTGACAAATACAACCACATGGCTGATATAGTAGCTCTATAGTAACCAGTTTTAATATGTATCCAGGTCAGCTACTAAGATAATTAACAGGAGAAATGATGTAATAAATTTATTGGATTGGAGCAATTCCTGAAAAAATACATTACTTTATTGCTGTTCAAAAGGGATTATCCCATGAAAGAATATAACTATTTACATTATAGAAACAAATTTAGGAAAATGGCCGTGACTAGAGATTGTGGTGCAATGCTACGGATTGATTGGAATTCCTAATTATGAAAGTCAAGCTATACTAAAGGTGCAGTGCAATTTCACAGATTGTAGAACAAAATGGATAGGGCAGCTATCACATTTCAGGCTTTGTCCATTGCTGTAAACTGATGAGTTTGGCATATTCACCCTCCGGTGTACTAATGAGCTGCTGGTGGGTACCTTGCTCCTTTACCTTTCCACCATGAAGTACCGCAATTGTGTCAGCATTTTGAATAGTTGAAAGCCTATGTGCCACAACAACACTGGTACGACCCTGCATTAATCGATCTAATGCAGATTGGACTACTTTCTCAGATGCTGCATCCAATGCACTAGTGGCCTCGTCCAACAGAAGAATTGCCGGATCCTTCAAGATTGCCCTGGCAATGGCCACCCTTTGCTTCTGCCCTCCTGAGAGCTGCAATCCTCTCTCACCAACATTTGTCTGATAGCCATCAGGTAGGCCACTGATAAAGCTGTGTGCATTTGCAGCTTTTGCAGCTTCCACTATTTCAGCTTCAGAAGCCCCATCTTTCCCATACAGAATGTTTTCATAGATGGTTGTTGCAAAAAGAGCAGGCTCTTGTTGCACTAGAGCAATATACTGTCTCAAGGATCTGACATTTAATTTCATTATATCTTTCCCATCTATTAAGACTGACCCTGATATTGGATCATAAAACCTCATTAGAAGAGCTATCACTGAACTCTTTCCTGAGCCACTTGGACCTACTACAGCAAGGCTCGTCCCTGCTTGAATCTGCAAACTCAAGTCCTCAAATATAGTAATGTTCGGGCGTGCAGGATACTTAAACTTCACATTCCTCATTTCTATATCCCCCCTCACTTTCTCGACCTCCTCTGCTGTAGGATCCTCAGGCTCTATCTTAGTCTTCCGGTCAAGGATCTTAAAGATAGGTGCCAACACTTGAGACCCCTTGACAATATCAGGAGCAAGAGCAAGTGTCTCAGCCACTCCAAATGCTGTAATAATCAAAACCATAAATGCCTTCATCACACGTCCAAAGTCAACTTCCCCTTTTTTAACTAGCACGGATGCATACCACAGTGCAAGCCCATAAGATGAAAACATGAAGAACTGAGATGTGCCATAGCCTAGCCCAGCAATTTGGCCTCGCAGAAAATTCTTTTTCTTCGGTTCAACCAGTTCTCGAGCAAAAAGATCAACGACTCTCTCTTCTGCACAAAAAGCCATAACAGTACGGATGTTGCTCACAGCCTCACCAGCCACCATGCTTGCTGTGGAGTATGCCTTGTTAAAATCCCCACCAAAGCCCTTGAGAAAGAGTTGCTGCAAGTAAAACACAATTATTAGATACAGCATAGATTAAACTCATAAATTGCATCAATTCATCATCTCTGTCCATGCAGCCAAAACTGAAATTACCTCGCCTACTGAAGCTCCAATCAGAAGCGGAAATGTTGCAAGAATAACCAATGTTATATGCCAATCAAGCCAGAATGAAATTACAAATGCAGTTACTGTAAGTGCTACATTTTGCACAATTGTTGACATCCGGTCTGCAATGGCACCTCTCACTAATGTTGCATCAGAGGCCAAACGTGATGTCAACAGCCCACTGCTATTTTCTTTGAAATCAAACCAGCCTATCTCGTTGCGTAAAATTGCTGCAATGCAGTAGAAGTTACAAGAGTCAGATTTTATCGTAAGTTTGGTGTCACATCTCTATCAGATTCTAGAGCCTGCCTTGTGTAAACAGTCAGAAACCACAATGCAGCATCTCCTAAATTATATGGTAAACTTGCATCAACTACAACATTTTATACCTGAGAACGTCATCTCTCGGATGCGTTTAGTGAGGCGTTCTCCCATAAAGGTATAGAAATAGTGCTGCAATAAATATATCAGTACTGTAGCAATCGCTGCTCCACTGAATATAAGAGCAATCCTCCGAACTTCATTTTTGATATGCAGCTTGTCGGGAGAGTAGAAGGTGATTAATACTTGACTAATTGCAAGAGCAAAGAATGGTGTCTCCACACCAGCCATTATTGCTCCCAAAGTCCCAAGCACAGCGTAAGGCCATTCTGGCTTATTAAGTTTAAGCAGTCGCCAGAATGAGGGTCTCAATGCTGACCGGGATTCTTCAAGTTTTGGGACCTCGATGTTGAGGTCTTCTTGTTCAATAGAATCAGATGTTATGCTATTGACTCCGAAGGAAGGCGAGGATTCACCGGATTGGCTACAGAAAAACAGAGGAAAATTTCAGGTTAATTTCTTTTTCAGAGAAATTCTTTTGAAAATGAGGTATTCAGACTAAGAATAGAATAGCAAAAGCCAAGTAATGCCTACATTGATTGCCTGGAGCTCGAACATTCAAATCCTTTGCGTGTGGGTTCAGTTACAGCTGCTTCTTGCAACCTCACAAGAGCTGTATATGCACCCTCAGTTCCTTTGGACAATAGTTCCTTGTGTGAACCACTTTCTACAACTTTGCCATTTTGCACCACTGCAATGGTGTCAGCGTTTCGAACTGTAGATAGTCTGTGCGCTACTACCACTGTTGTACGGCCTATCATGATGTTATCAAGAGCTTCCTGAACAATATGTTCTGATTCTGAATCCAAGGCACTTGTTGCTTCATCTAAAAGCAAAATCTTTGGACTCTTCAGCATTGCTCTAGCAATAGCCACTCGTTGCTTCTGCCCTCCAGAAAGTTGTGTTCCTCTCTCACCTACCTGCCAGCAAAGCCATTCAAATTAGTTTAAATCAGCTAAACAACTGCCTGAATACCAGACCCATTACTTATAGAAAACAACTTTTGAGCCTTGCCGGTGATTGCACCTCGGTATTGTAGCCATCAGATAGTTTTTCTATAAAGGAGTGAGCATTAGCAGCCTTTGCAGCTTCTTTGATCTCCTCCATGCTTGCATCTTCTTTACCATACATAATATTTTCAACTATACTAGTAGCAAATAATGCTGGTTCTTGACTGACCAGTCCTATCTGCCCCCTTAACCACTTAAGCTGCAGAGTCCTCAGATCATGCCCGTCCAACAGCACTTCACCTAGATTAATAAAATATGCTGATAAACTTCAGAAACTACTTAGATATACATTTAACTAATTACGGAACCAATTAATGAGGATAATCATTTCAAATGTGTTTGTGAGAGATTCACGATGCTCCAACTAGAGTAAGATCCAAGACAAAACATCTATAATCATATCGGGCAAAAGATGTATGTCATGTGCTGAAATAAATAAATTATGTTTAAGTTCTCCTCTCTCAATCTATACTTAATAAGAGGTAACTGTACACGAAATGGTCGGAAATTACCTGCACTAGGATCATAGAAGCGTTCAATTAAGGAAATAATTGTGCTTTTCCCAGATCCACTATGACCGACAAGTGCTACTGTCTTGCCAGCAGGAATAGAAAGGCAAAAATCTTGGAAGACAATTTCTTCTCGAGATGGATATCTGAAGCAAACCTTCCGTAGTTCGATGTGCCCCTTTACATGTGATAAAGTCTCGCCTTCTAGAAGGTTGTGATCCATTGCTGGCTTCTTTTTGATCATGCTTAGAACATTATATGCAGCAGTTTTCCCTTTACTGAATGCACTCAAGTTTGGGGCTGCTTGACCAAGAGAGCTGGACATGCATAAGAGGAGAAAAATTAGAAGACAAGCAAGTAGGAACACTGCAATTGTTCAAGGATTTGAGGACTTGCTTCTAGTCCTTGTAAATCTTACATGCCACTGATAACCACATTGAGAATTGTAGTGAATGCTTCACCACCGTTGGTTACTCCATGTCTGACAAGGACACCAGCATACCAAAGAAGCAATGCCCATGCACCAAATATTAGTCCATAGGTAAAACCCACACCCAATCCTTTGGCAAGGCCACCTTTCTTCCCCAACTTTAACGTAGTTTCAAGAGCTCTTGAATAAGCTTGAATAGCTTTGGTCTCCCCCACAAACGAATATACTGTGCGCACTTGAGAAATTGCCTGTTTTCGAAGGCCACGGGTAAAACGCCATGTCAGATTTGTTGTAAAATTGCAGCAACACCAAGTTTTAATCAGAGTCCAGTTACAACAATGCAAATTCATTAAAACACAAGATATCCAATAGGCTAATAGCCAATCATGATTAAGGCAATGGGAAGGAAACCTCCTAAGTTTGCTGTCTGGGAAAGCACATATAGACCACATAAAACAAATCAATAAGCAAATGAACAAACAGAATAGTCCATATAGCCATATAGATTTATGACGGAATGATATAAAGTTATAAACAGAGGAAAAATCATAAATACTACTAAATACTTTTCCTGACACCAGAAAATCGACATAACCAGAGGGTAATCAAAACTTATGGCATAAAACCACCATATGAAAAAAGAAAAGATTCAGTACTATGAACAGAGGTAGTCTATACAACAAATCATGATTGATGTACAAACTGAAAAAGTAAGATCGCAAAACAAAGAATAAAGAATATTTAACAGTCAGTATAATGATAAGGCTTTTATCACATGAACAGAAAATGACTGCTTAATACAAATGACTGCATGTGAGGCTTTATAATTGCCATACTCTATCCCCTCACTTAAGGTCTCCAGTAGAATGCATACATCTAATTACCCTTAGAGTCTTAATAGGTGCATTTGCATGCTAATAGTCTGTATTCTATATAAGATATGAAGTTGTGTTTGCAGAGCGAAGGGAGACAGGTTTTTAACAGCAGTAACACTCCAAGTTGTTTGCTTGAGATTTTAGCAAATTCTACATTTGTCATTAACAAAGATATGGTATTCAAACAAAGGCTGAATCTATCCCCAAATTACTAGAATTTACTAATACTTATGCTATTAGTATCATGCATCTTGTGCCATTATCATAAATATAAAACTGAGGCAAACTCGGCATAGTTCTGCATTATTGAAAATTATTCATCCAACTATATCCGAATTTCTTATCTGGAGTTAGTAGAATGAAGAAAAAAGGAGGCACAAAAATTTTGTTTCTGTAAAAATACGTCTCATTTGAGCCACCTTGAAACTGTTGTCTTGCTGTATCACTTTCACTTTTCCCCATAAAAATTACTGGGACAAGGCAATCCCATGTGCAAAACAGATTGACATTAAACTGTGGAAACGTGTATGCAAGTGGATACAGAGATGTAAAAACATAGCATTAATAAAAATATAAGATAAAGGAGATGGTACCTCTTCAGCCACTTTCCCAGCCTCAACATATGCTACTTGGCTTTTTTTAGACAAACCAGTCATGGCCGCAGCATAAGCACCTCCAGCAATAGCCATCAAGGGAACAACAGCAACAGTAAGTAAAGTAAGCTGCCAAACAGATGAGAAGCCCACTGCAAATCCTGCTAGGAATCGAGCCATGTAATGCAAATAATGGCCGATCTGCATCCCACAAAAATAAAGAGGTGAAACCTTCTGGCAGATTGTTTACCATCATGTTATCATGTTCTACATTTACGACATGAGAAGAACAGTGGATCCAATATTTCAGTACTTTTATGTATCTGACAAGTTCTTACAATGAAGCATATTTTGTACAACTCTTCCACCTTCTGAGCAAACACATACATACCATATGGTAATTGACATAGAAGTCAAGAGTTACATCGATACTACAATTAACAAAACCATTTAATGAATATCAGCCCAATTTTGTTACAGACCATGCAAGACAAACAGAAATGACGATAGAACAAAAAAGTACAATGAAAAGCACATAAATTTAACTCTTGATCTTCCTATGGGAAACTTGAGAGCTACTCTAACAACATGAAAGAACAAGTCACCAATCAGAAGAAAGCAACCTTTTGGGGAGCCCAATTAGCCATGTAATGACATATGGCAAAATCTAACTAGCTGGATGCCCTTGGGATAGGGTAGTTTGGAGGGGTTAGGTCAGCTGCGAGAATATTAATATAACCAGATTGAGGTGTATAAAGCCGTGTTAGCAAGTAGCGTCCCGCCTCCACCCCCCTCAAAACCGCTCTCAAAGCGCACTCCGTACAAGAATGAGAACAAAGCACTTCAGGGAGTGCGCCATCACCCCTTAAAAACGCTCCTTGGAACTGTCAAAATCGTTGCCCAAAGTGTACTACCGCAGCACACCCAGTGATTCTAAAGCGTGCTGCTGGGAAGTTGGAACAGACATTGTTCTGTTTCATTTTCATCCTGATATCGAGATCCGTTCCCGCCAAGTCGCTTCTCAATGGAATCACTGCTCACGGCAGATTTTAAAAACTTGGCAATTTAAAAAATATATAAAATAAACCTACACCCTAAAGACATAAAAAGAGAAAGCGCGAGCTCATTCTCCGCTTGCAAAACCTGAGTTTTGAGCATCATTCATGGTATCTCGCTTTATGTTTGAGGTTGCCCTTTGTCTGCATTAGGACAGTCCTACATGAGCATTTGTTGGAGCTAGATGTCCACTCAACTCACATGTTGGAGACTTGGAGTATTCACCATCAAAACTTGAGAGCTCTTCAGATTTGGGGCTGACATTTTAAGGTATTCTTTTTTTTCGCTGTTGTTCTCTAATCATTAGCATAATTAACCATGGAAAGCTCAAGCACCCCTTCTATAGCGTCACAAAATAAACTCCCTACCATGCCAAAACAAACTCCACTAAATAAGTTCATGGAAGCCAAAAGGACATTTGAAAATAAGTTATGAGTAGTTGTGAAGTGAGGGTGGGTGGAACCAGTGGAGCAAGGGTTTGGTTTTGTTCTTGGCACAAGTGAGGTGGCATTTATGTAGGGTTGGAAGAGAGAACAAATGAAAAGCTAATAAGAGAAGCCATTTTCCCTACCCAAACTCAAATAGACTATGTTGTAATAACACAAAGTCGCACTGCCAAATTTACTATGGGCCTCCATTCTAGTACTGCTCCTCAATGCCTGCGTGACTTCCTATGAGATGTATATGGTAGCAATAACAATGATACATGAATTCTTTGAAAATGACATTGCATTCAATGTGTAGGTGTCCTTACTAGGAGGAGTTGGTTAGCAATTTAGTAAACCATGCCCCAAAGGATATACACCCCCTCCCCAAGTATGAGAAAATGAGGACAGTTGCAGTGGTCAATGAGACGGCCCACGGCGATGAAACATGGCATGATATTAAAGAAATTTGGAGGCAATTTAGGGTTTCAATTGTGTCCGATGATTGGACAGGTATTAATCATCTACCTCTCATTAATATATCGGTTTCTTAGCCAAAGGGAATAATGTTTTTTAAATTTCATGACACTACTAGGAAGATAAAGGGCGGTGCATATTTAATGGGCCTCTTCAAAGAGACAATTGGGCAATGGGGAGGCTGGATGGGAAAACGTGGTACAAACTCTATAACAAGACTTGTTGAATCGACTCAGCTGAGCTGAGCTGTAACTTTTGGTAGAGATCGTCAAGTTTCACCAAGACATGGCGGATTTACTCAGACTTGGCAAGTTTACTCAAACTCAATGAGTGTACTCAAACTTCAATCTTGGCAATTTTGTGCTTAGAACTCGGCTAACGACACTATAAACCCGAAAATCTATGTTTTTCCCGTTCTTCACATTTCTCTTTGTTGTTTCAAACTAAGAAGCAGGTTTTAGACTGTCAAACATTTTGAACTGCATTTGTTTTTAAAGACTTTAAGCATTGGGAGACCGAAATGTTGTTGGAGAGTACCAAGGCTGAATTTTCAAGCCATAACCTTGGTCGGGAAACATCTTTTTGCCAGGGAGGCATATTATTAAATGAATTCAGCATCAGAGGATCCCACAGAATATTGGACATACCTTCAAGGATCTTTACCTATTTTTCTAACTTTTTTTCTTAAACGCCACAAACAATCAAAGCATATTGTTATTTTTAAGATTTAACACAAACAATCAGATTTCATCTTTCAAAATGCTGAAGGAAAGAGATTTACGTGGAACAAATTGGAAGAAACTTTGGCGGGGTAAGGTGCAATGCAATTTTTGCAATGGACCATCAATTGAGGAGTGAATTTTCTCAGGTACTACCTTCCCAAAATCACAAACCGCAAAGTAGCCGCCTGTCAAAAAGTACCTGTTGGTGTAACGGGTAACCCATTCATGCCAAGTCAATCAAGATTCCATAGCTGAAAATAAAGCTAAGAGAAAAAAAAAAAACTGAATGGTGAGATTGGGGACCCTTCATCTTCTACTATTGAAAGCACTACTACCGCTCTTGCTACCAATAACATTACATCTTCTCCTCTACCACCACATTCACGTAGCCTTCTTATGCCCCATCCTTTCACTTCTATCAGTAATTTTTTTCTCCACATACCCAACTCGGTTCTAAGCTGTCCCGAGAGTACAAAATGGGAGTAAAAACTTCATTTAAGCAAACGCATAAAGCCACAGGTAACTTTCAGGTTTATTCATATTTGCCTTTTAATGTCTATAGATTCCTAATGCCAACAAGCTAGGATAGCTTCTATTACTATGTGTGGCCCTCGTTTTAAAGCCCCTTGCTTTGAGCCTCTCAGGTGTGAAATTTTTACTGTGGTTATAGAGGGTGTGCAATAAATCCTTGTTGAGCATCATGCTTCCTCGGCAAATATAGGTCGCACTATTATCTTTAATAGGTGGACTGAGGGAAAAATAGAACCATATTAAATTTCCTGGTGTCCTGTCCTAGAGGTACGATGTTTTTTACATTTGTAAATGTTTCTGCCAAAGTTATGAGTGCCTCATTGTTATTTGACCAACTTGAGTCAGTTGTACTCGTGGGGGTGGAGTCCTGGAGGAGAATGTAGTTCAGATTGTCACAGAACACGTTTCTATGTGGTAATGGGTAGATTGTTAATCAATTCCTAGACATTTTCTAGAGCCGCTCTTTAACCTATTGTTTAGACCTGATCTTGGAGGATAT
The DNA here is from genome assembly GCA_027924585.1 of Larix kaempferi. Classification (NCBI taxonomy): domain Eukaryota; kingdom Viridiplantae; phylum Streptophyta; class Pinopsida; order Pinales; family Pinaceae; genus Larix; species Larix kaempferi. The sequence goes on along the minus strand of BSBM01000720.1, from coordinate 204,083 downwards.
TGGCAAACATGAATGGGTTAAATCTATTATGGACAAGGTAAAGTCCATAACAAAACATGGACTTTCAATTTAATGAGGAAATGGGGGACTTCACCATGTCCCATAGGGAAAAACATGGACTTTCAATTTAATGAGAAAATGGGGGACTTCCCCGTATCCCATAGATGCTTCCCTGGGGAAGTTTGGGAAACATCCCTCGATGGTTTCAACCATCAGGGATGGTTGCATGACCCCTTTCCAAACTGGTGCCCTTGGGCACCAGTTTGCTAAGAAAACTATTCACACATTGGTTCAACATCAGAGCATGACTAATATCATCTATGCAGGTGCATGCCAGAATACTATGTCGTTATGTTTTTGTGAGGGGGATAAATTGATAATCACAACAACAGTTCTGATGCCCAAGTTTGGTAAATTCTTTTACCTTTTATATCTGATCTTCTTTTACAAATATCAAGGTAGACAGTCTTTTGGACCTATTATTTAAGAATTGTTATTTTGATTGAGTTGTATCATAGCTCTATGTTTTTAATTTTTTTATATTTTAAAGTAAAAAATGCCATCCCAATTGACCCGTCTCCTAGAAATATGGGGATACCTTCCAGCCGCCCCCGAAATCTGTCTCATCATCTCCCTCCCCCTGACACCAAAATTTGATGCAACATATAAGCAAAACACAAATTGCGATTAGTTTTGGCACAAGTCACCTTTTGTCATTGTACATCGGCAAAAACCTGATGCCCAAGAAAATATCCACAAGTACAACTCCTTAGTAGAAGTGCTGTGTGTATTTCCAGGCCTAATGATTGCTTCCAATTTTGTAACTTTTTTTTGTTGCTTTTAAAATATAAAAAACCGTTGGTTTGTAAATTTGGAATTCTTCAACTTGACTTACCAAGGTCACAGGAAAGAAGGAAAAGGAAAAAAAAAGATGCTGGTGAGCATATGTACCAAATACACAACTCTTATACCTTTCCCAAAAAGACAATTTGGGCATTTTGACCTTTTTTTCTTATCACACAATGTAAATATGCAAAACAAAATATGAATACACAGCCAAAATTTTAAAAGAAAAGAAACTCATTTTAATCCTCAAAATTACGTTACGTTACATACCTTATCACTAATTGCATCTTGTATAACCACTATATCTGCAGAGATAGAATTGATAATTTCTCCAGTGCTAGTTTTCGTGTCAAAAAAACTAACATCTTGGCTCAAAACAGATTTTAAATATTGCATTCTCATGCGAGCTGATTGTCGCTCCCCTGTTTGCATCCAACATGAGACCTCTGCATAAATCCATACATACAGCTGATTTTAGCTATTTAACACTGTAGCTTATGTACCTGGAACGAATATGATCCAAAATATCAACTAATCTAAAAAGGTATAAGCTATATATTCTGCTGATGTATTTATTTTAAATTGCAAAACCAAAAAATATCAATAAATATACTGAAGTGATATTTAACTAAGTGCGATATGGAAACCCCTCATCTGATATTCTCTCTTTAATTGCAAAATATTCAAACCAATAATCACGCACCAAACCATGACAAACAAAAGTTATATATGGGATTGGAACATACCAAACCATCCCGAGACCATGATGACAAGTCCCAAGTACAAGAATTGGAGAGCGTGCTGCAAAAATTGCTAGACAAATTAATACTGTATGCTCAAACTTTAGTTGGAAAAAAATACAATTCTAAACTGTCGTTTCCTCTACCTTACTTGGAAAGACTGAAATTGACCTAGACATAGAACAACTAAACATAACAAAACTCTCAACCATAGAAGAAGCTTACAAGCAGGTTATATGAGGAAACATTCGGTTCACTATTAAATAAAAACTTGCTTATGAGAAATAGAAGCTACTAAAAATGAACAAACTTACAATATCATGTTTTCTTGAGACAGGAATTTTATTTATTTTACTAATTTTAAGTATTGCACAATAATTATGTCCTGTGCCAAAACCTAGATTGTTTGTGAATATTCTTCACGCGAATTTCAAGCTTTCCTATCAAAACTGCCATTATAATATCCACATTGTAAGCATTAGGATGACAAATACTTTCACTTCAAAACTGAAAGAAATTGGAATGACAATAACAATTTAGAATGCAGAAACTGGAGTATTAAAATCACTTATAAGCCCCATCTTCCCTTCATAAGCCTGCAACTTCATTTAGCAAAGTTAAAATGAAGTATATGTATAATGAATTATGAACACATAACGTGGTTAACATACATTTATGCAAGCTTTGAAAATAGCAATAAAAATTGAGAACTAGATCACTCTGGCATTCCAGCAGCAAAATATTCTAACAAAGAAGACATAACCTTGATATATTGGTGGGCTACTACAACCTAAATATGTGTTATATTATGAACACATAACGTGGTTAACATACATTTATGCAAGCTTTGAAAATAGCAATAAAAATTGAGAACTAGATCACTCTGGCATTCCAGCAGCAAAATATTCTAACAAAGAAGACATAACCTTGATATATTGGTGGGCTGCTACAACCTAAATATGTGTTATAATGTACAGTTTGAGTCCATACATTTTTCACCTATCATCATCAAAATATGGACACATACCTGTATAACACCAAAAAATTGCAGCACATCATTAACATTACTAATATAGCATAACCTTACTCTCCGTTCAAACTTCTCATCATGGATATTATACCCATAGTATCTCTTGAAGGTGGAAATATTGATCTCTTCCTTAATCGTTTGTTTGTTGTTTATATATTCAGTATATTGATAGATTGTTTGAGAAAGGTAATTACGACTACTCACTCCAAAATGTGGAGACATGCATCGAATTGCTCAATAACAAAAGCAATGAAACCATGTAAAGTTAAACCATTAAGGTATTGAAATGTGCATTAATAAGCATTAGACCATAATGTTAGGAAGCAAGAACTTATAAAGAGAGAAACCTGATCTGGTTATATTTTTGCCTTGACTTAACTTTGACGCATGGAATGATTACGAAGCTCTTGCTGGTCACTGTTGCCCTATACAGCACTGCTTTAAAGGGTAAGATCTACCCTCTTGTTAGCGTATGCAAAGATGAACTAATAAGCTTTTAACATTTGGCGTTCATTGTCTCTTGACCTGCTCTGATTAAGCAAGAGTAATTAGGAGAGTACACCGGGTCTCACATAGAATGTGATCATCGAAGCTTCTTAAGAGGCCAATACATACCTCCCAGATTCCCAAGTCCCAGCGAGAACATGGTGCATAATAAGGAGTTATGTTTGAGCTCTATGCCTCACCAGCTCAAAACAAAAATGAAGCTACTTCAAAACTACAAAAAAATGAACATAATCCACAAAAAAATGCCTTTACCAATTAGTACCTTGGAACATGGTATACGACTTACAGCCCACCCTTATTTGTCAGTCAATGAAACCATATATTCAAAGTTCAAACAACGCTGATATGAACAAGAATGATTTTTTAGGTAATGGCCATGCATGATTCCAATTCATAGCAATAGATCTCCACGAAAACTGAATCTGAGTTTAAGTAATGGACACACATAAATCCAATCTAAAGCAATGGATCTCCAAACAAACTGAACCTAATTTTAAGTCAAGTAAGTTCACTTACTCGGAACATTGACTACGGTTGACAGCTTAACATTTAAAGTATAGCACCATAAGAGTAGCAGCAGGTACAAAGATATAAGATCTTACAACAAAGCACTATATTTAAGGTACAAATATATAAGATCTTACAGCAAAGCACTATAAGGCGGCGAAGGGATGAGAAGGACGACTCAAAACATTAGTTATGGATGGTAGCTTGTCATATAAACGACAGTACCATGAGAGGAGCGGCAGGTACGAAGATATGGTGAACAATAATCACCTCACAGTGTGTTCGTCGTGAACAATAATCACCTCACAGTGTGTTCGTCGTGAACAATAAGTACCCTGTAGTGCAACATTTAATGTTGTGGTTATGGGGATGTGAGTTGTTGGATTGATCATTGGATTGCAGCAGTGGAGATAAGAATCGTTGGATTGATCATTGGATTAGATCCAACTGCTCACATCCCCGCAGCCACAGCATGCTACACTGCGGAGTGATTATTGCTTGCCCAAAGATATAAAGATCTTACAACAAAGCACAATGTTTAAGAACGAGAAGAAAGAAAGAGTTTATCTTTGCACCCCCAAAGCTTGGTGTAGGATGGCACCAAAACTGCCAGCGATATTAGGATTATTTGCTGACACATCAGCCCAGGGGCTTGCACTCCCTCTATATTAGCAAAGCTTTGGGGGCAGATAATGCCTCATGCCTCATAAACCAGCTCTGTAAAATGGCACCAAAACAGCCAGCGATATTAGGATGATTTGCTGACACATCAGCCCAGGGGCTTGCACTCCCTCTATATTAGCAAAGCTTTTGGGGCAGATAATGCCTCATGCCTCATAAACCAGCTCTGTAAGATGGCACCAAAACAGCCAGCAATGTTAGTACCGGAGAGGAGGATGCAAACACACTAACCCAGGGATCTGCACTGTGTAGTTTCCAGAGTGGCAAAACTTTTCACATGAGTAATCCCTCATAAACCAGCTCCACCTCACAATTGTTATCTGTGTGCTGTTATTCACAACAGACACAATAACACTAAAAAAAAAGGCTTTCGCTCTGCTATGGTGGGTAGACTCCCATGTAGAGTGATTCTAATATACCAGCTCTGTAGGATGGCAACAAAACAGCCAGCTATGTTAGTACCTGAGAGGAGCAAGATGGAAAAAAACACATCATCGCGAGGACTTGCACTATAAAGTGTACTTCCAGATGGTAAAGCTTAGGATGTGGGTAATCCCTCATAAACCAGCTAGCTCTGGCTGACAATTGTTATCCATGTGAGATTATTGATCACAGACACAATATAAAATGTACTTGCGGATGGTAAAGCTTAGAATGTGGGTAATCCCTCATAAACCAGCCAGTTCTGACTGACAATTGTTATCCATGTGAGATTATTGACAACAGACACAATAAAAATTAAAAGAAGGGCTTGCATTCTGCTATGGTCGGTAGATTCCCATATAGAGCAATTCTAACATACCATCTTTGTAAGATGGCTTCAAATCAGCCAGCAATGTTAATACCGGAGAGGAGGCGGATGCAAAAACATCAACCCCTGGATTTGCACTCCAAAGCATATTAACAAAATGGTAAAGCTCTTACATGGGTAATTCATCATAAACTAGCTCTGCCTCCCAATCGTTGTCCATGTGGGATTATTCACAAAAGACACGATGACAATTTGAAGAAAGTGGCTTGGATTCTGCTATGATGGATGGATTCCCATACAGAACAATTCTATAATAGTAGTATAAAGCAAACCCCAACATGATAACACCATAGTAGGATGGATAACATCATCAAGAAATACAGAGGAGCCACCTCCTGGGAAACACATCACTTCAAGCAACGCATCATTATTGATCCTCAGTGCTCCCAGTAATTTGGGATCAAATAATCAATCAAGCAGTTAAAATACCAGCATAGCCAACCATTCCAATCTCTCAGACCCTCATACCTGTGCAACTTCATAAGCCATTTTGTCGGGGTTAGTGGCATTTGAACCGAAGGCATTAATGAGCTTCCCAAAGAAGATGAAGAAGACTGGAATAGCTGCTCCATGTACACAAGCTCCTACTGTCCCAAACACCATAAACACATAGTCTACAGGATCTGCAAAAGAGAACAGCTTGTAGAATGCCACACTCCCTCCTTTATCAGCTGAACCAGTCTCCTTCTCCTCCTCTTTTTCCACACTCCCTCCTTTATCGGCTGAACTAGTCTCCTCCTCTTTCTCTTTCTCCTTTTCCTCCTCTTTCTCTGGTTTCCCAGTGCCATTGACACCCATTTCAACCTCCAGACTGTCCAAATGCTCAGACATGGTTCTCACCATCTGTGCAGAGAAATTATCAGATGGGGTTGTAAGTTCCTGAGCTAAAACATGACACACTCACATTACATTCATGGATTCCTGGGGTATCATTTCGTAGATGTTCCAAGAGACGTGCGAGCTGTTAGACATGTGAGCCCCTCATTATTTAATGGCTTTCGAACCCGATCTTCATGTGTCCGGACAGCATGGATGATTCTTCGCACTTTATAATTATTATTACTGATGTTGTCCTCAAGTAGGGAATTTGGGCGGCTTCCACAGGGAAAGCTTGCTTTCAGCTTCTTACCCGATTCTTATATTAAAATCCTTTCTTGTCTCTTGGGTGGGAGTTGGGTATGTTTTTCACCCCTCAAGTAGGGAATTTGGGCGGCTTCCACAGGGAAAGCTTGCTTTCAGCTTCTTACCCGATTCTTATATTAAAATCCTTTCTTGTCTCTTGGGTGGGAGTTGGGTATGTTTTTCACCCTATTAGGATAATTAAATAATAAACATTTTCATGTTGATTTCAAATACAGAAATAAAAAATTGTTTTGTAAAATTTAAATATTAGAAATATAAATTGGATGATTCTAAGCAGGTATGAATTTTTAATATCCAAGTTAAATTAAAATTGGAAGGAATTTTCAATATTTAAGTAAAATTTGAATTTGAATTTTTAATGATTGTAATGGTGAATTTCAATAAATTGAAAAATGTTATATATATTTTCAGAAAAATATTAGAAATATAAATTGGATGATTAGAATGTCATAGAAATTTTCAATATCTGAATTTTTAATATATAGATAAAATTTAAATTTAAAATTTTAATAATTGTATTGATGAATTTCAATAAATTGGAAAATGTTAAATATTGTTTTTACAGTTTCTAAAATTTAATGAATAATTTTTTCTATGAAATTGCAAAATTAGTATTATAAGAATTCAATTCTTATGTTCTTATTAAGAAGTTTTTATTAAAGTAATAAAATACAAAAATTTAAAAATATATTTAAGTAGTTAAAAAATGTATATAATCTTTGGAAAAAAATCTCCAAAAACATGTATATAATCACTTAAATGTACATTTAAGTGTGCTTTATATCCGGTTCCAATTACAGGTAGTTAATTGGATTGCGTCCTATGTATCTTTTGTGCCTTTCCATGTTTTAATTAATGGATATGCATCTCCTTCTTCGGACCTAATAGGGGCCTTAGACAAGGTTTCCCTTTGCCCCCCCTCTTGTTTATATTGGTAGTTGAAGGTATGAGCAAAATCATTATGCGTGCAAAGCATAATGGCTCCTTTAAAGGAATATCTATAAGAGGAGCTATTCACGTCATCCATCTATTTTTTGTAGATGATATCTTACTCTTCTCCAATGGTTATAGAAGAGAGATCCTTCTAGTACAAGGTTTTCTGAAGTTGTTTGTAGATGCCTCAAGAATGAGCTATAATGATAGGAAATCCTATGTTTCCTTCATGAACATTAGACGAGAAGAGATAGAATGGATTTGCCCTCAGATAGATTTCCCTATGGTGAGTTTGGAAAATGGACTCAGGTATTTGGGGTTTGTTCTAAAGCCCAATGACTACCAGAGGAGAGACTGGGCTTGGCTTATCGGGAAGATTGAAAAAAGATATCATTTGTGGTGTAATAAATGGCTTAGTCGAGGGGGCAAACTGGTTTTGGTTAAAGCAATCATAGAAACAGTTCGTGTTTATTGGGTATCTTTAGCATATGTTCCTATAGGGATACTGGAACAAACTAGGAAGATCAGTTATAATTTTCTTTGGAGCGGGAGCTATGAGGTTTCCTCCCTTCACTAGGCAGCTTGGAATACACTTGCATGGCCAAAAAATCTGGGAGGCTGGGGTCTAAAAAACCCTTTTTGCTTTGCTAAGGCATTAGCATCAAAAGGTGTTTGGAGAATCCTAAAGGGAGAAGGTTTATGGATGAAAGTTGTGTACAACAAGTATATTGCTCTCCTAACTGTTGAGGACTAGCTCAAGGTCAAAGACAGATCTTTTAGAAATGTGTCAATCATGTGGAGAACTTTGTTAATGGCATTTGATGTGACTGGTAACTAGTTGGAGTGGAGAATAGGCAACAGTAGACTGGTTAAACTAGGACAGAATCCCTGGATTGGTTGTGATGGAGCTTGTAGCCTCCCTGTAGCTATGGTGGAGGGTTTGAGGGACCAAGGTTTTTTTTGTGTGGCTCATATCATTGATCATGCCAACTTAAATATTTTTTCACATGAATGGTTAAAGGCTGGAGATGTTGACCTTAAGACTGGAGAGGATAAATCCATCTAGTCTAGGTACATTGAAGCACTCAAAGATAGTCATGTCAAACTTAAGAATTGTGAGGATGTTCTGGTCTGGTCCAAAAAATTTGTTGGGGGCATATATTGTCCTAAAATTGGATATCTAGTTATTAGAGAAGAGGAGGATCATCCTGATCTATCTTGGTGGCATAATGAGATATGGAGGTATAAGGGCCCCCTAGAGTGCAAATTATTTCTCTGGTTATCCCTCTCAAACAAGATCCTTGTATGGGATCTCATGCTTAGGAAGTTCTAGTGTGGCCCTAGTAGATGTTCATTGTGTAGGGTTGGACCTAAGAGTATTGATCACCTTTTCATTTCTTGCTCCTATATAAGGAAGATATGGGAGCATGCCATTCAAGTAAGTGGCGTCCCTTTTGTATGGTCTGGACTTTCTTTAGATCAAGCCCTTGAGTCTTGGACAAACAATGTGGCTTTCAAGGGTTATATGGCTCTACCTGTTATTTTCACTTGGGGAGTATGGATTGCTCAGAACAATGTTGTTTTTGAGGATCTACTTATCTGGGCCTACAGTTTGTGCTTCCAAAGGTTTGGCAGTTCTCTATCATTTCCCTCAATTGGATAGGGTTCCTAGACCTAGAAGGATAGTGGAAGAACAAATTGGCATATTGGTCCCATGGATTTTTTTATGGTGTTTCTCAAGGTACCCCTGTTGTAGGGGGATCTAGAGGCATTTTCTTCCAGAGTGATTCCCATTGGATAAAATTTGTGGCGGGTGTGGGGTATAACACAAATAACACGGAAGAACTTGTGGCCCTCAAATTGTCTTTGTCCTTAGTTATCCAGGAAGGTATACAAAACATTCAGGTTTATGGAGATTCAAAAATTGTCATAGACTAGCTGAAACAGAGGAGAGCCCCAAAAAATATTTTTCTTGCCCCTATTTATGATGAGATCATCAGATTGGTGGGACACTTTCAATCTGTTTCTTTTGAGCTTATATAGAGAGAAATAAATGTACAAGCTAACCAACTGTCAAAGACAAGTTTGCAGGTGGCAGAGAGACAATGGCTCATATGGAGATTGGAAAATGAGAGAGAGATTGTTTTTTATCCAAGTCCCTTTCTGGGATTTTTTCTCACCATCTATTTATTATCTCTCTTTTTTCCTATTCAAGGAGGTCTCTTTATTTTTTAGATTGTACTATATTGATATATAGAGCTATTGTACTTGAGTTTTTGTCCATTATCTATATATGGAGGGTTTATTTTGAGAATGGTCAACCTTGCTGATATAGAGATGTTGATCCTTTAGAAGCATATGTTGAATCTAGAATCCCCAATTTTCGGAACTCAATTATATCTGTAAGATCTTTTGATTTTTGCAAAATGCAGTTTATTAATATAAATATTCTGCGGATTTTTTTCTAAGGAAAAAAAAAATCTTCGAAAACCTATACTATCTAAAACAAATTATATATCCAAAAAATCTTAAATACAAGAATAACTTTGCAATAATTATTTTTTTCTTGATTTCCAAATTTTTATTTTAAGTTGCTAAAATTACTATTAGTCAAAGTTAAGACGATGATGATGATGATGTTGATGATGTCCACTAAGACCAACTTTGGTTTATTGGAACTAAAAAATGAATTATTTAGTTTGCTTTAGAATTGTATTCCTATGCTCAAAAAGCTTGGAGAGAAGTATTCTGAAATCACTATAATTTTGATGCACTAGAAGGATAGGAAGGTCGGTATTGCAACAAATATTATAGAATTGAGATCTAATGTGGGTGTACGCATGTCACTCTAAGAGAAATTGTTTTTCATCCTCAACGATCATAGTGTCACAGAGATGGTAGATCATTTCCTCCCACAGCGTTTTAGGAACTAACCAACGCCCCGTTTCACTATAGACCTGATGAGATATTAACACATGATTGGTAAAGATCATTAATTAACTCACCGTCAAAATTAATGGAAGGAAATATAACATTTAACATAATTTTAAGGTGTAGTTTAAATATTTTACATTTTCAACTTTTTCCGAGCATATTTTTCGTCTTATTTTGTTCGTACTCCAAGTGAAAATCTTTAAAAAAATCTTAAAATCACAAATATTAGATATAGAAATTGCATAATTTGGGTGCCAAGGGGTATTCAAGGGTGATGAATCTATTTATGAATTTAAAAACACAATTTAAATACATAAATATTTAGATTTTATCAAAACAAATTTACCGGATTCCAACCAAAACTCACACTAAAGTCAAAAACCTAAAATAAATAAATTACTCCTAATTTTAATATCATTAACAATCAATTTATATATAATCCTCTGAAAAAATCAATTTATATATAAAAATTTATTTATTTATTAAATAATAATTTATATTAAGCTAATAATATTTTCTTAATATAAATATAAGACTTTAAATTCCAATTCAATTCTTTTCCCGATTTACTGTCATATACCTTCCAACATTCCTAGGTTGTGAGTGAGATAAATGTCATGCTTAGGGACCTTTTTTAACTTGTAAATATTATTTAACTTTAACTAGAATTTTATTTTATATTATTATTTTTTGAATTTATCCATAGTTTAATATTGTCATGTTTCATGATATTCTTTTATTTAAAAAAAATCATTATTTTCTTAATTTGATGTGTCTTTTAATGTTTGATATTAAATTATAAATAATAATAATATCAATCTGATGTAATATTTTTAAATAATTTAATATTGTCATGTTTCATGATATTCTTTTATTTACAAAAAAAATCATTATTTTCTTAATTTGATGTGTCTTTTAATGTTTGATATTAAATTATAAATAATAATAATATCAATCTAATGTGATATTTTTAAATAATTTTTTTATATTAGTATAATAATTCAATTAAATTTAAGAAAATATAAATATTTTATTTTTTCTAAATATATAATTTAAAAAATATATATACTTATTTTTAACCATTAAACCGACATGTTACATAAACGTTCTTTATTTATAAGACTTTTATAAAATTCCAATTCATTTTTTTCTCCACTTGATATGAGAGTACATTAATCTTATTTTATTCACAAGACTTTCATAGAATTTTAATTCATTTTTTTCTCAATTTGATGTGATAGTACATAGAACTTCTTTGATTTACAAGACTTTTATAGAATTCCATTTTTTTTTCTTTTTTTCTTTAATTTTATGTGATAGTACTTATTATCATCTCAATCACGGGTTAAATTTGACATTTGTATACCTTTTTTTTCATTTTTTACCTATCAAATACATGTGGACATGGATTAAACACGTCAGCGACGAAGTTTAAGTAATTTTTGGGGTCGTCAATTTGACAGACACACTTAAATTTGTATGTATTTAAAGTTTTAATATTAAGAGGTGCAACTGATGCATGTTTTTTAAAGTTGTTGTTGATCATTGCTTTCGGGTCTACTATATTAAAAGCAGTCGATGTCAACCTAACGACATATCCATCCAGCGATCTCATATTAAACTCTGGTTCACATCAAATCTATCTAGCAATCAATTAATAAATTTTGGTTGAACAACATAATTAATTTGTGTAAGTTCCATTTGCTGGCTTCTTCCACCGTGGGACCTAGCTCTGTTCGTCTGTCCAGAGTTGTAGCTCCGTTCTCTGCTCTTCTGTGTTTGTTTTGCCACTTAGTTCAAGGCCACCCCTAAATCTGCAAAACCTTGCACTCCAATTAGATGGTCCTGAGTATTGTTCATCTTATGAGAGACTCCAAGACCTGTTGATCAAGGGATTTATGTGCATTGAAATATAAAAATAAAAAAAATAAAAAAAGAAGAAGAAGAAATAATGCAAGGATTTTCGAGGGTCATAATTTTTGAATCGTTTATCCGTTTGGGCTCAAATTTAACAGGAAGTTGTGTTTCAAAGAGTTCACTGCAGTGACCAATAGATCCTTCTAATGAGACCTTTTTTCGACACTTTAATGGGGCCTAATTCCTTCATATAGTGCCTCAAATTGGGATTTTAGTGTTTTTGCAGGAATTTGTAAATTTGTAATTATCAATTATCTATTAGTTTATGCACCTAATTTGAAAAGTGAGTTGACAGCTAGTGTCGCTCTAGTTCGCTTTAAGTTAGTGGTCAGTTTTAGATTCATGCAAGAATTTTCTAAAATTAGCAATTTTCTAAAATCTCAAATATTGGTTATAAAGAGGTTGAACTCCATTGTAATAGTTAGGATGGAGAAGTAATAAAATATTGTTATTTTTCCACTCTCATGTGTTTGCATGGTTTTTAGATCTCGTGAATGAATTCAATTTTATTGGCTACATCACCTGTCTTGGATGATTTGTCCCATCCTGGAGGCATGTCACAACCAAATCTTGGTTTGAGACCGTCTTCTTTCATTAGCTCCTATTGTCGCGCAAGTTGAAATTCGATTAAATATCTCCTCCGAGGCATGTTGAGGACATGATCTATCATTTGTGTGAATGGTGGGTTGAGTTGGAAGAGTTGTAGGATGCAAGTAACTTTGAGACTTTAAGTTTTTTGACCTATTGCTAGGCCCATTACTTTGTCCTTTTGAGTTTGGTGGTTGTGGCTAACCTTCCTTGACGATTTCCAGATCTACCTTGGTCAAGAGTTTAGATATGGTAAGGTCAATTGCATTTTCTCTTAATTAGCCTCTATTTTGTCGTGAGGGTCTCTATTTCTAGTTTCGACTTGTGCACCTCTTGTTTATTATATAATCTACTTCATATTTCATGGTTCTATTATTGTGTAGGGTTGGTTACAGAGTAATGTTCTTCTATGTTTTTCTAGCAATCTTTTTGCTTTGCTCTCTTCTAACCAACAATTTGTTAACAATGTTTTTTCTTCTAATGATACAAAGTTATTCCATACTCTCAAGGTCTAAAACCCTCAAAGAGTGGAATCCGTAGGCAGCCTCCTGACACTTGTTGCCTATGTAATATTTGTATTAAATGTCAATAGACATGTTATTCCCTTGCTTCGATGTTATTTAAGTTTTATTTATAAGTTTTCATTAAATTTTTTTTATTTATTTTTTTTTTTTTTTGTGTGTGTATTTTGGTTCTCTCAGATCGGGCTAAGACTTTAATAGTAGAGTTATACTCATTTACAATATCAACAAAACCAGTCATTTACAATATTGACTTGGAAATGCAAAAGCCAAAAAATGGTGTTTCATTGCTATGCAAATTGCAATTCACTTAATGTTTGATTAAAAAACTAATGAAGGAGCCTTTAATTAGTTTTAAAAAAATAAGATTTGCTATTGATTTCACTATAATGATGTTCTTTGAATCGAGTATTTTCTTCTTTTGTTACATATTAAGGTATTCAGCCTAATCGGTTTTATATAATTTTGATATGTCTAAGTTGTATTAAGAGAAATCCCACTAACGATGCAATGTGCATATATTGGTTAATCCCAGTAAGAATGCACTAAATCCCGATGTTGGTTGTCTTGAATTTCAAATCTTCATCATTACTATAGTGCTTTTTGTTGTTTTATTATGATGTTTGTTGTTATGATATTTGTCGTATCTAATTTTGGTTTACAATCATTTTTTTATTACGGGTAAAAATAAATATTAGACGTCATATGAAGGGCACTTTGAGAAAGAAAATTGTCATACATTTTTTTAAGTGATGGGTAAGAGTGTCCATCAAATTTAACCCTTGATTTTAGTACTAAATTATAAACTAAAACATATATTCTAACCATTAAATTTATAATTAATAAACTTTTTTACTTAAATTTTATTTATAAAATTTCAATTCATTTTTTCAAAATTTAATATAAAAATACTTTCAATCATTTCAATAAGAAATTATAAATTATCTCAATAATTTAATAAGAAATTATAAATTATCTCAATAATATGCTTTATAGGGTTTTTTCATTAATGATTATCATATAACACTAAATAAAATTTCAATCTAAACTAAATTTTGCATACTCTACTTCATATGAATGTTGAATTATATATATATATATATATAATAATGTGTTGTTCATAATTAATTCTAATTTTAACAGGTCAGAATTTCAATATTATACTAAAAATAATAATGTTGAGTTTGATACTTTGGTTAAATTTCATTTTATTATTAAATATTAATATTAAAACAATATCTTACTTAATTTTATTTTATTATTAAATATAGAGCAACGATAAAGTCAAGGATTTGTACATATCCAATATGGATCTCATATATTTCTCAAAACAGTTTTATTAAAATGTTTTCAATAAAATATAAAAATAAAAGTCCATGTGCTTTATGGACATATGAGTCAAAATCAACCTTTTCTTTTTCTCTATTTTATGATACCCAATGTAAGGAAACCAATGAAAATGTCTTTCTAGCATGTGCCAAACTCAAGATGTATCAAAGATTTTCATGTTAAAAGAAAACTAAACATAAGCATATAGGTACTACCCTATAAAACTCAAACAATCATAAACATATATTTCATAATGGTTCGCACTACCTTAGATTAGGTTATCAGTCTCTTTAATCATAAACATATATTTCATAATGGTTCGCACTACCTTAGATTAGGTTATCAGTCTCTTTCATGAGGTTATGGATGATTGTATTCACACTCTTTCATATATTTTTATTAATGAAAATATAGCTTATTTTCTGGTTGAAAAAAGGTTATTCGTTTGTTTTTTGTTTTTTTTTTTTTTTTCTAAAAATACATTTTTCATATTTTTTTATTTTTTATTAATCTCTTTGTTTACAAATACACTTTTCATACTTATTTTTTTTATTAGTCTTTTTGTACAGAAATAGAGCTTCCATAGTTATTTTTCTTTTATGGGATAGAGTTTGGTATGTATTTCATAAATAATAATATTTTTTTAATCTTTTGCATGTGTTAATGTCCAATCTCAATCTAGCATGTGATGATTAACTCATCTTTTTTTCCTTGAGAAAAATGCGAAGTTGTATTATGTTGTAATTCAACCATATTTTACAAAGACTTAAAGTCTACAATCTGCTTCCACAAGGGAGCGTAAAACATCATAAAAAGCTTCTATAGCTTTATACATAGGCCAAAACATAAAGATATAGTCTGATATGTAGTAAAAAAAGTTACATTAATGTCCCAATATGTCCTAAGATCTGCTAATATAACTCATCCTGGATGAGTGCTCCTCTCCATCATCAGAAAAGAGTCACCTACCTATGACTAGCATTGCCAAAAACCATCCTCTAGCTTGAGTCCTTCCTTAGAGAGGCGATATGCCTCTGAATTCTACTCCCTATAGATGTGGCAAAAGGATATCCTTCTGAAATGGTCAGCCAGTCTACCTACCTCCTCATATATTGGCTGCAAAATAAAGTTCCTCGGACAGGCTCGAAGGTCTTCTCTTGTAGAGCCAATCCACAACCAACTTCGAATCACCAAATATTTGTATACCGTCAATACCTTTTGATATCACTAGCTTTAATATGAGCTTAATCGCCATTAATTCCACTCGGTTATTTGTGTTGGGCCCAAGCCCGCCGAGAAACTAGTAAAGGAAAACTCTGAGGTATATATGATACCCCCATCACCCCTCACCACAAGATGTCCTTTTGACACACCATCAAAGAAATCCCAACAATACGATTTATCAATGCTTACCTCTGATAATCTTCTGACTGGCTTCTTTCTTGTACTAGACGACGGGAGGACGTGAAAAATAACAAGACCCTCAACAACCCAATGAAATGGAAGGATGAGTTTATTTTGGAATATAGCATAGATCCTGGCTAACTAGATGCCCCACATGAACAATACCAACAACTCTTTAAACTCTTCAAGATCTTCATTAGTGAACCAACTATGCAACGCAGCTTCCAGATTCGGGCCTATCCATAAAAAAGGTCTTTCTAACATACTAGAAGCGTGATCCCACATTTTATGCATATAAGGAAAATTAAGAAATAGATGATCTTTGGTTTCATTCGCCAAATTACATAGTGCACACCATCCGGAATC
Source organism: Larix kaempferi (assembly GCA_027924585.1). Taxonomy (NCBI): domain Eukaryota; kingdom Viridiplantae; phylum Streptophyta; class Pinopsida; order Pinales; family Pinaceae; genus Larix; species Larix kaempferi. Next base: position 187,826 of record BSBM01000720.1, on the reverse strand, counting down.
GATCTTAAATCTGATTTGAAGGTTTTCCCATGCAGGGACCTTATCCAATAGCATTAACCATACACAATTGTTTTTTTGGGGGGGGCAATTTAGATCCCATATACTCTTTGTCCACCAAGGAGGTGGTGGTTGATTCTCCTCTTCACAGAGTAGTCAGTATCCCAACTTAGGAGCGTAATCACCTCCTTCCAAATTTCTTTCCCATATGAGTTTGTTAGGGTTGTCTTTGATTTTTACATGACTATGGGACAGAGCCTTGATGTATTTTCCCCATCTCTCCCCAATTTCTCTGACCATACCCACCTTTGCAGTAGTTAACCACACCTGACGATCCCGAGTGTTGTTGGTAGCGTCATGAATTTGTTCTAGAAATATGTATCCTCGATCCCTTAATATATTTACCATAAACTCACGAAAAATAAAGTCTTGCGGCATCCAACCCATGGGTCGCGGCCTATCCGCATACTTCTTCTATCTCCAATGCTACATATAAGATGATCTCCTATTATGTGATATGCTTGGATGAATGCTTTCCACATTATGAAATAATTCTTATGTGACTTGTGTGGTAGTTTGATTAACTCATCTCAAAATACCAAAGTTTTGGATTTCGATGCTCGATTGATATGAAAAATAACAATTATGCAAATGAGGTCACACTTACTTGAGATGTTGGTCATTATAGTTTGTTTACTAATGAATATTGGTTCAAAAATTTCCATTGTCTTTCTTAAATTATGTCTCACTTCATTTATATCAATATCTTTAAAGAGGAGTATGTTTGTGTAAACAAATCCTTTTAACTCATTAAATATAGTATATGTAAGATTGGAGGATTTCCTCAAGTATTTTTATATTCTAGATTGATATCTCACATAGACATTTAAATGTTGAATTTTTATTATTGTTTTGTGTGTAAATAGACATAAGAATATAAGGTTTCCCTTAATGTTACTCAAAACGCACTCAATGAGACATGTGTATAAAATTTATCATTAGACATGATGGTTGATTTATAATCATCATAAATATAAGGTTATGTATATCTAGGCCACCAGAAATGAATATCACTCCCTCTTTAATGAATGATTTGATTAGAAGATGCAATGTCTAAGGCTAATCTCCTCAACCCTCATAAAAAATATAAGGTTATGTATATTAGACCATCACAATGAAGATCACTCCCTCTTTAATGAATGATGTGATTAGAAAATGCAATGTCTAAGGAAATATCCTCAACCTTAAAAAAAAGAGGTGGATATAATTATTTATTTATTATAAATATGTTATTGTTGGGTGAATGGATAATTCTTGAACCATATTTTATTTCATTAAAAGGAGTTTGATTGATGATCATAATTGTAATGTGTTATGCCTTCCAAATGAGTCATCCTTCCTCAATTATACAATAAAAAAAGACACATCAAATTTTATGATCTTAAAGTAGGTCCATGCATTAAATACTCAGACTATACATTAAATAAAAATCATACATCGAGTTTCCAAATGTAGAATTGTATGCTTGTATACTATGAATATGTTATTACTAGGTGAATATGTATACTATGAATATGTTATGCAATTTCAATCAAAGAAGTTTTCTCAAGACACATAATTACATTGAGGTATTTTTCAAAGTGGGATCACCTTCCAAACTATATTAAATAAGAAACAAAATAAATTTAGTGATCTTGAAGTAGGTTTCGTTTTTAAATGCCTATAGATAGATGTAGATGTAATTGATAAGCTCCTTGAAAAATATGAAAAAGATTCCATGCACAAACTTTCATTGTTTCAAACACCATCAATACATACATAGAAAGAAGATTCCATATGCACAAAGTTTCCACTATCTCAATCACCATCCACATGAAGAAGATTCCATATGTACAAGTTTCCACTATCTCAATCACCATCCACATGATTTTGCAAACGAAAATAGCTTATAGAAGATCCACCTTTGTATTAATTGAATTATTATTTTTATTTTTTATTTAATGTGACAACATCTTCCTTCATCTCAATATTCATTTGTCAAGTGATATTAATGCTATATCTCTAATTTATTTATCTTCTCAATTTGAAGTGATGGTATTTTTATCGTATAGCATTAAATTGTTAAGGGTGTCATTCCAATTTATTTGTCTTTTTTATTTGATGTAAGAGTATCTTCCTCATTTGAATATTAAATTGTTAGCAATACCAATACCATATTATGAGTCATTTATTATAAATTTAGTATGATAGTACCCTTTTCATTTAATTAATAGTTAATAATATCATTATCACATTTTATAAATCAACATTTAATTATATTTAATATTTATTTTCCTTTACTTAAATTTGAAATCATAGTCTTATATGTGTCACAACTTTATTTAAAGAATATGTTTTTTTTGGTTTTTTTTTGTCATGGAAAAAAGATCACAAAGTTTGTATTAAGTTCCAAACCATATTGCTTAGTTAGCATTGTAAGCCTTACACATATGTGTCATCCATCTTGAAATGATGTAGACTACATAAGTGAAAGAAGAAACTAGGATTATCATTGTATTTGTTACTCTTAAAATTTGTTCGTCAAATTGAGAAAAAAAAGTGGTGTTGTCATATAGTGCTTTCCAAAAAATGACCCACATGCTAGAAATTCAGAAAATAAGTGGTCTCGGTTCCAACTCCTTGATGATCATTCTGAACTTCCTAAGCATTGTCAGATCCTTCTGCGAATAAGAGGCCCATTTTGGAGAGCTGATCGGCTTGATCATTCCATTCTCTGTAGATGTGGTGAAAGGAAACTTCATCAAGAGAAAACATCACCCTACATATGTCATTGAATAGGGGCCTAAGGGAGATATGTTTGGGGGCCTTCTGTTGAAACCAATTAATAACTACACGAGAGTCCCTGAAGATCTGCAATTTTCTAATCTCTTGTGAAACCACCAATTTAACCACCATCTAGATAGTCGTCAGCTCCGCTCTATTTTTGGTAGCTACCCCAATACCAGCAAATAATTTATAATAATGACTATCTGATAAGTACAGTAAGCCACCCACTCCCCCAAAGCTCAAATGGCCCTAAGCTGCACCATCAAAATAACACCAGGCCTTTGATTTATCAATTTGTTCATTTGCAATCCTTCTCACTGGGGCTTCATCCTTATACCGAGGAAAGTGTTCCATAATTGCAAGACTCTTGGCAGCACACACACACACACACACATATATAGGGAGGAATGTATAATTCCCGGAAAATCATTTTGTTGCGAGCAAGCCATGCTCCCCACACCATCAGAGCAAGGAGAGCTCTATAGTCCAGGAAAGCGGGTCGACTGAACCAAAGCTGAAGTGCCTCGTTAAAATATGTCCCTTCCCATATAAAATGAATACACATGGCCAAATTTCAAGGATATGTTAATAAAGAGCAATACCCCTTTCAATGGGTGTAGCTTGAGTGGTTGTGGGATGGAGTGTTATCCTCCCCACCCAAGTTCTATTCTTGTAAGTGACATGTGGAGTTCATAATGAGAATATTGTTGTAATGGCTTCATGACCTGGTTGTGATGGGATGCCATCCTCGAAATGAGGGGAAGTACATGGGGGTTTTCCTCAGCCACTATTGAAAAAAATAACAATACCCCTACAAAATATATTTTAACAACCATTATCTTTCATATAACTAATTTCAAGAATTTCTAGTAATGCCATAGATAGATTTTTTTGGTGTCTTGGGGATTTTTTTATGGTGCAAGTCAAGGACACCCTCCCGGATGTGGAGTAGGGGCGGTGTTATTTTTAAATTCCTCTCATTATTTCCATATCAGATATTCATCGGGTAGGGAATCCAATTCTATAGTTGAATTGTTGGCCCTTTGGTCGCTTCTCTACTTTGCGTTGAAACAAGGAGTTTAAAAGTTGCAGGCTTTAGGAGACTCAAAGGTCATAATAGACTGGGCCAATCAAAGGAACAAGGTGGAAATCGTTTAGCTTTAAACTTTGTTGATGCAGGTGCACACCTCCATTCAGGAACTCGAGGTGACACAGTTTACTCATGTCTTTAGGGAATTAAATCAAAAGGAAGATGAATTGTTAAAAGAGGCGTTGATGATGATTGATGGTTCATTTGTGTTCTATGAATTCTACGATGGATGCGAGTGAGAACCCATGGACTTTATTTTTTAATCTCAGAATGGTGCATAGTATGAATCGTAGGTTTCAACGAACGTGTCTTAATGATGTTGAAGTATAGAAAGGAAATAAGTTTGTAGTGAATTGTTTCTGATTTGTTGAAATATGGTTTTTGGTAACAAGTGTACTAGGTAATGGACACAAATTGATTGAAAATAAAGGGATATTTTTATGATGCCTTATAATAGTTATTATGTTGTGAAAAGACCGAGAAAATCAATGTTGTAGTAACCCTGATCAATGAATCACCTATATATAATATTTTTTTTAAATATAAATAATAATAAAAATAATAATTTCAAAAAATTATAAGTATGATAAATTTTTTTTTTAAATATAAATAATAATAGAAAAACTAATTTCAAAAATTTGTAAGTATAACCAATTTTAAACATAAACATAAAGTTTTATGTTAAAGGTTTTATTTTATTTTAAAAAAATCAGAAAATAAATATAAATAAAATTTTGGTTAAACTTGGAATAGTGATTTCATTTTACCATTTCATATTGAATTAATAATAAACTAATAATAATAATTGTGTGCACGTCCAAATTTGACAATGTTAAATGAAGGTGGAAACTTCCAAAATATTTTGGGAAATTAAAAAAAATGTAATCATTACATTTGCAATTTATTAAAGCAATCCCCCTGTGTTATTAATGATTACATTTGCAAATTTATTAAAAGTAATACGTGTGCTCTTCCAACTAAGGACATGACATATGAGTATCAACACTAACCTTTTCTTTCCTTTCTTTCAATACACAAAATTTCATGGGAATGGGATATTAGATTCTAAAACGTTAGTATGGCATAATGGAAATTTTCCATATTCATTTATTTTTACAACACCATGGGAGTAAGAGTAAGTACAAAGATATACGATTTTATATTAGAATTAAAGGGGAAAGAGGAGTCTATTACATATAGCCTTATAGGTAATAGTGAAACTATATGTTTTATAACAAGGCTTCGTGGTAGAATATATTTGCAGAAATATCCTTATAAGATGAATTCGCTTTAGGGAGTAGTGATGATTTTTATTTCTACTAGGGTTTTTTAGACTTAGGGAGCTGCTGGCGTAGCACCCTGCTGTATCAGGCCTGCAGGAATGGACATGGTATCTCGGTAAAGGAGTTTGATGTGGACAACGAAGAGCGGGGTTTCCATGGAATTATGGAGGAACCTTGGGGGATGTGGTGGATTACTCGGACGACCCTTTCGAAAGCCAAAACATCTTCACCTCCCCCATCGAAAACCAATCACCAGATTCTGAGCATAGGATGGGGACATCTAGGCAATCGGAAGGTGGAAGTATGACTCATGGGGACTCTACCTGTTTACGGGTGTCTATGACGCATAATAGTGTATTCTTCGACCTACCCAATATCACGTTCTCCGAAGGTTCTGACCTCCTAACATTAGCAGCGAGACCCCTGGCGCTGGAGCTGGGTGGAACACCATTCTCACTTTTTGAACCACCGTTGAGGACGGGCATTGGATTCCCATCGCAGTTAGATGCGGCTATCATTCACACTGACCTACATAATGAAGATTGGGGGGAGTCGCTCTCTGGGCTAGGTCTTGATTTTTTGGAAGCAGGGTGGCCTCTCTTGAGAACCCAGGTCCCAAACTCTGCGCCCTGTAGAACCCAGATTATAATTCTGCCCAGAGTCCAAAAGGCTTCATAGCCTATTTTCTTCAAACATCCGACCAACATGGCTCCCTGCAGGTTGAACCCACCAATAAGGGGAATTCTGCTTCTGGATCCGGTTCAAAAAGCTCACAGAGCTCTCCTGGTGGACCGACCACAAGGAAGAAAAAGACCAAGTGTCTAAAGAATTCTAAGGAAACCCTAAATCTTATCTGTGGCCAAAACGTTTCGGTTTCACAATCATTGGAGATGGCGGAAACAACTGTGGTTGGCAGGGCCAGAGGGAAATACCCTAGCCTCGACAATTTAGAGTGATGGGTTGAAACAAATTGGGCAACCCTTCTGGACTACAAACCGGAAATCTTGGTGCTCTCGCGGGGCTGGTTTGTTTTCAAACTTCGAAGCAAGGAAGAGGTCAGACGTATTCTGCAAAAACACTGGAGATTTGGCAGCACACCCTTTCTATTAAAAAACTGGATGTCCATGTTCAACGCAGAGTGTGAAAGACTTGATATAATTTCAGTTTGGGTTAGACTCCCAGGTCTTCCGTGGGAATTCTGGAATTGGGATTCGTTCCGGTACATTGGAAATGCACTAGGCGTTTTCATTGATGCCGATATGTCGTTTATACAAACAAAAAGAATGATTGTAGCAAGGATTTTGGTTTCCTTAAACATTAGGACCGGGCTTAGAGAGGACTTGAACATTATTTGGGGATAGGCAAGGCGTAAGCAAAAACTGGACTATGAAGGGGTCCCTTTTCGTTGTCATAGGGGCCACATATATGGGCATCTTGCAAAGAACTGCAACCAGGTTTTTAGAACAGCAATGGATAGGGCCAAAAAGCGGACGGTTGGAAGGAGTGTCAATGAAGATTTTAATGACATATTTAAACACAGAATAAGGGACGATACTGCTAGTGAGAGTCAACATGCATCGCATGAGGCTTCCAACACTCTTTATCAACAGGATGATGGTCCCTCCACTCTAAAGCCAAGCGATGAAGGCTCAATTCAACAACAGTGGGAAGACATTGCTCAACCACAGATGGCTTCAGAACCTTCGGGTAAGCAAGATGCACTTCAATTTCATCTCTCTTCTCTGGAAGACAAATTAAATTCATTGTGTTTTGATCGAAGGGATGTTGTCTCTTTTTCTCCTATTTCCCCGATCCCCTATATCACCCTTGCTATGATTCCATGTGTCTCCCCTTCGTCCATATTACAAATTCCCCCCATTAGCCCTCCCAAACTTAACATGGATAATATTACTCCCTGCCCCCTTGCATTCATCCCTCTTTCTGAGACCCCCCTGCCCCTTCAGTGGAAAATTGTCTGATCCGTTTTCGACTAAGGTCGAGGGACATACTAGATTTCTCTTCGATAATTTCTAATAGCCAGGGTTTGGGAAAAATGCCCTTCATCCCAGTAGAGGGAAAGGAAGGGGGAGACCCTCCCATCATTCCATGACACAAAATCGTGCACTTCAAGAACTTGCAAATGGCAAGTAGAAATCCATCTTTGGGGCACTTAGAGCAGCGAAAGCCCTTGGTGGGGTTACTCCATGAAACTCCTCTCTCTCAACTGTAGGGGGTTGGCAAGTGAACCAAAAAAACTTGCGCTAAAAAGGCAGATATCTCTGCATCAGCCAGATGTATTTATGCTTCAAGAAACTCTAGGGTCGAGGAGGGGGTCACCTCTCTATTAAAATCTACTTTTAGTTTTATGGATTTTTTGGCCATGGATGCTAGAGGTCACTTGGGAGGCATCGCAATTGGGTGGAATCTAAAGACAATTCGGATTATTAACTCTTGGAGGACGAGATCGACGCTGGGAGTGGAGGTATTTCATGTTGTGCTAAATAGTAGCTTCAACATCTTGAATGTCTACATACCCTATGAGGAGAGAGTACCCTTCTGGAAAAATTTGAGACAGAAGTCTTTCTTAAAACTGGAGAATCTGATTATTGGGGGGGATTTAAATTTCACTCTTGGAAATCATGAAATTTGGGGTCCATGTGTTAGAACAAACCTGCTAGAGGACTATTTTGAACACCTTTTGCAAGATTGTAGGTTGATGGACATAGAACTTGAAAAGTTGAAGCCAACCTGGACAAATAGAAGAACGGGGGATAGAAGAATAGCCAAGAGACTGGACCATTTTCTCCTTGAATAGCACATACTGGAGCAAAACTACATTTTTAGACAATGGGTCGACATGGGTTGGGTTTCGGACCACTCTCCCATCTGTCTGGAAATTTTGGGAGATGCTTCAAAACCTCCCGTCCCTTTCAAACTTTGTGCTGCCTGGTTGAAAGAGGAAGAAGTATCAAAGATCAATAAAGATACCTGGTGTCCTTTTTGCCTGGAGGAAGGGAATTATGTTGCTCCACACTTTGTTAAAAATCTCTCATGGGTAAAAAAGAATCTCAAAGATTGGGATTTCCAAAACAAGGAAAGGGATGAACAGGATATAATACTGGTTGAAAAAGAACTTCGCCATGCTTAGGAATCTAAGGGGGGAGGTTTTCTAACTCATGAATCCAAAGATCACCTGGGGGTTCTGGAAGCTAGAAGGAGAAAATTGTTATAGGATTAAGAGGAGATCTGGCACCTCAACAGTAGAGAAACGTGGTTAGAATGTGGAGATGAGAATACAAAATTCTTCCATGCTTTTTCCAAAGGAAGAAAGTACCAAAATACTATTTGGGAACTAAAAAATGAAAACAATGAGGTTATTTCCTCTTTCAACGGGCCGACATCCCTCGGAACAACTCACTTCAAATCTCTTTATAAAGCAGACAACAGAGTAAATAGTGTTGAGATCATACAACTCTCCCAATTTTTTCCGGGGTTTATAACTCAGGAGGACAATCAGGATCTCATGGAGGAAATATCTGAAGAGGAACTCAAAGAGACACTTCATAGTTTTCAGAAAGACAAGAGTCCGGGCCCCAACGGATGGACGATTGAATTCTTTTTGGCGCACTTTGACGTTATTGGCGCCGATCTACTAAATATGGTGGAGGAATCTAGAGTTAGGGCCCTAATCCATATGCCTCTACATTCAACCTTTATTGCTTTATTTCCAAAATTAGATCATCCTGGTTCGTTTAATGACTTCAGACCTATTTCTTTATGCAACATTACTTATAAAGTGGTGGCAAATATTATTGCTAGACGCCTTAAAACGATTCTTTCAAAGGTCATCTCTCAGGAATAGTTTGATTTTTTCGAAGCCAGACATATCCACGAGGCTATTGGGGTGGCGCATGAGTGTCTTCACTCGTTAAAATTAAAGAACTTAAAAGGGGCAGTAATAAAAATTGATCTCTTAAAGGATTTCGATAAGGTGAGCTGGCTATATCTGAGAATGTTGATGACTCATCTGGGATTTGATTACTCATTTATCCAATGGGTAATGAGTTGTATCTCCAATGCCTCTTTTGTTGTTCTTATCAATGGGTCGACATCCTCTTTTTTCCATGTGGAAAGGGGTATTCATCAAGGGTGTCCTCTCTCCCCCCTTCTCTTCTTACTTGTGGAAGAAGGGCTAAGAAGAGCTATCCTGGATGCAAAGCGCTGCAGAACCTTTAAAGGCATTGGCATCACAAATTCTCTCAATATCACACACCTTCTGTTTGTAGATGACATTCTTCTCTTTTGCAATGGCTTAGTGAGGGATGCAGATATTTTGGCAGGTATACTGGATCTATTTGGGAAGGAAATTGGTATGGAGATCAATGTAAACAAATCCACTCTCACTTTGTCAAATTTGGAAGGGAATCTCATAGGTATACCACTCTCTTTCCCTTTGACTCAATTGAATTGGATGAAGGGCTCAAATACTTGGGATTCATGTTAAAACCAAACAACTATAAAAAAATATGACTAGGGACGGCTGATTGCAAATCTTGAGAATCGACTAACTTCATGGAGTCAAGGTGGCTCTCTAGAGTGGGAAGATTGGTCCTAATTAAAACAATGTTGGAAGCTATCTTGGTTTACTAGATGTCTCTTGCCTGGATCCCAAAGGGCATATTAGACAAAACACGTAGAATTTGCTTCAGATTTTCGTGGTCTGGAAAATCAGAAAAAACATGTCTCCCCTGGTTCAAATGGAAAACTCTTGCATAACCAAAATCCCTTGGTGGATGGGGACTCAAAAACGTTCATCTCTTTGCAAAATCTCTTATGGAGAAATCAGGATGGAGACTTCTTACTACAAAAAATATTTGGACTAAGGTTGTGACTCAGAAATACATTGCGCCTGACTCCATTTTGAATTGGGTCAGGAGCTCGAAAAAAACATAGTGGGAATCTTAGTAATTTGGAAAGCTATCCTGTCCTCTTTCCCTATTATTGATACTGGACTGGCTTGGAAGGTGGGAAACGGTGCACAGGTACGCATCAAAACATATCCTTGGTTGGGTTGTCAGAATAGACATGTTCTACCACCTCAACTAATTCATATCATACACTCTCGGGGCATTCTACACCTAAATCAAATTTCAGATCCGATGACCACCTCTATTTGGCAGCATGGGTGGACAGGTCATGTTTTATTGGGAATTCCAGAAGCTTTTTGGGACACCTGGAAGGATTTGTGTATCTCCCTTAGATCCTCCCATGTACGGTTAACTGATTCTTAGGATGAATTCATTTGGTCCTCATTGCCTCTAGGCGGATACACTCCAAAATTAGGATATAAAAAATTGGCAGGGGAGTTAGATGCGGGGGCCGAAATTTGGTGGTGGAAAAAATTGTGGAAGTCAAAATGCCCTATAAAAAAAAACTTTTTATGTGGTGCACCCTGGAAAACAAGGTTCCAATCTGGTATAGAATGAAATGCTAGCACATAGAAAGACCCAGATGGTGTGCTCTGTGCAAACAGGGTTCTGAGACTCTTCATCATTTGTTCACCTCTTGTCCCTTCACTCTCCAAACCTGGTCTTTTCTTCGTACACTATTAAATTTCAGTTGCGTTTGGTCTGGTCCTTTGATTGAGAAGGCTTGGAGGTATTGGATTAACACTCCCGCAATGGAATTTTATCGTGCATTGCCACTCTTGGTCATCTGGGCTATCTAGCTTGCATGCAAGAAGGCGATGTTTCGGGAAAACCCTCTGTTCCAGATCTGGTGGCCTATCATTGTATTGATATCCTCTCTTATTTCCCACAGGGGAAAAATAATCCTGCCATCCGAAAGGTATCTTTTGAGACCTATGATACTTCCATACCGTGGGCGTACTATGACAGGGCGGCACAAGAACAACACTGTGGTGGGGGGGCTGTCCTCCACATATCCCATAATAATTTTTCCACATACAAATGGGCCTTGGTTTTGGCTCGAACAATTACGCATAACTCTTTGCACTTAAACTTTTACTAAGTTTTGTTCTAGAAAAGAACTACACACACTTATAGATATTTGGATACTCCATGATAGTGAGCAATTGGGTTAACAACACTCAAAATTGTCACAATCTTCTATTAAATAATATTTTGGATGATGTAATGAGACTCTGGAGGGAATTTGAATCCTTCTCATGTCATCATGTCTACAGGGAGCGGAAGACAATGACATACAACCTCACCAAGTAGGGGTTGAACATACCTTACGATCACTGGAATATTTTGGAGTCAGAAAATGGGGAATCTTTCGAATATTATCACATACCATTCATTGAAGGAATGGTGGAATTAAACCTAGAGTGATATTTGGACTTCTTATATTTACATATTTTGGAACTGTTTTCTAAATACTATGTTTCCTGTTATTATGGGTTCCCTATGAGGACCTCGGTTTACATTATTATATCTGATGCACATATCATATGTCTCTCTTAGCGAGGGCATATATTTTTGCAACTGAAAAATTGGCCTCATTTTTGAAAAAGACACCCTGTAATCCTTCTACAATATGTAATTTAGTTATTTATTAATTAAATTATGCTTTTTTCCTTGGAAAAAAAAAGATGAATTCGCTTTCTTTGTTTTGATTAATGTTATATGCATATTTTAATTAATTTAATGTTAAATGCATGAAGCTATGTTCAAGTTGATGTGTAACTTTTCCACTGAAAAAAGTGTAACTTTGACATGACATGTCAACATTATTGCTCAAATTTATATGACACATCAACTTTATGTTCAAAATTATCTAAATTTTGATTGGACTTTTAAAATGAATGGCACTTTTGATCCATATAAATTATATATATGATTCATCCAACTATTCAACAGTTTTTTTTGTCAAACTGAACTATTCAACAGTTTGCCACCACGGTCAGCAGAGTTTGTATTTATGCAATCTTAGGATTAAATGATTAAAAAAGCCACTCCATGTTGAATTAACTTTAAAAAATCTATTTATTTATCATTGCAAATGGTCGCTAAAACTTAGCCTTCCCATTTGTCAATTTTCCAATAAAAAAATATTTCCATCCTTTTGTTGAATGCAAGTAGGGGAAAATTGCTACAGTAGTAAATATTACTATTCGCCATCGACAAGTTGCACTTAAGATTAACAAAGTCTTTGATGGTATTCCACGCGAAACTAGGAGCTTTATGCAAAACACTATGCTTGGCTTATTTAAATTTTATTATTTTGCTACATTGCAGTGTCGTTAGAGAGACGATGAAAATTTGTATCTAGTTTTAATACCTCCATAAATTAATATAGCCATAAGAATGAGAGATGGAACGATTAATTTATTAGAAATATCAACGTCTCTATCTTTACGCTCCCGAGAATGCAAAAGTTCTCCTTAATTTTAATTTTTTGTTACTAACACATGCAATATGTGTAGATTTTTGTGCTACTACTTTGTCTTTAACAAGTCGCTGCATACTTTGACAATTGGCAAGCACATGAATGGAGATGATTCATACCTCGATTGCCATTTGTACCATGGTATCAATGAAAAGATGCATGGATGGTCCACTTTCATATGCGTAAACAATAGGTTACAACCATATCAAATTCAACTCCCTCGTAACAAATTCAGGAACCATATCAAATTAATCTCCTAATAAAAAATTCAATTCCCTTAGAACTAGTAATCCAATATTAGATCCCATAGTTGATATGTTATAATCTCTTTCCTTCCTGCAAAGAGACATGGCCATAGCCATGCACCTGCATTTATTTTGCAACTCATTTTCAGTGGAATTACAACGAGGTAGAGAGAGTAAACATTGTGCTAAAGCAATAAAAATTATCCTCTGACATCAATAGAGATTCAACAATTCCAAGGACATTGTGCTTCGACTGGAGGAAGCGCACAAATTCTCTCATATTTTTGCATTTTTATGTAAGAATCTTTGCTATTTCTGTTGGATTTTTTGTGTACCTATAGAATTTTAGATTTTGAATGGTATAATATTTTTTTTTCCCTTACAACTAGCTTCCATGAAAGTTGAAATATAACCATGAATTTGATTGTCCTAAAGACTATGTTTAGATCATTCAATTAGCTTAGGTTTCTGTAAGATGTTAGTGGAAATTGTAGGTCAGTCAAAAAACACTTGCTATTATTGTTGGTAGGATTTACTTAATTTATGTTACATGATAAATATATGTGTTGTAATCTGCAACCTACTATGCTTGAACATATGTTGCAAATAATATCTATTTGTTTAATGTAATATGCTTGAACATATGTAAAATTATAGATGTAATCTGCAACCTAAAAATATATATCAGCCGTCGTTGCTAGAGAACGGCCAACATGACAATGTCTTGGATAGGAAATTCCTACCCACTAAGAACCGGTGATTGCGTTTGCCTCGTCCATCACTACAAAGATCTCGTAGTTCTTTCTGCCAAAGTTGTTTCAGTCTTTCTGGGGTCTCTAATGGAAAATATGGTTGTTCCAACATACAAGTAGTCGGGCAGAGTATTCATCTGCGAACCAGAGGTTTCCTTCTCAATGAGGATAAGATTCCCATTGTTAAACTTGTGTGCGAATTCTGGCATACACTCTTTAACATGGTCATCAAACAACAATTCAGAAGCAATTGTTTGAATAGCCATAACTTCGGCCACATTGCAGAACCAAAAGTGCTTGCATCATTACGAAACTTGTTTTTCATCCTATAAAGTCGATAGGCCCTAACAATGGGATTTATAATTAGTGAATATCTCAATGTAGGGAGCAATATGGATGAGGCAGTGCAATGGCGGATGAGACGATGCAGCTGCAGTGGCAGGTGTCAATGGTGGATGAAGCGGTGCAATCGTGGTGGCAGTGGTGCTGGCTAGCATTGCAATGGTAGTAGCAGTGATGCAGGTGGCGAAGGATGAGTTGAAGGTGGCAGTGACGTGACGAGGGTGGCAGCACTGAAGGTGGCAGTGACGTGAAGGTGGTGGCAACAGTGAAGCAGGATCGATGCTCTCATTCAATGCTTAGCATAGAAATCGAGGATTCTACGATCGGCTGGGAAATAAGACCCTCAATATTTCATCCAATAGCAGTGAAGCTAAAAATTCAAAAACTTAGGATATCATCACCACATGAAATCATGAATATGGGTACTTTGTCAAAAGTTTGGATAAATTGTAAACCCATAAATCAAATTAATAGCTAGTCAATGTTGTTAATAGGCGGTCAATGTTGAATGCAAGCAAGATACACTACATTCAGCAGGTATAATAAGATAATAGTGAAACTATCAATAATGTTAGTATTAAAGTGATGGATGTTAACATATCAAAGTTTACCTTTAGATTAGCAAAGTTCATATTGTAGGTAATTTATTATACATTGATTCTATAAAATTTCATGAAAATGAGAGAATCTTAGCGCTAACTTATAAGGAGTATGCTAACACATCAACCAAAAGACTTGGATATAAAAGTATACTTCTATATAGACAAAGATTTTGGTGTGGGTAATTCCTCATAAACCAACTTTATAAGATGATATCAATACCACCAACAATTTTAGTCTTAGATAAAAGGATTTGCTAACACGTCAAGAAAGAGACATGCACCCCAAAGTTTACTTCCATATTGACAAAATTTTGATATTAGTAATGTTTCATAAACCACCTTTGTTCACAATATGAAGTTTTACATTATACAATGAAAGGTAGATTCCAAGTTCCCATGTAAATCAATTCTCATATAGTATTTTTTCCACCAAAAAAAAAACAATACTTGATATTCCTCAAAATCAAAGTATTTTTACAGCATAAATTTATCAACGTGTCATCCATCTTAGACATCATACAACTACACACAACACCAACTCTATGTACCTTTGCTCTTCTTTGTGAATCTCTATTTGCCTTGAATGATATCTTACCAACCTTATATTTCTTCCTATGTATTGTTTCACGGTCTTGTCTAATAAGTCTATAGAAAATTCCTACAGGATTTTTAATCAACTTTCCACTTGACCTAGTAAGTTTAATACATCAAAACCAACAGCTTAAATAGTCCTCTCCTTTGAAAAAAATAACTTAATAAAGACCATCCCAAAACTTGAAAGTTCATAACCCTATTGATAGCAGTTTTACATTGAAATTCACTTACACCAGTCTATTCTACTGATCCAATTTTTTTTAAGGAATATGAACTGGCCTCATTACCTTATATAAATTCTTGGATATATATGACTCCCTCTAGGTACTCCAAACCTTTCTTGGACAAGAGTCCACATCCTTATTAAACTCTTTGTGGATGTGTTGAAAATTGATCTCAGTGAAAGAGTCTTGAAGCATCTTAATGTGGGATTTTCGCCACTCCAGAATTCTAATCCGTAGCGAGTATTTTCCAAGGATTCAGTGTATGATAACCTTTCAATCTCCAACAACCTATAGACATGAAACTTGTTTATGTCAAGAAACAAACAATAAACCCCAAAGTTCCAGTAGCCTTTCCCTCATATTGGAGTTGGGATCACATCCCACCCAAATATTCAAAAGGACACCTTCTTCCAACATCAAGAACATGCATGCCCCTCCTTTTTCCTGGCTGCACTCCGAGGCTCCATAAAAAAATCCAAAGGGAACATCATATGTGAAATATGGAGCATTTAAAGATCTAATCTTATGTGATCCCTTACATGTAGACCACTCTCAAAAGGATCCAATAATGGACTGGACCACCACTCGATCTGTAACATACCCATTACCCTTACTAGCTCTTTGGGGTATAGAGTAGAAATTTTTTCTCTTAAAACTCTAAACAAGAAAGATGTCATTCCCACCAAAAGACAAAAACCCCAAAGTTTCATAATTGCACAATACAATTTACATTTATGCAATAAGGCATTAATTTCTTTTGTAACAACATTAGTCATTAAAGTATGCCATGTTAATTAATACTTAACCATTCAAAGGTGTTGAAGCCACACAAAATTTGTAACATGATTCTCCATGCCAATTTTATACATGATGACCTACCCATATTCAGACATCCTCTAACAGTTCACATGCTACAAGTATGATGTTTAAACTATATTCATAGTCATTCACGTATTTCTTCAACCTGATTAATAACTATATGAAGATCATAACAACATTATCAAGGCTATGCAACAATCTCTATCATAAGGGTTTTGGTCTATAGCATCTACGTTTAATATATCATCTAAGGACATCAAGAACTACTAAACTGTTAAACCATAGCTCACTATACTCATCCGCATGATGTACATGCAATATTTATGACTGATTAATAACCACATAAAGCAATATCAAGGACTATAATCTCATTTATAATTTGTGGAGACTAAATCTAATGATCTCTACTCAAGGAAGGCATACATCATGGCATTCTTTCTCAATACATAAATTTACCATTATAATGGATGGGTCATGATAATTAGCAAATTAAGCAAGACTACAACCTAAGCTTATGTAAAAATCTACAGTTCTTTTATCTTGAACCTTTAAACAACTACGGATATAATCAATTACCTATAAATCCAGTTTATTCCGAGTAACATTTAATTACTTTTATGCATTAATGATATAATATTTAACTTTAGCAACCAATTCAACACATATCCATCTTTAATCTAACTATCCAAGAATGATTACTAGTAATACAACGAATATATGGCATTTCCACATTTGCAATTGAATAACGATTGACCATAACATAACATAGATAAATACAAATCAATAGTTTAACTAATCATAGATTAAGATATCCATATATTTCAAAAAAATAGAATATAACAAATAATGAACACTTATCTCAATTAAGATGGCCTGGTGACTAATGTGCACCTGCAACATTCCACCCAACCATAGGCACTCTGTCAACCTATACTCTTTCAACTAAGAGGCCACCCCCAAGCTGGGCAACAAATCCACCAAGGGCGAGAGATCAACAAAAGCTATCACTATAATTTTCTCAACAAGACCAGAATGCCAAGTCCCTTAACTATGGCTTGATATTTTATAAACAATAAGCTTAACTTATTTAATGAGTTTGGGTTCCCAATTAATAATGTTCAGTTGTTAATTCAAATATATATAAAGTTTTTGGTTCTTTAAGCAATATCTCAAATAATTGATTTTACACCCTTCAAAGATAGAGTTAGAACTTGGCTATTAAATGATAGGCTTAGCTCTTTATTAAATATTAGAACACTACGATTGACCCTTGACATTTTAGTAAGAAAGCCTTTAGCTCTTAGAGTTAGAACTTGGCTCTTAAATGATAGGCTTAGCTCTTTATTAAATATTAGAACACTACGATTTACCCTTGACATTTTAGTAAGAAAGCCTTTAGCTCTTAAGGGTTGAATGATTTAAATAGAGCTCGGATCCTAGTAATTACAATTATTAGAAATCATGGATCTCACTTTTCCTCATAGATCGGTTTTCCTCTAGAGAAATCACTTCCTCTTACGAAGGTCGGGTTATTCGGACCTCTTCTATAAATTGCAGAAGGATAAAAACGAATAAGTGGGGTTCAACCTCTCTACAAGGAGGACTTATCGCTCTCACTCAACTGCTACTTAGAGGCATAGGGGTCCCTCTCAATCAAAACAACAATGCGTATAAATTACTCTCTGTAAGTAAATAATATAAAAAAACAAAGCTCAAGGGGTTCAGTTCACTTCCAGCCATCATCAAAGATATATCAAATATTACAATGTTTTTGGAGAAGAAGAACCTTATTCCATAGAACTTCCATCCATAATACCTTGCATCTCAATGTATATGTTCTTAGCATTTATCTTTTCATGGAGATAATTTTAATGATTCGCTTCTTCGTTTTCTTAAATATTTATAATAGTCATTATTCTCTCTTTTTATGTGTAATGACCACCTTTTATATATATGCGTGGGGGGCAATTGTACTTAGTGTCACTATGCTTGTAATAACAATTTATCTCCACCAATGAGCATAAATTCATTGTATTAAGAATTCTTCCCACATAATAACAATTATGTGTTTTATGATAAGTTTGTAATAATGATAGTAATCTTAAGTGAATAATCTGCGATAGCTCGCTTTAACTCCTAAGTAAAAAATAACCATTCGCCTTCTCATGCAAGTTTTGCATTATCTCGCAACACTCAAGGTCCATACTCACACCTAAAGGTTTTAATTTAATGAGTGAGTAATCAACTTGCTTTCCTTCCAATTCCTAAAGGTACCATGATGACACCCGGTCTTCATTATTATAATTTCCAAGCCTTCACTAGCTTCCAACCTCTCCCCCTAGTGGATACCGTCGCCCCTCATTTAGTTTCCTTGCACATTCAACGCTTGGGTCTATTTTTATTAGTTTTGTATTTATAACTTACATCATGATTAGAGAAACACCATGCCTTGCAAGTGCATGGATTTGTTTCATAGTTAAAATATTTCTAAGTGTCACAATGTTCATTGGTGGGGCCTTTGCTTTGAGCTCCATGCCATGAACTATTACATAGGTACATTCACATCAATTAAAATTAATTCCAATTCTAGGGGTTAAGAACGAGAGAATTTACATGATCATTTATAACAACGCCCTCAAACATCTTCTTGTTCCTTTGTTTCCATATGGCCCAACACACAAAACATGGGAGCGTCTTGAAGGCTGGTACTGATGCAATCCACGAACTGAAACTGGTCCACAACGAGAGTGCAGCCCAGTTCCTTGTCAACCTCAGAATAATTTTGACTTTTATCTAAATAAGCTTGGCAAACCAGCAGTGAACAAAGAGATAATCAATGGATTCAACAGCCTAACAACAAAGAACAAATATGATGGGACTACCCCCCCTTTTAAATAGTTATCCCAAGTTAAGATCTTGTTTTTCAATGCCATCCATATAAACAACTTGATCTTGAGGGTACACCACCACTTCCAAATGGACTTATACCACGAGAAGCCTGAGACCTAAACTCACTGGTGAGAAATAACTTCATAAGCTATTTTTTTCGTAACAACACCACTAGCCTCATTCAAAGCCCACTAAATGGAGTATTCTTCTTCCTCCAGAAATATGCCACTTTGTTGCAGAGCTCTTATAAACTGTTCCCATTCTGAGTGAAAAATATCACGTAGTCCAATCTCCCAATGTCGTTTTCAGGTCTGAAATGGAGAATCACCACCTTCTTGCTTCCATATCTCTGACAAGTAGTAAATTCATTTTAATCCGAGTTCTACTTCCAAGGCGACAAAAGCTTGTAATATTTTGCCCCTCCAATAAAAGGGTCACTCCCCTCCAAAACCTTCATACCATTTCCTATATTCCAACCAAGCTATTCCCCTATCACTAGAAATGCATTGGATATCCCCCTCCAGATGTTGGACACCCCTCATTTTGAGGGCCTCCCATCTCAGCAACAATATTCCATAGTCCACTGTCGCAAATATTTATCCCGAATGACAGTACCCCACAGGCCCCTCGAGAAAAGGCTCCTTTGCAACCTCTTTGCTACTAGTGCCTTCCCAAAATTAAAGATGTTTTTTACCCCCCATCCCCCAACATCCTTGGGGGATGCAATCCTTTCCCATAGGACCAAGTGGAATTCCCCCTTCTTCTTGTTCCCTAACTCGAGGAAAGAAAAACACAATTCTCTAAGTTAATAAGAATTGATTTTGGGACCCATGCCAGTGAAAGCTAGAAGACAGGAAAATTCTCCAAAGCATATTTGATAAGGATAATCCTACCCCCAAGAGAAAGCCACATGAAAGACCAGCACCACAATTTCTTTTCGACTTTTATCATAATCAAGATCCAATCCTCCTTACAATAGTGGTTAGGTTTTAGAAAATACCCCAGGCATTTAAAACCCAAATCCAAAGGACACCATTGGTAAGGGAATAAATCAATGATTTGAGATTTGATGTCATCCTCCATATTGTGATCAAGAAGAAATAATAGTAATAAGCAAACTTCCCAAGATGACTACTCCACAACGTGGATTGATAACAACCTCATGAAATATAGAGTTGTCATTTGGAAATATAGAAGCATTGTGATTGTTTTTTGGGGTGTGAGATGGATATGTTTTTCATCATAGTAGGATAATTAGTTAACATTTTCATATTTATGTTTCAATGGGAAGATACAAATATATTAAGGCAAAATTGTTTGATAAAATTTAATTATTAGATATATAAATGATATGATTTGAATATATTAGAAAAGAGAATCGAAATTTGAAATTTCAATTAAATATAATAGTAAATAAATAATTTAGAAGATAAATTGAAAAAAATTAAATTTTTTTTTTTTTAAGTTCGTAAATAAATTTATTCAATGAAATTGTAAATATTATTCTTACAACTAAACCCAACAATTACCAACTACCTTCTTGGTGTTAATATCATTCTTATCACATAATAATTCTTTTCTGAATTAATTTTTTTAATTGATAATTTACAAAAGCATGTATGTGATCTCCGAAAACCTCTATACTATTATAATTTAAAGAAAAGTGTTAGGAAAAATAGGATTGCAAAACAATAATATAAAATAAGATGCAGAAATAAAACACATAAACACAAAACAAGAGCGACACCAATATACGTGGTTCACCCAATATGGGTTACATCCACGGAGAAATTGCCAGTCCTTTTATTACACCATCTAGCAAATGGATACAACTTGCAACACATCCGTTGCAACTTCCTCTTCACTCTCTCATAGTCCCTCCCACACAATCATATAGATCTTTACAATACAATACTACCACAGACAACAGTATTACAATGCCTTCCTTTTACAGAGGGATTGCCATGGGAAAATACCACGGGATACCCAATACCATGGGCCCATAAACTACCCATTATTGACCAAGTCATGACTATAGTGAGGGGGTAACCCCCCCTGGACCCCTCATGGCGAATATAGTGGGGGGGAAGCCGCCCCACACCCCTTGTCATGGGATAGGATCCAAACACGACTGAAACATGAAGATCATGCTCCACAACCAATAATCTCCCACTTGGAGACTGATCACAACAACTCCACCGCTATTGCATCTGTTGGACTATGCTTCAAACCTTGGACATGGAAAATTTATCATCTTCACCTTCATGCTTGAAGGCCAACTAAAACTGAGCAGGAACTCAATTTATCTCTGGTTACTACCTTTGTCAACATGTCTGCAAGATTCTTGCTAGTATGTATATTTTCCAACTTCAACAGTTCATCTTCCAGAACAGATCATATGAAATGGTACTTGAGCTATATATGTTTAGTATTATAATGGAATGTTGAGTTCTTTTCAAAATGAATAACACTTAGGATGTCACTATACAACTTGCTATTCTCTTGCTTATTACCCAATTCCTCGATGAACCTCTGTAGCCAAATCATCTCTTTATTAGACTCTATATCCTCAACATACTCTGTTTCCATTGTTGAAAGTGCAACAACCTTTTGCAGTTTCAAAATCCAACTTACTTTTGTTCTACATACAGTAAAAACATACCCTATGGTGCACCTCCTACTATATTTATCACTTTCCATATCTGCATCAACATATCCCTATAGAACAATTTCTAAACCTCCAAAACATAATGCATGAGTAGTAGTACCTCTCAAATACTTGAGAATCTACTTTACTACCTTCCAATGTTCTTTACTTGGATTGTTCATATACTTGCTCACAACTCCCGCTGTATGTGCAATATCTGGTCTTGTGCACACCATGGCATACATCAAGCTGCCAACTACTGATGAATAGGGAATCTTGGACATGTATTCTATCTCCTCCTATGCATTGGGACACATATCCTTACTTTGTTTGAAATGGATGGCCAAAGGTGTACTAATTGGTTTTTCATCGTGCATTCTAAACCTCTCCAGCACCTTTCCTATGTACTCACCCTAAGGAAATGTCAATTTGCGATTTTTCACGTCTCTTGTTATTCTCATACCAAGGATTTGCTTTGCAACACCCAAATACTTCATCAAAATGAATTAGCTAATTTCCTTTTGAGCACATTTATATCTTGCATGTTAGACCGTGCAACAAGGATGTCATCCACATACAACAACAAGATAATGTATATTTCATTATCTAACCTCTTGAAATAAACACAGTGGCCATAATGACATCTATTATAACCTTGTTATGTCAGAAACTTGTCAAATTTCAAATACCACTGCCTTGGAGCTTGCTTAAGGCCATACAAGCTCTTCTTCAACCTGCATACTAAATTTCCCTTCCCGTTGACCCCATACCCCTGTGGCTGCTGCATATAAATATCTTCCTCCAAATCCCCATGGAGAAATGTCGTTTTTACATCTAGTTTTTCAAGATACAAATATTCTACCGCCACTATATTTAAAATAGTCCTAATTGAAGTCATTTTAACAACAGGATAAAATATTTCATCAAATTCTATACCTTTATTTTGTGCAAACCCCTTTACAACAAGTCTGGCCTTTTACTGCTTCTTGGCTCCATCTTATTCCTTCAAACTGTAAACCCATTTATTCTGCAATGCTCTTTTACCTGCAGGAAACTGAACCAAATCCCAAGTCTGGTTCTTACCAATGAGTCCATTTCCTCATTCATTCCTTGCTCCCACTTCTTTCTAGTTTCCACCTACATTACTTCTTCATAACATTCTGGTTCACCAGAATCAATCATCAATAAATAATACAGTGAAGGAGAGTATCGTTCAAAGGGTATACTTAACTTGGTAGATCTTCTAATACTTGCAGGAGTTTAAGGTACCTACTGTTGTTCTTCATTTTCTGGCACCTTTGAATTTTAATTTTCTTTGATTCATCAAGAATTGTGTATTATGTGTTTTCCTTTTCCTGTTTCTTTCCCTGAAATTGATCTTTGTACATGAAATTTTCATTGAATACTACATCTCTACTCCTAATCATTTTTTTTTTTATTTTCATAATCTCATAAGTGATAACCAAAATCATCAACCCTGTATCCAATAAAGGTACACTTCTTGGATTTAGCCTTAAGCTTCATTTTATTTTCTTTATCAATATGGACAAATGCTTCACAGCCAAAAGTTCTCAAAAATGAGTAGTTTACCTTTTTACCTATCCATGTATCTTCAGGAATGCCACAATCCAAGGAGCTTGAAGGCCCTTTGTTTATTAAGTAAACATCAATATCTACATCATCTGCCCAAAAATGTAAGGGAAAACCTGAATGCAATCTCATACACCTTGCATGCTCCATGATTGTCCTGTTCATCTTTTATGACACCATTTTCTTGTGGTGTTCCTTGAACTTTCTTCTCTCTACGAATCCCATGGTATGAACATTAACTATCAAACTCCTTGCTGCAGTATTCACCTCCATTATCAGATCTGACACACTTCAACCTTTTTCCTGTCTCATTCTCGACCAAAGATTTCCATTTCTTAAAAGTGACAAAAACATCAAATTCCTATCGAATGCAATAAACCCAAGTTTTCCTATTTGCATCATCAATAAAAGTAACATAATAACGAGAGCCACCAAGAGATTGTACCTGAGTTGGTCCCTATACATCTGTATGCACAAGCTCTAAATTTTCACTCTTCTTTTGCTTCCCAACCTGGAGAAATATGACTCTTGTGTTTTCCATGAACACAGTTCTCACATAATTCCAAACTAAACTGCTTTAGATCTGGAAACAACTTCCTTGAGTGGAGAATCTGCATCCCCTTTTCACTCATGTGTCCAATCCTATGATGCCACAATGTTGTATATGTTTATGTGGAAGCTACATCAATAGAATAATTAATATTATGAGGACATAAATACAACGTACCTATCCTATCTCCTTTTGCTATTACTAGTGATCCTTTAGTGATCTTCCACCACGTTTCTCCAAACGTAGATAAACAACCACCATCTCCCAAATGCCTTGTTAAGATTAGATTTATTTTAATAAAAGGAAATGCCTTACATCTTCCATCAACCATTCACCTCCATTCTTTAAATTTATCAGTATATTATCCATTCCAACAATTTTACATGGTTCATCATCACTCAATAAAACATGTCAAAAATCACCTAGAACATAATCATGAAAGAATTTCCTATGGGGTGTAGCATGACATGAAGCCCCTGAATCTACTATCTAGTAATCACTAATACTATCTAATGCAAGAATCAAAGCATCTTGTAACACATCACTTACTACATTTGCTTCCTGAGTAGTCGCCTACTGTCCATCTCCTTTCTTCTTTAGAGACCTCTAGTCTTTCTTCAGATGTCATTTCTTTCCATAGTTCCAACACTCTATCTTTCCTAATCTAGACTTGGATCCTCCCTTCTTAGAATTCCCATGATGACCTGGGATCTTTCCTCTCTCCCTTGGTCTTCCCCTGCTCTCCATGGTCAATGCATTACCTGATGTCTCACCTGTGCTTTTCCGTCGCATTTCCTCGCTAAAAATAATTCCAACAACATCATCAAATTTTTAGAGTGTTTGAAACAGAGACAAAGTTACTTACAACCATGACCAAGTTGTTCCATCTTTCTGTAAATGTGCACAAGATTAGAATAGCCCTAACCTCATCATCAAAGTTCACTCCTGCAGAACTTAGTTGATTAGTAACTGTATTAAATTCATTTAAATGGTCAGCAACAGACCCACCTTCTGACATCTTCATGTTAAATCAACGCTTCATTAGAAATACCTTGTTGGAAGCAAGGGGGTTTTCATACAGTTTATCCAATGCGTTCATCATACCTTCAATTGTCTTTTCTTTCTAAATATTGAAATCCAACGATGAATACAGGCACAACCATATTGTTCGTAGTGCCTTTCTATCAAGAACCTCCCATTCTTCGTCCTTCATAGCTACTAGGTGTTTTGCTTTTCCTCCCAATGGTAGGAATAGATCCTTCTGATACAAATAGTTATCCATTTGCATATTCCATAACTGGTAGTTTTGGCCGTTAAATTTTTTGACCCTAAAATTTACTCCTTCCGCCATTTCTCCCACTCGAACCAGGATCCCTCATTTCCTGTCAGTTTATGCACCAAATAGGCCTTTGGATCTGATACCAATTGTTAGAAAAAACAAGATCGCAGAACAATAACATAAAATAAGATGCATAAATAAAACACATAAACATAATACAAGAGAGACACCAATATACGTGGTTCACCCAATATGGGTTATTTCCATGGAGAAATTTCTAGTCCTTTTATTATACTGTCTAGCAAATGAAGAGATACAACCCACATCATATCCGTTGCAACTTCCTCTTCACTCTCTCACAATCACATAGATCTTTACAATACAATACCACCACACACAACTGTATTACAATATATTCATTTTAAATAGGGATTACCATGGGAAAATACCACGGGATACCCAATACCATGGCCCCGTAAACTACCCATTATTGACCAAGTCATGAGTACGAAATTACAACATTTTACAAGAGATTTTTTTTGAAATTTTCGTGGGGGCGTTGCCCCTGAACCCTCAATAGGGGGGGGAAGGCTCCCAAAAGTAGTCCCCCCTGGACCCCCCATGGTGACCATAGTGGGGGGGAAAGCCCCCCCATTCTCCCCTGTCATGGACTGGGATCCAAACACGACTAAATAACGACCTCTGAATCAGGAAGATCAGGTTGCAAAACTAACAAAAAAATCCTAGGTACAACATTACCTTTTGCAATAATTATATTTTTTAATAATTTCCAATATTTTATTTTAAATGTTTAAGTTACAAGTAAGGAGAGATCCACTTCTATTTCAGAGAATCAACGTATGGCCAAAATTACATAATCCACTCAATCATTACATAGTCAATACATAGGGGCTCAACAAGAGCATCATGTCACTTACAAGAATTGAACCTGGGTGGGGAGGGTAACAATCATTCCTCCCAACTACCCAAGTTACATCCAATGGAAAATCTTCAACTCTCTTATAATAACAAAGGTGACAAATTCCTTAAATTCATAATGTTATAGAAATCATTCAACACCTTTGATAATATGAAGCTCGTAATTTTCTTTTCTAATTTTAATAACGTTGAAAAAAATTGTTAATCTTCTAAATTAAAATCAATCACCTCTTTATAATATATTTTATTTTAATTATTTAATATAATAACTTATTATTTAACAAATAAATTAAATTATTAATATCTTATTAATATAACACTTCAAATCCTCTTCCATTTTAAAAACTTTCATATCAATATTAGACTAATAATTTTTTACAAGCCATCCTTAAACAAGTCCTATATTGACTGTAATCATACTTCTTGTGTTGATTTTTTAAAAACCTTAGCCATCCTTATACAAGTCATGTTATTTTTTTTAGAAAGAAAAAACACTATAAACTTGATATTCATCATAAGAGAATCAAAGTTTTCATATACATCAGGTCAGCAATTGATTTTCCCAAAAAAACCTTTGCCCTATCCTACCTTCTAGTCGTAGCATCACTCGACTATAAAGTTTTTTTCCAATTACATGGCTTATATCTTTCAGAACAAAATCTAAGAATGAGACAAAAACTCCCAGAAAAAGGAGTACTTCTAAACAAAAACTAGAATAAGAGCTAAATGAAATTTAAAGCTAACTTGTTGACAACACTTATAAATAAGATATGGAGCCACTATCAATCAAGCGTCCATCCATAAGATCATCAAAATAAATGATGCCATCCATTTCCCTAATAGCCTTTTTTGATTGAAAATATGCCATTTGATTGAACTTATGATAGCCGTGAACAAAGGAAGTACCATGAAAGCTGTCAAATAGCTCTCTAACTTGGACACACCAATGCTACGAATTGAGAAATTTTAGATTGGAAATGATAGCAACCTAATTGATAATTGCACTTGAATCACTCGTTACCTGAAGATGAAGTAAACCTCTATGTTTTGCAAACCAAAAGAGGCCCCATAAGGCCAACCGTTTTGATTTGGTATTTGTTACTCTACCACATCCCATCCATAGATGAATGGAGTGATAATTATGTAATTGCAAAACCATACCAGCTCTGCACCAACCATTAATTTTAGCACCATAAAAAAATCCAATTGGAATTGAGTTGTCAAACTGAGGCTTAATTTGAGTAATGGCAGACTTAATTGGAGCTTTCTTGGCATATTCAAGGAAAATGCCAATCGAAGATGCACAAACCGAGAAAACAAAGGTCACTTTATCCTCAAATACCAATTGATTTCGAGCTTTCCATATAAACTAGATAGTAAAAAGAGGAAGTTCACTATAATTCACCAATTTATTAAACTAGTCAGCCAGACAATTTTGAAAGTTTGATCCCACCCAGTCATCATTATAGTTCATTATTTTGCAAATTTCCTTCCAAACCATGTGGAGAAAAGGACATAAAAGAAAAATACGGGAGACATATTCTAAATCTTCTTTACATAACAAGCAAATACATGGACCAAAGAATACTCTTCAAAGAAGGTTTCCCCACGATAGAATTTGATCTTGAATGCAGATCCATAGAAAACATTTTAGTTTTAGTGGGATATTCCATTTCCAAACTCACCGAGATCACCATGTCGGCTCCTTATCCCCAGCTAATTTAGAATAAGCCTTATAAACAATGTTAGTAGTGAGAAATCCATTAGCACCCTTCCAATCCCAAACAATAATATCCTATCTCTTTGACAATCTTATTCTAGCTTGATTGAGGGATAGAATGAAGAAATTCCATTTAGACGCCAGAGTATCAAACAATCGCAAATATTGAGCCTTAAAACCAATAAGAATTAGATCAATCCAACCACTGAGGATTTCTTTCTTGAGCAAGATACATAATATTTAATTTGTTAATATGGGCTAATAGAGATGCAGAAAATTTATAATTGTTGTCACAACCCATGTAGTGTACCCGACCCCAAAACTAAGGTCATGGGCACATGTAAACCCAAGGGAAGGTTGAATAAAGGTATTGTACAATGGAATAGGTTCAACCAAAAGGTTAGGCTAACATACCATCAAGCCAATTTAAAACAACATTCAACCATTAAATTAAATTGTGACACCTTAAAAGCAATTAGAAAACTCCCCCAAAAGCTCATGCAGATGCAAGACCGTGCAAGCATGAAAATGCAACCATATTTACAAGCTTATTAAAATGGGGCCTTAACATTATTAAAATATTAAGGGTGACCATAATCATACCAATAATACTATATGATTAGATTTACAAAATTCCTTGCAAACAATTACATCCAGAGCTTTCGGCCGTAAAACTATGAAATTACTACACATCCGTAATTCCAATTTAAGACACCTTCTTTAACAGTTTTTCATAGCTCATCAGATTAGATATGAATCTAACACCTACATCCATTCAATCATACAAAATGATAGGTATAGAGCTACCATATACAACCATTAATTTATACAAAATATTAGATCTACCAATTGCTATCAAGACCACTACTGGATCATTCGGCAAGCATCCAAATCCCTACAAAACCAGCCGGGGGTCCCAAATAGAAAGAATACCAGCTATATGGCACACTATACAACCACTAAAGGCGCACTATCAAGTTCATACACAACCATACAACTTCAAATAATCAACTCTACATAAAAACCATCCATTCAATCTGGTTTTTTAGCAGAAAAACCCATTTCCTAGCAGACAAAACTCAATATTTTCATTTGTAAAATCATATAGCAGATATGAACAGCCATGGAGGGCGCACTTGCACAGTAATATACAACAAATAACACATGTATAATCATATTTAAAGCTATCATAAATCTCGGTGGGTTAGCTCAAGTGGTTGAGAGCTGTGAGTTATAAGCAGAAGGTCTCGAGGTCAAATCCCCAAGTGGCTATGCATAGATATTTAAGGGCCTCACTTGATGTCCCCACCGGGTTAGGCCCTGTAATCAGGGCTAGTGGTTTACCTTGGGCACTATCCTCGAAATGGGGGGAAGTACTTGAGGGTTTTCCCATGACATGTTCCAAGGGAAAAAATAAAATAAAATTCAAGCTACCATCAAGATCACATCTCAAAATCAAGGAGAAAACACCAATTTCCAAGCAGGATTCCTCAACCAATGTTATGAAAACCAAGCATTTTCATATGTAATTTCATCCATAGATCTGATCAACCATAGAGGGTGCATTTGCAGAGTAATATATAGAAAATAACACATGAACAAACATATTTCAAGCTGCAATCAAGATCATATCTAAAAATCAAGGAGAATATACCAACTTCCAAGCAATTAAACCATCATATTTGCATCCAACCATTGATATCTCTACTGAGCTTTTCAACAGTAAATAGTTCATCTATGGAAACAGTGGAAACATCATATAAACATATGAATTTACTAAAAAAAATAAACTAATTATCTTATTAATGTGCAACTGGAATCAATCGGACCATGTACCACCCAACCGGATGCACTTCCAAGCCATATCTTACTTTAACAAGCCACCCCCGAGCTGAGGCCACATATCCACAACATAGGTGCACTCAAGGATAGCTCAAGTATTGGTTTGGGAATCCACAAATCAATTCCTCGCCACCTTCTTTATCCTCCACCCCACTAACAGGTGCAATGGCAATCCCTTCACCCCCTAGGTTCCTCATGACATCTCCATTGACCATCGGGATTTATGTGCAAGTCCAGGATAGAGAAAAGTAGTGGATGTGCATGAAATATAACAGAGTTGTCCAGGATTTCCACAAACACCATATAATATCATGATTCACAATGCTTCAAGCACAAGGTCCATTCACATAGCAGAGCATGCATGGCTTCCCAAGCTCACAAGATTACCAAGCTCTCAACGTCAATGGCATGAATAACCAAGAACAACCAACAATAATCAACAACCTTAACCAAGGAGATCAACCATGGATTTATAGACAAAAGAATGCAATTCAAACCCCAATGGGGTCAAATCAAACCAAGGTAAGCCAACTTGAGTCAACCCAAGGGGGGTTAACTCAACCACAAGAGGCTAACTTGAATCCAACCCAAGTAATTCTATTTCAAGGAGAGTGGATCCAAGTCATTCCACCCAAATCAAATTCATGTGTGGACACTTCATCCATGTAGAGGAATTCAAAATAGTGAGGCGAGGAGTTACACAAGACAAAGCATCTTCCCAAAATAACAAAGGAGGGGTTACACAAGGAGTTACACAAACCAAGGCTAAAAATAGCTAGGGAGGGCACACTTGTTTAAGTGGGGGCTACCAAACCAAGTATAACCTCCAAAAAGGAATTAAAAAACCACAAAAGGGGCTCAATTGACAAGTGGAATCCACCTAAGCACCAAGGAGGGTGCATTCACCAATGGAGGTCCACTAAATCATGAATTAGGCTCAATAGTACTGACATAGGCTAAAATAATCAAAAGTTGAGTCCGTTGCACAATGTTTGGGTGATCATCAACTAATAAAGTCATTAAGGCATAAATACAAACCAAGCTCAACCAAACAAGTTCTAAAGTGCTAGGAATGTCCCCATTCCCCCTCACATTGTGGATCTATGCCTCGCATACTCTTTTGTGGTCTCCGGTGTGCCAATTGTTTTTATTAATGAATTATTTACAAAAAAAAATGCCTCTTGGTCCTTAAAGACCCTTGTTCCGGCACCTTGTGCCAAAATAATAACAATTATTACATATGTCTATGGCTTAACATATGGGGCATTACATTCCCCCCACCTTAAACAAGGCATCATACTTGATGCATAATACATACATGCCTTTACAAAAGGGTAACAGACATGCCCATACATGCCTTAGAAAGATAGCATCCTTCAAACTCTCACAGACATGCCCATACATGCCTTAGAAAGATAACATCTTTCTCGCCACAATACTTCAATCCCCACCACAGGGTCTTCAAACTTCATTACAAGGCCTTCAAACTTCAACAAGGGTACATCCACCTAAAAATCATATTTCAATCATCCATATGATTAACATCTGGCATAAAAATATATGACACATGCTATTCTTCAACAAGGATACTTTCTTCACATTCTAACAACACACGGTTAGCAACAACATGTATACATATTGTTCAACAAGATACATAAATACATCTCCAAAATAAAATATACATGAGATAAGATCTAATTATCACATGAAATATTTCAATGGTACAACATAATAAATTCCTTTTTATTCCATTTCACTCCACCTATGACACGTGAAATACATCAAAGGTATACGAAATCAAAACACTTGAAATGCATTGACCTGAAAAAGTGTTCTAATCCATTTTAGATTGAATTTCAATCATGCATTATGTACATACTCTAAGTTACTTGGAAAGCATGAACAAAGATTACTAAGATACTTCCAATACAAGAAAATACCACAAGCTATTCTTTCATAATATATAGCTATTCTTTCATAATATATATATATATATATATATATATATTAAACCGAGATACTTTCAACAAGGTCATAAGGACATTCAAATCACAAAGATCACACAGATATTCCTAACAAAGAACATAAGGATACTCAGGTCATAAGAATACCTTTGTAACAAAGATCAGAAGGATACAAAGACCACAAAGATACTTTTCGACAAGGATCACATAAACACTTTAATGCAAACATGCAAAGCAAACTCAAACCCAACAGTTCAATTTAACTAGGAAACCAAAAAGGGTCATAACAACTAGCAGCTAAACAAGATCTCCAAGAATTGGGGCTTCTTGAATGTTGTTGATCCTTTCTGCATTGCTTCCCCTCCGAGGACAATTCGTATCATAGTGGTTCACTTTAAATTTCCAACATTCTATAGGCGGTCTTGATCATTCATCTCTTCTGGCTCTGCTTTGTTCTGGTTGTTCTTGCTGATTATTGTTTGGAGGCTGAAATATTTTATTCGTATGCTCTTGCTTGTCTTCTTTCTTATCCTTCCGGTCTTTATGATGTGGATTTTTGTTCTTATTTTGATCATACAAATGTTTGGACTTCCAAACAATTTCTTTAAGGCTCTTCGGTCTGTCATACTGAATCTTGTCTCTATAGAAATTTGGTAGACCACTGAGAAACCTTTGAATCTTCACCTTTTCATCCTTCACAAAATATGTATTCTTCAGAAGTTTTAAGAACCTCTTCTCATAAGCTTCCACGGTCATGCTTCCTAGCTTGAGTTCAAAGAAGTCTTCCATCTTCTTGTCATAGTAAAATTCTGAGAGATACTCCCTCTGGAAGTACTTTTTGAATTTCCTCCAAGAGATTCTTTCTTCATCAATGTCCTTCAGCTTGACCAACTGATCCCACCAAATAGAGGCCTTACCTTGCAAGTGGTATAAAGATACCCTTGCTTCCATGTTTAGTGAGTACTAATGCAACTAGAAAAATTCCTCAGTCCCAACAACCAGGCTTCTGCTTCCTCTCCTTGGTTTGCTTCTCCATCAAAGGTTGGAGGCTTGATTCTTCTTAGTTCACCCACCAATTCATTCCTCCTATTCTTGTATCTAACTGGGGATCTTTCAGGACCACTTTATGAATTGCTTGATGAGTACCTCCCCCTCCTTACTGCAGAGGGAATACGATGATGTCTCCTTGAAGATGATCGAGACCTCTCCCGATCTTTCCTTGGTACTTTATCTCTTGGTGTGGTTCTTTGTAGTTGTTTTAGATCATGCATGACCCGTTCTTGCATATGAATGACTCTCTCATTGTTTTCTCTGCACTTTCTTATTGATTAGATTCCAGGCTCAAGGGTTTGGTGCTTCTCTTGTGCCCATATTACCCTTCTTCCCTTAGCCTGACAAACTTCTCTTCAAGACTGTATGGATTCATCAAACTGCATATCCTATCCCTTTACTAATTGATTAACTGACACTGAAAGCTGCGATGTGTTCATTTTCAATCATTGTTAGCAAACCAACATGTTCATCCATTAATCATACTACTTTTCATTGATTTCTCTATTGAGTTTTTCAACGGTAAATAGTACAACTATGGCAACAATGGAAACATCATATCAACATATGAATTTACTTTAAAAAAAAAACCACTTATCTTATTAATGTGCAACTGGCATCAATCAGACCACGTACCACCCAACCAAAGGCACTGCCAAGCCAGATCTCACTTTGATAGGACACACCTGAGTTGAGGCCACAGATCCACAACATAGGTGCACTCAAGGATAGCTCAAGTATTAGTTTGGGAAGTCACAACCCAATTCCTCACCACTAGCTTTCTCCTCCACCCCACTACTAGGTGCAATGGTAATCCCTTCATCTCCTAGGTTCCTCAGAACATCGCCATTCACCATTAGGATTTATGTGCAGGTCCAGGACATAGATAAGTAGTGGACATGGAGGAACTATAATAGAGTTGTCTAGGCTTTCCAAAAACACCATACAAGATCACATTGCTTCAAGCACAAGGCTCATTCACATAATAGAGCATACATGGCTTCCCAAGCTCACAAGCTTACCAAGCTCTCGACATCAATGGCATGAACAACCAAGAAAAACCAACAATAATCAACAACCTTAACCAAGGAGATCAACCATGGATTTATAGACCAAAGAAGACAATTTGAACCCCAGGGGGATCAAGTCAAACCAAGGTAAGCCAACCGGAGTCAACCCAAGGGGGGTTAACTCAACCACAATAGGCTAACTCGAATCCAACTCAAGCAATTCAAATTTCAAGGAGAGTGGCTCCAAGTCACTCCACCCAACTCAAATTCATGTGTGGACACTTCATCCAGGTAGAGGAATTCAAAATAGTGAGGTGAGGAGTTACACAAGCCAAAGCATCTTCCCAAAATAGCAAATGAGTTACACGAACCAAGGCTAAAAATAGCTAGTGAGGGTACATTTGTGCAAGTGGGGGCTACCAAACCAAGTGTAACCTCCAAAAAGTAGTTACAAAACCACCAAAGGGGCTCAATCAACAAGTGGAATCCACCCTAGCACCAAGGAGGGTGCATTCACCAAGGGAGGTCCCCCGAAATCATGAAGTAGGTTCAATAGTACCGACATAGGCTAAAATAATCAAAAGTTGGGTCTGTTGTACAATGTTTGGGTGATCATCAACTAATAAAGCCACCAAGGAATAAATACGAACCAAGCTCAACCAAACAAGTTCTAAAGTGCTAAGAATGTCCCCATTCCCCCTCACATTATGGATCCATGCCTCTTTTGTGATCTCCGATATGCTAGCTATTTTTATTAATTAATTATTTACAAAATAATAATATCTCTTGGTCTTTAAAAACCCTTGTTCCAACACCATGTATCACAACAATAACAATTATTACATATGTCCAAAGCTTAACATACAAGAGATTACAACCCACAAAATGGTCAATGCCAATAATCACTTGATTGCCATTACCAATCTTCCATGATATGCATTCAACCAACTTCAGAAAAGACTTAACCATCACTCTCCAAACCGTCGAAGTATTATAAACATTTTTAATAGACCTCCTAATCCAATCCACAACTGAGCATACTATAGTCATACTTCATGAGTCCTTTTATCTTTGTAAATATTATTTAATATTTATTAACATTTAATTCTATATTAATTCTCACTTTATGATTATTATTTGATATGAAGAAAAAACCATTTTATGTTAATTCTCATTCTATTTTAATGGAATTTTGAACCCTAGTTTGATATTTCCATGTCTCGTGGCCCTATCTTATCTCCATGAGAAAAGTTCACTTTATATTAATTTATATTCTCTTTTCGTTGAGTGTTTGAACCATAATTTTATATTGAAATGTTTCATTGTTATTTGCAAAATTTTATTATTTTATGGTTTTTTTATCATTTCAATATTAGTTGAATGTTTGAACCATGATTTTATATTGTAATGTTTCATTGTTATGTGCAAAATTTTATTATTTTATAATTATTTTATCATTTTAATATTAAGTTGTGAATTGAATTGATGTATAAGATTTTGTTTTTATTTTTTTATATAATAATTTAATCATTTAATTTATGAAAATATATATACTTTCCAAACTATTAAATCCAATTTTTATAAATTTTTTTATTATAACACTTATAAAATTTGATTTTTCTTTTCTTTATATCTTGTGCTCTAAAGGCTTCTTAATGATCTGTTTGTTTGCCTTTTAGAATTCGCTTTTTTACTTTTTTACATAAATTTTCTTTATTTACAAGATTGTCATAAAATTTCAATTCAATTTTTTTTCCCACATGTTTTAGTACTTACTATCATTTCAACATTAAATTATAAACTATATTAAATTCGTGTTTTAATCATAAGATTTATTTCATAAAAATAAAAATTGCAAAAACTTTCATAAAATTCCATTTTATTAAATTACAAAAACTTTAATAAAATTATAATTCATTTTTTTTCTAAATTTAATTGTTTCTCACTTTAAATTATGAATTATATCAATATTGTGCTTTGTGTGGCCTAGCTCCGTAACTTATCGTTATCATTCAACACTAAATGAAATTTAAATCTACTTTAAATTTTACAATGTAAATCATATAAATTAAAAATGTAAATCATACAAATTAATAAAAATATGTTGATAATATCATTATAGATGTGACATTTGGGCTTATGCATACAATAACCTTGTAGTTTATATATGTAAAGCATGTATTCTCTTTTATAAAATGTACATTATTTAAAAAAAAAAAACATCTATAACAACACAGTGTATGATTCCTAGTATAGTTATCTATAATTTCATTCCAGACCTAACATACTACCAATACAATATTATAACCTAAGTGTTGTTTCCATTAAAAAACATGTTGTTACTATAATTTCATTCCAGACTTAACATACTACCAATACAATATTATAACCTAAGTGTTGTTTCCATTAAAAAACATGTTATTCATGAACGTTGGAGATTTTATTTTATTATTATTATTATTAAATATGCAGTAATGGTAAAAGCCTGTTGTCATTCATGAACGTTGAGAGATTTCATTTTATTATTAAATATGTAGCAATGTAGGGATTTGTACATGTTCAATGTGGGCCTCAAAGAAATCCCTTTTGAAAAAATTGATGATTAAAAATAAAATGTGGTCCATAAAAAGTCCATGTGCTCTTGGATATATGAGTCAAAATCAACCTTTATCTTTTTTCATTTCCCTCAAAGATCATGATTCTTTTCTTTTTTCTATCCCCTCAAAAATTATGATTGATTCTCAATGCTAGCTGTTGGAAGATATAATATCATATCAAATCATTAAGCTAGAACTAGTAGCATGGTCAATCATTACAATCTATTAGACCCTGCTCATTTGTCTAGATGTCATTTTGTTGGGTCAATGACATTTGATATTGATGAGCTTTCCAATTAATGTAAAGAGCACTAAGAATTGTTATTATAAGTACACAACTTCTCAATTTATCCCAATCACCATCAATGCATAATCCATGTGATCTAAAAAACAACTTATAAGAGACTACATCCCCTCACTGTATAGTCCATGTAGTCTATAAGAACATTTATAAGAGACTACAACCCCTCTACAAAAACAACTTATAAGAGAC
This sequence comes from Larix kaempferi, assembly GCA_027924585.1. Lineage (NCBI taxonomy): Eukaryota > Viridiplantae > Streptophyta > Pinopsida > Pinales > Pinaceae > Larix > Larix kaempferi. Next base: position 151,069 of record BSBM01000720.1, on the reverse strand, counting down.
TACAACCCCCCTAAAAAACAACTTATAAGAGCCTACAACCCCTCTACAAAAACAACTTATAAGAAACTACATCCCCTCAATGTATAGTCCATGTGGTCACAAGTCCATGTAGTCTGTAAGAACGTTTATAAGAGATTACATCCCCTCTACAAAAACAGCTTATAAGACACTACATCCCCTCAATGTATAGTCCATGTGGTCACAAAAACGTTTGTGAGAGATTACATCCCCTCTTCAACAATTGAAGAACCTTTCTTTCTTAAGAACACTTTATAAGAGACTACATTCCCTCTTCATCAATTTAACCACCTTTTTCTCTATCTTTATCTCTAGTTTTCCATTGCCACCAACACCAATATCAACTTCCATGTTATTCATTTATTTACTGATACCTATGTCAAACTCCATGTTATTCATTTACTTAGAGATGGTTATGTAAAAAAAATACTAGATGGATTTTGTAAGTTTTTTTAGTTGTTAACATGCATACTCACATACCATTTCATTCATAGATTTTTAGGAAGAAGGCTAAATGTTTTATGAATATGATTTTTTTTGGTTTGTCATCAACAAAATCCAACCATACAATTTTGACCAAAATTGCACTTTTAAATTAATAAAAGTGTTGTTTTCAATGTAAAAGTAGATGCAACACCCTCAATACCCCTATTACAACTAGATTATAAAATGCTAACATTTGATATACGCAATTCCATCATAATGATTCTTGTGAAAGTTCAAGTTAAAATAACCAATATCTCTTCACTTGCTTTAAGTACAAAAAAAAAGTAAAAAAAAATCGGAGGAATGGTCACTTGATCAGTTCATCTTGGAGGGTTCTTTAGATGTTTTCTAGTTATAATTTTTGTGGCTACTAACTATCTTTTTTGGCTATTTATAAACTTTTTTGTGGGTCGGTGGTCTCTTTTTTGTGCAGGTTATCTCTGATTACCAACAACTTGTTGGTTTTTGGGGGGAATATACATTTGTCGGCTTCTACTTAGCGGCCTTGGGTTATTGCTTTTTTTGTTCATGTGTTTTTTCCCGTTCTTATGGTCATTGGCCTCTTTTGGTACTTTGGCCTTGACTTTGGATGTATTGCTCGTGCGAGACTGTTTCTTTTGTTTTTGGTTATTTTGGTCTCTTTTGTTGGGCCTTGTGGTGGTCTTGTTTTGTCCCTGGAGGACCATGTACTTTTATTGTTGTGATCTTTGTTACTATTTTTTCCACATATGAGTCACGGCTCTTGGCTCCCCATGGAACGTTCTATGGAACTTGTTTTCTTATCATACTATTTTTAATACAATGGTATCGACTTTTTTCGTTGAAAAAACAGTACAAACAAAAACCAATTCATAAAATGTTTAGACTATAATTACTTATAAGTTATAGTTTCATAAAGTTCCAAGAAACATAAAAATAGTGGAGCATATGAAACCTATTATTTATAACTGTTTTTTTTTGTTTGCTGGAGTGCCTGTTACTTGTGGGAGTAGCTTGTGGTCTAAGAAACCACGACCCAAGGGAATCTAAGTCGTCAAAATCAACCAGGGATCGCACTCGGCCTGGGCCACACCAACCCTTAACATGGTTGGATTTTTAGGTGTCTCCTCCCACTACCGTGGAGTTTCGAACCCTGGGTCGCCTAACAAACGAGACCCTCAGAAACCAATCCGACTAGTAGGATTTGTCTATTTATAAATGACTGTTAATTTAAGCCCAATCTTCATTTATCCAAACAACATGAATGACCCATCCCTTCTATGGTTGATGTTGTCTTTAGATTGCACTACTTCTATTGAGAGGCTCAAATATCTTATTCATTTTTTCTAAAATAAAAAAAAATCTTTTATTTTTATAATCCAAGTTAGATAAATAAAAAATCTCTTTTTTTTTTCAATCCAAGTTAGATATATTTTTTTTACTGAATTTAATATCAATATTTTAATTATTAAACAAAATTTAACTTCCAAAACAAACTATTCTAAAAAAGATCACATCAATGCTATAAAATCTCATGAGCTGCATAGTGAAATAGGGCACTGGACAATTCCTAAAATACCATGGGTGGAAAGAATTTGCCATCTTTATGAGATTATGAGCTTTGAGAATGAAAGTCACTTGATCTTATAGTGCCTTGCGTACACTCACATTAACTTACAGTTTCATAATCTTTGCTACAATACAAACTTCCCTAACCTTCTAATATGTCAAAGCTATAGCAACCTAGGAACGCTTATTTATAAACTTTTTGAGCATAGGAATAAAATTTTATAAGAAGACAAATAATTCGTTTCATTTCTCTTAAAATCCGATAGACCAAATTAATTTAAATGAACATTAACCATCATTATCATCATCAAAATAAATTTAACCATAAACCAACTTATATAAATTTTTGATTTAACCATAAACCAACTTATATAAATTTACAATATCCTATCCATACATTATAACTTAACAAATTCTGTTATCCGTGGATAACCCTCACTCCTATCATTTATCATTCAAATAATCTGTTTTACAATTGATACTTATTCTAAACTTATAGACAATGATTATTGCGTCCAAAAGGGGAAACAACGGACCACTAGAGTTAACCACCTTAAGTTCTTTTTTTCATAATTCATATATATATCATTAATAAGATAAATATTTAAATTTATAAAAATCTATTAATTTTAATATAAATATTTATTGGGCAAGATTTTTATATAATTTCAAATAATTTGTCTTCCTTACTTTGATGTGATTGTCAATCATATAAATGCCATGTTTTTAGAGGTTTTCTCTTATTTGTAAGTGTTTTTTGTTTTTATTTTCTTTTCATCGAAAAATATAACTTACTTTTAATAGAGGAAATAGTAAATAAACACTACATCATTTGGGCAATAAACAATCCAATAAAGAAGTTCCAATTGCCATACCCAATGGCCAAAGTCAAACAGTCAATACGGACAACCTTAACATAAATCAGGTGATATCCACACCAACACAAACACAGACCAGAACAAAAATGGAAAACATCCAGTCCTAAGATAGGGCACATCAAGCCCACCAAAGAGCCAATAATACATCTGCAAGGCCAAGACCGAAGAGGCCAACACAAGAAAAGAGTCCCAAAATAGTTGGAGACCACCTAGAAAGCAAAAACCCAATAGGATGTTGGATGACCAAGAGCTAATCACTTGCAAAGAGATAAGTGCCTCAATATAAATATATAAGACCCAAAGGAAGCAAAACAGTGGAAAAAACTAGGACCAATACAAGTCCACAGAGCCATAGGAAAGACGATGATCATTGCACCACTCTTCCCACAAGAGTAAACCCACCGAAGAAGTCAGTGCCAAGTTAGAGAGCAAGTTTGGCTCGTGATTGCACTCATGAAAGACATGTGTAAAATGGATATGATGAAAGGCATTAATAATGAGCCGAACTTCGTCCAACCAAAAAGAGAGGACCATCACATAAGTTATTCATAAAATATTGATCATTTCTTTGGGTGGTTCATTTTTTTTTTCAATTTGATGTTATAGAAGTTTTGATCTTTTTAATATTAAATTTAATGTTAAATTGGAAAGATTAATATTAAGTTTAAAGCTAAGTTGTGAAAGATTAATAGTAAGTTTAATGTTAAGTTATGAAAAAATACAAGGTTAATTTTTTGGATTTTCTCTAATTTGTGACTATTATATTTTACCAAAATCACAAAGAAATTTAAGATATGTTTTCAATATTTATGGATGATATAGTTAATTAATATAGATTCATCTTTAATTCATATTTATTAAGCATCAAGAGGGATCCAATTTTTTGAGGTGTAATTTTTTTAAACTTAATTTTTTCACACATTAAATAAAATCATCCCTCAATAAATTGGATCCCATAGATTTTTAATAGATCCCAGTTTAAGATGGATCTATGTTGGTTTTAATTTTATTTTTATTTTTAGTAGACATAAAAAAATTTAATTACTTTTATTTTTGATAAATTAAGAACCGACATGAAAAATGTAACTTGACAAATGTGATAACATATCTCTCTTATTGAATTGTAAGCACCTGGATACTCTAAGTGCAATAAATCTATAAATATAGATTAACATATCTAATTTCATCATTCCAATGCTTAGCCTAACAACACTAACTTCTATGTATTTTGCAATAAGTCTTAAATATCTTTTAAATTAAAAATTAATTTTTAATATTAATTTTAGTAACATGTAATCCGCACCACCCTTTAATATTAATTTTATGAATATGGTTGTCCAAAATTTCATTCTGGTTTGGGTATAAGAAATTATTATATTCTTGTACCCTAGGTTTCGGATCCATCCATTTATTTGGTTTTTGTCATGGTGTTAGGGATGAACATTGGAAATATAATAAAAAATATAAATATTAATGTCATGGCGTTAGGGATGGACATTGGAAATATAATAAAAAACATAAATATTAAAATGTAGTTACTAAAATTTAAATCATTTCGCGTCAAAATTGAAATTATATTTATAATAAATAAATAATTTTTAATTTAAAAAAATAATAATAAATTTCAACAAAATTAATTATTACTAAGGACAATGCTTACGCCAATGTGCCAACTTCGCCAACGTTTATGATACAAGTAGTTGTCCTTGTCTTAATATAGCTTAGAGTTTTTTTTTTCACTGAAAAATATAACTTACTATTAATATACGAAATAGTAAATGTTGCCAACTGTCAGAACAAACCATACATCTCATCACTGCCGTGCAGTACATGTGTCATGTGAAAACAATTGGCCACAATGCCAACAGCCACAAAGAAACCCATAAAATGTTCCATATGTTCATACATAAAAACATGAACCCCTCCCGTAGGAGAAACAGGTCCATCGGCCCCCAGATGCCAACCAAGTGTCTCATCAAAATCAAAGTTCACAAATGTAACCAACAGCCAGTGCTGCCAAAACCAAAAAAGATATATGTCCAGTATGCTAAGTAACAAACATAAACAGATAATCCCATACTATAAGGCCGCACATAGGAGTATACAAAAAGTCCAACAAGGAGTTGGAATCAGCCCCTATGTGATATCTGCACATAGAAACTAACAGCGAACATAAGTATAACAGCTCATAAAGGAAAACAAAACAGCAACATCAAATAACTACATGAGAAAGTAAAGAGCCAAGAAAATCAAGACCAATGAAGATGATGTGAGCCCTGAGAAATCAAAGAGTCATCCCGCCAATCCTGCCACATAATGACCCCAAGCTCCAAGGAAAGTGCCTTGAATTTTAACGTATGAGGAAAGTGCCACATAATGACCCCTATGTGATATAGCTTAGAGTTATAACGTATGACTTGAATTTTAATATTAGTTTTTATGGTCATGGAGTCAACCTTGTATAGCTGTCCACAATTTCATTCTAGAGTTAACATTTTACGATTACAATATTATAATTTAGGTTTTGTTCCCATTCTCAAAAATCGTATGGTTTTGGTTTTGTTCCCATTCTCAAAAAAATCATATGGTTTTGGAGTTTTATTTTTATTTTTTTAATGATACCAAAATATATGTTAACGCTTTTTAGGTATATCTAGAATTATATTCATTATTTTTATGTTGTCTTATATATACAGAGATAGAGGACAACGCCAACTTCTAACTTCTATGTTTCCATATGATTTTGGATTTTTTTATTTTTCAATGATACGAGGAATATGTCAACACTTATTATTTCAGAGAAGGAAGGTATATTTAGAGTTACATTCATTACTTTCATATATATATATATATATTCACTGCAGAATTTAATTTATTATTAATATGCAAAATAGTAAATATGTCCAATTGTCATGAGAGTACATAGAAATATCTAGACCAAACAATACCAGAGGTATCGGTCCATGGCTATCAAAGGCGCGATCACTAAGTGGAGCCAACCAAGAGTCCAATGAATGGCCCAAATTATATCAGCCCCCCAAGGCACATGGGGAGATCCAGTGGTCAAATCAGCAAATCTGCCACCCGCAAATTACATGAGAAATATTCAACATTACAAAAATAAAATAGTAGTCTAGAATCGGAACCAGCCGAAATACCAATGGCCCATCAAATGCCATAGACGGAGCCAGGGGGAGATATCAGTTCGTACAGTCCCAGAATCGAGATATAACAAGTTCCAAAGTTACATAAGGACGAAGCTTAACAGCAAAAATGTTAAGTATAAATATAGCCGCATAATAGTTTTATAACTGGCAGCCCAACGAGGAGTTGGGATCAGCATCAAGATTAAGGACCTGCAAATAGTAATATCAATCGCCGATACATATATTAAAACTGCTAACATCAAAAAACTAAATAGGCTGACAAAAATAGAAGACAAAAATCATGACCAGTGTAAATGAAAAGAACCATGGGAAAAGAGCAAGTCCTCCCACCATTCCTGCCAAAATATGTGTCCCTCCAAAGAGGTCAAGGCCCGCTTGGAGAGCATATCGGCCTTAGTATTCACCTCTCTGAAGATATGAGAAAAATGTGTATGTTCAAAATCGGGAATCAAACTCCGAGCCGCATCCATCCAATGGGAAAGTAGCAGAACATTAAGAGGAGAGTTACCCAATGCCCAAGAAATAATAGACATAGAATCACCCATAACCACGAGAGAAGATATCTGTCGGGAGCGAGCAAAATATAGCAAGAGCCAAAGGGCGCATAACTCCCCCGCGAGTATTGGATCCAATTCCCAGATTGAGCCAAATATGGAAGTAACAAGTGGTGGATATGTGTAATACTGCCCCAGCCCCACACACACCAGGCCCTCCAATAGCGGCCCCATCAAAGAAGTCACATGGGTATATCAAGATAGGAGGAGCCAAACGTTTATCCGTGCCCAAATCAATCCTACTGATCCCCTGGCCATGAATTGAGGTATATTCCTTGAAAGCAGCCAGAGTTCGACAACAGATCCAATCCCGGTGAGGCATAGACTCCTCAAAGATTCAAGCATTCCGAACCTTCCAGATCTCCCCAAATCATGAAGCATAACAAACACCAACCTTTATGCTTTTCATTGATTTTATTATTATTTTAGATTTTTTAAAATCATAATTGAATTTTAATTTTATTATTAATTTTATGAACATGTAAACAATCTTATGGTTGATGAAAGATATATAATTATATTGAGGATTTGTTTTGATAGTGGAATTTCTTTTTCAAATTATAACAAATAAGATAATAAAATAAAGTTGATGAGTTCAAAATAGATTTATATTAAATAAAAAAAAATAACAAAATTCTTAAAAAATATGAAAAAGATCATAATAAATTTTTCATATGACTAGGATAATGAAGAAGAAGATTAATGTGCACAAAAACTTAGTTGTTTATCAAACCTTAATAAGATATATAAAAATTAATTAAATTAATATAATTAATAAAATATATAAAAATTAATTAAATTAATATAAAATTATATTCCTATGATCAAACTCTTACTATCCCAAACCCATCAACATATAATCAATGTTTGAAAACAAAATTTACTTATACAAAAACCACCTTCCCTTTTATCACTTTTAACTACTTTCTTGGATATTTCATTGGCATTGGATATTTCATTTCAATTTTATATCGTCCAAATACTAACCATCATTTTCCCACATGAGCAAAGAAATTAACAATTGCAAGAGAATTAGTAAATGGGTTTTGTAAGTTTCTTCATTGATAACATTGCACATTCGTAGGATTTATTCATCCATCTAAATATCGTTTTGTATGGTTCCAAGCACATTAATGGCATGTGAAGCTTCCATTATTTAATGGCTTTCGAACTCAATATTTATGTATATCACAAATGCTTACCAACATGGATTATTTTTCTCATTGTATCATTATTGTTGATTATTAAAATTGTCATGTTATTATGAGGAGACTCACTTCCAAGGAAATGAAGATATCTTACTATTGGTTAGTTTAACACTTCCATCATTATTTATTTTTAAATATTATATATTTATTTTATTAATTTAAAGTTTTTTATTTTTATTTTGAGATGACAAATTCATGATCTTTAACATGAATGTTTTTTTTCTCTTGTATTATTATTGTTTTTTCTCTTGTATTATTATTGTTGATTTCATTTATTAATAAAATTGAGATGTTATTACTTAAAAGCTCCATTCCAACTTCTATGTCCAAGGGAATGAATATACTTTACCATTTTTATTAGCTATTAAATCTTAAATTTTATATGATCTATTTTATTTTCATTGATTTTAAGTTTTTTATTTTTAGCTGAAAAATTTAAAAGGTATAAAAATATTAGCTTACCATTTTCATTAGCTATTAAATTTTAAATCTGAAATCATCTATCTTATTTTCATTGATTTTAAGTTTTTTATTTTTAGCTGAAAAATTTAAAAGGTGTAAAAATAATTTTGTGTTTATGATGTATTCAATTTTTATTCTGAATATAGGAGATTTATTTTCATTAATTTTAAGTTTTTTATTTTTAGCTGAAAAATTTAAAAGGTGTAAAAATAATTTTGTGTTTATGATGTATTCAAATCTTTATTCTGAGTATAGGAGATTTATATTTGATCCTTTATCAATATTAGATATGATTTTTGGTCACCTTAGTGAGTGGCAAAAGCTCATTGATTAACTCATTTTTAATTTTCATGAAGTAGCATATACAAGTTAAGATGGCCTTGATGCTTTGTTAAACATTTTAAAGTTTGTTTATAAAGATATCCAATAAAGAGAGGGATAAAAAAAAGTGTGGATTTTTTTTATTGTTTAAAAACTTTCAATTTAACATAATTTTATGCTAATTTATTTAATCTATTATGATTTTAATTTTTTTTTTTTAATTTTAGTTTCTTATCATTATCCATGTATATAAGTATGTACAAAAAACTTTGTGTTTTCTCCAACTCTAAATTGCAAGAGCACCTAACTTCTCTCAAAGAAATTAAAGAATTTTTTTTTTTCGTGTTATTGTTAATCATCTTATATAACAGTTACTATATCATAAGTTTGGAGTCTAATGGCGAGGTTTAGGGTTTTGTGTCTGTGGTGGCTTGTATGAACCATAAAGGTGTGGGAGGATTCAACAACTAACTACTCACTTAATGAAGTGGTAAGATGAAGTGACTGCTAGTTAAGGCTATGGTCAGAGGTTGGTGGATTGTTGCTCTATTTTCCTGGGGATTATCCCTGTTTCCGATCTTTGGTTAAGTATTTTAATGGTTGTTAGTAGACGAGATGAAGATGGTACTATTTCTGTGGTTTTTATAACTTCGTATGATGTCTGGATTTCATATTTACTAGACACCTAGTCCCTTGGTTGTCTTTTCAACGGTCTTCATCAGTGCGGGGGGCGGGGGGGGGGGGGGCTTCAAGGCATTTTTCTTGGCCTTTTTTTGATGGATCCTTTTCCCCAAAGGAATTCGTGAAAATGAGCTTCTCGTCTCTTTCTGGACTTTTTGTTTAAGCTATCCCTGATGAAGCCCTTTCTCCATATGAGAAGGGGTTAGTTTCGTCGTTGGTGCATTTGCAAGGAGGACCTGGTATTTCGATGGCAGCTTGGTATACCCATATACTTTCATATTCTCAGCAAAATTAGGGGAGCATTGATTTTGTATGCCCTAACCTTTTGAATCATAGGTCTCCTCTGTTGCAAAGTGTGGAGGCGGTGATGGAAAGGGATATATGACATTAAAAGTTCTCTCTCACCAAAAGTTAAAAGGGTCTCCTATCCAGAGAGTTCGGAAGTGTATCAAGAGAAAGTCATATGAGGTAAGGCTTGTTTTAGGTGTGAACGTGACTCTAAATGAGGCCATCTTGCTGTCATAGGTTGCATTGGCTGGTCGTTTTGGACGACATAGTATGAATATGGTGACCTTCAAAACCTAGGTAAATGACACTTGGGGAGCAGTCTTGGCTTATGCCCCTTGATGCTTTACGATGGCTAAAGGTTGGTTGGGGGTGACCCTTTGAACCCTTGAGGATGTGGTGAATATTTTGGATGGAGTGTGGTACTGGAAAATAGTTGCTTTGAAGCTCCGAAAGTGGACTCTGTTTTTCGATGCACGAAGGAAGAAGTCCTATAAGCACTCGGTCTGGGTTAAAATGCCAGGTTACCTCCAGAACTATGGACTTTGAAAATATTTGAAAAAATAGGTTAGGTTTTAGGTGTTTTTTAGGCAGCTAAACTCAATTTCTAGACAACTGGAATTATGACAATTGCATGCATTCTGGTGGAATTGGACTTCCGTGATGGTATTCCAGAGGAGTTGTTCATTACAATTGGTCATTATTCACATGCTTAGATCCTTGAATACACTAGGATCCCTTTCTGTTTGAATAGATACCACTCCCATGGACACATGGTGTGTGAATGCCCTCTTTCATTCCAAAAGAAAGTCTGGAGAAAAAAGACAAGGTCGGTTACACCTCTCTCGGTGGATAAAAATATATTCATTTTGGGTCTTTCTCAGGAGTCCGGGGCACTTAGGGTTTCATCGAAGGATGACATGGTTGAAGTGTTTTGCGAAAATACTGTGTCAAGACAGTTGGCGATAGGATCTTTGTCCCAAACTAGCTTTGCCAAGATTTTCCCCTATGAAAGAGGAGGCATGTTTAGTCCCCCTTTCACAAAATATTTTTAAACAGTTTTTGGTGAATCATCTTCAACTGGGATTGAAGATTCCTGGTCCTCATGATTTGGATTTTAGTTTTAGAGAAGATAATGGAGGGTTCAACCTTTTAAAATTTGATAACTCAAGAGATATGGAATCTCCCTAGGCTTCTCAGGTAGTCTTAAACTTTGTTTTGGATGGAGGTTCTTCTCCCATGGAAAGGGATCTTCCTTCTCTTAAGTCTCAATGTCTTTTATTGACTTATGGAAGCCTTGTTTATATTAAGGAGAAAGAGGTTGGTCTTCATTTGGACCTCTCACCTGGTTTTAAGGTTGTTTCTTCGAATATTTATCAACTATCCCTGATTTCTCTTGGTATGGAGTCCGACAGTTTTTCACAGACCCTTGACCTCTTATGGACTCTCGATAGTGTTTCTCTCTCATATGTTTCCCTCTTTAGATATCGCAAAGGGACTTCTCTGAAGGCATGCCCCAATGTTGTTGTAAAAAGGTTGGCTCGTAGTCCTACTATTGGGATTGTGGGTCTGGGGGGATTCTCAACCCGTGAAGTGTTATCTTGTCCTTATTCGATGGTTTTGGCTCTTTCCCCCTGGAGGCTTTTGTGAACGAGAGGTAATATATGATATTTCTCCTGGCCCTCATGTAGATGATCTTCTTTAGGAGCTGATGAGACCGGGAAGTGGACCTTATGATTTTGATTTCAATTGATTGATGGTAGGGCTTGTTATGTTTTCAACCCTAGTTTCTTCACCCTATAAGGGGATTTTTCCTTATATCTCCTAGGGGACTCTCCTTCATGCACCATATCGCTCATTAATATATCTGATCCTTTAACTTATGCTAGAAGGGTATCCAGACTCCCATGTATCCCTTTTAATCATTCAGATATTCACTCTCCCTCAGTCACCTCATCTGTTGATCATGTCACCCCTTCAATTCCTAGGGGATCCATATATTTCCCCATACCTCATAATGTTCTCAAAGGGAAGTTATCTTGTGGATTGGTGGGAGGTATTTTTCAGGATTCCCTTGAGCTCTCTTCCAAGCCTCAGAGAAGGAGGTCTATTATGGCTGCATTGCATGATGAGGCTATACTTGATATCAGGGTTTGCAGACATAAAACTTTGAAAGGGACTCTTAGAGCAAGCATTCCTTGTTCTAAGGTTATTTAATGTTGGTAATGTCCCTTAATTGTAGAGGGTTAGGGATTCCCTCCAAAAATATGGTTTTGAAAGTATGGTGATTTCAAAACATCCTTCTATAATTTTACTCCAGTAGACTTTAGCCTATGGGGATAATATTCTGAGTGACTTAAAGGATTTACTACCTGGGTGGGAATTTGCAAATCTGGAATCATTATGGATGTTTCTGGTAGATTTGGGCTCTTGATTGCTAGGTGGATGACTTCTCTCTTTCTTTGTACTAATAGATAGGTTTTTTTGTTATGTCTTGGCACTGTTCCTTTCTCCAAAGATATTGGGTAGGATTTCAGTATTATCAACATCTATGGACCATACCAGCAAAAAGTGGTTTATTGGGAAAATTTGTTCAAGTTTGGCATGTTGGAGGGGGACAGAGTAATACTTGGTGGAGACTTAAATTTTTCTTTAGGAGAAGGGGAAATATGGGGTCCAAATTCCCACAAGGATGCTTTGACTGATTATTTTATAAGAATATTGGATGAGTTTTCTCTGTATGATATCCACCCTATCAGATTAAGGCCTTCATGGAGAAGTAAGAGAATTGGACAAGACGAAATCACTAATATGTTGGATATGTTCCTAATCAATGAAAGCATTTTGCAATCTAAAGTCACCATCAGACTGTGGGTTGGAGAGGGTGGTGGCTTTAACCATTTTCCCATTTTTCTAGAAGTGATGATGGGATTGGATAAGCCCCCTAGTCCTTTTAAGTTTAATTAATCCTGAATAATGATGATGAGTATAAGGACCGAGTCAACATTTTATGGATTCTTTATGATAGATCCAGGATAGAATCAACATGCATACAATTTTTAAACAATCTCAACATATCAAAGGTACGATCTATCTCTTGGGAAACATAAAGAAGGCAAAGAAAGGATTTAGAGCTTCAAAGGATTGAAGAGACTTTGGACTCCTTTCATGATACTCATTGAGAAGGATTTTTATCTGTGGCACAAAAAAGACATATTATGGACCTAGACATTAGGAGAACCAAGATTTTAGATGAGAATGGAGCCACTTGGTGATTTAAAAGTAGAGCCATATGGATCTAGAAATGGGATGACAACACCAAATAATTCCACAAATTTTTTAAACACTAAATGCATACTAATTCTCTATGGCAATTCGAGGAGGAGGATGGTAGGCAAGTGATGGGATTTAGGAACCTTGCTACGGCTGGGGTTAATCGTTTCAACAATTGGTTTAAAGAGGATGACATGGAATCTGTTGCTCAGATGGTTATATTAACAACAACCTACCCCTATTTTGTGAATGAGGATTAAAATACAATGATTATGGACGAGGTTACCTAGAGGAGGTTAAGGAGGTTGTACACTTTGCAGAAGGACAAAATCCTGGGACCAAATGGATAGCCTATGGAGTATTTTATGGGCTTCATGGATCTCTTTGAATAATATCTTCATGCTGTTATTGAGGAATCAAGACTCATTGGAAGGACCCAAGCTGCTTTTAACTCTACTTTTATAGCCCTTATTCCTACAATGTGAGTAAATGGAAGGAATACAAACCTATATCCTTTTGTAATTGTATATACAAGTTGATAGCTAGAGTTGTTGAAAACAGAATGAAATACATTTAGTCTAATTCAATCTCACATGAGAAATTTGCATTCTCGAAGGGCAGATAGATACATGATTCCATTGGTATTGCACAGGAGGTATTACACTCTGCCAAGGTAAACAATATGCCTAATGTTATTGTAAAAGTAGATCTTTTTAAGGAATTGACGGGTTCAACTGGTTATTTTTAAGTCCAACCCTCCTACAAGTTGGATTTCAAATTTCATTTGTGAATTGGGTCTTATCTTTTGTTCAATCAATATCCTTTGTTGTTCTCATAAATGGATTAACTTCTCCTTTTTTTAGATTGGGGAGGGGACTGATGCAAGGAAGCCCCTTAGCCCCGCTGATTTTTATCTTGGTTGTTGAGGGTTTGAGTAGAGATTGTACTCATGCTTGTTCTAATGGCATACTCAAAGGGATCACAGTTGGAGGAAATGTTTGTATTACCCGTTTACTCTTTGTCGATGACATACTTTTATTCTCTGATGGTTCTAGGAGGGATATTTCTAAGGTCAAAACTATCTTGGCTCTTTTTATAGATGCATCAAGGATGATTATAAATGTCCTAAAATCCACTATGTCATTCATGCATCTACAAGTTAGAGGAAAGTATTGATTGGATCTCCACACAATTTTATTTTTTAGTGGTGGACTTATAGGATGGTTTGAAATATCTAGGATTCTGCTTAAAACCAAATGACTATCATCGAAGAGATTGGGCTTGGTTTAAAGGAAAAAATGAGGAAAGACTTATGATTTGGTGCAATAAGTGTTAAAGTTAGAACATCATGAGTCATTCTCCAATTCAATATTGTGTGTCAATATTGAGCCTCGTGTGTTGAGGTAGTGCCTTATAGGAGCCTGAGTTGGAATTAGGAAACTTGGTGTAAGATATTGAGTTGGAATCAAGAATGAATAAGCCTCATTTGTTGAGGTAAGTTCTTTGTATGTCAAAGTGATGGTGTTGTACTGTCTTGTTTGTAAAGACTAATGTCTTGTGTGTTAAGACGGATCCTCATGTGTTGAGGTGGTGCCTCATGTTTTGAGGTAATGCTTTCCTTGTCGAAGCATGAATGATGTGTGACCTACTACTAACCATGGTCTTAGAGATGGATAAGCTATTAAGTCTACTCCAGAGTATGGCCACCTCTAGAGTGAATTATTTTAGCATTTGACCACTTGGAACGAGAGTAGAATGAGATAATCGCATCATTTGAAAAATCTCCTTAGTATATTTTATATGATAAATAATTAAGTTGGAACAAGTGGACCATGCAGATAAGACAAGAGATAAAGATAAAATGAGCTAAGTTAAGAGAGAACTCAAATTTGTTGACTTCAATGATCAATGTGCAAAAAGATTTAGCTATTTGTTAGCAAGAAATACTTCAGTTATCAAGTGTGCTAAAAGAGTTGAATAAAGTGTTAACAAGAAAGACTTCAGTAAAAGAGTTAACTAAAGTGGTAACAAGAAAGACTTCAGTAAAAATATTTAACTAACGTGTTAACACAAAATATTTAGTTAACTAGGTATTATGCATAACGACACTTGAGTTAAACTAAAAGACGACACTTGATTTGCGACACTTAAGTTAAACTAAAAGACGACAATTGAGTTACGACACTTGCATGCCAACACTTGATTTAGCCACCCAACTAAGTGGTCTAGCATCCAATTGAAGGTAAAGTTCATCCTGAAATCAAAAGACAAAGTTAAAGCCTATGCATGAGAAGTATGGCACACTTTTCCATGCGGGATTGATGAAACCAATGTTAGATTGAATTCTCTTAAAGGCAATTTGTGCATGTGATAAAAATTAGTGAATTGGTTGAGTGAAGAATATTATTCTGATTTCTCTTCTTTATCTATCTCTCTTGCTTTGTAATTTCACCAGGGGTGCTTGATGTAATCTGCTCATTGTGAAGCAGACATTCTTTGTTATATATCAATATACTAAGGAATATTTTTTCGGGGTTTTCTCCCTCAAGTTATAGAGGGTTTCCACGGGGTAAATTTGTGTGTCGATTGTGAATGTTTATGCTTCTGATTATTCATTGTTTTCAAGTACTGTTGTAATTCTGAAATTAAAGTTCAAAATTTAACATGGTATCAAAGCTTAGGGAATGAAAGAGCTAAGTTCAACACTCAATATTGAACCTACATTGATCCTAGGTGAGCACAATACTTGAATAATAATGGCTTCAATCTCAGTAAGACTCGAAGACAATCTTGAAGGAACTTCGAACTTCAATACTTGGAAGTCCAGGATTCTGAATATCCTGGAAGAGCATGATCTGGATGGATACGTATCCAGTGTTGTTGAAGAGCATACCTCTAATGCAGGGCACATTATTTTTAAGAAGAATCAATCCAAAGCAAAGATAATCATTTATGATTCTCTAAAAGACAATTTGATGCCAGTGATTACTCCATTGGAGACCGCAAAGGAATGCTTCTACACTTTGACCAATCTTTATGAGAAGAAGGCTCCCAATTAGAATATAGAATTGAAGAACAAATTGCATAATTTGAATATGGATAACGACGAAGTTGCTGCTTCCTTCTTCACAAAGATCTCTCAAGTAAGAGATCAACTCATGATTATTGGTGTAACTATTGATGATGATGATCTCATACAAACTACTGACGATGGTCTTCCATCTTCATGGGAGATATTCTTGGCCACAGTAAATGGTCAAGAAGTGAAACCAAACTTTTAAATACTGTGGCATGATTACCTACAAGAAGAAGGTCGAATCCAAAGCAAACATACTTCCCCCAAATATGAGAACCTCGCTCTTACGGATCAGATGAAGAAAGGAAAGAAATCCTTTTATCAGAAAAAGTTTCCTCATCAAAAGGAAAAATAATACAACAAGAACTTTGATAAGTCTAAATTTAAATGCTTCAACTGCAATAAGAAGGTTCACTTTGCAAGAGACTGCCATGCAAAGCAAAGAGGAAAGTTCAAGGGTATATTTCATGCTTCTACTGCTACAGAAGATGAACCTACACGAAATAATTCTTCCAATGATTAGGAGACAAGGAAGGAGTACTATCTTATCTTATCCCTATCTGAATCCATTACCACTAGGGCAGAGACATGGCTGTTGGACAGTGGCGCATCCAAACACATGACTAGATATAGGAGCATTATCATAGATCTGAAGGAAAATAATTTCTCTTATCACGTAGAGCTTGGAGATAATACCATCTATTCGATCAAAGGAGTTGGATCCACTTCTTTTCAGTTGGATTCATGAGATGCGTTGCATGTTGATGAAACCCTGTTTTTTCTCGGGCCGAAGAAGAATCTCTTGTCTATTTTAGTTCTAGAAGATAAAGGATTTAGAGTAATATTTATGGACAATAAAGTGCTCTTGTGGCTTAAGAATATAGACTTGAACTCTGCATCTATTATTTGAGTTCGAGAGGGAGGTATCTACAAAGTTCATGGAAATCTCATTCAATCCATGATACATGACACAACCAGTCCTTGTGAACTATGGCATAGGAGGCTTGGTCATTTTCATTTCAAAGCGCTACCTGGATTGCATAAGATGGTAAAAGAAATGCATGTGTTTCAATCTAAACATGATGGTATTTGTAGAGGTTGTGCTCTTGGTAAGAACACCAAGAATATCTTTCCAAGTAGTACCAAAATATACAAAGGGATCTTGGACTTGATACATTTCGATCTATGTGGTCCTATGTCAACACCATCCTTGAGTGGTTATTTGTACTATGTGCTTTTTATAAATGATTTCTCTTGCAAGCTTGGGATCTATTTTCTGAAGGAAAATCGTGTAACTTTCAACAAGTTTCAAGAGTTTAAAGCATTGGTTGAGAATCAGATTGGAAAGAACATTCGTGCTTTGAGATTTGATAATGGAGGAGAGTTCGAGTCTCATGAATTTAATAACTTCTTCCAAGAGGCAGGGATAATAATACAACCGAATGTACCTTAAAACCCCCAACAAAATGGCGTTGTTGAAAGAAAGAACAAAGCAACCTGTGAGGCTGCAAAAGCTATGATGTGTGATTAGGATCTGCCCACTTCCTTATGGGCAGAAGCTTCCGGTATTGTTGTTTATATACATAACAAAATTCCTCATGCTATCCTGGGAGAAACGACTCTTGGAGAAGTTTCACTGGTGAAAAACCAGATGTTGGACACTTGAATATTTATGGTTGTCCTATCTACATTCATGTGCCAAAAGAGAAGAGGAAAAAAATGGAACCATCCGAAAAGAAACAAACATTTGTTGGATATAGTGAATACTCCAAAGCTTATAGAATCTATGTTCTAGGACAAAGGCACAATGAAGTCAGAATAGATGTAATATTTCACGAAGAGGCTTCCTTCAAGTGCTCTAAAGAACTTCAGCATGATTTAGATATGGAGGAGCATGAGAATCCCATGATGGAGGATCCAACTTTTGATTCTCCCCATTTAGATGTTGAGAGGGAGAAGTCAGAAAAGTCGGTAGATATGCTTGATCCTTAAGAGCCAATAGAACTTATAGAAATATCTCTTGATGAACCTCCTTCTAAGAGGATATATGCATGGTGTTGAGACATTCTGCAAGAGGCAGAAAAACATGGAGCACCACCAGGATCATTCAGAGAGCGAAAGAGACCTGAAATATTTTCAAGATATGTAGCTCAGATGAGTCACATCAGTGATTCATAACCCTCCACCTATGAGGAAGATGCTAAGAAGCAGGTATGGAAAGATGCCATGGTGGAAGAATACAAATCCATCATGCAAAATGATGTGTGGGAAGTGTTTCCTAAACCAGAAGGGAAGTCTGTAGTAACTTCCAAGTGGCTTTATAAAATTAAACATGCATTAGATGGCAATATTGAAAAATATAAATAAAGATTTGTTGCTCATCGTTTCTCACATAAAGAAAGAATAGACTATGATGAGACAAGTTTGATCATGTGGCCAGGTACACCTCTATTCAAGCCATAATTCCCCTTACTTCAGTTTTGGGGTGGAAAATTCACCAGATGGATGTGAAGACTGCCTTTCTCAATGGTGAAGTTGAGGAAT
Organism: Larix kaempferi; assembly: GCA_027924585.1. NCBI lineage: Eukaryota > Viridiplantae > Streptophyta > Pinopsida > Pinales > Pinaceae > Larix > Larix kaempferi. The sequence continues at coordinate 132,568 of BSBM01000720.1, read as the reverse complement.
AAGTATACATACAACAACCTAAGGGGTTTGTAGTTCATGGGAAGGAGTCCCATGTATGCAAAATTAAGAAATATTTGTATGGGCTTAAGCAGGCCCCAAGGGCTTGGTATTCGAGGATTGATAGCTATCTTTATAGCTTGGGATTCTCCAAAAGTGAAGCTGACCCCAACCTGTACTTCAAGGTTGTGAAGAACCAACCACTGATCTTGGTTCTCTATGTTGATTACTTGTTCCTTACTAGAGATAACAACATATAGCTTGGAAAGAGGGAGATTGATTTTGTGTTTGAAATGAAATACTTAGGTCTTATGCACTATTTTATGGGTCTAAAAGTTTGGAAAGGGAAATATGAGATCTTTGTTTCTCAAGGAAAGCACATAGTTGGTGTGTTCGTAGATTTGCTATGATGGAGTGTAAGTCCATGTCTACACCAATGGCGTTTAATATGAAGAAACTACATGATTCAGATTCTGGATCAGATCTAATGGATCCTACCATGTATAGATAGCTCATTTGTTCCTTGATGTATTTGATACATACTAGACCGGACATATGTTATGATGTGAGTATCTTGAGTCAATTCATGTCTGAGCCAAGACATAGAAATTGGGTTTCTTCCAAGCATGTTCTTAGATACATTTGAGGTATTGTTGCTTATGGAATTAGATATGCTTCCAATGGTGGAGTGATGCTACTTGGATATGCCAACTTTGACTAGGGTGGTAGTACTATGGACCGGAAGAGTACATACGGATATTGTTTTAGCTTGGGATCAACTATGATCTCTTGGTTCAACAAGAAGAAGGGCCCCACAACCCATAGTACTATAGAAGCAGAGTATATTGCATCCAGTAATGCTTGTCGAGAAGCTGTGTGGCTTAGGAATCTACTTGTTAGGTTGTTAGGTGAGAAGATTGAGACTACTTCCATTCGCTCTGACAATTAGAGTTGAATTAAGCTCTTAGAAAACCCTATGTTTCATGACAAGTTGAAACACGTTGTGATGACATACCACTACATCAGAGACATGGTCCAAAGAGGTGCCATAAGACTTTAGTACATTGCTACTAATGAGTAGATATAAGATATGTTGACTAATCCTCTGTTGTTGACGAAGTATAGGTAATTCCGAGACAAGCTTGGCATGGAGAAGAATTCCTCCCTCGCTGACAGGGAGTGTTAAAGTTACAACATCATGATTCGTTATCCAATTCAATATTGTGTGCCAAGATTGAGCCTCGTGTGTCGAGGTAATTCCTTATAGGATCCTGAGTTGGAATTAGGAAACTTGGAGTATGATCTTGAGTTGGAATCAAGAATTAATAAGCCACATGTGTTGAGGTAAGTGCTTTGTATGTCAAAGTGATGCTGATGTATAGTCTTATTTGTCAAGACAGATCCTCATGTGTTGAGGTGGTGCATCATGTGTTGAGGTTTTAGTTTTTTCAACATTTAATTCAATATGATCTAGGATCTTAACTGAGAGAACAACATGTACAACATATCAAACACAAGAGACAAGAGACACAAAGCATTTCACCGGGGAAAACCAAGAAGGTGAAAAACCCCGCAACTTCCTCAGAGATAGAATGAGCACCGATACAAAGATCAAACCCCAAAACAAGAGATAGTCTCCTAGCAGCTTCTCCTCCTCCACTTGTGTGCACTCCTCCTCTCTCTCACTAATGCGAAGTGAGTGAGTGAATGAATGGATAAATAGAGAGGTGCTCCTCTCTATTTATACTTTACCTTTTCTTGCCTTTTACTCTAACTGGGCCGACCTCCCTTAGGAGAGTCTAACAACCCATTACCACTTGTCACTTGGCCAACCCCACTAGGGTGGTCCAATAACCTTTTAAATATAAGTTACGACACTTACAATATAACTTGCGACACTTGAAAATACAAATGACGACACTTCCAATCGAAGGAATAATACATATCTATTGGGGATACAATAAAGTACAAATGTAATACATAAAATATACAAGTGAATATCTTCCAAAGTTACAAATACATCAACACTCCCTCTTAACTAGGAAGGTATTCTCTTGACACAGGTCATCAATACATATAGGCACAAGTCTTCAATTCTAGAGCTGGATCATTATCACTGGATCACGGAGCATCATCGTCACTACTGTTGTACTCGTCATCTGGATCACTGGTGCTATCTCTCAATTCTTCTCGTCATAGGAAGTTCTACAAAGCCAACCATTTTTCATGCTGGATGTAGGCCTAGCCTCCTATAGGTATTCATCATCTTTGCGAGCGGGCCATCCTGTGGAATTCTCAGGGCTGATTATGTGCGTCAACAAAACCTCAAAAGAGCATCCCAGGACTGATTAAGAGCTTACTGCTCAACCTATAGGATCTCCTAGGGAGCTGTTACATGTGACCTCCATAAAACCTTCAAAGAGCATCTTGCAACCTGCAAGATCTCTAAAGAGCATCCCAAGACTTTTACGTGCCCAGCACAACCTGTGGGATCTCCAGGACTGATTACATGTGAACTCCACAAAACCTTAAAGAGCATCTTGCGACCTGCAAGATCTCTAAAGAGCATCCTACGACTTTTATGTGCCCAACACAACCTATGGGATCTCCAGGACTGATTACATGTGAACTCACAAAAACTTGAAGAGCATCCCAGGGTTGATTACGAGCTTACTACTTAACCTATAGGATCTCCTAGGGATGATTACATGCTTTTGCAAAACCTGTCCACGGCCACAGTGTATCATCTTGATAATCATGATCACACTGATCATCTTCTTAGGGAGCATCATCCTGATGCTCATGATCATACTGATCATCATCATACAATGCATCATCTTTATGCACACCATCATCACACGATCATCCTGATCATCATCATAGCATAACATCATCCTTATGCCTATCATCATCACATGATCATATTGATCATCATCATAGCATCATCCTGATGCATATGATCATCACATGATCATCATCATAGCATCATCCTGATGCATATCATCATCACATGATCATCCTGATCATCATCATGCAAAACATCATCTAGAGCATCATCCTGATGCTCATCACACAGTACTTACATCCACAGCCATGGGAAGGATCCTCCTACCACCATGCTTGGAATGGCTCTTGCAAATGTGTCCCATCACTTCCTCCTCAAAGTATATTCTATCTGAAGAAAACCAATCCTCTCTTTGAAGTACTTGAACTTTACTCTGGCTAGTGGTTTGGTCAACACATCTGCAATCTTCTCATCTGTTGCAACATAGAAGAGCTTCATTGCTCCTCTCTGCACCATATACCTGATATAGTGATATTTGATCTCGATATGCTTTGACTTGTCATGGAACACTGGGTTCTCTGACAACTTCACACAACTCTGGTTGTCACAGAAGATACAAGTAGCATCCAACTGGAGATCAAATAAATCTAACAGTAGCTTCCTTAGCCATATTGCCTCACAACTAGCCGAACAAGCTGTGACATACTCTGATTTGGCTGTACTCAGTGCTATTTAGGATTTATTCCCGCTAAACCAAGAGATCACACCTGATCCCATACTGAATCAACACCCCGAAGTGCTCTTCCTATCTGCAACACTACCTGCCCAATTTGAATCAACATAACCCTCCAGGTTAACCTTTTGATTCGCATCATACTTGAGCCCATAATCAACTGTACCCTTCAGGTACCTCAGAATATGCTTTACAGCAATTAAGTGAACATGTCTAGGATCCGTCAGGAACTGGCTCAAAGTGTTCACCGCAAAGTAAATATCTAGTCTCGTGTTCGTCAGGTACATTAAGGACCCAATCATATGATGATACATCGTGGCATAAACCGACTCTGATGAAGCATCCCTCAATAGCTTCAGGTTCGATGTCATAGGTGTGGCCATGGCCTTGCAGTCCATCATCTTGAACCGCTTTAGGTTCTCTACTGCATACTTCCCTTGTCCAAGGAAGATTCCATCTGCACTCTACCACACCTCCATACCTAAGAAGTAATGCATCATACCCAAGTCCTTCATCTCGAACTTGGAAGCAAGCTTCCTCTTTGTATTAGCAATCAACCCAATCTCACCTGTCACAAACAGGTCATCTACATACAGTAGGATTATCACTGGATTGCCTTCCTCAACCTTGTAGTAAAGATTGGAATCTGCTTGACACTTGGTAAATCCTAAACTAGTCAAGAAGCTGTCAATCCTACTGTACCATGTCTTGGGTGCTTGTTTCAAACTACACAAGGATTTCTTCAATTTGCACACATGTGACTCCCTGTCATGTGTCTCAAATCCGAGGGGTTGCTCCACATACACTTCCTCTTCGACTACACCATTCAAGAAAGTTGTCTTGACATCCATCTGGTGTATTTTCCACTTCATCACTGCAGCCAGAGCAAGTACTGTTCTGATGGAAGTGTATCTGGCTACAGGTGCAAAAGTTTCTTCATAATCTATCCCTTGTTTCTGGGAGAAGCCATGAGCCACAAATCGTGCCTTGTATTTCTCTATGCTACCATCTACAACATGCTTGATCTCACTTGGAAGTTATAACAAACTTCCCTTCTGGTCTTGGGACCACATCCCATACATCATTCTTCAAGATCAACTGACACTCCTTGATCATGGAATCCTTTCATTACTGCATCCCTGATCCTGGGAACTTCATATTCTTCAATATCTTCATTAGGTAGTTTTCTTGAACTTCGTTGCTGGAATAAATGTTGTTGTCCTTCTTTTGTAGGTGATTGTATATGATCTTTCCTACAAGTCAAATTCAATTGCATGATTAGAAACTTCTCATAGTTTTCCAGAATAAATTCTTACGCATAAAGACATATGTCATACAATTATCTTAGCCAATGCTTTAATACAACTTTCATCCATATCCCATATTCATATGGTAACTTTCGAGATGCCTTCCATCTCTACCAGAACATTGTTAAGAGTGTGCACTACTCCCAACATGTCAGCAAAGAGGTTTCATTCTAGATAAGTAGTAATGGAATGTTGTATAGTACCATAGGCCACTTACATATTACTATATTTGTAGTATCTTGTTCATTAATGCAACGTTTATAAAATGCATAATATACATCCTAAATATAGGAACATAAGTATGTACATGACTTAACAACATTATTTAAGTAGTCATATATACAAGAAATGATAATTCAAATACTTATCTTTGTTTAGTTGTTGGGTGGAATCCCTCTCAATCTTTGCTTCCTTGCAGGAACTACTAGAGTGTGCTCCATCTTGATCTTTGCTTCCTTTATGATATCATTTATGTCTTTGAACTTATATCCATCCTGGACCACTATGCATGCTTAAGTGTGCACTAGTGTCATCATTGTGTCATCCTCAAGATCTCATACATGATTAGACATTCATTAGTATAATCTCAAATCTATCAAAACATTATGATTCTAAATAGTCTTAAACATGTATGGTCAAGGTCATTTCATACACAGTTAATTTATTACAAGCGTTAGTACTCAAGGTTTCAGGGAGGACTTCTTCCGGTTTGTTATCATTGTTAATCAAAGTAAGAAGCATAATATGCATAAACCCATGATTATTCAAACCTATAACTTCATGAATAATCATTATCAATCATACGAAAGTATACTTATACGAGACCCTAACAAAAGGTAGGATTCTAACTTGATATAGGAAAAAATACATGGATTATCATGTTTGCGAGTTATGTCTAACATACCCAAACAATGTCTTCTTTGTTCTCTTCAATGATTTAGAGACCTTGTGCTAGTAACCTGCATATCTCATAAGTTAAGCATTGTAGAACCAAATTATACATACCTTGTAAGTAGGGCTTCTATGTGATCAATGGCTATGGATGAGTCTTTGTCTTCATGTCACCATGTTCATATGTTCTTGATCTAGAACTTGATTTGTCTTTCTTGATGTACCTTTCATGTTAGCAGACAACATCATCTTCATACAACACCACCGTGCATTAGTACAATTAAGTGTCATAACCCTAATCAATGAATGTCTTCTATCATTCACATGCATTCATACTTTTACTAAGGTGATAAGACAAGTCTAAAATTAATCAAGATTGTACTAACCTCAATAATATGAAGACAAACTTAATCATGAACATATTTCAAAACATACATGTATCTCCTCAAGTCATACCTATCGGGATTGCTTGTAGTCTTCTTATGTAAGGACTTAGCCTCATCTCCCTCTGGAACTGGAACTTCTTCACTTATGTAGGTGTCCAATTCATTCTTTTCTAGGATTAACCCAATCCACTTTGATTTGCTGAAACTGGATTTGGAGCTGGTTAGGGTTTGACAGAGAAACGCTAAAAATCCAAACTTGGAATTTCAAACTTCTGTCTGGACAAGGAGATGCAATTGACTGAGGTGAGCAAACTGGTGTGCTCATATTTTGAAAACTCCAAAAATTGACCCTCCAAAAATGACCTACGAATTTGGTTGATGTATATGTAACTTCGGAATGTATTTCATCTATGTATTTCATATATATTTATTGTACCCTTATAAGAGATGTGTTATTCCTCTATAAGGAAGTGTCGTCATGTGGATTGACAAGTGTCGCAAGTGTGTGTACTTGCTGATGGGTTATTAGACCACCATGTGTGGGGTCGGCCCTGAAATATATATTATATTGTGGATGTATATAGATAGACAAGTTAGCTCCATAGTGTAACTAGGCAAACATGTTAGTATAAATAGAGATCGGGAGATCTCTATTTTGATCATTCAGAAAGTCACACTTCTCTCACTTAGAAAGTGGCACACTAGTGAGGAGGAGGATCATCTGCTACAAGGAAACTATCTCAGTGTATTTTGGTTGTACTGTGGTTGAGCCATTGCTCTCTCTATCTCTGAGGAAGTTGTGGGGTTTTTCACCTTAGGGTTTTCCCCACGGAAACTCTGTGTCTCTTGTCTCTCATGCTTTTGATTCTTGTGATGCTTGTCATGCTTATTGTGATTGCTATGCATTGATATACTGTATATATTATTCTCTCAGTGAAGATCCTAGAGTATTGTGAATTAATGCTCAAAATTTAACATGGTATCAGAGCTAACCTGAGAAGAAGACATTTTGCAGTGACGGAAACTTGAGTTTCTTGTTTATTGGGTTTCTCTCCACAAATTTTGGAAAATACGTATAGTAGATTGACTCTACTCATCAAGGAGAATCCATCTGTCCAATCATAATTCAATTCTGAGCATTTTCAGATTTGGCCCTAAAAATTAGGGTTTCCACAAAAATAGGAATTTTTGAAATCTGAAGACATAGCTGGAAGCTCCTTGCAAAAATAGAAGTTTAGAGCTTTAGATCGAGATTTTTGGCTGGGTATATCTCCAGGAAACTCAAAACCTAATTCAGGGCTCTCCCTAATGAATCCAGGAGGACAAAAAGTCAAATCTGAAGGGTAAAACTTTGTTGATCTCAAATTATGAATGCACTAGGCTGATCAGCTCATCAAGGCACATCTTTCTATCCTTTCAGAAAGTTGAAATTCACATTTTGAATTTTTAGGGTTTTTCCGACAAACCCTAATCCTGGACCAGATCCAGTTTTCTACATTTCAAGTGGTAAGACCTAAATCTTTTCTATTTCCATTTGAAGTACTCTTTAAAATGTCTCACCACACCAAGCTTGATGATAAGCTTGAAGGGGCTGATAACTTCCGAGCTTGGAAGTATAGGATTGGGTTAATCCTGGAAGAGAATGAGTTGGACTCATATATAAAAGAAGACATCCCTATCCCAGATGATGAAGAGGCTAAAGTATTGCATAAGAAGAACTTGATCAAGGCAAAGAGAATCATTTCTGATTCTATCAAAGACCATCTCATACCCCATGTGTCTTCTCTAAAGACACCCAAAGAGATGTTTGACTCTTTGACCAAGCTATTTGAAGGGAAGAACATAAATCGGAAGATGACCCTGTGGAACCAATTGAAAGGAGTAAAGTTTCAGAATGGAGAAACCATTCAATCTTATTTTTCAAGGGTCTCCCAGATCAAGGAACAACTAGAAGTAGTGGATGAAATCGTGGAGAATGGTGAAGTTGTCATGACCACTCTGAATGGATTACCTAGGTCATGGGACTCCTTCATTCAAGGAATCTGTGCAAGAAAGAAGTTGATTTCCTTCAATAGACTACGGGAAGAATGCTCACAAGAAGAAGCAAGGTTTGTGGCACGAGAAGAAAAGATGGGGAATGAGGATCAAGCTCTCATAGCTCACACCAAGAAAGGGAAGTCCAAGAGAGAGCCATCTCACTCCAAGAAATCTTCACATCACTTCAAAGAAAGAAGAATATGCTTCACCTGTAATGAGAAAGGACATATTGCCATAAATTCTCCCAAGAACAAGAAGGACAACAACAACTTCAACAAGAAGAAGAAGGGCAGCAAAAGAAGGTTTCATGCTCATGTTGCCGAGAATGATGAACCACCCAAGAAGAAGGCTAGGGCAGAAAGTGATGATAGTAATGATGACTCATCAAGTGAAGAAGAGTATGTTCTGATCTCTGCTCTCACAGGTACTATCTCCCATGGTTGTAATGATTGGTTAATTGACAGTGGGGCTTCCAAACACATGACTGGGTTTAAGGAATCTTTTGTGAACCTATCTGAACATGAATCACCCCATAAGGTGAAACTTGGGGATGATTATCAATACCCAATCAAAGGAAGTGGTAAAGCCTCCTAAAACCTAGATTCTGGAAAATCTTTGAAGATGAAAGAAGTCCTTTATGTACCTGGGCTCAAGAAGAACTTACTCTCCATCTCTGCATTGGATGAAAAAGGTATGAGGGTTGCATTTGTGGATGGCCAAGTCCTAATGTGGCCAAAGGGAAAGACCATAGATGATGCAGTAGTGATTGGAGAGAAAGAGGGAGGTTTGTATAAATTAAAGGGACAACCTGAACATGCCATGGTGCATGAATCCATGAAGCCAAGTGAACTTTGGCATAGAAGACTTGCTCATATGCACTATAGGGCACTTCCAATTGCAAGCAAGGCTGTAGAGGGTCTTCCTGAAATCAAGACCAAACATGAAGGTGTTTGCAAAGGATGTGCAAAAGGTAAGAACATTAAGAAGGCTTTCCCAAGCAGTGAAAGCAAGGCAAAGGATATCCTAGAAATCATCCACTCAGATATATGTGGTCCTATGTCATCCAGTTCTCTAAGTGGGTATGTTTACTATGTCTCATTTATTGATGACTTCTCCAGGAAGACTTGGGTATACTTCTTGAAGAAAAAAGATAAGGTGTTTGATAAGTTTAAGGAATTCAAAACCTTGATGGAGAATCAAACTGACAAGAAGATCAAAACATTCCGATCCGACAATGGTGGAGAATTCACCTCAGGTGACTTCAAGAAGCTTTGCAGTGATTCAGGGATTAAGAGGGAGTAGACTGCTCTTTACAATCCACAACAGAATGGAGTTGCAGAAAGGAAGAACAAAATAATTATGGAAGTAGAAAGAGCAATGCTACATGACCAGGATCTACCTATGCATCTATGGGCAGAAGCAGCTAGAACAACTATATATGTGCAGAATAGAACACCCCATAAGATATTGGACAACAAGACACCAGAAGAGGTCTTTTCTGGTAAGAAACCTGAAGTCAGCCATCTCAGAATATTTGGTTGTCCAGTATTCACTCATGTCCCAAAGGAAAAGAGGACCAAACTAGATCCTTCAGGAAAGAAGGGTATCTTTGTGGGTTATAGTGAAAGCTCGAAGGCTTACAGAATATACTTTCCAGGGTTCAAGAATATTGATGGCAGCAAGGATGAATATAAGTTTAAGGATAGGTTATCCAGGAAGCAAAGATCAAGAGGGAGCACACTCCAGCAGCTCCTGCAAGGATGCAGATTTTCAGAGGGAGTTGACCATCTTCCTACATTCCACAACAGAAAGGTGTAGAAGAAGCTACTTCAGTAGCTCCTGCCAGGAAGCAAAGACTCAGAGGGAGTCCACCGAACAAACAAACAAAGATAAGTATTTCAATTATCATTTCTTTCCCATTTTTGTTTAAATAATATTATGCTTATGTTCCTAGACTTAGGAGATGTATTGTGTATATTAGAATGATTGCATTAATGAACAGTATACTACTAATATGCATGTGATGGGTAAGTGGCCTGTGGCACTGTACAACATTCTAGTGCTACTTATCTATAATGAAACCTCTTTGCTGACATGTTGGGAGTAGTGCAAACTCTTAACAATGTTCTGGTAGAGACTGGAAGGCATCTAGAAAGTTGTGGAACATGGATAAATGTTGTATTGAAGAATTGGCTAAGATAACTGCATGACATATTTCTTTATGTGTAAAGAATTTGTTCTGAAAATTATGAGATGTTTCTAATCATGCAATTTAACTTGTTTTGTAGGAAAGACCGTATATCTTCACCTACAAAAGAAGGACTACAACATTTGTTCCAGCAACAAAGATATCTATTGAAGATATTGAATTTCCCAGGATCTGGGATGAAGAAATGGAATGCCATGATCCATCAATCATGAAGATGATGTTTGGGATGTAGTCCCAAGACTTGACAGGGAGTCACATGTGTGCAGATTGAAGAAAGCCTTGTATGGCGTGTAGCAAGCTCCCAGAACTTGGCGTGATACTAAGAGGAAGCTTGCTGCTGATTTCGATATGAAAGATTTGGGAATGATGCATTATTTCCTAGGTATGGAGGTGTGGCAGAATGCATGTGGGATCTTCCTTGGTCAAGGGAAGTACACAGTAGATATCCTAAAGAGATTCGGGATAATGGATTGCAAGGCCATGGCCACACCTATGGCATCGAATCTGAAGCTTCTATGTGATGCTTCATCTAAGCCGGTTGATGTCTCTATGTATCGTCAGATGATTGGGTCCTTGATGTACCTGACAAACATGAGACCAGATATTTGTTTTGCTGTGAACACATTGAGCCAGTTCCTGACGGATTCGAGGAGTGTTCACCTGGTTGCTGTAAAGCATTTTCTGAGGTACCTGAAGGGTACAGTGGATTTTGGGCTCAAGTATGAAGCGAATCAAAAGTTTAACCTGCAGGGTTATGTTGATTCAGATTGGGATGGCAGTGCTGCAGATAGGAAGAGCACATCTAGATGTTGCTTCAGTATGGGATCAGGTGTGATCTCTTGGTTTAGCAGGAAGCGGTCCTGTGTAGCACTGAGTACAGCTGAACCAGAGTATGTTGCAGCCTGTTCAGCTAGTTGTGAGGCAGTATGGCTACGGAAGCTACTGTCTGAGTTATTTGATCTCCCATTGGATGCTACTGGTATCTTCTGTGATAACCAGAGTTGTGTGAGGCTGTCTGAGAACCCAGTGTTTCATGATAGGTCTAAACACATAGAGATCAAATATCACTATATCAGGGATATGGTGTAGAGAGGAGTTGTGAAGATCCTGTATGTTGCGACGGACGAGCAGATTGCAGATGTGCTGACGAAGCCACTAGCGAGGGTGAAGTTCGAGTACTTCAGGGAGAGGCTTGGTGTTCTTCAAGATCGAGGACACTTCGAGGAAGAAGTGATGGACACATTTACTAAAGCCATTCCAAGCATGTTGGAAGGAGGATCCTTCACATGGCTGTGGATGTAAGCCCTGGATGATGAGCATTAGGATGATGTTCTAGTTTCTGCTTTGTATGATCAGTTGGATCATTTATATGTATATGCATGTACGCATCATGTTGGATTCCGGATATGATCAGTTGGATCATTTATATGTATGTACGCATCATGTTGGATGCTGGATATGATCAGTTGGATCATTTATATGTATGTACGCAACATGTTGGATGTTGGATATGATCGGTTGGATCATTTGTATGTATTTTGTATATGCATCATGTTGGATGCTTGGACCATGTATCTGTATATGTATCACGTGGATACATTGTATGATCAGGTAGATAATGTATATTGATATGTATCAGGTATGATCAGGTAGATCATGTATGTTGATGGATACATTGTGTGGATCATGTATCTATGTATCAGGTGGATACACTATGTATGATGATATGTATCAGGTGGATACATTGTATGATCAGGTAGATCATGTATATTGATATGTATCAGGTATGATCAGGTAGATCATGTATGTTGATGGATACATTGTGTGGATCATGTATCTATGTATCAGGTGGATACACTATGTATGATGATATGTATCAGGTAGATACTTGGTGTGCATCAGATGGATGCATTGTATGACCAGGGTGATCGTGGATGACGAGCTTCTCCAGATGACATGCAGCAGGATGTTGTAGTGATGATGATCAGGATGATCATGTGTACATCAGGATGATGTATGGTGAGTATCAGATGATACTTTGTGGCCGTGGATCAGGTTGTGTAGATGAACATGTCTGGGAGATCCTATAGGTCGGAGTTGCATACCCATAACAGCCTGGGATGCTCTTTCGAGACATTGCTTTGGGGGGACATGTAATTTGTGCCCTGGGATATCTTCAGGTCGGAGTTGTGTACCCATAACATCCTGAGATGCTCTTGCGAGGTTTTTTCCTATGGCATGTAATTTGATCCTGGGAGATTTGGACAGGATGAAAAAGGCCTCAGATGCTTCAACCAGGTTTTGCCATGACCACATGTAATTTGCTCCTGGGAGATCTGGACAGGATGAAAAAGGCCTCAGATGCTTCAGCCAGGTTTTGTGGTGGGCCACATGTAATTTGCTCCTGGGAGATCTGGACAGGATGAAAAAGGCCTTAGATGCTTCAGCCAAGTTTTGTGGTGAGATCACATGTAATGTGCTCTTGGGAGATTTGACAGGTAGAGCTGTGTGCTCGTAACAGCCTGGGATGCTTCAGCCAGGTTTTGTGATGCGTCACATGTAATGTGCTCCTGGGAGATCCGACAAGTAGAGCTGTGTGCTCGTAATAGCCTGGGATGATGCAGCCAAGTTTTGTGACGCACGTAATAAGTCCCGAGGATTCCACAGTATGGCCAGTGATGATGAAGATCTGCAGGTGGTGGGCCTACATCCAGTATGAAAAAGGACTGGCTCTGTAGAACTTCCTATGACAAGTAGACTCATAGATTGGTTGAGATAGCAGTAGCAGTGACGATGATGATGACGATGATCCCGAGAAGAAGACTTTTCTAGCAGAATTGTGTCGAGAAATACCTTCCTAGTTAAGAGGGAGTGTTGATGTATATGTAACTTCGAAATGTATTTCATCTATGTATTTCATATATATTTATTGTACCCTTGTAAGAGATGTGTTATTCTTCTATAAGGAAGTGTCGTCATGTGGATTGACAAGTGTCGCAAGTGTGTCTACTTGCCGATGGGTTATTAGACCACCATGTGTGGGGTCAGCCCTGAAATATATATTATATTGTGGATGTATCTAGATAGACAAGTCGGCCCCATAGTGTAACTGGGAAAACAGGTTAGTATAAATAGAGATCGGGAGATCTCTATTTTGTTCATTCAGAAAGTCACACTTCTCTCACTCAGAAAGTGGCGCACTAGTGAGGAGGAGGATCATCTACTACTAGGAGATTGCCTCAGTGTATTTTGGTTGTACTTTGGTTGAGCCATTGCTCTCTCTATCTCTGAGGAAGTTGTGGGGTTTTTCACCTTAGGGTTTTCCCCACGGAAACTCTGTGTCTCTTGTCTCTCATGCTTTTGATTCTTGTGATGCTTGTCATGCTTATTGTGATTGTTATGCATTGATATACTGTATATGTTATTCTCTCAGTGAAGATCCTAGAGTATTGTGAATTAATGCTCAAAATTTAACAAATTTCGGATCTACAACTTTCTCAAAATCTAGTTTTCTGGTCCAAAACCTAAACTAGGGTTTGATAGATACCAGGGTTCTACACAACCAAAAAATTCAATCTTGGTCTCTAAATTTTGATTTTGCTGAGGAGAGAAATATTATGCTGAGACCACTCCAAAATTCCACTTCTATCAAAAGCCCTAATTTCCCACAGCAGTGACAAGCCAAAAATGAAAATGCTCAGAATCCAATTCTGTTTTGACAGAAATATATGCCATATTGTTTCTGGTGCAACTCTAAAATTTTGGATCCTCAGGGTCTGAAACTTCGGCCTGTGGTAGAATGACCTGACATATTTCCAACCCCATAGATCTGACGTCAAATGGATTCTCCATGAGAAAGATATGCTAAGTGTCGCAACATGACCTGTTTATGGGAGGAAACAACATAGCGAACTTGTATGGAGTGCCACGTGTCATTGTTTCAACTTTGGCCTCTGAAACTCAGACCTGTGAAACAACAGTCCGTGCCCTAAATGACACTTTTGATGTAATTCCATTGGGACCTTCCTATCCCGAGATATGAGCTTTGTGCCTAGGTCACTTGTTTAGGGATGCATTCTGGAAGAGGCAGAAACCCTAACTTGTACGAATCATATCTCACAAAGTACAACGAATATGAGACTGATATTCAGACACAAGGTACATGAAAATTTCATCTCCAACCTCTAAAATTTTTAGATCCTAAACCTTCGCCAAAACTTATTTATAGCAAAAGTTCCACGATGACTAGTTTGTACTATATTAAGCCCTAGCTTCCAATTTGTTGCAAGTGCAACAAGTGTCGTAAATTCCATACAATGCCTTCCTTCAGGCTAGATCTGATACCGTGTTAGTTTTTTTCAGCATTTAATTCAGTATGATCTAGGATCTTAACTGAGAGAACAACATGTACAACAATGCAAACACAAGAGACAAGAGACACAAAGCATTTCACCGGGGAAAACTAAGAAGGTGAAAAACCCCGCAACTTCCTCGGAGATAGAATGAGCACCAATACAAAGATCACAAAGATAAAACCCCAAAACAAGAGATAGTCTCCTAGCAGCTTCTCCTCCTCCACTTGTGCGCACTCCTCCTCTCTCTCACTAATGCGAAGTGAGTGAGTGAATGAATGGATAAATAGAGAGGTGCTCCTCTCTATTTCACTTTACCTTTTCTTGCCTTTTACTCTAACTGGGTCGACCTCCCTTAGGAGAGTCTAATAACCCATTACCACTTATCACTGGGCTGAACCCACTAGGGTGGTATAATAACCCTTTAAATATAAGTTACGACACTTACAATATCTTGTGACACTTGCAAATACAAATGACGACACTTCCAATCAGAGGAATAATACATCTCCGTTGGGGATACAATAAAGTACAAATGTAGTACATACAATATACAAGTGAATATCTTCCGAAGTTACAAATACATCAACATGAGGTAATGCTTTGCTTGTCGAAGCATGAACGATGTGTGGCATACGACTAACCATGGTATTAGATATGGATAAGCTATTAAGTCTCCTCTAGAGACTAGCCACCTATAGAATGAATTACTTTAGCATATGACCACTTGGAACGAGAGTAGAATGATATGATATAATCATTGGAAAAATATGCTTAGTATATTTGATATTATAAATAATTAAGTTGGAACAAGTGGACCATGTAGATAAGATAGGAGATAAAGATAAGATGAGCTAATTTAAGAGAGAACGAAAATTTTTTGACTCCAGTGATCAATGTGCAAAGAGTTAGCTATGTGTTAACAAGAAAGACTCCAGTTATCAAGTGTGCTAAAAGATTTGACTAAAGTGTTAACCAGAAGGACTTCAGTAAAAGAGTTAACTGAAGTGGTAACAATGAAGACTTTAGTAAAAAGAGTTAACTAAAGTGTTAACAAAGCATATTTTTTTAACTAAGCATTATGCATGACGACACTTGAGTTAAACTAAAAGATGGCACTTTAGTTGCGACACTTGAGTTGCGACACTTGAGTTATGACACTTGCATGATGACACTTGAGTTAGCCACCTAACTAAGTGGTCTAGCATCCATTTGAAGCGTGAGTTCATCCTGAAGTCAAAAGACCGAGTTAAATCCAATGCATGAGAAGTATGGCGCACTTTTCCATGCAGAATTGATGATACCAATGTCAGAGCAAATTCTCTTAAAGGCAATTTGAGCATGTGATCAAAATCAGTGAATTGGATGAGTGAAGAATATTATTTTGAGTTCTCTTCTTGGTATGTCTCTCTTGCTCTGTCATTCCACCAGGGGTTCTTGATGTAATTTGCTCATTGTGAAGCCAACATTCTCTCCTTTCTATCAATATACCAGGGAAGATTTTGCTGGTGTTTTCTCCCCGAAGTTATAAAGGGTTTCCCCAGGGTATTTTTTGTGTCGACTGTGAATGTTTATGCTTCTGATTATCCATTGTTTTCAAGTACTATTCTAATTCCAAAATTAAAGATAAAAATTTAACAATAAGCGGATGTTACGTGGTGTAAGATTGATTTTATTGAAATTTGTCTTGGAATCTATTCCCATATATTGGATTTCTCTAGCTTATGTGCCTACTGGCACCTTGGAACATATTAGGAAGTTATTCTATAATTATTTATGGAAAGGCAATTACGAGGGAAATCCATATCCATGGGTGGCTTGGAGAAAGCTATCCTTACCAAAGGAGCTTGGTGGATGGGGTTTAAAACAACCTTCATGCTTTTCCAAAGCTTTGGTAGCAAAAGGGGTTTGGAGAATCTTAAGGGGTGAAAATTTGTGGGTAAATGTGGTGTATCAGAAATATATGTTTCCCCTAACAATTGAAGTGTGGTTGTGGACCAAGATTAAATTTGTAAAAAATGTATCTGCTATGTGGAGGGCTATCATATTTGCTTTTGATGTGATAAGGGAATGGCTTGTTTGGAAAGTGGGAAGTGGAAGAAGACTTAGAATTGGAAAAGACCCCTGGATTGAAAGCTCTAGAGCTCATAGAATTCCTCATCACATGATTGATTCTCTTAGTGATTAGGGATTGTTGCATTTGAGTTAGATTGGTGATGTTGTCAATACTACTCCTTGGAAGCAAGTATGGTTTTATGTTGAATATCTAGCCTTTGTTGATGAAGATAGAGTTTCGTGGAACAATTTTATAAAAGACCTTCAAGTTTGTCACATATGCCTGGTGGACAGGGAGGATGAACTAATTTGATCCAGGAATGTTGTTGGAGGCTCATGCACTCCTAGATTCGGTTATAGATTTATTTGAGAGGAATAAGACCACCTAGATCCCCCTTGGTGGATTCATGTGCCATGGAAGCTAAAATGTCCTCTCAAAGTCAAGTTATTTATGTGGTTAGCTTTATTCAACAAAGTGTCTGTATGGGAAGTCATGATAAAGAGATAGGTCCTTCTGGGATAGTGATCCCTTTGCAAGGAAAATAATGAATCAACCGAGCACATATTTATAAATTGTCCATACTTGGTGAGGATGTTGGAGTATGTATCACAAGTGAAGGGAATTCAATTCACATGGCAAGGTTTTGATCTTCAGGGTGATTTTATTTCTTGGTACAATAATAAGGCTGATAAGGATTATTTGCCTCTTCCAACCTTATTGATTTGGGGTTCTTAGCTGGGAAGAAACAAATATATATTTAATAATATGGTCATAGCCCCTGATGTATATGCATTTAATGGTTTGGATACCCTCTGTCTCTTTCCACAGGATGATGATCCTCCCAGAGCTTGTAGAGTGGAAGAGGATATCATTGATAAATTATGAAGTTGGGAATACTTTGATGGGGATTCCCAAGGACATCCTGCTAAAGGTGGATCATAAGTTATAGTTTATTTATCTGAACATCACTTGATTAAGTTTGTAGCTGGAGTGGGTTTGAGCACAACTAACCAAGATGGATTGATGGATTTAGAGTTGATCATGTTACTAGCTAATTCTAAAGGTGTACATAAAATTTAGATCTTTGGAGATTCGAATCTTGTAGTGGAATGGTTGAGTATGAAGATCCCCCCTAAGAATATTCATTTGCTAGCTACTTATGACGAACTAATATGCATTGCTGGTTTGTTTCAAGTGTCTAGCTTTCAACACATTTACAAGGAAAGAATTACACAAGATTATCTCTTGACGAAGCAAGGACTATAGGTGGGTGATGGAATTTGGAATCTATGGGAAGATGTAAATGATACTATCTTGGAGTGTGATCCAAGACCACACAGTGGATAAAAAACTTTCTCTTACTTGCAACAACTGGTGAAGAACACTCTTGAAGCTACAATCTATCAACAAAGGAATTAATGACATAACAGTTAATGGGAATTTTTTTTTTACAAAATAGTGGCTCTATCATGAAGTTTTTGTACACTTGAATTATATGGATAGGACTCAGTTGTTAACACAGTGATATCATTATGTACCTTTTGTATGGACTATGATCTTTGATCAGACAAAATAGATGATTGAAATGTATGACAAGGAACTTTGTGTCTCTGAACAAGGTGATTTATTTTAATATAATTAATTGCAATCTTTTTTCTGAGGAAAAAAAACAATCACTATATCTAAGATTTTAATTTGCCTTAAAGTTGTTATCCTATGTGTCATTTAAACACCATTTTGTAATAACATTTATCATTAATACTATTTAGTTTTACAAGAACTTAACAACCTTCTATCTATTAGTTTTATTTTCAATATTGTCACATAATTTCATTTAATTTTAAGAAGATCCTACCTTTGCTACAAGAAGTTGTCTCGTTGTCCATAACTACACTCCCATAACTTGACATGAAGGTATATAGGAGGGGGACAAAAGAAATAATGCTTTGCTTCATGTGAATTAAGGAGCCTTGCCGCTTGTCTTATGGATTATTGTACATTCCATTCTTATGGTTAGAATGATTCAAATTCATGGAAGATGGTCTACGAAGGGGTCCTATCCATTTTTACTTAACCAACCTGGGTTCAAAAGTGTTCCATTATTTGCTAGAGTGTCTTATTTATTGTTAAGAGATCGAAGGATGTGATGAAACTCAATGGAGTCAAAGCACTTATCTATTCCTTGAATTCTTTAAATAATCCATGAAAGGATTGACATTTGTAAGGATTTTGAGTCTCACATTGATGAATGATAATCAAGAAGTCTTTGATAACACTAAGTTTATTGATATCCATTGATTTGATATTTTTTAACCCTTGTTTCTGAGCTAAGGATTTTACTTGGTTGTTAAAAGTTATCCCTAGGCCCCAAACATAGGTCAATTCAATTTGTCTTTCCCCACTACACCTACCACCTCATTTTGGAATTTGTGATTATTAGTCCCTACTAAGTAGACGCTTAACCTAGCCATACCAACCACCTAACAAAAAAAAATGGCCATTTTCCTAAGTCCATAGGATTTTACTTGGTTGTTAAAGGTTATCCTTAGGCCCCAAACATAGGTAAATTCAATTTGTCCTTCCCCATTACACCTGCCACCCCATTCTTGAATTTAAGATTATTAGTCATTTCCAAGCAGGGGATTAACCTAGCCATACCAACCACCTAACAACAAAAAAATGGACTTTTTCCTAAGCCCAAGATAGGTATTATGCGCTAATATTATATTTGAGTTTTTTTAAATGATTTATTTGTGCACTTATATTAGTGAGAGGCTCTATGGGACTATTTTCCTAGAGGGTGTGTCATTGATAAATTCAAAAAATAAAGAAATTTGGTCACAAGATGAGTGTGTGGTGGTAAATGGTTCTGCATCATCATGAATGCAGTGGGTAGTGGTTGATATAGCAATTCTATAGGGATGTCATCAACTGTGGGTGCACCAATCTCACTCTATATTGTATGTTCATTAGTTTGTTTCAACTAGTAGAGCAGGTATTTATTTGGCTCTATGATTATTCTTGTCATAGTTTGTGGGTGTTTGTTGTGGTTTCCATGGTTTAATTCTCTACATTATAGCTCAAAGAAGAGGTATTCATTTATGGTTCCTGGTTATTGATCAAGGTTTGGTGGTGGTCATTATGCATTTCGGCTCGTGTAAGAGTCGGTTGGTTTCATGTGTTCATCTTTATTAGTCCCTTGGGTGGTTGTCATGTTCTAGCTTGTAGATATTCCTTCCATAGTTTCCATTGTTGTGTTTTTAATGGTTTCATGGCTATTATTGCATGTACTAGCTTGTAGAAGAGTTACATCTTTGTTATTTGTTTATGTTTTCATGGGTGGTCATTGTGTTGGTTTGTAGAAGTGGAGGCTAGTGGGAGATACTACTATTGTTTGGTTCTCTACAAGCTCATAAATGTGGTGGGAAGTGCCTATTATTTAATTGTTATTATAGATTGCATTGACCATGGATGCACTGACCCCAATTTGTATCGTATTTAATTCTCTGTGTTCTAGTCCATAAATGAGGCATTTGTTTTCAGATCCATGGTTATTCCTTTCACGATTTGGTTCCAGGTGGTTGTTGTGCTTCCAGTTTGTAGATGAGTATATTGGTTTGTTACATGTTCGAGTGTTTCATGGGTGGTCATTGTGCTAGCTCATAGATGTAGAGGGTGGTGGGTGTTACTGTTATTGTTTGGTTCCCTTTAATTCTTGCTTATGGATGTGGAGTTGTGGTGGCTTGTAGATGTGGAGGGTGGTGCATATTTATTATTTCATTGGACATAGATTGTATTGTTAATATTCGTGCATTAAGGGTGATGTGTTGTCATTGTTGATTAATTGTTATTGCATTGAGCCCATCATTGTGCACAGCCAATAGGTGGAATTTGTTGATGTATTTGTAACTTCGGAATGTATTTCCTATATGTATATTGTATTCCTATAGAGATGTTATTATTCCTCTATATGGAAGTGTTTGTATTCCTATAGAGATGTTATTATTCCTCTATACGGAAGTGTCGTCATTTATATTGTAAGTGTTGTAACTTATACTTGATGGGTTATTAGACCACCTTGGTGGGGTCGGCCCTGTATAAGTCATGTGGGTCAAAGGGTTATTAGACCACCCTATTGGGGGTCGGCCCAGTCAGCATTATGTTATGTGGTTAAGTTAAGGACGACCTAGTAAAGGTTATTAGGCAAGTCAAGTCAAGTATAAATAGAGTGCGGGAGGCACTCTATTTATTCATTCTATTCTTCACTCATACTCTCATCGGAGAGTGGCGCACTTGTGGAGGAGGAGAAGCTACCGCTAGGAGAAGACTATCTCTTATGCTTGGGTTGTATCATTGCTCTATCTATCTCTGAGGAATTTGTGGGGTTTTTCACCTTTATGGTTTTCCCCAGTGAAACTCTATGTGTCTATTGTCTCTTGTGTGCTTGCATTATTATGTCCATGATTGATATGCTATAGATATGCCATACATGTTGTTCTCTCAATTAAGATCCTAGATCAGATTGAAGTAAATTCTGAAAAAATAACATGGTATCAGAGCTAGCCTGAAAGAAGGCATGGTATGGCATTTATGACATTTGTTGCACTTGCGAAGCTAGGGCTTGATATAGCAAAAACCAGTCATCGTAGCACTTTCGCTATAAATCC
Source organism: Larix kaempferi (assembly GCA_027924585.1). Classification (NCBI taxonomy): domain Eukaryota; kingdom Viridiplantae; phylum Streptophyta; class Pinopsida; order Pinales; family Pinaceae; genus Larix; species Larix kaempferi. Next base: position 111,148 of record BSBM01000720.1, on the reverse strand, counting down.
ATTTCAACGAGGTTTCAGGATTGGAAACTCTTACAGGTCGAATGTAAGATCCCCATGTACCTTGTGTCTAAAGCACAACTTCCAATTCGTTGTACTTTGTGTTTTATGATTTGTACAATCTAGGGTTTCTGCTTCTTCCAGATCTCAGCCATAAATAGGTGACCTAGGAAAAAAGGTCACAACTTGGGCTAGGAAGCTCCAAATGAAATTTTGTAAAAAGTGACAGGTAGGGCACGAACTGTAGTTTCTCAGGTAATATTTTTAGAGGCCGAATTTGAACTAGTGACATGTGGTACACCGTACAAGTTCTCTCTCCTGTTTTATCTTATAAACAGGTCACGACGACACTTGGAATAAATCTATCTCAGAGAATCCAATTGAGGTCAGAACTGTGGGGTTGGAAAGATGATAGGTCGGGCTACCACAGTTTGAAGTTTCAGACCCTTTGGATTTGTAATTTAGTAGTTACACCAGAAACAATCAGGTGCATATTTCTGTCAAAACATAATTGGATTTTGAGCACCTTCATTCATGGCTCCGGGAATTAGGGTTTAAGAGAAAGTTGGTATTTTTGTAATCGGATACCACGGTTGAATGCTACTCATCAAAATCAAAATTTAGAGACCAAGATCAAATTTTTTGGTTGGGTAGAAGGCCGAGCTTGATCAAACCCTAGTTCGGGACTTTGATTGGAAAAGTGAAAAATTAGGGCTTCTACAAAAATGGGAATTTTTGAAATCTGTGACCATAGCTGGAAGCTCCTTGGAAAAATTGAAGTTTAGAGCTTTGGATCAAACTATTTGGTTGGGTGAAGCTCCGGGAAACTCACACCCTAATTCAGGGTCCTCCCAGTGAATCCAGAAATCTAAAAGGCAATTTTGAGGTGTGAAACTTTGCAGTTTTCAAATTCTGAGTATACCAGCTTGACCAGCTCAGAAAGGTGCATCTTTCTATCCTTTCAGAAGTTTGAAATTCAAAGTTTGAATTTTTAGGGTTTCTCTGACAAACCCTAATCCAGCGCCAGATCCAGTTTCTGGAAATCAAAGTGGATTGGGTTAATCCTAGAATGAGAATGGATTAGTCACCTGCATAAGTGAAGAATTTCCTGTTTTAGAGGGAGTTGAGGCTAAGGCCTTACATAAGAAGATTACAAGCAATCTCGACAGGTATGACTTATCCAGGTATGTTTCGAGATCTGTTCATGATTAAGTCTATGGTATGTTTGTCTTCATTAAGGTTAGTACAATCTTGATTAACTTTAGACTTGTTGTATCACCCTAATAAAATTATGAATGCAGATATTCATTGATTAGGGTTTTGACACTTATGATTGTACTAATGCATTGTGGTGTTGTAGAGGTTGATGTTGTCCGCTAACATGAAAGGTACATCAAGAAAGACAAATCATGTTCTAGTTCAAGAACATATGACCATGGTGACATGAAGACAAAGATTCATCCATTGTCATGGATCACATAGAAGATCTACTTACGAGGTATGTATAATTTGGTTTTACAATGCTTAACCTATGAGATATGCAGGTTACTAGCACAAGTCATTGAAAGGAACAAGAAGACATTACTAGACATAACTAGCAAATATGATAACCAGGTATGTTTTTCCTATATCAATTTAGAATCCTACCTTGTGTTAGGATCTTATACTGTTGTATGGTTGATAATGATTATTCATGATGTTAGAAATGTAAGTAATCAAGGGTTTATGCATATTCTGTCTCTTACCTTGATTGATGATATGACTAACCAGAAAAGTCCTTTGGTCAAATAAGAATATGCATGAGTAAAATAAGTATTCCCTGAAACCTTGAATACTAATGTTTATTATTTGTGTTTTGATCATGACTATACATGTTTAAGATTATTGTGATTATACTAATGAATGTATGTATGCATGAGACCTCGAGGATAACACAATGATGATACCAGTAAGTATGCATAAGTGATCAAGGATGGATATAAGTTCAAGGACAGGTAATCCAAGAAGCAAAGATCAAGAGGGAGCACACTCTAGTAGCTCCTGCAAGGAAGCAAATATTGAGAGGGAGTCCACCCTACAAACAAGCAAAGATAAGTATTTGAATTGTCATTTCTTGTATATTTGATTATTTAAATAATATTGTTCAATAATGTATATACTTATGTTCCTAGACTTAGGTTGTGTATTATGCATATTAGAATAATTACATTAATGAACACTATACTACTAATATGCATGTAATGGGTAAGTGGCCTATGGCACTGTACAACATTCCATTGCTACTTATCTAGAATGAAACCTCTTTGCTGACATGTTGGGAGTTGTGCACACTCTTAACAATGTTCTGGTAGAGATGGGAAGGCATCTATAAAGTTACGGGATATGGATAAATGTTGTATTGAAGCATTGGCTAAAACAATTGCATGACTGTATGACATATTTCTTTATGTGTAAGAAATTGTTCTGAAAACTATGAGATGTTTCTAATCATGCAATTTAACTTGTCTTGTAGGAAAGATTGTATACTATCACCTACAAAAGAAGGACTACAACATTTGTTCCAGTAACAAATCTATCTTTTGAAGATATTGAAGTTCCCAGGATCCGGGATGAAGTAATGGAAGAATGCCATGATCCGTCGATCATGAAAAATGATGGTTGGGATGTGGTCCCAGACCAGAAGGGAAGTCTGTTGTGACTTCCAAGTGGATCTATAAGATCAAGCATGCCGCAGATGGTAGCATGGAGAAATACAAAGCAAGGTTGTAGCTCGTGGCTTCTCCCAGAAAGAGGAATTGATTATGAAGAGACTTTTTCTCCTATAGCCAGATACACTTCCATTAGATCAGTACTTGCTCTGGCTGCAGTGATGAAATGGAAGATACAGAAGATGGATGTCAAGACAACTTTCTTGAATGGTGTAGTCGAGGAGGAAGTGTATGTGGTACAGCCACTTGGTTTTGAGACACATGACAGAGAGTCATATGTGTGCAAGTTGAAGAAAGCCTTGTATGGCTTGAAGCAAGCTCCTAGGACTTGGTATGGTAGGATAGACATCTTTCTATCCAGTTTGGGCTTTACCAAGAGTAAAGTGGATTCCAACCTTTACTACAAGGTTGAGGACGACAATCCAGTGATACTACTATTGTATGTGGATGACCTGTTTGTAACAGGTGAGGATAGATTGATTGCCAACACAAAGAGGAAGCTTGTTGCCAAGTTCGAGATGAAGGACTTGGGGATGATGCACTATTTTCTAGGCATGGAGGTGTTGTAGAGTGCAGATGAGATCTTCCTTGGATGAGGGAAGTATGTAGTAGAGATCCTAAAGGGATTCGGGATGATAAACTACAAGGCCATGGCCACACCTATGGCATCAAACCTGAAGCTTTTGTGTGATGCTTCATCTGAGCCGGTTGATGTCACTATGTGTTGTCAGATGATTGGTTCCTCTATGTACCTGACGAACACAAGACCAGATATTTGCTTTGCGGTGAACACATTGAGCCAGTTCCCGACAGATCCGAGAGGTGTTTACCCGGTTGCTGTAAAGCATATTCTAAGGTACCTGAAGGGTATGGTTGACTATGGGCTCAAGTATGATGCGAATCAAAAGTTTAACCTGCAGGGTTATGTTGATTCAGATTGGGCAGGCAATGTTGCAGACAGGAAGAGCACTTCTGGGTGCTACTTCAGTATGGGATCAAGTGTGATCTCTTGGTTTAGCAGGAAGTAGTCCTATGTAGCACTGAGTACAGCTGAAGCAGAGTATGTTGTAGCTTGTTTGTCTAGTTGTGAGGCAGTATGGCTCCGTAAGCTACTGTCTGAGCTATTTGATCTCCTGTTGGAGGCTACTGGTATCTTTTGTGACAACCAGAGTTGTGTGAGGCTGTCTGAGAACCCGATGTTCCATGACAGGTCGAAGCACATTGAGATAAAATATCACTATATCAGGGATATGGTGCAGAGAGGAGCAGTTAAGCTCCTGTATGTTGCGACGGATGAGCAGGTTGCGGATGTGTTGACGAAACCACTAGCCAGAGTGAATTTCGAGTACTTCAGAGAGAGGCTTGGTGTTCTTCAGATTGACGACACTTCGAGGAAGAAGTGATCGACACATTTGCAGGATCCATTCCAAGCATGGTGAGAGGAGGATCCTTCCCATGGCTGTCGATATAAGTGTTGGATGATGAGCATCAGGACGATGCTCCAGTTACTACTCTGTATATGCATCATGTTGGATGCTTGGACCATGTATCTGTATATGTATCAGGTGGATACGATTGTATGATTAGGTAGATCATGTATGTTGATATATATCAGGTGGATACATTGTATGATCAGGTGGATCATGTATCTGTGTATGTATCAGGTGGATCATGTATGATGATATGTATCAGGTAGATACTTGGTATGCATCAGGTGGATGCATTGTATGATCAGGATGATCATAGATGACGAGCTTCAAGATATTACTCCAGATGACATGCATCAAGACGATGTAGTGATGATGATCAGGATGATCATGTACATCAGGATGATGTATGTTGAGTATCAGGTTGATACTCTGTGGCCGTGGACAGGTTGTGCAAGGGTAACATGTAATAAGTCCTGGAGATCTGGACAGGATGAAAAAGGCCTCAAATGCTCTTTAGAGATCTTGCTTGGCAATACACTTTTTTAAGGTTTTGCTAGACCACATGTAATAAGTCATGGAGATCTGGACAGGCTGAAAAAGGCCTCAGATGCTCTTTAGAGATCTTTCTTGGCAAGACACTCTTTTAAGGTTTTGTGGGGACCACATGTAATAAGTCGTGGAGATCTAGACAGGATGAAAAAGGCCTCAGATGCTCTTTAGAGATCTTGCTTGGCAAGACACTCTTTTAAGGTTTTGTGGTAGGGGTCACATGTAATAAATCCTAGAGATCTGGACAGGATGAAAAAGGCATCAGATGCTCTTTAGAGATCTTGATTGGCAAGACACTCTTTTAAGGTTTTGTGACAGTCACATGTAAAAGATCTTGGGAGATCCGATAGGTTGAGCTGTGTGCTCGTAAAAGGCCTGGGATGCTCTTTCGAGGTTTTGTGATGCACGTAATAAGTCCCAAGGATTCCATAGTATGGCCAGTGATGAAGACCTGCAGGTGGTGGGCCTACATCCAGTATGAAAAAGGACTGGCTCTGTAGAACTTCCTATGACGAGTAGTTCAGAGATTGATTGAGATAGCAGCAACAGTGACAACAACGATGATTCGATGTCGATGATCCAGTGACGATGATCCAGAGAAGAAGACTTGTGCTAGAAGACCTGTGTCGAGAAATACCTTCCTAGTTAAGAGGGAGTGTTGATGTATTTGTAACTTCGGAATGTATTTCCTATATGTATATTGTATTCCTATAGAGATGTTATTATTCCTCTATATGAAAGTGTTTGTATTCCTATAGAGATGTTATTATTCCTCTATACGAAAGTGTCGTCATTTATATTGTAAGTGTCGTAACTTATACTTGATGGATTATTAGACCACCTTGGTGGGGTCGGCCCTGTATAAGTCATGTGGGTCAAAGGGTTATTAGACCACCCTATTGGGGGTCGGCCTAGTCAAAATTATGTTATGTGGTTAAGTTAAGGCCGACCTATTAAAGGTTTTTAGGCAAGTTAAGTCAAGTATAAATAGAGTGCGGGAGGCACTCTATTTATTCATTCTATTCTTCACTCATACTCTCATCGGAGAGTGGCGCACTTGTGGAGGAGGAGAAGCTGCTGCTAGGAGAAGACTGTCTCTTATGCTTGGGTTGTATCATTGCTCTATCTATCTTTGAGGAAGTTGTGGTGTTTTTCACCTTTATGGTTTTCCCCAGTGAAACTCTATGTGTCTATTGTCTCTTGTGTGCTTGCATTATTATGTCCATGATTGATATGCTATAGATATGTTGTACATGTTATTCTCTCAGTTAAGATCCTAGATCAGATTCAAGTAAATTCTCTAAAACTAACATAATTAGTTGTGGTGTGTGGTCTCTTGCGTTGAGGGTGGTCATTACATTGGATCTTGGATGTAGAGAGTGTTGGGTGTTTCTATAGCTGCATTAATACTACCCTATATTATTTGATTTCTCTTCAAATTCATTGTTGTTATCGAGGGTTAGAAGTTGTAATTTGATGTGGTGCATTATGTGTGTTGGGGATGGTGCTTGTTGTGTTATATACAATGGCATGCATTGTTAGTTTCTATAGATTTGGTAGTGTATTTCATTAGAAATTGGTCTGGAGAGCAAGTTGACATTGTTGGTTTCATGAACATCCTTTGGATCATGTGTTGACCTATCATGCTTAATTCAATTTCAACATTGAGGTATGCCTTCCCAATTGCTTCAAGAAATATGTTTTCCTTAATATAGCTATATATTTCTTGACATAAACTAGATTACTAGAAACATTTTATGCCATTCTTGCTTATTTGATATGGATTGCATGAATGTTATTGCTAATAGCAAAATGGAAGGGTGTACAATATTTATATCTTCTATTTTGGATACAATCCTAATGGTTTATTTGGTTTTGAGCTCAATTTTTTTGTATACATTATGTTAGGTGCATGGCTAGTGGATTTGCATGGATGCATTCTCAAGGTGTTTGTTTTCTCTTATTTTGTTTTTTAGTATATATGGGCATTGTGTTCATGTGGCTAGAGAGTATGCTATAAATTTTAATGGATACCTAAATGCATATATGGAAATAGAACTATATTAATTCTTGGCCAATGCGAGGAGTATTTTGTAAATATAGTGTGGTATTTTGTTTGTTTCCCAAGTAGCAGTGGCTTGAAGCAATCCTCTCATTAGTGTGCATGGGAAGTTTTACACCATCATTATTCCTACGATTACAAGGACTTCACCTAAGGCACTTTGTTTGAGACATTTGCTGCTTGTAAGAGTGTATTCACTTTGTTTGAGACATTGGCTGCTTGTAAGAGTGTATTTGCATGAATTTTTTTGTTGGCCTTGCAAACAATGGATTCAAAGTTTGTTGCAATCTATTCTAAGTGTTTTGAAGTGTGTGGAGACTTGTGTTTCAAGTACTCATAGTGGTTTTTGCTTCCATTGGAGACAAAAAGATTGAACTATAGACTATCTGCATTATAATTCTGTTCTCTATAAACAGGCTCAATAGAAAAATCAACAAAGGAATCCATAAGCATATTAACCCTAAAACACCATTGATCTAGAGAGAGGACCTGTAGATCATAAAGCTTTTTTTTCCGAGATGACAATTACCAAGGAGTCCCCTAAAACCTGTAAAGATTCAATGCCTATGGTTGATGCAAATTTGATTAAGCACCATAATGCCATTAACACAACTTTGGTATTTGAATCAATCCCACAATTCATCCTCAAATTAAGACGATGATCCTCATTTATATAGAGAATTATCCCACCACCAAAAATGCCACACTAAGCAACAACATCAAAGAAACCTGTAGCATACTTCAAGACTAGAGGATTAGTAACATCTATGGGCTTGCTTATAATTTCAACAGAAACATATTCTTTATACATGCTCATAATCTCATACAACTAGCATAAACGTTTAATGATTTATCTTAAAAAATATAGAAGTTTCTGATTTCCAAATGTCCCAACAAATAAAACAAGAAGTATTTTATGTGTAGGAAATTTTTTAACCCACTGTTCAAGATTTTGTTCCACAAAATTTGATCCCCAACCCTAATTGATGCCAAGATATGGAGTAACATCCTTCCACACTTTCTTGTTGTACACACAATGTACAAAAATATGGTTAACTGCCTCACAATATTGCTTGCACAAAACAAAAATGTTAGGCCCAAACCAACCCCTTCTAAGAAGGTTATACCACGTAAGTATGTAAATTTCACAAATAATGCAAAATAAACATTCGAGTTTCAAAGGCATATGCCACTTCTAGATTTTACTATACCACCCTTTAGGGACTGAAATTGAGAGATAATTTGCTAATTCAGAATAAGCAACCTTTGCAGTTACTTGACCTTTAGAGGGATTCAAAGAATAAACCATTGGATCCTTAATATCTCTTAACTTGATAACAACTTTGTTCAAAGAAAAAATATATGCATTCCATTCATCAACCCAAATACTCCCAAGGACCAAATCTTCAGCAGTCAACCAATAAGAATCAAAGTTCCTCATCCAATGCGGTGTTTTAATATGTGCTAATGTATGAAATCCAAAATAAACAAGATAATATTGTGAAATTCTAAATCACAATAGATTATGGAGTCGAGTATACCTCACAGAGAAAGAATGAGCAGATAAATTGAGTTGCAGTGAAAATTGCAGTAAAAAATGAGTAGACAATTGAACATGCATGAGAACTCGGATAGGAACAAAATAATGTCACATGATCCAATAATCAGTGTAATGAACAATGTTGTTACAATGGAGAGAATTCAAATCACCTAAGAGAATTCGAGTCTCAATTTGTCTAGCATAGTAATTGTAACCTCTATCAGTGCTCCGAAGCTCCCATTCTCAGTTAAACTCAACCAAATATTAGTGAACTAATGATACAGTCAGTTAACCAACCAAAGAGGGCACAACCATGAGTTTGTCATGCAAATCAATTAGAAAAGGGCGCATGAGGCCACAATCAGTGGTGATTGGAGCTCAAAATCCCAATTAGAGTCACCAACCCATGTGTAACTCAATTAGACTGAACTAAGTCACTGAGTGGGCTTCTAAAATATAGGGAACTGCCTCTAAGAGTCCTAAAATCATGCATGCATGGCGCATTAGGTGGATAATGGGTCCTAGATGACATCTGCACACCACTAGGGGATAAATAACATCACTAAGTGCTAGCAAATGGTAAATAATGCAACTAGGGAAAGGATGGAGTATTAAAATATCCTAACAAATATAGAAGGTAGGATGAAAGGACATAATTGTCCTCATTCCCAATGACTGGATCAATCCCAACAAGGAACTGTGTACCATTCCCCACCTTCTAGGATAGACCCCTGGTAATCCAAGAAAAATCTCTCACAAACCCATTCCAAATGTTTGAAACATTCCGAACCTTTTTTTCCAGAACTTCTTATCCAACCCACAATATTTCCCTTCAAGTAGTTAGTCTTTAGCACTCACACCAAAGTCTAGAACCAAAATACCCCTCCACATAATTTTCATACACAGAGCTGTATTGAACCAAAATATATTCTTTATATCTCAACCATCTAAGGCCTTAGGTTTTGCAAGATTTTCCCATCTAAAAAGATGTATTTTATCCCCCAAAGTGGATCCTGACCACAAAAAATTAAACATTTATTTCTTATCATCCAGAGAATGGAATGAGGAACCTATGCTAAGAGAAGTAATATATAGGGATACCAATTAACACAGATCTTCCTAATGCAAGTTTGCCTCCCAAAGATAAAAACCTAAAAACCCAATTCCCAATCATTTTATCCAATTTTTTGACAAGCCACATCGAGTCGAAGTTCTGTGATTATTTGGTTTCAAATAATAACCCAAGTAATTTATGCCTTCCTTCAATTATGTCACTTGAAAAGGTAGGAAGGTGGTATTTGTTCTATAATATCATAATCGACTTCATTTTCTATACAAAAAGAGTTGGAGGGGCTTATCTTCATACATGAAGCAACATAAAACAAGGAAGTGATCTCAGCAAAAGAACACCATTCCTCAACAGTGCCCACTCGAAACATAGCAACATCATCCACAAATAATAACCAAGTTATAAATAAAGTAGATGAAATTTTAATGCCAGACAGTTTGCCTTATGATTTTGCCACTGAAATTAACCTACTTCAACCTTCAATTACCAAGAGGAAAAGTCGGGGAGAAAGTAGACAACCTTGTCTTAATCCCCTAGAGCTATTGAAGAATGTGGTAGGAGAATCGTTGATGAGAATAACAAAATAGGCTGAGGATACACATGCCATTATCCACTTGTCCGCACATAGAGGAAGACCAATATGAAGAAGTATCAATTTGAGGAAAACCCAATTAACTTTATCACCAGCCTAGATCCAAATCCTAGGCTCTATTAAGCGCCGAGAGGGATCAAATCTCCCGAGGTGCAAACCTCTCCTTGAATAGCTCCTTGAGTGCAATACGTGAGCCACCTAATCCTAAGCTCTAAAGTCTCTAGTTTAAGTCTTATATTTACTTTTTACTTTGTATTATTTTTTTTGTTTATGGCCGACATAATATTTATTACTTTTTACTTTGTATTATTCTTTTTTGTTTACTTTGTATTATTTTGTTACCTGACAAACACTCGACAAACACTCTAAAGTCTAAATTTACTTTTTACTTTGTATTAAAAGTAAAAAGTAAAGTCTCTAGTTTAAGTCTCATATTTACTTTTTACTTTGTATTATTCTTTTTTGTTTTTGGTTGACATAATATTTACCACATAATCCTAAGCTCTAAAGTCTCTAGTTTAAGTCTCATATTTACTTTTTTACTTTGTATTATTCTTTTTTGTTTATGGCCGACATAATATTTATTACTTTTTACTTTGTATTATTCTTTTTTGTTTACTTTGTATTATTTTGTTACTCGACAAACATTCGACAAACTCGACAAACATACACATGTTACAAGATCTCTCTCATACTGGGCTGTAGAGCACCTCTCGGCGCAATAAGATTTCACAAGATCCATTTTCAAATTCAAAATTTTTAGTCTTAATGTAATGTAAACATTCATGAGTGACTCTGACTACATCAAGGGTTTGTTTGTTGTCTAAAAACCCAAACTGCTCAGTAGTCATAACCTCAACCAACTTTGGTTTTAGCCTATTAGACAAGATCTTTGTAATAATTTTATAAATGAGATTACGTAAAGATATAGGTCTGTAATCTGAGAAGCTCATAGGCTTATTACATTTAGGAATTAGAGTAATAAAAGTGGAATTAATTGCTCCAGAAACAAAACCTTCAACTCTAGACTGCTCCACTATATCTAATAAATCCATACCCATCAAATCAAAGAAGGCTATATTACAATACTATTATAAAATTCTAATTTAATTTAATTTTAAATTTAATGTGATAATACTATTTTTTATCCCTCATTCCAATGTTAAATAGTACCATTTCTCATTTCAATGTTACATTTATTATTGATAATATTAATGCCATCTTTTATATATATATATATATAGAATCAAGGTATTTCTAATATCCATCATAACATGTCGTGAGTTAAATTTGACATAAATACTATTATCAAACAATCAAATATTTTGAATTTTGTTACAAATTGATGCTCATCTACTTTACCCATGTTATAAATCATGATTTAACTTATACCAGCATAGATCCAAATCCTAGGCTCTATCAAGCGCCTAGAGGGATAAAATCTCCCTTATATTTACTTTTTACTTTGTATTATTCTTTTTTGTTTATGGCCGACATAATATTTATTACTTTTTACTTTGTATTATTTTGTTACTCCACAAACACTCGACAAACACTCGACAAACGTTATGAGATCTCCCTCATATTTACTTTTTACTTTGTATTATTCTTTTTTGTTTACTTTGTATTATTTTGTTACTCGACAAACTCGACAAACACTCGACACATGTTACAAGATCTCCCTCATAGTGGGCTGTAGAGCACCTCTTGACGCAATTATTATTATTTTTAAGAATATAAAAACATATTTAACATTACTATCATCTGGAGAAAGTGGGTAGTAAGATATCCATGTTTTTATTTCCTTGATAGAGATTAATTAGTTCGAATATAAGGGATAACTAATTTGATAGAGATTAATTAGTTCAAATATGAGGGATAACCAATTTTAATTTATCAAAGTCAATATTGAACATTTTGATCTATTTTTTCAAGATATATTGATAAATTAATCTCACATCTTCAAATTATAAAATAAAATATTAAAAAAATAGGTTATCATAAATTTTGAACCTATAATCTCACATCTTCAAATTATAAACTAAAATATTAAAAAAATAGGTTAGCATAAATTTTGAACCTATACAACTAACTCCAAAAATGTGTCAACATTTCACATTTCACAAGACTAGCGCCTTTGTCTTTAAAATTTTATATATTCATAATATTACATTACATTATATTCATAATATTACATTACATTGATATTTAGTTGGTAAAGTCAAACCCTAGTTGTCCTAGTTTAATTTTAATATTTCTTAATAATTTAAATTACATTTTATAAAATAAAATATTAAAAAAACAGGTTAGCATAAATTTTAAACCTATAATCTCACATCTTCAATTTATAAAATAAAATATTAAAAAATAGGTTAACATAAATTTTGAACCTATACAACTAACTCCAAAAATGTGTCCACATTTCACAAGACTCGCGCCTTTGTCTTTAGTTTAAAAGTTTATATATTCATAATATTACAGTGAAGTTTAGTTGGTAAAGTCAAACCCTAGTTGACATATGGCTAAACTTAATAATATTACTCTATCACTAAACTTAAGGACTCATTTCGGAGCATATGGCTACTACACTCTGGCTCATGTGGCTTGTCGGTATGTGGATGGGCATACACACTGGATTACGGTTGAACAGCTGGGTTTAACGGGTTCATTGGGGACTGAATGGGAGGAGTATACCCGGCCGATGTATCTATCTAATATCAGATTATCTGATGAAGCTGATAGACTTATATGGACGTGGGATGTGGCTGGTGGACTGGTCACAGCTAAATTGGCTTATGACTCATTGTTTGCTGATTCCAGAACATCGGGGAGGTGGTGGGATAAATATATTTGGAAACTCATATTGCCCCTCAAGATAAAATGTTTTGCCTGGCTATCGTTGTGCAATAAGATCTTAACCTGGGACAATCTTTGTCGCCGTGGCTTCTGCGGACCGGGAAGGTGCATACTTTGTTGCTCACAGGAAGAAACCGTGGACCATCTTTTCTCATCCTGTTGTTACATCAGGGACATCTGGAATGCAATTGCATCTAAAGCAGGTATTCAACATCTATGGAATCATGGCACATTAAATGAAAATCTTGAGTAATTGTCTCGGTATGATGGGGGATGCTCTGAACTTCCATTTTTTATGATCTGGGAGGTATGGAAAGCTAGAAACTTATGTGTTTTTGAAGGCAGAGTTCCCTCTAGGGATGGTATCTGCTATAAAACTATTGCTGCTCATAAGGAATTTGTCTCTGCTCATGGTGCTGTTTGTGGGAGAGACACACTTGCCATTACCCGTAGACATGCTCCTCCTATGCTTGTATTCCCATGTGCTTTTTTTGATGGGGCGGCTGTGGGTCGGTGTGGGGGTGGTGGAGCGGGTGTCATCTTACACTTAAACATGGATTTATCCATTCATATCTGGCTTAACCTGGGGAATGGTTCCAATACTAGGAGTGAGTTATGTGCCCTATGGCTTACACTCTTCTGGGCACGGCTGAGAAAGATCACCTCACTTGTAGTTTTTGGGGACTCTTTATCTATAATTTCTTGGGCGTGTGGCAAGACATCTCTCAATGTTCTGCTACTCAAACACTGGATGGATGCGGCCCAGAATCTTATCCGGGATTTTGAACATCTACACTTTGAGCATGTCTTTCGGGAGGCTAATATGGAGGCGGATATGCTTTCTAAGCGTGCTCTTCATTCTCAGGCTGGGGTCATTATGTGGCAGGAATGGCGGGCGGATTCACTTTTTTCTCAGGGTTCTTATCATCTTCATTGGTCTTGATGCTTTGATGCTATTTATGTATGACTGTTTTTGTTTTTATGCACTTTATTTTGCGGGTATTATACTTACATCTCGGTTAGCTACATGTGCAGATACATCCTAGAGCCTGGATCCAACTACTTGTTGGACATCCATGCTCACACTATCCTTATTTGCGGCAGATATGACAGCCGATATGACTGTATTTTGGTATATTATTACATGGTTATGTTTATATATTTGATACACTCGGTTTTTTGACAGCTGTTGCTGTAGACTTTTTTGATACACTTATATGGTATGGACATATTGCTTTATTCTGCGTTACTTGGATCCGTTTCTCCTTCCGGAGGGATCCCTGACTAATATTGTGGACATATGGTGCTATATTTCTGGAGTTTCTGTTGTTGATGCTGACTCATTTGGCATATGTCTGGCATGTCCATATTACTGGGCTTGAGAGCAGACTTGTATGATTCTGACAGCTGGTGTTATTTACTATTTCGTTTATTAATAGTAAGTTAAATTTTTCTGTGAAAAAAGTCAAACCCTAGTTGTCCTAGTTTAATTTTAATATACGTTATGTGTCAACATTTCACATTTAAAAAAAATAAAATAAAATATTAAAAAAACAGGTTAGCATAAATTTTGAACCTATAATCTCACATTTTTAATTTATAAAATAAAATATTAAAAAATAAGTTAACATAAATTTTGAACCTTTTTTCACATGATAGTTAAACTGGTACTCAATGGAAGGCGAGAACGCCGAATAGAACAGGGTCTCGGAGTCGATCCTGGGTGAGAACGACCACAACCAACCGCCCCAGCCACCCAGCCATAACAACGACCCCAATTTTGAACCTATACAACTAACTCCAAAAATGTGTCAACATTTCACATTTCACAAGACTCGCGCCTTTGTCTTTAGTTTAAAAGTTTATATATTCATAATATTACATTAAAGTTTAGTTGATAAAAGTCAAATCCTAGTTGTCCTAGTTTAATTTTAATATACGTTATGTGTCAACATTTCACATTTCACAAGGCTCGCGCCTTTGTCTTTAGTTTAAAAGTTTATATATTCATAATATTACAGTAAAGTTTAGTTGATAAAGTCAAACCCTAGTTGTCCTAGTTTAATTTTAATATACGTTACATATAAAATGTTAATCGATAAAGTCAAACCCTAGTTGTCCTAGTTTAATTTTAATATACGTTACATATAAAATGTTAACCGATATAATTTAAATGATTATAAAGAATTTTTTTTTTTAATAATATAATTGTTAATACATTATTTAAAATATGTTTTTAATATTAATTTTAAAATAAAATATATATATTTAAATATCGTTTTATTTTAAATTTTAAATATTAAATTAAAAAATATAATAATAATTTATACATACTTAATTTTAAAGATAATATCAATATCAAAGTTGGTGCACCATCAACTATCCAATCCTTACATTCATGGCTTATGAAGTTAAGTTAAAAAAGTAGTTGTTAAAAAAAAGATATAGAATATCAACTATTATTGAAATTTGATGTGAGTTTTTGTTTGTTAGACCTAACTTTTTTAACGGTTAAAAGATATTAAAACAATAGAGCATTAATTGAGCCATGTGCTACCAATGTTTTTTGTTATATGTCATTATCATTTATTCCAAGAATTTGCCAACATCATCAACACCAACGTCCATGTGCTCTCTTCCCAGTGACACATGAAGTATTAGTCAACACCAATAACGTGCCAAATGAGACCAACACCAACGTCCATGTTCTCTCTTTCCAATTGGACATGCCATTTTTATTTTCTTTTAATTGAAATTTGAAGGATAAAAGACATACCATTTTTATTTTCTTTTAATTGAGATTTGAAGGATAATGTCAAAGGATATTTTCATATTGCCATGTTCATATAGTGATCAAATTTGAAGGGTGGGTATTAATTTTAATTAGAAGGGTATTTGTTTTTGGAGTTCTTTAAAGATGAAGGGAAATACAAATAATTGTACTTCAATTGATAAGTATAAATTAATTAAACTTTTTCCTTAAAAAATGTATAAAATAAATATTTTCTATTTAATTTTTTATAATTATAAATAAATAAGCACTCTTTAATATTTATATGAAAATGACATCTTTTCAATAAAACTTAATTTGAACACATGAATTTGTCATATATGTAACATCTTAGCAAGCAAGTTTGCAACGCTAGCATCAGAGGGGCTGGGACATCAAATTTTGTTGTTCAACACTTGTCACGATAACATACATGTATGAGATGGAGGGGAAATGGAATCAAACCTAAGCCAACTCACAAGCCAACTAGAGCCTTGCAACTCGTTGCATGCTTGAGTCTTGACAATCTGCCTTTTAAATTGAACCAAAACACCAAAAGAAGCTTTTTAATGGTTGGATTTGAGAAAATTCTATATGTGAGTAATTAAGAGCTCGAAGCTCTAATTTTTTTTGTGTTTTGTACCAATCCACGATTTGACGAATTTGCAGTCACTGGCATGGAATTTAAGTTATTTAATGGAAAGAATTAATGTATCTACTTCTATGTCGAAACCATCTTCAATGTTGATGCCACTACCCTCCTTATTGTCTTACCAAAAGACATGAGGCGATTGAGGAAGAAGACTTAAAATTGTGGACTTCACCTTCAAAGAATGCCTTACAATCACATTGATAAGGAGTGATAAGAAGACGACAACAATCCAACGTGTACAATCTTAGTTGATAGTGTCAATTAAATACTTATATGGTAAATTTAATATAAGACTTACTTATAGTTGTCTCTTAATCTTTGCATCTTGACACATTTGATATTTTATGGTTGTCTCTGTGCCCTGATCGAATTGATATTATAAGGTGAGGATGTGCATGTATGATAACCCTTAGTTATGACTATGAGATGTTGTTTTAAAGAGAAAAGGATGTAAAGACATGTAGTTTTTATATGTATTTTGGTTGGGAGCGCCAAAGACAAATGTGGTGAGAATAATCCTTAGTTATGACTATGCGATGAGGATTTAAAGAGAAGAGGATGTAAAGACATGTAATTTTATATGTATTTTGGTGGCGAGTGTCGAAGACAAATGTGGTGAGAAAGCACATATGTTTGGAAGGACAAAGGGATATTACATCATGATCATTCCGCCCATCAAAATTCAAACTATTCCTAAACCAAGTTTTTTTAACTTTATTTTATTAATAACCATTGTGGTGCTTTGGTCCAAATGTTTTTTCTAACTCATTGTTTCTCCATATCGTGTGCTTAGTGCCAGTTCTCTATATCAATGCATAAATTGACCTCTACAAGGTTTGTGGTCCTAGCTGCATGCCATTATTTATAGTTGCATGCCATTGAGTGTTGTTTAGAATTGCCATGAGTATGTGAAATCCATGCAAGAAATGAAGTATTGTAGAGGAGGACTCATCAAACCAGCCATTTGAATTTCATTTTGATGAAAAATGAGTGGACATTGGTAACCAGCTTCACATAGGTAGTAGGCAGAAAGTTTTAGTTTTGTTTTGGGCCTAGTAGAAGACTAGCAGTGGTTCTCTATTGTTACAACTATAGTTGTTGACACATTGTCACACCTTAGATCTCATCCCGAAGTGACTTGAGAGTCATAGTCAAATATCGGTGTCCAGTGACTCGTAGTCGCCAGTCATCACTCACCATCTTGCACAACTGAGCAGTGAGTGCGTGATGTGAGTGAGTGATTATAATTTATGATATTTTCAATATTTTGAATTGCAAATCGAATTTTATAGCATAGGAATTTCAACATAAAAATTGAAATTTATATGGATGGGTAATTTCAAATGTTTCCCTTCTTTTGAAATGTTGATATAAATTATGTCCTTCTTAATTGGAAGGGTAAAATTCAAATTTTAAATTTTCTTTGAAGGGCAATTTTAACTTTACACTTCTAGGAAGGGTTGAGAAGGGTTCAAATTTGAACATTGGAACTTTCATGCCTCTCTTTTATATGTATTTTTTGTCATTTTATTATCAGTTAATATTTTTTTATATATTCTTTAATATTAAATTGTGAATGATATCAATTTGATGTGTTTTGTGTTATTTTTAAATTGATTTATAAGATTTTTTTATTTACATAATAATAATTTTTTATAGTGATATTTTTTTGAAAATATATGATTTATGGTGATATATTTCTTATCTTAATTTTTGTAATGCCTCTAAAGGCATTAAGAATTTTAATCTAAATAAGAATCTATTTCTTTTCATTCTAGAAATGCATAAGAATATTAATACAACCTCAAATGGTGGATTTACTAACTGTATACAACCTATAAGCATAATGTAACCATAGAAGCATATAAAGAGTTTACAACAACATATAAACAATTTAAATTCATAAGAAAAATACTTTGTTATAAGAATGGTGACGGAGTCCAGATTGAGTAAGCCTCCATCTCCATCTTGAGTTGCTTCTATCTTCATTGCCCAAAGTGGAACCACAGTTTTACCTCTCAGCCAACTAGGGGCCTAGCCGGCTCCCTAGCCCCAGGAAGCCATCCAAATGGCCTCCTGGCCCTCCGTGCCCGAGACCCCCAGAGAACAGAATGGTGATGCACCAGTAGGCTATGTATCAAATCTTCCAAGAGTTCTCAAACTCTTCCAACTCTTCCAAATTCCGCATGCCCAAAATATCCAAAATTATCCTTCTTAGAATACTCTCACCAAAATCATCTTTAAGAGAAAAGAACCCCCCTCTTCCAATCTCAAGTCTCCTATTTATATCAAAACTTCTCATCATCCTCCTCATCCATCAATAAATTCCCAAAATAATAGTCAACAATTAATAAATTCATTTTCTAAAAAAAATAACAATTTGATTTAAATTAATAAAATATTATTACACATGGTTGCAAAGTCTCACTTGTCATGCTTCTACCTTAAATGCAACTATGACAACTATTTTCTAAAAAAATGTGCAATCCTATCTATTCATTTATTTATATTATCCTCTCATACATAAGTCAAATAAGATATTTTCATATACTATATTATACTATGAAATAAGTTATATTATTTGTATATAATTATATATGTATTTCAATAATCCAATCAATTTATATAAATCTAAAACATATTAAACAAGTCAACAAACTCATACTTTCAACACACGAGTGATACTTTCAACAATTCATCAACTAAGCTACTATTAGCTAATATAACCATATTCATTTATTCATCGATCGACCAATCATAGTATTGTACTCACGAATTGGCATATGCATGTCTAGTGCACACGTCATAAGCACAGGTACTAATACTCACATTTAATGCTCCTAATAGATCATTATTACATGATCGCAACCAACATATAGAAGAACAATTAAACAATGCATCATTCATCATTCTTAATCATTCATACAGAAGCAATAAGACATAATTAAATAAACATAGTGATGAAATCCAACATATAATCACGATAGTTAATAACACTCAAGAACACCATCCAATCCATCATTGGTCTCATCCATCCCATCAGTACTCCAACCCCCTAATCACCACTACTTCCATCTCCTGACCTCATCATCCCGTCCTTTGCTGTAATATACTGTGGCGTCAACTACACGACCTAACCACACATAGAACCCGTAAGTGGAAGTGTCGATCGACTACATCGACCAAGCTTCCCCAGCAGGCATCCACTAGTCTTCGTCACACATCTAGGGGAGTGTGCACAACACAACCCTCCCACGACTCCAGGTTTCGGGGGATAAACGGTGGGAAATGCCTCCACCCCCCTGATAGTACTAGGGTCAACACCCTACATCAACCATACTATGCCATCACTATTCTAAGGGGTCCCGTCATTGAAAAATCACTTTGGGAAAGTCACAATTCCTGTCAAAACTCACACTCGCCCACAAGTCATAGAAATATTGGAATTCACAATTAAATAGCATGAAATTTGATATAACATCATTATACTCATGATGTTCAATACATCTCATTCCCCTTGGCAATATAGGAATCCACCTATCTCATAGCCAATCAACATGTGGAATAGTTCATCATTAACATGAAACATATATATATCCATACCCAACTCTTTCAAGTCTTAATCCATATCACCAATACAACATTTACAAATAATCATGTAAGTACTTTTGCAAACAACTAAATTAGCATTCCACATATGGATATTCTATATTCAATTTGTGTGTTCAATATGAATTAACATATCCATTGCCATTAATAAATTAAACAGTAAATTCCATTTACCATACAACCTCAAGGGAGTCCACATGTGCACATAACAATCCTCTTAATCAATCTATATTCGTCAAATAGATAATAAGCAAATACAATGCTAAGCTAATTCACATTAGAGTTTTTAATTAATGACTGTCAATATATGGGGCATTACAATTTTAATGGATGTTAACCACCACCACCATCATTTATTAAAACATTTATTTACAAAAAAATTATAAAATTTTATTTTATTTTTTATCTTGTTTTCATCTGATAGTAATATAATACATACATCTTTTCTTATTTAAAAAATTTTGATTGAATTTTAATTTTATTTTTTAAAAATTTGAGTGGGATTAACGATTAAGAACATATGTTTTCTCCTAGGAGGTCATAAGTTCAAATTCGAAGGGAGGTAGGGTATGCTGTAGCATCCAGTTTGCTAATTAATTATCTAAACTTGCTTGGGTTTACAATTTATACACTAAACTTATACAATTTAATTTTCAAAGAGAAATTGAAGCAACAGTAACAAATAAACTTGTAATTTTTACAGCATAGTAACAAGTAAACTTGGCAACTTTTAAAATAGTAATAATTCATTTAACCAGAATAATACCTCTCCCTGTGTGCATGAGGTGAATCCTGTGTGGTGAATCATGTGAATCCTTCGATGCTATGCAATAAGCATGGAATTGATAAAGTAAATTGCCCCAAAGTGGAACACGGTTTTACCTCCCAGCCAACTAGGAGCCTAGCCAGCTCACAGCCCTAGGAAGCCATCCAAATGGCCTCCTAGCCCTCCGTGCCCGAGACCCCCAAAGAATAGAACAGTGATGCCCAGTCAGTTATGTATCTTCTTTGAGTTCTTAAACTCATCAACACTTCTCAACTTCTCCATCAAAACCCAATCCCCCCTAAAACAAAGCCTCCTCTTCTCCTATCTTCCTTCACTATTTATTCAGCCTCAACCTTCCTCCACCGCCTCTTTCAAATAAATGATATAAAACAATAATTAATTATTTTCTTCACATTCAACAATTTACAACAATTTCGATTCAAGTTGAATTATAATATCTTACCTACACAGCCTTACTTCACGTGATATCATTAAGATAATTTATGGCAATCCTATCTGTGAAATTAAGTTTGGGAGAACAAATAATAATAATAATATCTTAAGTGTCATTCCACATGCCATAATTAAACGCAATATGCTAATTTTATCTTGGAATTCATGTAAACTTATCCCCTCATTTATTGGTACTCTTATCCCATACACAAGACAAGTAATGTTTGATTTGTGCACACATATATAAATATAAATATTTAAATATTACTTGTGTACACGCATAATAACTCAATAAGACATATATAATAATATTCTCATAACAATTTTAATATTGCATCATACATGCATATGCATAGATATATTATTTTAATAACCCATAAAATACATTTGACTCTTAAATACATTCAACTTGATATTAATATATATATATAGATCACATATACCTACTAGGTAACACCCCCCTCAATCCATTAGAGACATATATAATACAACAAAAATCATATAAATATCAAGACATGGATTATAATTAATCAATCATCAACTAAGTTATTATACTAATGTCTTCATAACCTAACCAGTCATAATAATGTACTCATGAATCAGCGTGTAGGTGGCCAACCCACACGTCTCAAGCGTGGGTACTATTAACCAACATTTATTGTCCTTGATGCATCATTACTATATACTTGCAAACAACATACAACATAACAACTTAATCAATGCATTATTCATCATTCATACGTATACAAGAGTGATTAGACTGAATTAGTTAAACCCAATTAAGCAATCAAACATATCATCTTAATGGTTTATAACAATGTAGAACACCATCCAATCCATCGATGGTCCCACCCATCTTGATAAGTAATCAAAACAACCTATTCACCACTACTTCCATCACCTGACCTCACCATCCCGTCCTCTGTTGGAATATCCTATGGCGTCGGCTATACCGACCTAACCATATATAGAACCCGTAAGCGGAAGTGTCGACTGCATCGACCAAACTTCCCCAACAAGCACCCACTAGTCGTCATCACACATCTAGGGGAGCATGCTTAGCACATACCTCCCACGACTCTGGGTTTCGGGGGATAAACATTGGGAAATGCCTCCACCCCCCTGATAGTACTAGGGTCAACACCCTGCATCAACCATACTGTGCCATCACTGTTCTAAGGGGTTTCGTCATTGAAAAACCACTTTGGGCAAGTTGTGATTCTTGCAAGAACTCACACTCACCCACAAGTCATAGAAATATTTGAATTCACTATTAAACAACATGAAAATCCATATCGCAAGTCATATCATTGTTTCAAATCACAACTTCAGTCGTAATTACAACATATAATACACAACTATCTCATAGTTTATCGATTTGTATATTATCTAAATAACAACAAACATGTCTCATGTATAAATATATCTAACTATTTAAAGTAGTATGGCATCTCATAAACCAAATTGGCGTGTGGCATGGTTGTGGCCTTAAAAATAGGTAATTGTGACGACGATGATGATGGTTAACGTCCACTAAGACCACCTTTGGTCTATCAGACCCTGAGAAGGAACTATTTGGAATGTTGTAAGGAACTATTTGGATTGTTGTAAAATTTTATTCCTATTCTCAAAAAGCTTAGAAAGAAGCGTTCCAAGCATGGATAATTTTAGGGGCTAAATTTATCCCATGGGCTAAATTAAGGGGGTTACAGAAATTTAGTGGGCTATTTTCTTATATAGAAAGGGTTTTTTTTAGTTGAAATATATTCATCCAATATTTACTAGAAAATAAATAAATCCAAAATGAATAGCCTCCCATATATTAAAGAGGAAAATGAAAAAAAAATTCTCCCTAGCAAAATCTCCCTCCAATCTATCTTTCGCCCCCGATTTCTAAAGAGATTCCAATGGAATCATTCCTTCGCCCTCGATTTTCAATAATGGAGGCTCCCAAGGGTTATTTCACCCTCAATTTTCCCTGTAATCCAAGCATACAACTGCAATTGCATGGATTTTTAGTCAATTTCATGTTGATAACTTCTTTGAGCCCTCGATTTCTAGTATTGGAGGGAAAACCAGGGGTAATTTTGTCCTATATAATGACTGTAGTGATTCATGGTTCACCCACATTGGATTGCGCTTGTAGGGTGTAGGTTCCGATTTATGTGATTCCACTTTTCATTCTTAGTTTTCTCAACATTTTAATCTTCGCGCAACATCTCCCTTGCCGAAAGCTCAGGTATTGAAGTGGCATACCACACATGCAATTTATCAGAGAATATAGACTCACATCATGCTTTTTATTCAATAATTAATGAGGTATGGTTTTTATCATGCTTTTTATCCGCAACTACAATATATTATTAATTGTAAATTTTCCTTTTATCATGATTTTTATCATGGATGTTTTTTAAGGCCTGTTGAATTCTAGGGTGCTCTTGATTCTTAGGGCTCATTTGGTGTTGTTAGGATTTTTATCTATCCTAGTAGTATTAGTTTCATGAAAGCATTGTAGAGCTCAAAAGATATGATTTATTTTATGCTTTGTCGTGTTTAAACCATCAACTAACATTTATATGTTGTCAGTGGTTTCTAATCTTGATGGAGATATGCCACATGTTTTATATATATTCAAACTAATTTTCACCTAGTTGTTTAAAATATGCGTTTATTAGGATCTTGCTCTGCAATTATTATTGGACCCGAGGCATTCATGAGAGTGTGTATGTTCATATGTTTTGTCTATTATTGTTGATGTTTGACTCATTTGTAATATAAATGAATGCACACTGATTATAATGGTGGGGCTACATTGGAATGATAATTATTTTGGCACCGTCTTCTAATAGAGTTGTTCAAAGTGTTTTGGTAGATTCTTTTATTTGTATTAAGACGTTCGTGACTGGTAGAATTTTGTATTCATATTTCCAAGTTTGCCAATTTGATATGTAACCTAAATTTGTTGGGTTTGGTATTTGTTTTATGGTATTTTTTCTTTTTTAAGGGTCATTCAGAAGCAAAATGTTTTCTGGTGATTTGTTTTGATGTGTAATTGCTATCATCATCAAAAAATGGATTACTTATGTATGATGAATATATGATTTAGTTGGAACACGATACTTGATTTCCATCATGATTATATGTGATATGTAAAAGGCATGTTTGGCTTGAGATGTAGACATTCTGCTATATGATATTTTGTCTTTTGCCTTCAATGACGATGCTAAACCAGTTTTACGACATTTTTCATGCTTTCGAAAACTTCAAGGACATGGATATAGATGCCACCTCAGTTTATCTAAGAAAAAGTATTCTTTAATGGAGTAGTTCTAATGATATGTGTGATGATGCATTAATGTGCTTTCTATTTATGTTAGTGTGTATTCTTATTTCTAATAACCCTTGCAAATTTCTAACTAACTCTAAAAATTCTAAATCAAATGACATAATTCATATTTTGATTGTCAACAAAAGAAAGGAAAAAATGGTATTTGTATCTATAAATAGATAAGTAGGTTATTTGTTTTCTTAGAGGGTAGCTTAAAAATGGGAGGTTTGGAAAATAAGCTAATTTGGAATTCATACATTATATTAAGGTTGTGGGTCTCAATAAGAATCTACATTATAAAAATGGTTTGTGGGTGCCATAATCACTCCATAGTGTAAAATGTTCAAATATGTTTGTTTGTCGGTCTGCCAATATTTGGGTCCCCACATGTCTGTTGGACCATTAAAGGATGGTATGACAAGTGGAGTCCGCACTTGCCATGAATCTAGTTAGTGCATTTGTGTTTCACCGACACCTTTAGTCGTGAGTGATTGAATATTGCTTGCAAAACATATAAATAAATCCTCCTCTCCTCATTATGCATTTGTTCATTCAAGAGTCTAGGAGTCGAGAGAGTTTAGAGTTGAGCTCTGGTATATGCTCTTCCATTGCACTACCTTAGTGATCTATAGAATCAAAAGTTGAATCTTCCTTGTAAAAGATTCACCAAGACGTTACAAGGTTTTATAATTCCATGAAAGATTCACCAAGGTTTTAAAATATTTTATAATTCAATGAAATATTCACCAAGATTTTACAATATCTTATAATTTAGTGAAAGATTCGTTAAGATTTTACAAGATTCTATAATCTAATAAAATATTAGCCAAAAAATTATATAAATATATTATATTATTGATAAAATAGCCGTCAAATTTTCCTATATATCAGGGAGATTCTCCCATTTATTATACATATAAATTTGGGGGGTGTTCTTAAAATTATCTTTGGTTCCAAGGTCACCGTAATTTTGACATGTTAGAAGGTTAGGCAGGTTTGTATTGAAGAAAAGATTGTGAAACCGCGATCGACTGTGGGTGTACGCAGGGAAATCTAAGAGAAAGTGACTTTCATCTTTAATGTTCATAGTCTCTTAGAGATGGAAAATTCTTTCCACCAATGATGTTTTAGGAATTGTCCAATGCCCTGTTTTACTGTGAAGCTCATGAGAGTTCATTCTTATCTTGGCTATATTAATCTTCTTCGTTGACATAGTTAAAACAAAGCAATATTTTTGATCTTCTAGACTAGGGTTAAAGTACCTCCTTATAGTATCTTAATTTTTTTTTAACATTAAATTCTTTCTCACCCCATATTTTCTCTTTAATCTTAGATGCGACAATTTTTTTAATGTTTTTGTTATCTTGCAAAGTGTAATTTTCATCAATCCCCCAATGGTTTAACTAGTCCATGACATCTTTATACCAACCTTTCTTGAGACGTAGTGACTGGATTTTAAAGCAATTTTAGGAAGTCTCTAGTCTCCCATGTTATTTATCATGTACTTGTACACTAGGTACCTATTCCCAGCAATGCTCTCGATGGGGGAAAGACCCACTTCTACAAGGAGAATAAGATAGGGTGTATTGATTTTATTTTTTAGGTTTTAAGTTATAAAATGCTTCTAGATTTGCTCAATCTTTCTCGAGGATTCTCTAGAGATGATGCACCCCCAAAATTCACAGCCATACAAGATAACAAGAGTGACAAGAGTTTCAAATAGTAACTTCTTTTTATCCCATGCCACAAGATTTGTTGATTTACAATTGTTTTGAGACCAAAATAAGCTTTCCACCCTCAATTAATCATTTTCTCAATGCTATAGTTCCAGTTGTGCTTGTGATGAATATTAATTCTGAGACATTTGTAGGAAGACACCTCCTCCAAGTTGTTATTACCATATACAAAATTAATATAAGTGACCTTCTTGGATTTGATAAACATAACTTTTGTCTTATCGGTGTTAACCGTCATACCCATATTATATAAACTTTCTTATATTTATAAATTTTTTATTGAATTTTATCGATTTGTTTTGATATAACTTCTATCATTTCAACATTAAATTGTGAACTATATCAATACCGGGCTTTATAGGGACTCTAAATTCTAATTGACATCTAACACTAAATGAAATTTCAATCTACATTAAATTTTACAAACCAAAATTTAATACATATCCACCATATAGGATAATAACATTAGGAAGAAGGAGGTAACTTGGATGAAACTCGCTCGCTCTGCATTTTTTAGGTTTGGGGAGTCGAGTTTCAACTCTAAACCAAGTGGCTAGGGTTCCTTCCCTAGCCTCCATCCCCTTTCTCTTTCAAGTGGCTCCTTGATGGGTCGAATGTGGGCGCTTATTAGTGTGATTTTTCTTGTGGAATGGGGGCCCTTGAGCAATGACTTACTTGTATGGTAGACCTCCTTCTCACTTGTGGCGGTGGGGACGACCCTTGCGATGGGACAATGGATGAGGAGCATCGTGCTGGTAGCTTATGGCACGACGGAGATGGAGGATGTGTTCCCCATGATGCCAATGTTTTCCTTTTAGTGATGCCCGACCCCTGTAGTTGGCGGCCCAATCCATTTCATGAGGTACACAATGACTATTTCGACATGTTTTTCATGTTGTCGAGCCTTTGATCTATGACCCTGAGGAGGTGGAGTAGGTCATGGTGGCTGTCCCATGCAGAAATTGAAACCCTGGATGGGGAATACAAACACAACAAAGGTTTATTGGTTTTGGAATACTGCTGTTTGGGACCTTTGTATGCATTGGAAAGACGTTGTAGGTTGTTCTAGTCGACTCATTGGCCACTTTTTGTTTTCTTTATGCTATTTTGAGTTTTTTTTGTATTAGAGCTCAACGTATCATCTGGTTTCCCTATATGAGGGGTTTTTTTATATGTGTATTTTTTTATGTTACTACCTATTTTATGAGTAGATTTTATCTATGCTTATGCACTCGCTGTAAAACCTTCAGGTATTTTGATGTAAGACCGACAGGTCTCTGCACTATGTATTATGTTATCATTAATAAAATGCAAACTATTTTCTGAGGAAAAAAAAGAATAACAACATTAGATATATCGTAGTTTGTTATAGTTAATGCCATTAATATAAGAGTGTGCCAACTTAGGACGACATTAACGTCCAACTTAGGATAAAGTATATACATACCATGGTTGGTTTGTTGTATGTCAAGCCATTAATACTAATTAACATATAATTAATGTGCCAACTTATGGGAGCCCCAACGTCTATGATTCCACTAGATGTCCTTGTCTTCAGTTAGCTTAGAATCATAGAGCAGAACTTACAGCAGTCCTGAAGCTTCTTCACTTTGCACATAGAGTTGGTGTGGGTTTTCTACAAGTTTTTGGGGACTCTCTTTTGGCGATAGACTGGATCAACAACATAAGACCTTCTAAGAACATTTTCTTGAGACTACTATATGAGGACATTTACAGAATCTTATGAACTTTTGCTGATATATCCTTCCAATATGTCTATAGGTATAAAAATTCCGAGCCTGATCAACTATCTAAGATGGGCATACTACTCGTTGAAGGAAACACCAAAATATGAGAGCTAAAAAAAATCTTATCAAGGAGATTGACCCAGGACCCTACTGCTATGAAGATTTCTTCCCATGACATATGGGATTCTATTTTTGGTCATAAGGATACTTTTATTTGAACTTATATAGGTTGTGCTCATCCAATTGAACTAATTTTGTAGTCGATCTGTGACATATACCTGTTGAATATCTATCTATGAAATCATATAAAGACAATGATGCTAAAAACTAAGTATATGGCTATTTATAGTTAATTGAATAATATAGTTCAAATTTTGTAATATAAATTTGAAATGTGATATTTTTTCCGAAAAAAAAATCTTAGAATAATAAACTACGAATTAAATTTTAAGATTAATTTTTATATCATATAATGAACCTTACAATCTCCATAATTTCATTAAATATTACACAGTGAGGCTTGTTTCCATTTTTTAAAAACAATGTTGTCATGAATGTTATGTTCTTTTTTTTTTCATAGTGAAAAACCAACTTTATATTAAAAAACAAAGTTGTATCAAACAATACATAAAAATAGTGTGAAGCGAGATGCTACCAACACCAAGAAACAAGAAGTAGACAAAAGAGATCATGAGATCTTCAGACAAATAGCAGGTACCAAACGTAGCATATGGTTCTAACACTCATTCGAGCATGAGCAAGGTCGGACTCACACCAGATGAGGGATGAACATAGTGATCGCATGACCATCAAACATACATCATAACAGATATAAAATGACGACTATGAGGAGCATCACCAGTAATCAAATAAGATCAAATCAGAACACCTGAAACTGCTGCGAACTAATAATTTATAAAACTAAGGTTTAATATATATTTCATAATGGTTGGTTGGTAGTATCTTTAATAATTTAAAATCATATTTCTAAGGCTTTTGCATGTTATTTGTAACAAATTAAGATGCATCAAAGTTTTTCTGTGTTAAAAGAAAATTAAATATAGGTATCGCAGTTATAAAACTAAGCTTTAATATATATTTTATAATGGTTGGTTGGTATTATCTTTAATAATCCTGGTTTTATAATATATATATATATATTAATGAAATCATATTTTTAAGGTTTTACTATATTATTTGTGAGGGAATTAATGAAATCGTATTTTTAAGATTTTATTATATTATTTGTAATAAAATTAAGATGTATCAAAGTCTTTTATTTCAAAGGAAAATTAAATATAGTTAGTACAAACAAGTGTCAACAAACTTTCATTATCGCAACCACCATCAATACATAGAAAAAATATTCCATGTGCACAAGCTTCCACATTACAATCACCGATCACATGATTTTGTAAGTGAAAAATAATTAAAAGGTGTAATTTTTTTATAAGTTGAATTATTATTATTATTTAAAGACCTTAGGTTTAACATATGTTCCTCATGTGTTTGCCTCTAGATTGAGAGGGAAGCGTTCAACCATGGATTCAACGCGTGATTAGGTTGCTCTCATGCGAGAGTAGGTCAACATAAGATTATTAAAGGGACTCTTAGAGCGAGTCATCCATGTACATAGTTACTTAATGCTAGTTATGTCCTTCAATTGCAGGGGGTTAGGGTTTGTTTCAAAAAAGCTGGCTTTTAAGAGATTGGTTACATCACTTCATCCATCTATTATTCTACTTGAGGAAACCTTAGTTTGTGGTGACTATATTTTGGAGAATCTAAAGAATATGCTTTCTGGTTGGCACTTTGTTATCTTAGATGCTTATGGAAGATTAGGAGGGCTTATAACTGGTTGGAACACTAGTTCTTTTATTTGTACTAAGAGATGGATCATAGTGATAGGGATTGGTACTATTCTTTTCTCAAGGGAATTTGGACATGCTTTCACTTTATCAATATATATGGCTCATATCAACAAAGAGTGGACTACTGGGAGAAATTGTTCAACTATGGTATGCTAATGGAGGACAAAATCATTATTTGTGTGGACCTAATATTTTCTTGGGGGAAGGTGAGATATCATGTCCAAAATCCCATAAGGACTCTTTGATTGATTATTTCATAAGAAGATTGGATGAAAACTCTCTGTATGACATTCCCCTTATCAATATACGACCAACCTGGCGTAATATGAGAATGGGACAGGACATCATTGCTAAAAGACTAGACACGTTTTTAGTTCATGAGGCCATTCTACATACAACTATTAACATTTTCTAATGGGTCGGAGTGGGGGTGGATTATGATCATTTTCCCATTTTTTTAGAGTCGATGATGGATGGGGAAAAGCCTCCCATCCCTTTCAAGCTTAACTCATCTTGGTTGGAAGATGTTGGTTATAAGGACATGGTTTGAAGTATGTGGATTCCATTTGATGAATTTAGGAATGAATATGCCAATATTTAGTTTTTAAATAATCTAAAGAGGATCAAGGCCCTATCTATCACTTGGGAAACTTAGAGGAGAGAATACTGGACAATGAGCTCCGTAGGATTGAAGAATCCCTGGATTCTTTTCATGCAAATTGTCTGGAATGTTTCTTAACCTTGGATAAAAAAAAGACAAGTAGTTTCTCTTGAGGTTAGTAGAATACAGATCCTTGATGAAAACGAAGCAGCTTAGAGGCTTAAGAGCAGAGCGATTTGGATTAAAAAAGAGGACGATAACACCAATTTTTTCCACAATTCTGTAAAACATAGAAAACACACATATACTCTATGGAAAGTGGAGGAGCCTGATGGTAGCCAAACAATGGGATTTAGGAATATATCTAGATTAAGTGTGACACACTTTGATAATCTATATAAGAGTATGAAAGGGAATCTCTATCATAGATGTTAGGAATCTCTACAATCCTTCCATATTTTTTGAATGAGGAACAAAATGCAGTGATTGTGGAGGAGGTTACTCTTGAAGAGTTAAAAGCTGTAATACAGTCCATGTAGAAGGACAAAATCCCAGGACCAGATGGCTGGCCTGTAGAGTTTTTTTTTTGTTTTTTTGTTTTTTTCTGTTTCTGGTTTCTTAGAATCATTTGAGAAGGACCTTTTGGAAGTCATTGAAGAATCAAGAACTACATGCATGATTCTTGCAACTTTCAACTCAACCTTTAGAGCCCTTATACCAAAGGTTGATAATGTGAAAAATTGGGAGGATTATAGACATCTATCTCTGTGTAATTGCATTTACAAATTGATTGCTAAAGTGGTTGCAAGAAGAATGAAGGAAATTATGTCTGAAGCTTTGTCACAGGAACAATTTTCTTTTATGAAAGGCAGACAAATACATGATGCAATAGGTATTGCGCATGAGGTGATCCACTCTACCAAGATAACAAATCAACTTGCAATTATTGTTAAGGCTGACCTAAGGCCTATGACAGGGTCAACTGGGATTTTTTGAGGTTAGGAGTCTCCTTCGGGTTGGTTTCCATCTACCTTTTGTGGACTGGGTTTTATCTTGTGTTTAGTCTGTATCTTTTTTCGTTTTAATGAGTGGATGTGCCTCCCATTTCTTCAGAACTAGGAATGGATTGAGGCAAGGGTGTCCCTTGGCACCACTGCTCTTCATTTTGATTGTGGAATGGTTAAGTATATCCATTCTTCATGCTCAGTCCAATCGAATGCTCATAGGCATCAGAGTTGGGGAAATATCAGCATCACACACTTGCTTATTTAGCAAGAGGACAACCTTGTCTTATTCCGCATGAAGGACGGAAAAATTTAGATGTTTCTCCTTTAATCAAAACTGAAAAAGATACAACGTCCCATTAACCATCTGATAAAGGGAAAAATAAACCCCACCTATGTCATTACCATTCTCAAATAACCCAACTTACACGGTCATATGCCTTTGAAAGGTCAATTTTGATGACTATAGATTTCAATTTTTTTACTATTATAGAGTGCAAACCCTCATGCACTATGCCAACAGCTTCGTGGATCTACCTTCCTGGAAAAAATACAAACTGTTTGGCAGAGATACTTGTAGACAGAAAAGGTTTAATTATTCTAGAAACAATTTTTGCCACTAACTTATATTTAGTGTTGCAAAGAGAAATTGGTCTAACTTCTTCAAAGTTTCTTATTCTAGATTATCACTTTTTGGGACTAGTGCAATAAATGTAGAATTGAATGCCGCTATGATCTTCCCACTTATTCTAGATTCCTCAAACACCTGGGGCAAATCCTTCCCCAACACCTCATAAAAACCAATGTAGAACTCCGTCGACATCCCATCTGGACTAGAACTTTTGTCTTTTTCAAAATTGTGGAGAACCTCCTCAATCTCTTTACTAGTAACCTCCTCCATCAATATCTGATTATCCTCTACATTGAAAAAATGTGGAAATAACTGAGCTATTGAGCTATTAATACTACTTTTGCAATGTTATCTATACCATCCACTTTGAAAAGATGATAAAAAATGTTTTATTCCAACATTTGCACTATCTTCAAAACAATTAACCTCTTCTCCCAATCATTGGAAATTTCCCAATCGAATTTACATTCTGCCTATGATTTGATGAAATAATTTTGTATTCTCATCATCTTTGGCCAGCGATAATGCTCGACCCTTGAAATTCCAATCAACTTCCCTATACTCCAATATCTTCATCCCACGCTTCTCCAAATCCACTACCGCTTTCTTAGTTTCCTCCGAACTAAATCCCGAACCCTCCACATCATTCCAAACTCCCAACTTCTCCTCAATTTCTAAGAGTTCTTTGTTATTCTTTATCCTCATTTTTACAGACCAATCAATGGATTTTTTTTTAACTTTTTAAATATTTTTTACAAATTGATTTCCAGTAGGATCTCTACAGCTACCATCGAAGGGAATCCATACAGATTTAAGAAGTTGTACAAATTTAGAATCATTTATCCATAAATAATTGAATTTAAAAGGAACATAAGGCTTTGAACCTTCTCCTGCTAGTTTAAGAACAATCGAAAAATTATTAGATGAGCACCTCTAACAACAACCCTTTTCCTTATTCGAACCGGAAGGTCCATCATACCTTCGCTAACCAGAAATCGATCAAGCCACTTCATGATTTTGGTTATCCCCACTCTCATATTGCACCAAGTAGGACTTAAATCAACATGAGAAATATCTAATAGTCCACTCGATTGCAATTTCCGAAGAAAATAATCTAAAAGACTATCCTTCGGCGTAGAATCCCCCCAAACCTCTGAACAACCCAAAGAATGTTGGCGTTGGTATTTCGAACACCGTCAGCTATCGCTGCCAGCTATTGTGAGTTAAGCTCACCTAGGAACTCAACAGCCCCAACTATTCTTAGTTGTTTGTTGGGCCTATTTACATGTATAAATATCTTTCATTCTTCTTAATTTAATCAAGTTATTTCGATACTTCTTCATGGTATCCTTCATTTTTTGTTGTGTTCTCTCTTTTTGGGAGGAGTTTTGTCCCATGAGGTTTTCTCCTTTTCTCCGTTTATGAGAGTAGTTTGTACATGGGTACCTTATCAGGCCTAGTTGTCGGGACCCATCTTTGTTTGTTTTTTGTTTCCTCCCTATGTTTTGCTTATGGGGGGTGTTGGCGTTGGTATTTCCAACACTGCCAGCTAATGTGAGTTAAGCTCACCTAGGAACTCAACAGCCCCAGCTATTCTTAACTGTTTGTTGGGCCTATTTACATGTATAAATATCTTTCATTCTTCTTAATTTAATCAAGTTATTTCGATACTTCTTCAAAGAAAAGTTCAAATCAACCCTCCAGAATTATATTCTTGTTTTGCATCATAACATTCAAAAGCAAGTTATCCCAAAGTGGAGCTCTATTCGAGTACGGACCATATACGTTAATGAAAATATAATCCTTACCCAAACCTTGAGAGAGCAACACACATCCTAAACTAGATTCCACCGCCCAAGAGAAGGAGAGAAACATACTTTGTTTGCGCCAACCTGTAATCAAGCCCTCGAAACGGCCTTTTGCATCAATGAAACTAAATTCCCACTCACCAATAAAGGCTTAGCTATCTCCACTACAATATTTTCTCCATCACCCATAAGTTCATGAAGGAATAATACATTAGGTTTTAAATATTCCACCAAAGGTTGAACTACTAACTTTTTTGATGGGCTAGCCATCCCTCTACTGTTTAATGAGCAAATAATCTTTAAGAACTCACTACCGGGGAAGCTGCTACTTGAAGCACCGCATAGATGGATTTTTGAGTTCCAACTGCCATTTCCCATGAAGCTTTCTCCTACACCTTATTATATAATGGCTTCCTATCTTTTCCACCAATAAATTTCCAACAAGGATTCAACCCCAGTCTCACTATTTTCTTTTAGTTGATCATAACTTTATATTTTATATTGTTATGTTTCATAACTATTTACAAAAAAATATTATTTTCTAGTTTTATATCATTTTAATGTTAACATGTGAATTAAATTGATTTATAAAATTCTATTTATTACTCCCTCCATACTACACATTTTTATTTATAAAATTTTTACAAAATTTGATTTTTTTTCTCCATATCCCCGCTCTAAGGGGTCCTTAATGATATGTTACTTGCCTTCTAAAAATTTCTTTTCCACTCGTTTCTAACTTTTTTAAACAGAAATGAGAAAAATATTTTATATATTAGAAACATGATTTACAAAAGCCTCAAGGGATGCAAAAAGAAGCACAAAACATAGACCTCTAAACAAAATACTTCCATGCAAGCAAAGCCCACAGTTTGCTCAATTAGATATAGGGTATTACATAGCTTTCCAAAATTTGCTGTACTGCTTCTAACATAAACGTTAATAAACTGTCCACATATGTATTGGCAAAAAAACATAGCAAAAAAATAGAAAGAGAAACCATAAACTTCATTCCTCGGGTGGGTCTTCTTCTGCAAGGTGCCACGGTGGAGACTTCATCCATTGGAGATGCCTCATCCTGATCATGAGTGTGGTCATTGTTTCCTTTGTACAGGCCATTGATGTCAGCTTGCATTTCCTCCAGGATTTCCTTCAACTGAACAAAATGAGCCTCATTTCTTTCAAAGGCATTCATTCCATATTCCTACACTAAGCACTTCAAATTAGAAACGATCCCACACATCCCCTTGTGCCTGGACCTCAACGTCCTTTCCATGTCATGCAAGCTTCTCTTGATATCCTCGACCTCTCTAGATTGAACCCTATATCCTCCTTCAATATATTCCACTTGAGAACCGAGACAAGAAATGTCCATAGCTCGGTTCTCCCGTTCTCTTCCAGAACTACCTTCGACACCTCTAGAACACATCTAAGCATCTTCTTATAATCAAACATGACATTTTTTAGCCCCCAATTTCATCTAGAACCTTATTCATGGCAAGTATTGAGTAGAGGGGTGCTCTTCCATAATTTTCTCCATTATGCTAACACTCTCGTCAAACCTTGGAGCCTCTTGGGAAATCAACCCAACT
Source organism: Larix kaempferi (assembly GCA_027924585.1). Lineage (NCBI taxonomy): Eukaryota > Viridiplantae > Streptophyta > Pinopsida > Pinales > Pinaceae > Larix > Larix kaempferi. Next base: position 75,776 of record BSBM01000720.1, on the reverse strand, counting down.
CTGCTATTAAAACATCTTGAAATGTGCATAAAACAAAGGTGACACTGGATTCTTCTAAATGAAGTCGGTTTAGGAACAAGGGAAAGATCCTCCATATCCTTGTATTTATCCATTACATATGAGAGATTGGAGAGAACACGAGCCAAAGGAATGGAAGTAAAAGAGCTATGGCAAGGGAATAATATGCCCACACCAACCCACCACCGCAGTGGGCCATCTCGTAGAGAATTCATGAGGGCATAGATACAGATGTCACCATTGTCCCGTATCCAGATGCGCTTAGGATGAGAGGTCCTAAATGCTAAGGTTGGAGGACGTTTATCCATTTAAAGGTCGGTCTAGAATCATCAATCAACATTAGCAAGTTGATCAGCTTCTTGATTATTTTGGCACTTAACATGAAAGAAATTGATTCTTAACACGAAAGAAATTGATTCTAGATATGTCTGGGAAGAAGGCCGATACTTTTTTTTGGACTCCCCCCTTCTATTTATCGGACAAAAGGCCACCCATCGATTGAATGACAATCCAAGAGTCACCAAAAAGGTTGATTTTGTCTATGTTTAACTCAGACATTGTTTCCATACTTAAGGTGGAGTTTTGAACAACTTCAACTTCAAGTTTGTGAAGATGCAACCTCCTTCCAAATGAGATCAATAAAACCATTTAAGCAAAATTTAGCTTGCAAGTGCACTCTTGAAGTGAAAAACACGAGCTTGATAAGAATATACCTTGAAATTTGTCGAATCACTACAACCATCGCCTTCCTTCTCGTGGAAGTTGTGTATTGTTGCTGCACTATCCAATATGAGGGTGCGATTTTCTCACAAGAACTGAAGCTGTAGAACCCATTGGCTCTGCAAAGCAATAAAGAGAATGTTCTTCTCAGAGATATGGACGACTGTTCTGGTGACGATCTGTGGAGACCTAGGTAAAGACCTGCATTTTTCTATTTGTGCATTGAAACCATGAGGATATTTGGTAATCCATTACAAGAGTGAATAATTTCATGTAAAGATAGAGTTGTCCAGATTGAGTTGACAGAATGCTAACTTCTTGAAAGCTTACTCATGTATTGTTGATGAATATTTGTGCTGGAGACAAAGATGAATGTAAATCTTTATGTAATAGCATTGCAGATTTGAATCTATAGAATTGAAGAACTAAATGACAACGCTAAAAATATAAATGTATAGTGCTGTATAAGTGATTTGCATACTGCTACATAATTGAACTTGTGTGATGCTACAAAATTTGCTGCATAATCAATTTGCATGTTGTTGCAGTATTGTTTTTAGCACTGCAGAATTGATGAATTTGCATAGTGATGCAGAATTGGATTTGCATAATTGTATAGTAGTGATGTGGAATTGTTTTAATGGTGCTGTAGAATGTGTTTGCAGACCAGCATAGTGCACATAATTTCTTGAAATGCACTGTGTACATGTCAAATTGAATGCTCTTTTCTACCCATCAGTTATCCTACATCATTGAAAATAAGTTGCAACTAATTGACAGAAGTGAGATTGCATAGAAGATTCAAGATCAGTTTGGTGTGCCCACTTGAAGTATCCAATCAAGTTTGCATCTTGTTGCTACAACTGCTCCAAAAGAAGAGAAGTTCTACATCATTCAAGTGGAAGAGAAGTTCTACATCATTCAAGTGTAGCAGATTCCTCAATTGAAGAATCATAAATGTAATTTGCAACTGTGTTTTTTTTGTAAGTTCTAGTATTTGTTTTGGTACTTGCATATGTGTTATTGTATAGAACCAAACTAAAGTTAAGTTGAATTGAACATTGTATGCAGGTGCATTTTTGGCTAAGACCGACACTCCTCACCTTTTAAGTTTGAATCTGGCGAAACATTGCTTGTAAAGGGTAAAGTTTCAAGAAGCCCTCAGTTTAATTGAGTCTTTGTACTTGGTCCTATCTACAGAAGGAGGCCTCAATTTGTCTTCACTATGTCTAATCCAAAAAAAGAGTTGTTGAATACTTTAGTACATACAGCTGTAGGTCAGGGTATTTTTTAAGGATTATAAAATTATACTTAAGTGTAGTATTCTAGGCGATTATTTTGGAATGAAAAAACATATATATAGATAGGTGGACGGATATTAAATATGAAACATACAATTTACTATTGAAAATTGTAAATTTTGGTGAATATTATGATAAAAAAACATATTTTATGTAAATATAGGCAATATTAGAGACTAAAAATGACCAAATAGCGAATCTATTTAAAAAAAAAAACAAAAAAATAGTTGATTGGCGAAATTTCTCCCCTAAAATTTACCTTGTTGTAGATGACTCAATCACAATTAGCAAAGACACGCTCCAAACTATCATCAATCAATTGCAAAATTTGAACGCAAAAGAGGAAGGTGCACATCACAAGAATCAACATTATGAACTAGTGCTTGTTTAGAATAACCCCTTGTTTGAAGATGATTCCTATCAGTTGCCAGGAAAAAAAAAATCACATCAGAAGATGTTCGTATTTCCAGATGGCAACATTGTGACAGGGTTGGGCATATGCAAGATTAGTGTTTTTATATTCATCCTTGTTAGCATTGTGGTATGTGTAACCATTCTTTAGATCGGTGTGTGAAGCCAAAGAAACTTGCAAGAGTGAAACTTGCAGCAGATTATTGTACTGCTTCTTACTTTTTACCTGAAACGGGGAACATGATGTCAAGCTTCAAGTTTCGAAGCCTTGTCCCTCTGAAAACAAACACTCACAACCTTCCTCAACTAAGTCATATCAAGTGAGCCCGAGCAACAGTGAATTTGGAAGGCCACTAGATTCAAAGATGCATGATTATGAGATGCATTTATTTTGAAGATAGAAGAGAACCATGACATAGAGTACTCATGTGTTTTGTGTCTAGTTGTGACACCATGAGACTCCCTCCTCACATTGTTCCTTACATGGGGGACTGAAGACCGTCAGTAATGAGTGAGCGAGTACAAGTGAGCTAGAAAAAATGAGCCTGTGAAAAGCTATGTTCGACTGAGCTCCAGAGTTTGTGGTCATTCTAAAACCATCGGTATTGAGAGCACCTTCATTTAGCAGAAGCCAGTGCAAGCTTCTAGCTAAATTACTTGGCAAAATATTATCAAGCTGGAAATGTTCAACAAGTGGTAGTTTCTCACTACATGTTTTCAACTCTCCAGTTGGTTTGTGGTCAACCTAAAACCACCATTACAGACATAACCTCTGAGCCTTCGAGCCAAGTTCCAGAGAACCTCTGAGCGAGTGTTATCGCCAAGTTCCAGAGTTTGTGGTCAGCCTTAAACCACACACATAGTAGAATATTCGAGCTTCTGCTAGCCCCTTTTAGTTGGTGGTCATCCAAAACCATCCCTTTCAAAGAGTTCTCGTATTTAGCAGAAGCAACTGCAAGCTTTTACCTAACCTTCTTGGTAAAGGATGTTCAAGATGGAAATGTTTAGCAGGTGGTAGTTGTCCACTTTCAGTTATTCAACTCTCTTCTTTTTCTTGGACTCATATACACCCTTCATATTAAGGGGGGATTTGTTGGAGCCTAATCCTTGGTGTTCGGATTATTGTGCACCATTCACGTGCAAAGTAGACCATAAGTCATCGAGGAGAGACCAAGAGTCACTTGGGAGTCCAAAAGACCACTTGGGGGAAGTTGAACCCAATGGCCATCTCAATGTATAAATATGTACATTATTAATGAGATTAAGTGTGCTTTGATCCCTATATTTTTCTGTCTTTGTGAATGATTTTCTATCTACCCAATGGGGCACCTAACACAAAGGACTCAATCTTTCTTCCTCTAGGGTAAAAAATGACCCATCCCGCACTTGCCACCCCTGGCACTCTTTTTATAACTTAGTAATATGATAGTACAAAAATCTTCTTTATTTACAATATTGTCATAAGATTTCAATTTTTATTTATTTTTACATTTGATGCTTTAGTGCTAACTATCATTTATACACTAAATTATAAATTGTATTAAACAATAAGACTCTTTTCATTAAGAAAATATGTGTAAAACTTTCTTAAAATTCCAATTCATTTTTGCCTAAATTTAATGTCACATTACACATCATTTTTCATTTTAAATTGTAAATTATATTGATATCTATAACTTATGGTTGTCATCCAACACTAAATAAAATTTAATTCTACATTAAATTTTACAATGTAAATCAATATTAAGTTAGAAATATGTTGACGTAGAATAACACCATTATATGTAATGCCATCTATAAAAGAATGTGCCAACAACGCCCAAATCCTATGATTCCAACCATAGTTATCTATAATTTCATTCTACGCCTACCCTACTACAAATACAATATTATAACTTAAATATTTTTTTCTTTCACATAAAAAAAATCGTTCCACTATTTTGATAACCGTTACACTTTTCATATACTATTTTTAAGCATATAATTGATATAGTTCAAAAACCCATAACGGATCACATAAGTCTAATTAGCTTCTAGGAATGTAAGATTTTTTTAAGGAATGTAAGACCCACTGCTGTTAATCTCCTCATCTTCTTTACATAAAATGCACCTTCCGAGGCCCACTCTGTTCCTTCTTTAAATTATATTGTGAGTCTGGTTTCCATTAAAAAACAATTTGTCATTCATGAACGTTGGGACATAAAAAAATATTAATATTAAAACCCATACCTTGGCTAGAATTCATTTTATTATTAAATAAATATGGAGCAATAATAGGGATTTGCACATGTTCAATGTGGGCCTCGAAGAAATCCCTTTTGAAAAAAAATGATGATTAATATTAAATTGTGGTCATTATAATTTAAATTTAAGAATAAAAGGTACATGTGCTCTTCGATATATGAGTCAAAATCAACTTTTGTATTTTCTATCCCCTCGATGTTAGATGCTATAAGATATATTTTCATATCAAATAATTAAACTAGTAGCGAAGCTACTAGCATGGTCAATCATTACAATCTATTAGACCGTGCTCATATTTCTGGATGTCATTTTGTTGGGGTCAATGATATTTGAACCAAACACATTGATGAACTTTTCAATTAATGAAAAGAACACTAAAAATTATTACTCTAGGTACACAACTTCTCAACCTATCCCAATCACCATTCACCATCCATGCATAATCCATGTGATCTACGAGAGCAACTTATAAGAGACTACATCCCCTCAATGTACGGTCCATGTGGTTTACAAGAACATTTTATAAGAGAATACATCCCCTCTTCATCAATTGAACTCACATTCCTCCTTTTTACTTACTAAGACCTATGTTAAACTTCCATGTTATTATGTCCTGCGCAACGGGATATATATCGACTAGTCGGAGCTATTAGGCTCGATTGTACATTAGCTAATTTTTTACAAAATCTAAAGTTTTACAATGTTTGAAAATTTATTTTATTAAATTAAAATTTTTAAAATTTATTATTTAAATTTTGATTGAGTTGTACAATGACCTTTTTCTCGGAATCTGGTGCCCAAGAGGTGGTGGTCAGCTGAGGTAATCCCAGTACATTCATGTATAGGTTACATTGAATTCTCCTTGCAGCATCATTAAGTGAAAAACTAAATGTTATTTCAGTGGCTTTCGTGGTCCATATTTTTTTCAGAGTGGCGGATCTTTCCAAATGCAACTTGTCTTTTCAGTCCCAGAGAGATTTGCTCCATATGATAAGTAATGGGCAGTTGGAGAAAATCCGAGTTCATTTTTCAACACCTGGGTGGCACATTACCCATGCAAAGCCTCTGAAGTTTGGGGATGAGCTTCACAAACCAGAACGTCCACGCAACCCTGGACACAGTAGTGTGTTTCATGCCCTTCAACAATTTCCTCACTATTTACAACAAGATGGGTTAGGGAGCAGTCACCATGGAAAAGGGCTTGGCTCAGATACTTGTGCCATGAATTATAAGGTCAAAACTGAAGGGGCGCCTAGAGGAAACTTTCATGCAGGAGTTGGAGCCTTCTGCAGAGCATCTAAATGAGCTTGGAAAGTCTAGAAGCCCTTGCAACCTTGGGAAGATTAATGTATTTTATGCCCTTGAACAGTCCCCTTGTTATTAGAGAGTAGTCTTTGCATAAAATTTCCTGATTCATACTCGTACCATGAATCAGAATGCCAAAATTGAAGAAGTTGGGGGCCTAGAATACACTTTCATGAAGGAGTTGGAGCCTTCGGCAATGCCTGACAAGCCTGGAAGCCCTCGCATCCCTGTAAAAACTAATGTGTTTGATGCCCTTGAGGAGTCTTCTCACCATTTACTGCAAGATGGGACGGGAAGCAGTCCTCGCAAAAAACTATTTGATTCACACACTTGTACCATGAATAAGAAGGCGATAAGTGAAAAGATCGGGGGCCTTAGTATTCTTGACATTTTCATGGAAGAATTGGATACTTTTGCAGAACCTCGGAACAAGTTGGGAAACTTGGAAGCCCTTGCAACCAGTGATCAAATTTGAAGGGTGGGTCTTAATTTCAATTTGAGAGACATATATTCTTTGAGCCCTTCATAGATGAAGAGTAATATAAATAATTGTACTTCAATTGATAAGTATAAATTAGCTAAAACCTTCACAATTAACATAACAATAAGATATCGAATTCAATAATAGACTTAAATTTAAAATGTGTTAGTGTTCAAAGTGATTCCTATGAAATTCAAACCAAAGTGAGTGCAGCCATCCAAGCTTGAGAGATTTAAGAGTGATGGTCATTGGATGGCTAAGGAATACATAACATCCCTGAAAAAATGGTAAAATTATTTAAAACATACCTAGCAATCTAGCAATGTAGCATCATCGGACACCGATTCACTGGGGCATCAAATTTTGTTGTTGAACCCTTGTTAGTTGTCATGACAGACTATAGGTATGTAGACGAGATGCAAGGGCAAGGTAATGGAATCAATCTTGATCACATGCCATACACGTAATGAACTAGAGCCTTGCAAAGTTGCAACTCATTGTGTGTTCGAGTCTCCACAATTGACCCTTTAAATAGAGTGAGAACCCCAAAATAAGTTTGCAAAATTGCTAATGGCGGGGTTAGAAGTTTGGAGAGAGAGTTCTAGGCCTGAGAAATTAAGAGCTTGAGGCTCTAGGATTGAAATCCTTAGGGTTTTAATAAAATTTATTGTGTGTTTTATACAAATCCATGATTCGGTGAATCGACGTTGGTAGGAAATTTAGTATTTAACATGAAAACCCTTAATGTGCTACCCACAATTACATCTACAAGGCCACAAGTATTGCGTCACAATGTGCATGGAGAAGAGTGAAGAGCATGCCCAATGACATTATTGCATCAACATAGTTAGGGATTCAGCTATGGGAATTGGGAACTCCCACCATCCACTTTATCAACCTCACTAGCATATAATAGGTAGAGCTAGAGGCTTCCATGCGTCCAAAATGGCATGTAGTAGACAAGTTGGCCAAACATTGCTGCAAAATTCATTACAAGCGAATGGGTGGAAGTTGGAATTGTGGAGGTCACAAATTTCAATTGATGTCTTCTAACTAGACATCCAAAATTCCCATCCATGTTATTGAGGAATTCCAACCAATTATATACGATTATATAGCTTGGTTTACGATTCTCTAGCTTACTTTTATCTTTCATATTATTATTCGATTCCTTCCTTTTTCTCTTCGAAAATATTAAAATTGAGGATGAAATATAAATATGAGTAGAAGCTGCTACTTCACATATGTATTATTGATTTCTTTCTTAATGAGGTAAGTATCCAAATGAATCCTTGATCAGTAAGCTAAGTCATATGCTTTTACCGCGGGCTTATCTCGCTAGCTACCTAGTTTCTTATGTTAGCTAAGTCAACTTCACATACTGAGAGATGAATTTTTGGAACTTTCAATGGAAATGAATGTTGGAAAAATACAATATTGATGAAGAAACAAAGAGATCCCTTTGTGGAGTTTAAGGAATGAACTTTTCTAATCAAAACTAAGTGAATGACGACTCACGAGGAGCCACATGCTAGTAATAATGAGATGCTGAATTTTAAGATAATTGTCTCGTCTTTTTTATGGAGAAATTACGTTCTTAACAACATAATCACTTCCTCCGGCACTAGTTTAACCAAGAGTTCAATGCCGAAATTGGTGATTTGATCATATTCAAAGACTATCTCCTTTGGGATAAATAAGTACATACATGTAAATAAGGAGAAAATTATATAATTTCATGTATACCTAATACAATGTTTTTGGGGTTTTGATCTAATGAAGGCAAATGAGACCATACTGCGTAGACTAGCTTACCTCATCCTTAATTTGCACGCGACCTAACTTCCCAAGATTGATTAATCATGATATTTCCAAATTCCAATATTTTGGATAGTCAGCCTAATCTTTGAAGGTCAATTGATGTCCTGGTTCCTCAGGCTAGTAATGTGTTTTTTATTTGTCTCAGACGATTTTAATGGTATCGGGAAACTTTATAGCTTATGAATTTAAACACAAGTTTATGAAATTTATATTGACAGGTAATTTAAAATCTTACCCTTCTTTTGAAATGTTGTTATAAATTGTGTACTTATTAATTAGAAGGATACATATGTTAACACCCAAAAAGTGCTCACTAGCTCATTTCCCTATTCACATGACCCATTTATCCACTTTTTCACCATCAGAGCCTCTGAAACCAACAAAAGGTCACCAAAAGACCTGAGTACAACCCTTTTTCCATTAAAAAAGTTTATTTTTCCCAAAAAAGCATAAAAAACCCTCAAAAAGGGTCCAAATTCCCAAAAATATTAAAAAGGGAATTAAAATATTATTTTTATTCAAAAAAGGAAAAAGGAGGGAAAAGTACCTAAACCATGTTGGTCAATACCATTTGGTTTCCACAAAACCACAAATGGTATTTCCCACCACCAAAACCTATAAAAAGGTGGTAGGGGCTCCTCATTTCACATCCATCCATTATCTCATCCTTATGCTGCTGAAATCTCCCTTGAGCATTTTGGCCATTGCAAACCACATTGGAGAAGAGACCATTGGAGATTGGAGTTGCTCATCCTTGGAGCCATTCAACCTCACCATTAGAGGTATTGATTCCGCAAGCACTTGCTTGCCCCATTCTATCAATACAAATTTATTATTTTACATTGTCTTGTTCTTGATTTTAAATTATTTTTGTTATTTGCTTAATATCTTTGCATAGATCCATGAATAGTCTTGTTTAGTTAGTTTGTTCTTTGCTTTTATTTGAAACTGCTGCTACTAGTTAGCAGGTGCCCATAGCACTAAGCCTGGTTACAAAATCGGGCCAACAACATATAAGATTTTTAATTTTTTTTAAGGACAATTTTAACTTTGCACTTCTGGGATAAGCCAGAACCCTCTGGAAGGGCTAGGAAGGGTTCAATTTGAATGTTGCTCGCAACCTTGGACATACTAATGTGTTTGATTCCCTTCAATAGTTTCCCTACTCCTTACTGCAAGATGAGCTGAGAAGCAGTCCCCGCAAGAGGCCAAAACTGAAGAACTTGGGGGCCTGGAGGACATTGTCATGAAAGAGTTGGACATTGTCATGAAAGAGTTGGAGCTGTTGGAGCCTTCTGTAGAGTAATAGGTATGTTTCTAAAATACTCCTCATTGTTTAGTCCTTGGAGTAATGAGCCTTGATACCATGGAAGTCATTTCTATATGTTTCCCAGAAATGAATTGCATAAAATGTACAGTGTAGTATATGTGTAGTTTGAAATATCAGTGCTACTCGTGCATGTAGGTTGAAAGTTGATAAGCTAGTTGTTGTCGGATACTATTGCAATAGATATTTAACATGTGAATTTGGTTTTCTAAGTAATCTTGATTTACAAAATACACACGCATATCTAAATTATCATTGTTGGAGTGATGCATCATTAAGCTGCCATTAATTTTTAAAATCGGAATGGCCCACCTCTGCATTACCCATACGAGGAAAGATTAGCCCTAGCTGTAGTCTTTTCCGTACAAAAATTGCGACACTACATTCTACTCAGTCATACCACGGTCGTGGCCGACTCCAACCCTATGGTCTATCTCCTCACCCGGCGGCTCCTACAAGGTCGTGTTGCTAAATGGGTCATTATCCTCCAAGAATATGACCTCACTTTCAGAACTCCCAAAAGCACTAAAGCCCTTGCGCTTGCTCACCTCATCACGGACCTCCCATCCTCTTCAACATCACCCGTTATCCAAACGGACCTGATTGACGAGCAGATCTTCATCATTTCGTCTGACGACCCTTGGTACGGAGACATTTTGACTTACCTTCGTACGCAAAAATTTTGACCACACATCGATCGTGATGGACGCCACCGCATACGACACCACGCTCCCCGATACCTCTTGATAGGGGATGTACTTTACCGACGCGGCGTTGATACCATCTTACGCCGCTGCCTATCCCATAGTGAGGCAGAACAATTCCTCAATGATTGTCATAGCGGTGCCTGCGGAGGCCATTTCTCCGGCATGGCCACCGCCCAGAAAATCATTCGGGCCGGTTATTTTTGGCCATCATTGTTTACTGACTGCATCACCGCAGTCAAGCATTGCCAGAGCTGCCAACTATTTGCCCCTAAAGCAAGAACCCCCCCCGCCCCCCTTCATCCAGTCATCACTGTTGGACCATTCTGCAAATGGGCCATCGACTTCCTCGACTGCAACCCCACGTCAGCCGGCGGTCACAAACACATCGTTGTGGCTGTAGATTATTTCACCAAGTGGGCAGAAGCCATGCCGACCTATAATTGCAAAGCCGACACTGCGGCACGGTTTTTCTTCAACCATGTTATTGCTCGTTTCGGAGTACCACAACAACTAGTCTCTGACCACGGCTCTCACTTCGAAGATGCCGTCTGGAAGGAATTATCAACCATGTTGAAATTTGAACACCATTTCTCTTCTGCTTACTATCCCCAAGGAAATGGCCAAGTCGAAGCGATCAATAAAATTTTGAAGACCATTCTCCAACGTACTGTAGACAAGCACAAATCCAATTGGCACCACATGCTCTTCCCGGCACTATGGGCCTACCGCACCTCAACCAAAACCGCCACCGGTTTTACCCCTTTCCATTTAGTTCACGGTGTCGAATCCGTCCTCCCTATTGAGTGCCAGATCCCAGCCTTGCATATCGCCGTTGAACTCCTACCGGACACTTCCCCGATCGAGCAACGTTTACTACTCCTAGAGCAGGCCGATGAAGATCGGCGCACAGCCATTCAAAACATGGAAGCAGCTAAACAACGATCGAAACTAAGTTACGACAAACACGTCCACCCAAGAACCTTTTCTGAGGGAGACCTTGTCCTCGCTTACGATCAAGCTCATGATAAAACCGGAAAGGGAAAGTTCGTGTCCATGTGGCAAGGCCCCTACATCATACACACCTGCCTCGGGCAGGGGGCATACATTCTGACCGATTCAGAAGGCAACACCCTATGCAACCCACGCAACGGGTTGTACCTTAAACGATTTTACCCATAGAAAATCTGATGGACACCATCGTCCATTTTAGTATAGGCATACTTTCTTTGTTCACAAAAAATTCAAAAAACCTAAATATTTGTTTTTCTCTGCATGACCATAGATGGAGCCTCTTCCACTCTGCCATATCGGTTTCGCTGATGGTGCAAGCCGTTGGTCTCCCAATCTCGCCTCCGCAGCTTGGGTAATATACTCCCCTTCACATGAGTTAATTCACATTGACGGAGTATGTTTAGGTGCCGCTACCAATAATCAAGCTGAATATGATGCCGTGACCGGTCTCCTGGCCGTTGCTCTCCAAATGAGCATCCGTCACCTCAACGTTTTCTTGGACTCACAGCTCCTAGTCTCCCAGCTCAACAATGATTACCAGGTACGCGATCCCTGTCTTTTCAGAAAATTCCTGTGCAGTAAACAAATGGTTAGACAGTTTGAATCCATTTCATTCACACATGTCCCAAGACACCTCAATAGTGTAGCAGATAATATGGCCAACAATGTCCTCGACTGGCACACCAATCACATCATGTCATATCCATAAACAAAATGCATCCACGTGCATAACATGTGCCTCCACGGGTATAAAACTTAATTTTTACTGTACTTCCTGCCCACATAGCACATTTTTACAGTATTAGATTCTGCATATTTTACAGCCTTGAAAATTTTTTTACTATTTAAAATGCATATCTAGAAATCTTTTTAAAAATTTTCAAGAAAGTGAAAGAAAGACTCATTTTGCATTTTTATTTAGATTAAAATTTTTCCTGTTTACTTCTTTAAAATTTTGCCCTTAGCAATTTCCTTGGGAAAGAAGTCCATTTATTTCTTTTAAAGAAGTCCATTTATTTCTTTAAAAGAAGTTATTATTTGCTTTCACAATTCAAGAAATCCATTATTTTTTGAGTTGTACTTGCAAAAGCATTTAAATTCCATTTTATTTGAAAAAGTCATAAATATTTGCTTTTTATTTCCAAAAGCTCCTTTGTTTTGTGAAAATTTCCTATAAAGCATTTATCTTTTTCAAGTTCAGTTTACAATACCTCACGTGCACTCACTCGATCACTTAATTGAACTAAGCCTTAAAACGTACCCTAATTTCAACACACTTTTAACCCCACTTGGGGAACACTAAAAGAACTTTGTAGCTAGGTAGTATTGGGGGGATAGGTGTTCCAATAACACCCCTCAGTTATTACATCTGAGACATAGAAGTTGTCCAATTAGGGAGCTAAAATCTCTTAGTACTTTTTGGCGCGGTCACAACCGGTTTGTGGCAAGGCCTCTCCCTTAGGAGGGTTGAAGTCGCGAGGATGGTTCCGGAAGCCTGAGTGGAATACCGAAATCCATTCAGTAACCGAAGGGCTACCATTCGCAGTTCTCGGGATATCCCTGTATTGGGATATTGCGATCAAAGGACCAAACGGCAGATTTAACTTTTCTCGACGCGTCATGAACGGAGTATCCTAGTAGCCTGTCTTTAGGATTGATTACCCGGTGTCCCTTCCGGTAGGGGGATATCTAGCCATTGTCTCAACACTCATATTGTCTGACTTGGATTTCATCACCTTGCAGAGGATATCGTTTGTTTGAGTCACAATACTTTTAGTTAGGTGTTTGCATGATTCAACCCACCCTTGGTCTAGTTACACCTATTTTTTATAGAATCCGTTTGCATGTTGGTACTCTGACCATTTGTTGCATTCCTCCACTTATTGTAGCACAGCTGCTAGAATAAGTGCCTTTTTTGAGGTTGATTTTTTTTGGCCTGAGAGCCTTCTTTTTTCACTCCCCTTCTTGCACCCTTGGTTGCATTAGGGTTTTGAGTCTTTTTTAGAAATATCACCATCTGATACTTAAACAAATTTTTTACATAAAACCTTAATTCTCACCATTGAGAATTTTAGACGCTCTCGTCGTCTACAGGGCGAACTCCCAGAGTTTAGTCCACTTGGCTCTCCACGTCACGGACACAGAGCCTTATCCCTTGATTCGACACATCGTCAATCAACTACACAGTCATCCGATTTTGACACACCTCACTTCACTTTTGATTTGGAGGTAGAATCCGAAAAACCCACAGAGTTACCACCAACCACCATTATGGCTGGAACACCATTTGATCCACTATTTACCAGCACCATAGGTGAGACATCCACAGACCCTTCTGCTGCAGTGCCATCCATGGCAACAACCACCACCCTGGGTATGCCCAATATGGGCAACACTCCACAATTAGGAATGCCCAACACAAGACCACCTCCTGTTATCGGAATTCCCAACACAGGGCCACCACCTGTTATGGGTATGCCCAACATAGGGGTCACACCCCCTCTGGTTTCCACAAACCCTATCCCAGGAATCCCTACTGCTATTCCTAACCCAAGTGTAACCCATGTTGCACTTGGAGGCGCTGGCCCATACCAGAACATACCTATTGGAGGGCAAATACCCTCCATACCTAGCATACTTTTAGGCGCTACTGGACTCCCACATCATACCACAATGACTAGGCATGTCCCAGTTCCAGTCACTACATCTGATAGTTTACCATACATGGCAAGTCTGAACCTGCCAGACTTAGCTAGGCTCACTAATGACCCCATCAGACACGATCCTGCGTGGCCTCACATGCCAACCAAACTCCCCTCTGACATCCCTAAGTTTGAGGGTAAGGCAGGTGAGGACCCCCAGAACCATATCATGTCCTTCCATTTATGGTGTTCCTCCAACTCCATAGTGGACGACTCAATCCGCCTCCAGCTTTTACAACGCACCTTCACTGGCTCTGCAGCCAAGTGGTATATCGAGCAGCCTCATGGGACGCATGCCACCTTTACCTCCCTTGCCTCGACCTTCCTGCAGTTCTTTCAGTTACCTGTCCGCTATGATGCAGGCGTTGAGATCCTACTGTCTTGCAGACAGAGTACGGCCACCCACATCACTGACCACATTCATGAGTGGCATAGACGCCGAAGCCTCTGCAAAATTAAGTTAGACGACCGTATCTTTTTAGATTGGTTTCTAAAATCCCTCCTCCCCCTTATTGCGAAGGATGTGGCATCTGAAAGACCCCAGTCTGAAGAAGAGGCCATCCTCAAAGCCCAACAGTTTGATCTCATTTACGCCCAGTCGGGTTATCTATACACAATCATACCTGACACCCCACGAGGTGACTCCTCACGTGGTGACGCACCGGGGGCATCACATGCCGCTGATGGCATCATTGGCCAAATCACCCCACAACCTAAACCTTTCAGCATGGTGAGCACCATGCCCGCCCCAGACCTCTCTAGGGCTACATCCAGTTCCGGAGCAAGAACTTCTTATGCTCCAACAAACCAGACCCATCACATTCATGGACCCTCTTGTCCACAACATTGTTATGGGCAAGCGCCATCAGCATATGTACCTCCTACATACTATGCTCAACCTCCTACACAGAACCCCATTCATTTCTCACCACAACCGATGCATTACCCACAACCAGCTGCACCAGCTAACCTCACACCTCCACCAGCTCAGGGGTACCAACAACCCCAACAGGCAGCTAGACCACCTCCAGCTCCACCAGCATATTATCCACCGCAACCTGCTCCCGCACCTGCGGCTCCTCAGAATCCCCCCAATGCTCAAGGGCATGTGTACGCACAACAACATCAGCCCCAATACCAAAATAACCAACGCAACCAGGGTGGGCAACCAAACCGCGGAAGAGGACGTAACCGTGGAAACAACCAAAACCATAACCAAGCTCCACAACCTACCCATCCTCTACAAAACAATAACGCGGCGCCTGCTCATCAGAATCCTGATCGGCCACCTAAGCAAGCCAAAAATGCTAATTTACGAACAAACCATCCTTGTTCCATTTGCGGTGTCTATGGCCACTATACCCACGCTTGCCCACATCTGGAGCGAGCTCCACAACTATGGACAGATGACACCCATCGTCAAGGGCAGGCGGCTCCTCAGCCGCCACCCAACCCTCCACCACCTCCACAACAACCTTTGGTGCTACAAAACCCTTTTCCAACACAAGGAGTGGTGAACACTCAGCCTTTAGCCCCCCCACAGGGCAACGTGCAACCACAACAAATCACTTACGCCACTCCTGATCAACCCATGTTTGATTCAGGCACTCACCACTTATTGATGATGTCCACTGCCGATGTCAATATCCAAACCCGTCGGAACCAGTATGGCCCTACCTCCGAAGCCCCCCCCGCCGATAAGGATACCAACGCTAATCCCACCGATCAGACGTTACGGATACCACCTCTTCCACTAGATGGCGCATCTAAAGCACCTCGTTTCCCACTCCGCCGTATCAACAACAACCCCAATGCACGGGCTGCATCAAATTACAACATCGTAGATGACCTAGCTCAATCTCCCGCAGCCATGTCTGCGTTAGAAGTCTTGAAAAACTGTCCTACGCAGCGCAAGACTTTACTTTTCGCCATTGGGGCGATTGACCCAAATGATTCGAAATTGATGACCTTTGATTTGGACCAGTCCGAACCACGTCTGCCTTCCACCATAGCAGTCCAAGTTTCTGTTTCTATTCGGAATCTTGTCATCCATCAATGTATCATCGACGAGGGGGACTCCACATGCGTCATGTCCACATTTGTTTGGCAGAAGTTGGGATCCCCCACTCTCCAGCAATCCACCACTACATTGCGGGCCTACGATGGCCGGTCAGCTCAGCCTCAAGGTTTACTACCCAAGGTCCCCGTCCAATTAGGTGGGAAAACGGTGCTCATTGACATAGAGGTCATTAATGGCCAGCTCGATTATAACCTGTTACTTGGCCGCAGTTACATGTACGCCATGAAAGCGGTTGCCTCATCCGTATTTCGCACCATACAGTTCCCCCATGAGGGACGCGTGGTCAAGGTTGACCAGCTCACCTATTACGATCCCAAGGCCCCCGCCACACCTGAAAATGTTCTCCCCATGGTTGAACAACCTGTTTGTGGTGCAACTACCTCATTCATTTCCTCAGTAGGACCCGGACTTTACTCCGAGGCACCGATGACCTCTACATTCCAGGCCATTCCACCACCGTCACCGGAGACCCAGGTCGCTAACCTCTGCACTCTTTCACAAACAACCGGTAATCAACCCTCCTTGTTACCCAAACCACCATTGGTCCCTAGTCACATCGGTGTTACACCTATCCACACAATCCCCTTTCTATTTCCTCCTTCGGGTGTAGTAAGCACCCCGGTTATGGCTACCCTTAGTCTCCCCGGGTTAACATTGGGATTACCCGTGTGGTATATTACGCCTCCCGTTCCTCCACTGACACCAAATGTCATCCTACAACCGGTGCAACCCATTGTTACTTCTACCCAACCACCTCCCGATATCACGACTCCTTCGTCATCGACGAATCCCCCTCCATTCGTCAGGCCCACTGGGGGCAGAGGCCCACAACCATACACTGCGGTTCCCCCACCCAAGGCAGTTAAACCTCCCCCCGTATTTCGTGCTCCTCCAAAATGCTCGCTGTGTGATGAGTTAGGCCATCCAACCCATCAGTGCCCACAGTTACCTGCATTGCAGGAACACATGCAAATTCTGGACGACGACCCCAACATCCCGGTGTTCAAGCTCGATCCAAACCCCATGCCTCGTGATAAATCACTGCGTACCAACCACCCATGTGCGATATGCGGTATTTACGGCCACTACTCCCACAACTGTCCTGACATCCCAGACTATAGAGCATCTCTCTACGAGATGAACAATTTGGACCTAGAGACGGCACCCCCTACTATCGAGGAGATCTACCCTCCCGCATCATCCTCATCCGGAGAGATTAACACCATCTACATGATCTCTTCGACTACCACTACCTCATCACTCGATTTGACCACTCAAAGCTCCCGCAATGATGAAGAGGTTCTTGAGACTCCTACTACCTTTGATTATCCCAGGGAAGACATGCACCATCGTCCATACTTCCTCCCAGAATGACTTCATCCACCACCGCTACCCAATCCGCGGTTGAGTCCAAGGATTTCCTTCCTACTCAAATCGACCAGGAAACCACATGTCCACAACATGGGGGCAGGCCCAAAACCTTGCCTACTCATCATCATCGTGATCCTCGTCGGAGATACTGGGGGCATCCACCCCACAAAGGGAATCCCCCATCATCATATCATCACTTCAGTATGCCACCACAACCCACAGCCTCATGGTATAACACCCCGCCAGCAGTTGCTCAATGCCCTATTGATCTCTCTCTGAGACAACATCTGCACCACATTGACACCTCTGAGTTAGGGGGCATAATAGATTACCTCGACCCCGGGATAGGGGACATGATCAATCATTTTGAACCTTCCCCATCATCTCTATCTCAACACCTCAATGAGCCCATCGTTCAAACCAACACATATGTGATCCACAATCACAAACCCCATGCACATAGCATGGGGGCAGGTTGTTAACCCTGCTCACTTTTTCATATTCGTGATCTCAACCATTTTTGAGGTCACGTGTCACTTGTATATTTTAGTTGATTTGATACACCTAGTATTTTGCCCCCACGGGTCATCATTTCTCCCCACCACTGCATCCTTCGCTTGGTAAGATCACCTTTATTTGTAGCCATTTTTTAACCTAGTTCTTTCCTTTAACCATTCCGGAGTCCTTATAACCTCCGTTTTTCGCACCATTTGCACTGTCGGATTCATATTTCCGTGCCCGTGATGATGCTTGAGATCATTTCTCGCTCTCACCAGGACCAATATCAACATTGTGTCCCGACACCTTGTCGCCCCAGTTTGCGTACCACTTCGGTCGTTCTCCGTTTTCGAAGTGTCTTATATCGCCGGATTCAGTTTTCCGCGCTCGTGATGATGCTTGAGATCATTTCTCGCTCTCGCGCCTAGATTTTTTGGGCATTTTTTCCCATGCCCCCCTCGTCACCTCGGTTTGCGTGCCACATCCGCCGTTCTCCGTTTTTGACAGTCTTTATATCGTCGGATTCAGTTTTCCGCGCTTGTGATGATGCTTGAGATCATTTATCACTCTCACGCCCATACTTTTCGGCCATTTTTTCAAAATGCCCTCTCATAGCCTCGATTTGCGTGCCACAACGGCTGCAGCCCCCTTTGTGACAATCTTTATGTCACCGGATCCAGTATCCCACACACATGATGACGCTTGAGACCTTTTCTCGCTCCCATCTATCCATTTTTGTTCGGTATAATTTTATCCCTTTTTCGGGCCGAGAAATCCCTTTTACGAAAAAGGCACTTAGGGAGTTTCTGTTAAGCTCTTTTCTGACTCCTAAAACAATGAAAAGATCGCTGAGCAATCTTGCTTCCTTTCATGCTCGCTAAACGTATCTGAAAGGGCGTCTACCTGGTATAAGTTTACCCCTTTTCCGGACCTCGTAGACTAATTACGAAAAAGGTATACTCTAGTCACATCGGCTAGAAGAGTTCTCCATCTGCATCATTTTATGCTTTTTCGGGCCTTGGAGACTAAACTTACGAAAAAGAAACACCAATAGAGTCCACTTACCGTTTTCAGACTCTCTAAACATGAAAGCAACCATGAGCATGAGCCGTCCTGGGCTCATAAAATCCACAGAACCGTACCATTTCAGAGCACACTTTTATCCCTTCTTGGAGCTCATTAAAACTACGAAGAAGGAACCAATGGTGCCTCTTGGCGCCATGACAGATCACATCTACTCATATGGCAGCTTCCCCATTTTGGTCGCCTTTGTTCAGAGTATTCTGTATTATGTCACCTTGATAATCCCTCGACGACACCTATCAGCTCGTCCTCCCCCCCAAGAATCAATATATACCATTCAGTCAAAGCAATGATCCCCACACCTACAAGTCAGTTCCCTACGTTGCCAGGTCAACCATGTCATCATGCTCTGAACAAAGGAAGTTTGAGTCTACCCAGTTTTTGACCCAGTTATTTCCCATTCCCACAAGTATGTCAGTCCTACCATCAGTACTATAACACTGCAGTTTTACACCTCGTGCTCCTATCAAGGAAACATCATTGCCTTGTTAGTTGCTGGTCTCCCTCTGTCGACGACAACCACATTGATTCTAGAGGATCGACCTAGAGGTCCCTATGTCTTGGACTCATCACCATTTATGATGAGTGCCTACGAATCATTTCGAGAGGAATCTTCAGTGCCTCTCCAAATGATTGTTTCTCACATGCTCGACTTCAACACCTTGATCGCATCGTTGAGACTCGCACAGGGTATTGGTCCGTTCAGTTATTAGTCGAAGACCCCAGATACCACCTGACTCCTCCACATTTGAGAATCTACCTATGGATACAACCAGTTACATTTTTTCTATAGATATCCGGGTTGCGTATGGCGACAGTATTCAGATGTACCCCAGTTTTATACTCCCTCGAGTATACAGATACAAATACTTCCCAGAGATGGCTCACAGTCATTGAGTCCATACAGATGTTGGACACCTTCAGTTTCAGCAGTTCAACAGTTATTCCAGTGTATCAGTTATTGAGATCAGCCATGATCATGAGTATATCCCACAATAATGTCCCCTCTGGACCATTATGATGTACCAGTATATTTCTTTATGTATTAGATCCCCCTTCTTGGGACTAATTGTTTTGTATATGTCTTGATACGAGCATGGGAATGCCCGCCTCCTCCTTTATCAGAGATGATACCTCATTCATATTGAGGCCATGTAATATTTTTTGTTTTTGCAGCTTCCAAGGGCCGTGGCTCCAGTCTCCAACCGGTCTCTTCTCTCCCCTAAAACCCCAGGAAAAGACAAATGAACTATGATTTCTATCGGCCATACGATGAGCTCCTGCCCTCACACATCAGGGGGCAATCTGTTAACACCCAAAAAGTGCTCACTAGCTCATTTCCCTATTCACATGACTCATTTATCCACTTTTTCACCATCAGAGCCTCTGAAACCAACAAAAGGTCACCAAAAGACCTGAGTACACCCCTTTTTCCATTAAAAAAGTTTATTTTTCCCAAAAAAGCATAAAAAACCCTCAAAAAGGGTTCAAATTCCCAAAAATATTAAAAAGGGAATTAAAATATTATTTTTATTCAAAAAAGGAAAAAGGAGGGAAAAGTACCTAAACCATGTTGGTCAATACCATTTGGTTTCCACAAAACCACAAATGGTATTTCCCACCACCAAAACCTATAAAAAGGTGGTAGGGGCTCCTCATTTCACATCCATCCATTATCTCATCCTTATGCTGCTGAAATCTCCCTTGAGCATTTTGGCCATTGCAAACCACATTGGAGAAGAGACCATTGGAGATTGGAGTTGCTCATCCTTGGAGCCATTCAACCTCACCATTAGAGGTATTGATTCCGCAAGCACTTGCTTGCCCCATTCTATCAATACAAATTTATTATTTTACATTGTCTTGTTCTTGATTTTAAATTATTTTTGTTATTTGCTTAATATCTTTGCATAGATCCATGAATAGTCTTGTTTAGTTAGTTTGTTCTTTGCTTTTATTTGAAACTGCTGCTACTAGTTAGCAGGTGCCCATAGCACTAAGCCTGGTTGCAAAACCGGGCCAACAACATATAAGATTTTTAATTTTTTTTAAGGACAATTTTAACTTTGCACTTCTGGGATAAGCCAGAACCCTCTGGAAGGGCTAGGAAGGGTTCAATTTGAACGTTGCTCGCAACCTTGGACATACTAATGTGTTTGATTCCCTTCAATAGTTTCCCTACTCCTTACTGCAAGATGAGCTGAGAAGCAGTCCCCGCAAGAGGCCAAAACTGAAGAACTTGGGGGCCTGGAGGACATTGTCATGAAAGAGTTGGACATTGTCATGAAAGAGTTGGAGCTGTTGGAGCCTTCTGTAGAGTAATAGGTATGTTTCTAAAATACTCCTCATTGTTTAGTCCTTGGAGTAATGAGCCTTGATACCATGGAAGTCATTTCTATATGTTTCCCAGAAATGAATTGCATAAAATGTACAATGTAGTATATGTGTAGTTTGAAATATCAGTGCTACTCGTGCATGTAGGTTGAAAGTTGATAAGCTAGTTGTTGTCGGATACTATTGCAATAGATATTTAACATGTGAATTTGGTTTTCTAAGTAATCTTGATTTACAAAATACACACGCATATCTAAATTATCATTGTTGGAGTGATGCATCATTAAGCTGCCATTTGTCGGAGCGAGGGAGAATGTTATCAAATGAATCTTGACACTTCAAATTATTAGTGAGAATTTGAAATTTTGTAAATATTTTGCTTAAGTTGATTTTTAAAGGTTCAACATGGATATTTTTTATATGAGGATAGATGATTGGTATATATTTTCAATCGAACTCATGCCAAAAGTAGCATCCACTATATGCAAATACATTATTTTTTTTAATCGCAAGAGAGTTTAAAATGAGCAGGAGATTTGGCAGTTGTATTAAATATTAGTGACTAATAGAAATGGTGATAATGGATTTCATGCTTTAAAGATTCCACGTAATATCGACAACTGCATGCCTAGCATTGGACAATTCTTATTTCTTAGATATTAGAGTCTATTTTATTTCAAACTATTTTAATAAGTGTGAATAGTTCCTTTCTTCTAATTGTATTCCACATTTTTTGTTGATTTCAATATCGTGAATTTGAATAGGATTGAAGAGAAAAACTGTGGAAGAAACATTAGTTTTCTCTACTTGATAAAAGGTGGGTGTGGCAATAGTTGCTATATATGTGTGCTTAATAATCTGTATGTGTATTTACAAATTGCAGACACGAACCTTTCTCTAAGTAGTGCCTATAATTTAATGCATTTATTTTACAGGTCATGTGTTGACCTATCATGCCTAGGTCAATTTCAAGTTTGAGGTAGGCCTTCCAAGTTGCTTCAAGAAAGATGTTTTCCTTAAGATAGCTATATTTTTGTTGACAAAAGCTAGATTACTAGAAACCTTTAATGCCATTCTTGCTTGTTTGATATGGCTTCCATGAATCCTTATTGCCAATAGAAAAATGGAAGTGCGTACAATATTTCTATCATTTATTTTGAATACAATCCTATTGGTTTCATTGGTTTTGAGCTCAATTTTATTTTGTATATATTATGTTGAATGCATGGCTAGTGGATTTGTGTGGATGCATTTTCAAGGTGTTTGTTTTCTCTTATTTTGTTTTTTCGCTATATATGGGCATTGTGTTAGCGTGGCTAGAGTACATGCTTTAGGTTTTAATGGAGACCTAGATGCATATATGGAAATAGAACTATATTAATTCTTCGCTAATGCAAGGAGTATTTTGTAAATATAGTGTGGTATTTTGTTTGTTTCCCAAGTAGCATTGGCTTGAAGCAATCCTCGTATCAGTGTACATGGGAGGTTGTACATCATCATTATTGTTATGATTACAAGTAATTCACATAAGGCACTTTGTTTGAGACATTTGCATGCTTGTAAGAGTGTATTTGCATGATTTTTTTGTTGTCCTTGCAAACCATGGATTAAGATTTTGTTGTAATCTATTCTATGTGTTTTGAAGTGTGTGGAGACTTGTGTTTCAATCATAGTATCATAATTTGAGTACAAATACGATTTTATACGGAAAAAATACGTAATGAAAATATCTAATACAAATAAAATATGGAAATAGCTTGCTTATGTATAATATTTTTAATCAAATATTCACAAATATACCAAAAATATACATAGACATTTATATAATAAAATTTAACATATATTTAAAAAACAAAATTATAAAATCTCAACAACCTCGGATATGGAAATGTGAGAGACAACACTACTTATTAATAGTTATTTTAATAACAAAGTATGAAATTGAATGGTATTTATGTTTTATAGTGTTTAAATAATTAAACTTTTTTAAAATAGTTTTCAAAATTTAATTGTCCACTAAAAATCTGTATCCGTATTACACCTACATCGAATATCCGGCGAATTCGAATTTGTTCTGAATTTCCGTACGTGAAGTACCAATACGACCGAATTATGCTACCATGGTTTCAAGTACTCATAATGGCTTTTGCTTCCATTGGAAAAAAAATTGAACTTTGGATATCATAACAATATGATTGGTGTGTATATTGTTTGTTAATATTGAAATATTAATTTTAGTAGCTACATCTCCCTTGTTGTATGATTTGCTTACTTCTTTATGAAGGAATGCATGTTATGTGGCATGCTTGTATGGTTTCAATGCCGCCAACAATCCTTAGTTGTTTTTATAAACTTTTGAGCCAAACTATTGTGGCAATAACTTGAATGTGCTATGTACCACTTTGATTTTCAAGTTGCCTTTGTTATAGTTGGGAAAATTGAAATCCCATTAACTAAACGTTGGTGAAAGAGTTCAATTTTGCTAGTAGAACTTAGAGTTTCATACATATTGTTGGTTGTTTGTACATTATTCCATATCCAATTGTCCTGAATTTGTAGATTCCCCTGCACATGAGTGACACCCTTGGGTGAGGTCCCGAGGAAGAGAGTGATGCATTTCACTATCCAGGGATAGCTTTTCTAGTTTCCCTCCATGCATATCAACCTTATCTTCACAGTGACTGTGATGTTACGGTTCCACCAACTCTAATTAACAGTCGAGGCACTCCAAAAGCTGCTCAATGCCATCTAGTTGCACCTTATCTCAATGGAGAGTTTCTGTGAGACCAACAATTTCATGCATGATGCAATCAACACGAACCTACAATCTTGATTCTCCTCCATAATCCCCCCTGTGAATTCAAAGGAGATATTTCTATGCTCTGATTGAAGCAAACTAGAACCATTTTCTTGCAACCATAACTTAACCTCCTTAATTCCCTCACCCCTCAATTGCTAAGAATAGTCTATAGTTATCCCATCCATGTTGTGTATGACTTCAATAATTGCCATAATAGATTGAATACAAATAGTTCCAAGCAATATGCGGGGGGTTGGAAGCATGATGGGGTGTGATGGTTCACTTGCATGGAGTAAATCGACTGAGATATGAAAGCACTCGGGAGATTTTGTGGCCATGCGCCAGGCGATCCTCATATAAATAACAATTTTTTTTAATTATAGTTTCTTTCAATAATTTTAAGTACCCCATTTCATGGTGCTTGGCATATTGATTTTCATGTTTGTCTCTTGCATTAATGTCTCATGGAATCTACCTTCTCACTAGTTGCTCAAAACCCTTCACAAAAACATCATTTTCTAGTTGAATGGTGTCATTAGTGAGCTTGCCAACAATACTGTTATTCTATCTTCGTATATGCAGAAAGTTGTGCTCCAAGGCTCTTTGGAGGTTGCTATAAATCCTATCGAAAAGTAGGTTTTGTATCTTATTATTCTTGTTGGCATGATTGCAATCCTATTTATAACATGAAGAGAGTCACCAAAAATCATGATTTGGGAAATTCTTAGTGATTTGACAATTTTTAAACTAAGATATAAAGCATATGTTTCCGCATAATTGTTTGTTGTGATTCCTAAGCCCCATGAGTACCGAGTCACTTTCTTTCCACCGAGGTCATTGAGAACCCCTACTGCTCTTTCCACCCTTGGACAATGAAGATTGAAAGTTTTAGCATTAACAAAGTCGAATTCTTCATCTCCCCAACTTTGGGAGGACAAATCTCACATTTGGCCCATGATCACTTGAGCTAATCCTCAAGGTTATATACTTTAACTAAACTTTAAATTTGTACGCTACCTCAATTTTAAACCATGTTTTGGTATATTTGAATGTTTAAGATTTCTTACATTCTGGAAGACACGTTTTGAAATTTGATTTTCCTTAAAATTTAAAATTTATGATAGTTAAATAATTTTATTGTTTTTGAATTTATGTTTATTTAGTTTTTATTTTAATTATTGAAATGAGATAAGTTTTTCTAATTAATCAAAATGAAATCGTATCGTATGTCTATTTCCTTCCACCCCCAAGACTTGGTTGCAATATGAAAATCTATCTAGTGAAGATAGCATTTCATATCCATTTTCCCATTATTAAATTTGGCCCATGAAATAGAGAGGATAATTATTTTTTTTTCTAAAAATTTATTCAAATTTCAGAAATTGAGACATAATCGTATTTCACCATTCTTTTTTTAATAAGCACAAAATTAACAACTGAAAAGAAATGCCTTATTGGAAAAATGGTCACCACATCCAAAAGTTTCATGATTTCCTTTTGGATGACCAAATCTAATGAAGGGATATGTTTTTGGCGAAACAAAATCATTTCAAACTTCAAAAGTATATTATGTTGAATGAATTTAGTATCGCATACCATTGAATCTATGTAGGCCTAGATGAAAAAATCATCTTCATACTATTTGAACATTGTATGCATCATTGCCTCTCTTAAGGTCATTGCAATAGGTACTATGGTTGAATGTTTTGAGATTTTATTCGGTTCCAATGTCAATCACCTTGTACCTCATAGAACAACTTGTTGTTTTCAAAATCTTTCTCTCTTTTTTTTTCCATGTCACAATACCTCTCATGATTTTATTGTTTCTCAAATTGATGTGTCATCAAGATCCACCACAACTTTAGCACGTTCTTCATCATTAATGCCTACATCCTTAAAAGTCCCATTATTAGGAAAAAAATGTATAGTGTGTTTATCCTCATTAAATAAATTATGTAAAATTGGTTAAAATAGAAATTCCCCAAAAAAATTGTTAAGGATGATTTTCTATTGAGACTTTAGCCAGGCCAACACTGCCCAGGAATCAACTTCAACATTGTTTTTTTATGTATGGATTCGATGTTAAATGCAACATGAATTAATTCTATGTGGAAGACTCTTACATAATTTCAATTGATTTTTCTTCTTGATTTGTTGTGATAGTATATCATGGACTTTCAATATTAAATTGTTACCAATACCAATGACATGTCTCCAACTTCTATCTAGTCTTCAGTGAAGACTTGACGTGATAGTATTTTCCCTTATTCCAACGTTTAATTGTTATTGTTAATAATTGTTACCAATATCAATGCAATGTCTCCAACTTCTATCTAGTCTTGACTTTGATGTGATAGTATTTTCCCTTATTCTAACATTTAATTGTTAATTTATTGATATTGTATTTTCATTTTTTTAAAAAATTAATATTGATTTTTTGCTTTGAAAGAAAAATCATAGTCTATTTATATTGAAATAAAACATTATTTTATAGAGATCCAAGGATCTTTCCATCATCTATATTGGAACATTGTAAAAATCTATCAATACATAGAGTCTCATATTATTTAGAGATAGTCAAAATACAATATATCAATACTACCTAGAAGTATTCACATATGCTACATATAGCATGAGATATCAAAGCATAATATAACAAAAAACATAGGCATGTAGGTCCATCAATCTATCATTGCATGACATATGAAAACGTAGCTCTATAGGTCCATCAATCCAAGTATCCCATAAAGGGTCCTAGATCTATTGCAATCTCCTAGTTATTGATATGTTCCCACCTGTGCCAAACACCTTCCTCAAACAACATACCTCTTTTTGACAGAGAGTCATCCACATGATTTCTTTCCCTATAAATATGTTGGAAGGATACATATTGGAAAATGTCCATCAACCTAATAATTTCCTCATAAATGGGAGCCAAGAGGATATTTTTGGGCTTCCTTCTATTCTTCAGCCATTCACTGACAAGTTTAGAGTCGCCAAAAGCCTATACATGGTGTACCCCTTTCATAACACCTATAGATAGAGATAGAGCTTAAGATCAAGTAATTATGCCTTGTTGTTTGTGCAGGGACCTAGACCTGTTGCAAAATAGATCTGATGTGAATAAGATAAGTGAAGAGTACCATGTGTGCCACCCACAACAAGATTAAGAAGTGCTACTCCAAGGGAAAGAATGGTCAACTGATTCAATCACTATGCTTTTGACAGGCTGAGAGGGAGTCTCTTGAGAGAATAAGTTAAAAATAACAAGTCCTTTGGAGGCAAAAATAACGGGAGAAATAATATCTCATGGTGTTGTAAATAGCTTCTACACCTATAAATCCTCTTTCTTCAATTATTTGTAAGCTTTATATATAATAGTATCATCCTATTTTTATATATCTATAAAATTCATTTTCTTTTTTACTTACAATGCTATTCAATTTATTTATTTATTTTTATTAAATTCTAATTTATTTTTATTTTTATTTTAAATTTAATGAGATAATACTATTCCTCATTTTTCTGTTTTGGCCAATATTCATCTGGATCAAATTGCAGGTGATTTGAAGCTCATAGTTGACTGGGCAAACTCTAATGTGCCCATCAATGCACTGGCCCTATCTTCATGGCTGGATCAAACGAGGTTACTTCTACGTAACTTTTCATCGACTTTTATTGTCCATATTTTCCGGGAGCATAACATTATGGCTGATCATCTGTCTCGTCTTGGACTTGATGCGTTGGCTGGTAGGATCTACTATGAAATCTTTGAGGGTTCCCTCATTCCCTCGAGGGGTTTCTGGAAGCTTTTTTACGTTTAATTTTGATTATTATAGTTTGGCTCTATTATCCGGCTTTATCTTTATTTTTCTTATTTTCTTTCTACCTTGGAACACTTAAGACCATTGGTTTGTGCTTATACATGATTGGAGGATGGTTATATCCTCTTTTAATTTTGATTTGCTACTGAAGTTGGAATCTTGGTATGGATTCGGTTTATGGTTGGCTTACTACTGTATATACTACTAGACATATTCGCCTATTGTACCATTTATACTTGTAATAAAATACAGTCTTTTTCTTATGAAAAAAAAAAAACCATCCCTCATTTCAAAGCTAAATTTATTATTGATAATATCAATTCCATATTTTATAAAACCACTTTATCTATTCAATATATTAAAAACTATTAATAAACAATCAAATATTTTAAATTTCGTTACAAATTGATGCTCACCTACTTTTCCTATGTTATAAACCATGACTAGACTTATATCACATTATTATTTTTAAGAATATAAGAGCATATTTGGCATGCATATAATCATTTTGAAAAAGTTTGTAAACCATGACTAGACTTATATCACATTATTATTTTTAAGAATATAAGAGCATATTTGGCATGCATATAATCATTTTGAAAAAGTTTGTAGTACGATATTTATGTTTCATGTTTTCTAATTAGTTCATAAATGAGGAATACTCAATTTTAAGTTTCTCAAAATCTATAGTGAACGTTTTGATCTATTATTTCAAAATATATTGATAAATTAGTCTTACACTTTCAAATTATAAAATAAATAAAATATTTAAAAATAAGTTGCATAAATTTTTAACTTATACAATAATTTGTTATTTATCATAAAACCAACTCCAAAAACGTGTCAACATGTCACAAGACCAACGCCTCCTTTGTCTTTAGTTTAAGATAATCTCAATATCAAAGTGGGTGCCCCATCAACTATCAAATCCTTACATTCATTTCTTTATGAGGAGTCGTTAAGTAAAAATTAAAAAAAAAAGATAGTTGTTGAAAAAAAGCTATAGAATATCAATTATTATTGAAATATGATATGAGTTTTTGTTTGTTAAACCTAACTTTTTTAACGGTTGAAAGATATTAAAACAATACAGCATTAATTGAGCCATGTGCTACCAATGTTTTTTTCGTTATATGTTATTATCATTAATTCCAAGAATTTGCCAACATTATCAGCACCAAAGTCCAACGTCCATGTGCTCTCTTCCCAGTGACACATGAAGTATTAGTCAACACCAAGAACGTGCCAAATGAGGCCACCACGAACGTCCATGTTCTCTCTTCCCAATTGGACATGCAATTCTTATTTTCTATTTTATATTTTGAAGGATAGTTTGATATTGCCATGTCTCATGCCTCTCTCTTATATGTAATATTTTTTTATCATTTTATCAGTTAATATGTTTTTTATCATTTTAATATTAAATTGTGAATGATACCAATATGATGTGTTGTGTGTTATTTTTAAATTGATTTATAATATTTCTTTATTTACATAATAATAATTTAATAATTTTTTAGTGATTTATTTTTTAATTTATTTACATAAAAATAATTTTTTATAATGATTTAATTATTTAATTTATGACCATGTAATCAAAATTACATTGCTCCATAATTTCATTACAATATTACCTTGTGAGTATTGCTTCTATTTTTAAAAGACAATGCTGTAATGCAAGAACGCCCCCCTCTCCTTGCCCTTACTCTCTTCGTTATAATTTTTTATTTCTAATTAGGTGATTATTAACCAAGGTATCATTTCAACATATTTTAATAATATTTATTTTTTTAATTATTATTTTTATTTTTATATTTATATAAACAAATTATAATTATAATTTTTTTCTATTTAAAAAAACTAATATATGTTGTAATGCATGAATGCTCCCCTCTCCTTCCCTACCTCCCTTGGTTATAATTTTCCCAAAACTAACACCTCATCCCATGAATAATTGATTTAATTTTTAATCTGGGGATTACTCTCTTCAAGAGGTTTCATCCCAACATATTTTCATAACATTTATTTTTCAATTATATATATACATATAAAATTAATTAATTTTTTTTATTTCTAATTTGGGGATTATTCACCTTCACAAGGTGTCATTCCAACATATTTTCCAATTATTATTATTATTATTATCATCCCCCCCAACACATAGTCTAAAAATTCGATGATTTGGGTCGGAATAGGCGGATTTTTTTGACACGATTTTGAAAAAATTGGGTCGAGATTTTTCGAAATCCAGGTTACAGCTATAAAGTTTTGGAATTTTGGGTGCCCAAGGGGTTTTTGAGGGCGCTAAATCCATTTTTATCATCAAAATCACGATTGAAACATAGTAGAATCCCAATTTTGCAAAATAAAAAATGTCGGATTCTGGGAAAAAATGGCCGTCCAATCCAAATCGTCGAACGTTTAGAAGTCTTATATATATATATATATATATATATATATATATATATATATATATATATCTTAAAATGTTATTTGAAGTTGTCTCCTCCAAGTGGGGAGATACCTTCATAAACTATTTCAATCATGGGGCCATTGAAGTTACTCTGCCTTCGCTTGAATCGAGAAGGACTAATAAAGATTCCACACCCTTACATAAACACCCACATAACAAGCATATATAAATTGAAATATAAAATATTAGTTCAAGCCCATGTTCCCTTCCATGGGTCTTATTGCCAAAACATCACCCTTTCTTTGCATACTTAATTTAAATATTCAAATTACATAAATGAACTTCTGTAGTCCTTCATGGTTCCATACCAACCAACAAGTCTAGGCTTCCCTACCACAACTCACACTAGTTCACAACATTAGTAATCTTCTATATTATTAACACTTTGTCTAATATCTAATCTAGAAATCACAAGTCACACTTCTATATAGGAATTCATTCACGATTCAATCATACACTATTATCTCATCCAACACATACAATTCATCACAATATGCATACCATTTCTCGGCTTCTAGGCTAGCCAATCCCTTAGCACATCCACATATTTGACTAATCCATTCCACATATTAGATCCGTTAACATTTTAGGCCATGATGTAGCCAACCCACAACCAAACCAACTGGAATATATATACCTAGTCCATAACCGAACCAACTGGCATATATATATATATATATATATGAAATCATATTTTTAAGGTTTTACTATATTATTTGTAACAAAATTAAGATGTATCCAATTTTTTTATGTTAAAAGAAAAGTGATTATAGTCATCACAAACAAGTGTGTATAAACTCTCACTATCTCGAACACCATCAATACATCGAAAGAAGATTCCATGTGCACAAGCTTCTACTATCTCAATCACTGGCCACATGATTTTGCAAATGAAAAATAATTAAAACAAGGTCTACACTTTTTTTATTAGTTGAATTATTATTGTAACATATGGGATTACATGGGTTTACCAATAGTATATCATGCACATAGAATATAAAAGGATACACGTATAAGATCACACACATATAATGAGAGCGAGAGAGTCAGAGGTAAAGTAGTGGGGACAAAGGAACAAGGATCTTTATTATATCAATAGGCTTGGCATGTACAAAAGTAGAACTCCTTATCTTCTGGCTCACCAACATATTTATACAAATGACAAGGTAGTTAATAAGTTATAAATGTATACTTGGTTGGCTAACAGTCTGACCAAATGGACCGACTCGACTACGGTCAGTTGGGAGGACCTAGTCAACAGGTCGAATAGGCTCTTCCAAAATCTCCCCCATCCCAAAAATTTTCTTCGTCCCGAAGAGAACAACGGGATGAAGAAATAACTTTACAAAGTTTTATGTATACTGGGACTAAGTAGATCATTTAGTACTGAACAACATTTGAGTGCTATGTTTGGTAATGGACAACATCGATCGTTAATTTAGTCCTATGTGGCACCGAAAAATATTACAACATGTTGTTTCAAAGAAGAAAACACCCAAGGAAACTAACGCCCTGTCTAATTGCAGTGTGTCACTCTCTCAAGCTCCCAACTGCGCTAGTGGTGGCAAAAAGGGGCTTGAGGGAGTGGGAAGTGGCAGGAATCTCAAAAGAAACGCTCGTTTGAAGAACATCAAGGTCTCTCGAAATGTTCATATACTGTGAGCTATGATATTCCTGCCACTTATCGATCGTCGAAATGTTCATATATTGTGGATGGTGGCAAGGAGTGATCAATCGGGTGTGGTGTATGGGGTCTACTAAGCTCAATATGAGATGAGGTGAATTTTCGTAAAACAACAAAGGGAAAAGCATAAGAGCCAGTGAGATGATTTGCATTACTGCAACAAAATGGAGCATAAGAGATAAACTTGTGGGTAGCACATGGTGTTTTTATAGATATTTATAGAATGAGCCAATGGGAAGGGAGCGGATTTCTACATGACATGGATTAGATTGGAGAGGATGCAAAAAATATATGAATATGGTGCAAGATTGCCATGATGGTTCTTGCACGGGTCATGGATATGTTGTGGGAATCATACATGTAACAATGGGGATATGATGAGCATTGAATCATATGGGTGTGACAATTAGGCATCCAAATTGGTGCTTCTAAAGAAATGCCATAGATTTTTAATGATGACACACTGATTGAGGTGGGACAAAAATTCCTTTCCACGAGTGTTGTGGTCCAATGGTTAGCCCTAGCGATGACCTTTCGCTTAAATTCTTGGGTGATTATGCTTGAGCTGGCTATAAGTTATCATACTGCATCGTTGTCTGTTGCTTGTCAGGGGGGGTCGACTTACTTATTTTGGTCTCTTCTCTCTTCTTGTGTACCTTGATTTTGTCCCTTCACATTTGGATTATGTTGGATTTCGGTCTTCTTTGGATTTGGGTGTATTTTTTTTGTTTCTGTGTTCTACCTCTTTTGTCTAGTTAACGGGCGTAGGCTCCGATGCACTCATGAACTACCAACATGCATGTCTTAGTTTCATGTTTTATATGTGTCCTAAATTTGGTATCTACAAATGTATTTTTAAATAATTGACTTACTTTCTTATTTCTATGCAAACCTAGGGGAACAACGTTCGACTAGTAATGATACATTCACTTAGTCGGCATCGTTCCTTTTCCATAGTTGGTAGTGTTTCAGTCATGCTCCCTTGACGACTTGTCCTCGCAATGTTTTAAGTTTGGTCGAGCTTATTGAGTTGTTTTGATGATATATGATCCTATCTAGCCTGTCTCAAGCTTTTTAGATTTTCTTTTTATTTAACTGTTGTATAGAAGTATTAAATCACCAATTGAAGTATCCCATCTTTTTATATTTCTATCATGCCATGCTTTCTACTGTAGTTTTCGTACTTCTTGATAGTAGATAGTGAGCAGTCTCTGTTCTTCCAACTTCTTCATTTCAAAGATTCTGTTTTGTGGAGATCAAACAACATCTGGGTGAAATATTTGAGCAATAGTTGGAGCTAACTTCTTGAGATGCAGGGAAATGACTGCTTCTTAACAGTATGCCAATTTAAATGGTGTATGACATGTCAATATTTTATACGATGTTATATATACACCCATAGTATTGTAGGTATTTTTTCGTCCCGGTCGCCTTTATCAACATTGCATATTTTAGTTAATCCTTTGGTCAACGTTTTATTGAGTGAATTGACCTCACCATTCAACCATAAATGATATAATCAACTTTTATACTGTACGGCC
Organism: Larix kaempferi; assembly: GCA_027924585.1. Lineage (NCBI taxonomy): Eukaryota > Viridiplantae > Streptophyta > Pinopsida > Pinales > Pinaceae > Larix > Larix kaempferi. The sequence goes on along the minus strand of BSBM01000720.1, from coordinate 42,040 downwards.
TTGAGTTTGCAAAGGTGATTTTCAGAGAGTTGGTCGCTTCTTTGGACTAGGTATACACTATCCCTTGTATGATAGGGGTAGCTAGGTCCAATATTTGATTTACGTAGTTGGACTGGTATTTCAAGTTTAGATGTTTGAAATAGACATAACCTTCGACATGCCTGACTTTGGTCGTCTGCTAGGGCTGTTTCAAATGGGTTTGTAAGTGTGACTATGTTCAAACCTTTGAACTCCACACGATCATGATTTTCTAGTTCAATGACCATGGTAATGGACCCTTTCAACTGGTTTACGGGGTGTCTTATACTAGTGACTTGCATGTTTCCTAGTTGTTTCTTTACTATGTTCTCGTATCTATGAGCTAGTATATATAGATAGTCCTTTACAAGCTTCATGTAAGGTATTGTGCTGATATTAATTTCTCATAGTTCTTGTGGTACTCTGTTCCAATCCTTGTAATCATGGAGAAGGATATCTTGATGCTCTTGTATTAAGTTTGTTGTTTTGACCCATAGTCACCTATTTCCGCCATCTTAGGTTTCCCGATGGTCAAACTGTTGAATTTGTTTGTTTCTAGTGTTTTTGATCCATCAATTGGTTGATCTCATTCCTTGAATTCTGAAATGGTAGGTAGGATATTCTTATGCTTTTCATCATCTTCTTTGGTCGCAGTGGATATTTTTAGAACTAACTTCACTGGATGAGTTATGTGAGGCTGGTTTCTTTCCCAACGAAATATTTTTCCCATTATGTGCTCATTCTTCATAGCAAATCGAGTCAACAGATGGTCTGACTGGTTTTGTTTAGTTGTGGTTATCTTCTAGCTTGAGTTCGAAGGGTTGATCTTCGATGCTTCACTAATTTGTTCTATTTCTCAGGCAACTTCTCTTAGGCATTCTTCAATAAAAAATGTTGAGGTAGCTGTCCAAGTTTGTATGCACGCTTGATGGGTGTTCCACCATCGTGTTGCTTCGCATATAATAGTTTCTACTAATATTTTCATTTTGTCTTTCTCACCAACGTTTTTAGATACTTATTCAATGTGAACTATTGGCGATTCACATTCTTTTTATTGCGATGGAGGAAGTTTGGTTAGTTCAATTTTTTCCAGTGCTAGTGGTAGATAATCCCTTGTTTTATTTTCGAATATTTTTGTTATGGTATATATTGAATAACACTTTTGTGTCGTCTGGTGAGGAATAAATTTGACCAAGCGACAATGTCTTGCATGTGCCTCACAATTTCTTATTTTCTAGTCATACAGTTTTGAGTCTGAGTTTTTCTCGTCTAACAAAGGATAACCGAAGTGAATTTATCCAAATTTAGTTGGTGCTACTGAGTCTTCATTGTTATGCATTACTTGATATAATTTCCTTAATTCTCCATTGTTGTCATCTAGTTCTGCCCAAGGTTTCTCTCGAGATGGATGAATAGGTAGTATGACCTTTTTGCCTCCACCTTTCAATTTTATTCTATCTTTTTGTAATGAGATGGAAGCTTTCATTTTTTGACCCCATGGTCAACCGAATAGTGTTGGAAAAGGTTTGGATCCTTCTCTTGGATCAATGATTTTGAAATCAATATAAGTGTTGATACCCACGTTCTTCCAGACACCAATGGGTTCAATCAATACTTGGCTGAAAAGGTTGAGGATTTTGTTAGTCGCTGTCGGCCTACGATTTTTGAGGTAGTTGAGGATAATGGGACAAATAGATTGATCCAAGACATGTTCAATTCTCCCATGGATGAGGCTAGCAACTTGGATGAGGACAACAATGATGAAAATTGTCATGATGCACCTATACTTGAGAGGGCCTTAGAACCCATTTACGAAGGCACACAAATGTATTCTCTTTGTTGTAATGTTTCTGGTGAACTTGAAGGTATTGAATGATTTTTCAAACACATGTCTCACACATATCATAAGGTACACAATATAATTCCATACGTAAATGTCTACTTTTTTATGATCTATTTTTAGTGTGAATTGATGTGTAAATTAAGGATGCACTATTTATATTAATTACTATTATTTACATTAAATAGTTGCTTTTTATGTTGTATATTGATAGGTGAATAGTTATTACCATCACCAAATAACTTACCTTGCACATACTGAGAATTATCTACCATTATGAAAGAAATTGGAATGGATTATCAGGCTATTGATGCATCTCCCAATGATCGTATTATATATTATAGACAATATGCATTTAAAACGAATTCCTGCAATGTCAAATTAGTAGATATCAAACCGATCAAGTATCAAATAAGGTTCCTCACAAGGTTCTTCATTACATTCCCATAATTCCAAGTTTCCAATGACTATTTAGGTGTCAAAGTATAGCACAGTTTATGGATTACCATGCATAAAACAAAAGTGAAGATGGTGTTCTTCGAATTCCTTCATATGGTTTTGTATTTAGGAAAATCAAAGAAAGATGACCGATTTTTAAAGAAAAACCTAGTAATGTTAGGCTTTCATTGGTAGTTGATGGTGCCAATTCATTTGGTGAGATCAGGTCTGTTTACTCTGTGTGACATGTTTTTGTGATAAACAATAACCTTCCTCCTTGGATGTCAATAAAGATTGGAGCACACAATGTTGGCAATGAGTGTTCCAGGTATTTGTTTATAATGATATTTGTTTCAAAATAACATTTTATTTGTCTTGTTCATTGCATAATTTCACCCACACACACACACACACAATTAGGTAGTAATTATGGGTATTTTCAACCAATTACGTAAGCACGAAGTGAAAGATATGAATGCATATATTGAGCCTCTAGTTTACAAGCTACTAAAGTTATGGGATGACATCACTATGTATAACATCTTTAGACCAATAGGTCAAAGACAATTTCAATTCCATAGAATACTTAGAAGGAAAATTTATGATGCCCTAGGGCTAACACATTTTTGTGGTATGTAACACACTACTGCACTTCAATAGTATATAAGTTTATGATAATATCATGCACGCTTATTAAATAATTTCTTTTTAATTATATATCTAAGACTGACATTAATACATATATTGCAAGTCTTCAAACAAAGGGTAAATTTGCATATCATGTTTGTGATCCTAGGATGAAATATCATCATTCAAGAAGTTTAGAAAATGAGGTTTTTAATGAATATAGGAACTTCCTCCCTAATAACCATAGGTATCGAACTACTGATAAACATCTTTTCAATTGGAAATAAGAGACTACAATAAAACCACGAAGAATGGCACCTCTCCAATGGAAGTTGGAATATAAAAAAAATCATCAATGTAAGCAAAACATCTATTTATCATATGCAATGTTTTACAATTTTGATTTCTATTGAATTTTCATGTTTACCATATCTAACCATTACTATTGTAATTTCATTTATGTATCATAAAGCTGGTTGTAAAGGCATTGATCGGGTTCCATGAGGAATGCAAATTTACCCCAAACAATTATGTAGGTTTCCCTACTATGAACACCTACAACTGTAGTTCGTTTGTTTGATACAATGCATATTGTGAACAACGTAACATAAATGTTGTGGAGAATCTTAGATGGAAGGAGTGACAAAGAAAAAATTGCAAAATTTATAGTAATATTTAGGAATCCAATCATGCAATGAAAAATATGATTGATTCAAATAACATTGGAGTAGAATGAAATAGTCTTCCATGGTTATTTATAGAGCAGAAAAGCAATGTTGTAAAAGAGGTCATTCAGAAAATTAAATTTCCTAGGGGATTTTCTTCAAACATGAATAAATATCTTAACCAAGAAAGGTGAATTTGGTGGGGTAAAATGCAGTGAACGTATCCATTCACTAAGTTAATAGTCGAATCCGACTCTCATATTGAATAATAAATAAGAATAATATATTTGGTGATAGGATAAAAGATGATATGTTACAATGATGGCCCTGCCTTAAATATGGCTTGGGCATTTGATGTTGAGGAGACGCCTCATTTCATAACCTAACTTTAGTTAACCTAATTATTAATTATTTAATTATTATCTTATTTTATGTTCGTAGCATTGCCACTTTCTTAGAAAGGCTTTGTCCTCAAAGCCTTATAATGTTTCTGCATCATTTTATGTGGTGTCGTAGATGACGAAACATGTCGATACGAATTGCTAAGAGTCGAACATAACTTCTGATATGTCGACGGATCAATCCATCCCAAATTGATTTGTCGTGGACTGATGGGATTACCTACTCATGTGCTGTCAGGAGATTTGATCACATTAGTACCATTATCTTTCGACATTTCCCACTTTTTCAAATATCGATTTTTATGGTTGGGGTGTCGATAGGGAACTTTCATGATGTCATTTTCGTTTACGAATGTCGCCTTTAGAGCATTGATCTGAGTTGGAAGTTGTATTTTCGTCTCTTGAGGATTTAAGTTTTTGTTCTATATCTTTTCCAACTTGTTTTCTAACTGTCGATTATCATTTTGAAACTTCTTAATCAATTCAACTTGCAATTTTTTGTCATCTTCAGATGTCTTAAGTTGTTCCTTAATATCTTCATTATGACTTCTGATACAACTATTTTCTTCCTGCTTGTCTAGAAGTTTCCCTTCAATGTCGTCCATAGATTGTTCTATCTTTCGGCTATTTTTCAACTTCTTAATTTTTGTGACTAGTATCTTGTTATGATTTCTTAGTCTAAAAATTTCTTCAGCATTGTTAGATAATGCTTTATTACTCTTCGCGATCTCTGACTTATGTGTCTTTTTAGAGTCGTCATTTTGTTGTTGAAGAACTTTTATCTGTTGTCGACACTGGTCGACCTCTGATTCTTGACTTTCTAATTTATGTCGTAACTGCATTAGTTCTTCATCTTTATCGCTAACGATTTTGTTCAAGTGTATTATTTCTGCTTCATAATTATTTATTTCCTTCTTTATATCTTGATTTCCTAACCTCTGATTGAATTTATTTTCGGCTTTTAGTTCAGCAATTTGCGCATACAATTTTTCTATACGCCTTTCTTGGTCAGATATTTTTATTTCATTGTACCTTTCTTGTAATTCAATTTTTATTTCTGAACTGTTATTTATGTCGCGCAATTCTTAATTGTCTTTTCAATAACGTTTTAACGTGGCTTCTAATTTTTCTCGCAAATCGGCTTCCATGGTTTCTGACTTCTTCGACGGTGGGATGATCTTCTTTGATTTCTTTGATGAGTCTTTCTTAAACTTGGTCGTCTTTCTTTGACTTGACTTATCCAATGATGGATAGTCTTTGCTAGATCTTCACTTGTTGTCTTTTTTCTTCGTTTTGTCTTCTTTGTCTTTTTCTCGATTTTGTCTTCTTCAATACTTCTTATCTTTTTTTTTTTTTTTGATGATATTGTTTGTTATCCAAATAATTCTTATTTCAAAGAATTGATTTTTTTTCTTTGATAATAATAATAATTATTAAAATTTAATAATAATATTATTAATAATATTTTTTTGTTTGTTTGTTTTTGAAATGTTATATAGTATAATAACAATATATATATATATTTTTAAAATAATATTATAACAATGATATTATAATATTTTTTGTGTGAAATATTTCTTTTTTATATTATAATAATAAAATTATTATAATATTATTTTTTTTGTTTTTTTGAGCGGAAGGAGCTCGGGGACGAGGTGGTAGAGCACGACTACGCGGGAAAATGGGAGTGCCCAGAGGATGAGCACGGAACTTGGGCGCAGGAAGGAAAGTGCACGGGAGGTGGGAGTGAGCAGGCAGAGTGGGGTTGGGGCATTGCAATGGAGGGAGGCAGCGAAGGATGGAAAGTGGGGGAGGAAAACAACGGTTGTGGAGGGGAGGGAGGACGTAGACGCAGGAATGGGCAGAGGGAAGAGGAGGAATGGGGGGGAATGTGTAGCAGGGAGGTACGTGAGCATGGAGGTAATCGTAGGCTGTGGGAGGGAAGCTGCGGGGAGGATGGGAATGCCAGAATCGGGGAGGGTGGATGGAAGTGGCGCTGGAGGATGTGAAACGGGGAGGTGAACAGTGGGGGAGATGGTAGCTGAGATGGGAGGAGGAGGCAGCGTGCGAGGTAGAGAGGGTGGCGCTGGAGGAGCGCGCAAGAGAGGATGGCGTTGGAGGGCTCACGTGGAGCAGAGGCGGCACAGTAGGGAGTGAGGAGTAGCGGGGGACGAGGGAAACGAGGGAGACAAGGAGAAGGTGGTGTAGCAACGATGGTTATGGAGAGTGATGAGAATGAAGAGCTGAATCCGAGGAGAGAGTGAGGATATGCGAGCCGAAATCGAGCTCGATAGTAGGAGGAGCCGAATCCGAGCTTAGGTTGAAGGAGCCGAAACCGGGCTCTGATACCAAATGCAGTGAACGTATCCGTTCACTAAGTTAATAGTCGAATCCGACTCTCATATTGAATAATAAATAAGAATAATATGTTTGGTGATAGGATAAAAGATGATATGTTACAATGATGGCCCTGCCTTAAATATGGCTCGGGCATTTGATGTTGAGGAGACGCCTCATTTCATAACCTAACTTTAGTTAACCTAATTATTAATTATTTAATTATTATCTTATTTTATGTTCGTAGCATAAAAACTCATGACTCGCGTATCTTCATCAAGGTTTGATAGATTTCTATATATATTGGTAATACTTCTTTTTATCTATTTTAATTTTGTTTCATTTAAAAAAAATAATGACCCTTTTTTGTTATAGTATGTTCCATCTCTATCTTGCCTTGACAGCTTTGACAACAACATAAAATAGGTTATATATTATCTTGGAAAATACATGAGGTACATAGTGATTTATATGCAAAATGTTTGTTGTAGAATTTCATATTGACATGTGTTCTACTTGCAATGTATATATTGTTTTTGTTGAAACTTGTGTGTTTGCTTGTATCATGTGTAGGTTGTTTTCATCTAAATAAATACATAAAGAAGATATAAATATTGGAGGAGATAATTCATCGGCTAATGTGTGAAATGAAAAAGTATCTACCTCCAACTTTTTTCAATGCGCAAAAACACTACCTCATACACCAATTTGAGG